>JAOEFI010000006.1:20718750-20748031 GCA_034621735.1 Anopheles plumbeus
AAACTTTCAAGATACAACTTTGATTGCATCGATCGGGCAAGAAACTTTGCATTTGCATATTTAATGTAAACTCGTTGGAAAAGCAAACAATATTTCGTGACACGTTAATTGAATTTTCCCACAGTTTCCTGGACGAGTTTTCGTTGCGTGCTGGAGGACACTCCAAAGTACCATAGTAAATCTTATAAACAGAAATAATGCCGTCCCACCGGGAGGAGCACTTTCTATATTTATGTCCGCCGAAGTACATCTACTATCGTGTAACTTTCCCATTCCAACTTTTCCACTGTCTCTCCGCTCTTCGTTTTCTGACCGGTTGCGACTCGATTCACCCACGACGGCAACCTTTTTCCCATCCATCTCGAGTGCGGACAAAATTTTGACGAACCATGAGAAGCAAGCCTTCTGCAAACGCGAGCGAAATTAATCGACCCACCAGTTCCATCGAGTTTGCCTTTGGTTTCATCCACACAAAAAAACTGCGCCGAACTGTACCGCACAACTCCCGGTGGCTGGGTGAGGATTTGCGGGGCAGTACTGGTCTAGTTGCTGAAGACGCGAACCTGGGCCAGGTTTGTAAAATGTGTTTCTTCTGTAGCTTAATTGAGTTATGAAGGCTCGCAACAGTAAATCTCCGACACAATCGCTCCAACTTCTGTTTAAACTCGGTTGGGGTTCGCTTCGGGGTGGGGGGATGAGCATAACTTTTTCCCATCAGAGGGCCTCCTGCCCCTTCTTCTCAGCTACGGTGAGGATCCTTCCAGCGGGACAGACACAGACGGACCCAGGATCATTCCGATGTCGACGAACCCGCTGAGGAAAACTTTAAAGCCATCCTCCGATAAGCCGCGAAGCGAGAGCGAATGAGGGAGAAAGAGAACAAGAAAAAGCCCGAAACGGAGAGCGAGAGAATCCTTCTCGGAACTTTCTAACCTCAATCGACCTTTCTCCTTCGGCAGCCGATCCCACGAGCGACGGACCAGGATGGAAGGGTTGTAGTCGGGTGAAAGTTCTCCTTGAAGAAATCTACCATCTTTCCACCCCGGTTGGTCCGCCGGACCAAACACCGCGCTAAAGGAACCGACAGGACACTGGAAGGACTGGGCGAGTGAAAATTGCTCCGTCCTAGCCAGCGGGAGCCCGGTCCAGCAATTCCGGGCCTTGGACGCTTGGAATGCTGGCAGCGTAGAAGGGATTAATTTTGCTGGTGTCCAAATCTTTGGACACACTTTCTTTACTTCTTCCTTGCACTTCGCATTCCGTTCGCTCTGCGCAGGGAAGGCGTAAGAAATTATGTGCCAAAGTGTGCCCGAAGCAAACGGTCAACATTCAGGCTTATGCTTTATTTGTGTTTCTTTTCATGCTCCACAAGTCGGAAGATTTAGGGGGCGTACTTTTTTGGGGCGCGAATGTTTATTCTACTCCTGTACCCCTAATCGGAGAAATAAGTTGTTGCAGAACGAAGGTAAATAGATATAATTGCTTTTCCTGGATTCGTGTCTGAATATTAAAAGAAAGGTTTCTCCAACGTGCATCCGTTTGCACCAGAAGGACGTTATTTCACGATATAAGTGAAACATAGACATGTTTTAAAAATAATTCTCGAATTCAACCGTACAGTTAAGATACTGTAATATAATAGAACAACGAGAAAAAAGGAAACAAATAATGGTGGTATAAATTTATCTATGTTTCTCTCAAAAAAAAACCTTTGACAAAGCCAAAGCATCATCGTTACGACACACGATTACGATTTCAAAACTGATCGTTAGCCGTGCAGCACAAATGAATACCACAGCACTTTTCCCTTGGTTTACGCTTACACGAACTGAATGTTCAGATTTCCAAATAAATCACCCGGAAGGTTGCAAATCAACATCAACTGCTCAACAAAGCAAAACCCTGCTCGTCCCAAAATGTCGCTGTCACAAATGCAACTCAATTGTAACTTTGATTTGCGCCCAAACAAAAGAGGAAAAGTCTAGTCGCGAACACACACAAAAAAGTGACTTCCCACCTTCGGAAGCCGCCCGCGCCCGTTGACTGTTGACTGTTGTTTGCGTGCTCACTTGAAGTGGAGTGGTTGTTTTCGCGTTAATGTTTTGAATTCCGTTAACTGCATCGCTGTGTCGTTCCGGGGAGATCCGGTTCCGAGCGAGCTTTACTTTTTTTCTGTTTAGACTGTTGTGTTCACCAGTAACGACGTGCGACCCGCATTTTCCGGGCCCCGACGAATACTCCCGACCAGCAGGAAACGCTCGATAAGCTTCCAACTTTTCGCTTCAGTGTGAGTTTCTTTTTTTTTTTGGTTTTCCTTTTTGTAGTTCAGCCTTCGGTGCTTTTAGCTTCGTAGGTGGATCGCTTTTTTTCTCGTCGCCAGCAAACGATTTCGCGAACGGAAAACAGCCTTGAAAGCAAATCAAACGAATTTCGAACGAGAAAAAGGAGGCCCAAACCTCGTACCTCGTCATTTAATCTTTACATCGCGAAACATGGCGTCAAAATTAGCTCTTTCTTCGCGCTTTTCCATGCACGGGGTTTCTCAGCTTTTGCACTCGTCTGTTAGCCAGCCGCATTTTTTGGGGTTTTCCTGTATCCTGAACACCCCACACTCCCTCCAGTCACAACGAGTAACGAGTAGAGCAAAAGGTTTCGAGTAGAAAAGGAACGGGACCGAACAAAATAAACCACCATCGTCTGCAGAACGAGGAGTGTTTTTTCCTTTCCCGTACTGGTGAAAGTTGCTAAACCAAACACGGTGAAAATGGATGAAAAACACAGTTGAACCGAAAAGCTTTTCCAGCTAGACTGAGCCCCGCGCTGGCGTCGGAGTCGGAGTGTTTTCCGTTTCCCCTTGCAAAACTGACGCAAGTTTTCGTTGGGTTGGGAAAATGATTTTTCCCGCAGCCCACAATTTGTTACATCCAACCAGTACAGCACAAGGTGTGTATACTATATACTCGTGCACCGCGGGCCCCATGAACCCTTCGTTTGCTGCCAGCAACTCGCCCTCCCCACCCACCAGCAACATATCGAACGAAATAATGTGATTGAAAAGTTTCCCAACCTCGACTCGTCAACGGCTACCACGACGACGATACGGACACCAGCCCCTCTGCTCGTCGCGTGCTCTTGCTGACGCCTGCGTCGGTGCTTCAAACTTTCGCGTTGTTACGACACATTAGCCCTACCCGCAGCCCCATCGGACCTCCGCTCTCATACAATTACCACCCTCCGCGTCCGGTCGCTTTGCGGAAAAACCGGTGGTTCCATTCATCGACGTCGGAACAAGAACGGCGTTTTTCGCGTCCACTCTCCCGTTCTGGCACCCGGGAGACGTGTTTCACCGACAAACTAGTTAATTAACTTTGGTGCAGCAGCACATTATAGAATGTGATGAACTTTAGTGTGCTGTTTTCAAAGGTTTTTCAATTTTAGTGCCCACCGGTTTTTTTGCTGTTGTTGTAGTTTGTCACTCGTTTCCCGTGGAATAAAAAGAATAAATAACCGATAAGAAAAAAAAGATGCGATAAAATAAATGAACGCTCTCCTGCCGCTGTCTATCTTCCGCTGTCTCTCATCCGCTGTTCTCGCTGGATCAGGGTTTGAACTTTCGACCGGAAGCGGATGAACATTTCGCGTCCGAGTGATTGCTGATGTGGTTTAATTTAATTTCGCCACGATTAAGCGGTGGAACGTTTGGCGTTACGCGTGTGTGTGTTATGATGTTTCAAAGTTGCCAATTGAGATTTAAATGGTGTGTAATGCAATGGGGCTCAGGGTATTTGATGTTTTCGTTTTACGTCCTATCCTTTTCTTGTTCTGTTGCACAGTTACTTTCACTTCTATACCCTAAAATTGTAATTTGCCACCCGGCTGAAGCAAATTGACTAAACAACAAGTTTAATATTAATTGTGAATCGATAAAATAGTGGAAAATCGTTTAGATTGAGTTAAAAATTGAAAGAATATATTAAGTAAACTTTTTTTCCCAAAAGTGAAGGCAAAATGAATCAACAAAACAAAAAGCTAAATAGATTGGAACATTTGTCGTTATATGAAACCCGGCAGAAACAAGCTGCACCTAACCGAGCGAACGTATAAAACCACGAAGTGAAATTCGTTCAAATCCCACACACAGACAGGGTCATAATCCGACCTCACTAATGGCTATACCGCCGGGGATTCGAGTAACGATGTTACACCCAGTCAAGATCAATCGATCTTTCATCTTTCATCGCCCAATGTCGATTGGCAACAAGAAGAGCAACAACGAAAAAACGAAAGGTAACAATCCGAATCCGAAAACCGCGATACACAGGAACACTTCCTGGCGGCGCGGGCGAAGAAAATAAATCCGGTTCCTAATGCAATAAATCTTGGCGCGATTTTGCGCTGACGCCGACGACTGCGCGTGGGCCGCCGCGAAAAGCGGTGGGTGTCGATGGGTTGCCCATCCGTGGCTGCAGCGAAACAAACGGCCTGCTCCGATGCGCCGTCGGGAGAGTCTTGATTTAATGATTTGTCTTAATTATTACTTCCCCATACGCCACCGATCGTTCGTTCGTTCGTTCGTTCGTTCTTTCGTTCATTCGTCAGCTCGCAGAGTTTGATTCGGTTCTTGGCATGAAATCTGTGGGATATCCGCGGCAGCTTCCGGTGAGCAGGAAGTTGGTGTGTTTTTTTCAGCTTCATCTTTCCATTCCTACTCGCCTCGATTACAGCCCGCTGTTTTTGCCGTCGCTTTCGACTTCTGGCATTCCGTTTGTCATTTCCATTCCATTGCCACTTTGGATCAGATTTTTTGATTTTGTTGCGAAACTGCGCCCTCGAGCTGCGACTTTCCACCGCGTTTTTCACCGTCCGAAATGTCCACGAGGGAAATCGATCAATTTCAATCAAACCACCACTCGAAACATGGGCGCACACACACACATGGAATGGCGAAGGAACCGGTTCGGCCGGAACCGGAACGACCGGAAAAGTAATAGCTTCAACCGGAAGGTTTATCAGCGCTCCATCGGCGTGTCCTTGCTGTGGCGCCAAAGTGAGTACTCGTGTTCTCGACGCTGCGCGGCATTTGAAGATCGATGTTTCGTGGGAAATGGTTGAGAGGCGGAAAAGCGCGCAGAACTCCCTTCGCTGGCAGTCCTCGTCATCGTCGTCGTCGTCGTCGTCGTCGGGTTCATATCATCATATCGTCCTCTCGGCGGAGGTTCATGTGCAGCGAAAGTGGTCTTGTGCAGCTTTCATCTTTTTTTCCTGTTGGTTTATTGACCAAGCTTATAGGTGGTGCTCCTGCTCTTTCTTTCGTCGGAGCATACTTCATGCATCTGGTATGAGAAAGTGTGTCTTTCTGGGTTTCGATTTTGCGAGACTTTTCATCGTTCCATTCGAGTACGAGTTGAACATTCCCAAGTTTGAGGAGTTTCTTGTCTTGTTCTTTTGGTGGTTTTTTTCGTGTGTTTGTTTGTGTGTGTGTGTGTTTCCTCGATATGGTCAAACTGGAAAACATTCCTGTTATTCGTGAAACTCTCTTATACACAACTCCTTCTTTAAGATTCCCTCCGTTTCTGGGATTGATGGTTCCGACCCTGGATGCTTGAAGCAACTCCGGTTCCAGACTTCCCGTTTCCGCTTTCCGAATGCAATTCCAGGCAAGCCAATTCTTGAAACACATCCGTAAACTTGTGGCGCAAAAGGTTCTCCGATCGAAAAAGAGGGGGGACGAAGTAGGAAAACAAAAAAAAATCTACTCTCCGGTCGAAATCAAAAACTCCTCTTCCTTTCGTACGGCTTAATCCTCTCGAAAAGATGAGAGCGAGTGTGTGTGTGTGTGCGTCTCGCCCGCGCATGTGGCGGACTGCTTTTCCTTCCAGGTTCACTTCTTGTTCTTTTTTTGCCATGATTCTAGCATCCCACCAGTTCCAGCGTGGGCGAATGGAAAAGTGATGGAAATAACAGATTGGAACCGAATTGGGAAAAGGCGTGTGTCTGCGAACGGGAACCGGTTTCTTTTTTTTTGTTTAGCTCTGCCCATCTCCCATTTTCTTCCTCGCTGGGAAAAAGCAGTTTCGCCCAGTGATAAATCTAACATGTCACTAGCCGTGATTGCCGTGAGCACACATCCCGCGGCACATCACCACCCACGTGTACGTGCCCGTGAGCGGGCATACACACCGACACACACACACCGATACACACCTTCGCCGGTTCTGGTGCTTATCATCGTGATGCCCCGAAATGGATCGCTGGGTCGGCCCCGGAGTGGGCCCAGTCAGCGGGAATTGGCGATGAAAAATTGGCGCGTGAGGAAAAATGAAGTGAGGGCTATGAGAGAGGAAAGGCAAGCAGGAGAAACAAAAGAAGAAGAAGGCACCGGTGGGGTGGAGACATGTGGGAGGACTTGGAAAATCCTGTGCATCCCCTCGACTGTGGAACTGATAAAAGTGACTCGGCTCGTGACTCGAGCTCGATTTTTGCCGTCAGCCTGATTCTGCCCATCCTGTAACAGTATTTGTGCCGGCGAGCACACGCGTACGTGTGCAACCGATCATCCGGGGACACCACGGCGACATGATGGACACAGCGCGTCCTCTCGCTTTCCTTCTAACAAAAAAAGAAGCCGCTGAAAGTTGTGTTCCAAGTGTCGGTTAAAGTTTGATTTTAAAGCCATTTCATGTCGAGAAGTATTTTTTTCTTCTTTCTGTAGAAAAATTTGTTTTTCCAATCCGTCCCCCTATGCCGGGAGGTGTGCTCCAAATCCGTTCGATCAATACGTGAACTCGGAAGTGCCGTCCTTGTCGTTCGGTTTTATTTTATAACACTAACGCACGGCTGCACTCGACAAATATGACGACGCCGTGGCGCGGATGACACGATGCACTTTGATGGCTGCGACGTCATTTCCATTTGATCGACATGTTCCAGCTTGCGACAGAGAGAACGTTCGCTCCGGTGACCTCCGGACCCGAGAGGGCACAGGGAAAAGGAAACAAGACCCGAAAAGGGAAAATCCGGATGCGAAGCGGGAAGCGTAATGGAATGTTATATCTTGTTATTTTACTTTAATCTCCGGACGATCCCGAGTGCGATGGGAAACGGTTCCGCTCGGAGTGTATGCTACGGGATCACGGGCTAGGAAAAGGCCGGGCGGAGGAAAATCGTGCTGCTCCATCGCTGTAAATTGTATTTACGTACCTTTCGCGTTTTGCACTCCCATAAACCGCTTTCCCATACCTTACAGGTATGCTGGGTGTGTATGTGTGTATATATGTGTGAGGGTAAGTGCCGACTTAAGAGGTACTTCTTTTCTTTCGGCTGCCGGCTGTCGACGGATTCTCGAGCGAACGGCGATTGATCACGTGCTCAATAAGGCGAAGAAAATGGCAAAAATACTTTGGCAACCGAAACGAGGCGGCTTCCTGGGTAAGAGAAATTCAAAAAAATGGCATCGAACGGAAAAACGTTGGCGGAAACGGGAGGTAGAAGTGTTTTCGTCCATAAAATGAACACCGCACGAAGGATTATTTTGCATGGCATTGCCGATCAATAATCGATTCGACGTACACGGGGTCCACCGGAGGACAATGTGCAAGATGCACAGTCGAATGGCTGGCAAATTGGATCATTAGAAGGGATTCATGTTCGAGCGGTATTCACATGGCGGCTTCCCACCCCCCTCGCATGCTTATTAGTCATGCCATTTTTATGCCAATCGGATGGTAGTAATTTTCAAATTAAATCATCAATCTTCCCATTTGCATGATTGAGGGCGCACATGGTGAAAGAGAGGTCGCAGAGCACAGTTCACGTTCACGAGACGGTATACCAATTCACTGGTGTTCACTTTCGTAAAATGTACTTTCGACAACCATTATTGAAAGGTATTATTTTTCCAGCGAGTGGAGAAAATTCACATCATCCTTTCCATTTCTTTTCGTCTTCTTTCAACATGTTCTGTTCTGTTCTGTTCACATTCATTACATATCACATATCAGGACGATGATTTCTAAACAACGATCGATGAAATACATATACGTCCATACGGGGAACTGTTCCTCTCGATCTGGCGAATAGTTTTCAGTCCGTATGCAGTTTTCCAAAACCGTAATATAGCAAATTCGCAAACACTTAGGGAGTGCTTCTATCATGGAATCATTTGACGTCTTGATTCGATTGAGGTAGATCTGTTATAATGCGAACTGTCTAATCTTGTTTTCTTGGAATTTTCCTTCCCTCATTTTGTTATTTCAAAATATCATCCGATAGACGATTCCCGTCACGTTTTAGATAGCCTTGTGTATAAAACATTCACCTTCATCTTATTCATGTGGTTGCAGTAGGATGGGCAACCAGCAGTAGGATGGAGAGAAGGTGCCCGATGATTTCTAATCAGACACTAGAGACGTACGTAGGTCTATTTAA
The DNA here is from genome assembly GCA_034621735.1 of Anopheles plumbeus. Lineage (NCBI taxonomy): Eukaryota > Metazoa > Arthropoda > Insecta > Diptera > Culicidae > Anopheles > Anopheles plumbeus. The sequence goes on from JAOEFI010000006.1 coordinate 20,727,178, forward strand.
TACTATTTAATAGCTTCAAATCATTCACTGTCGGCTGGCGCTTCCTTCTTCGGGCAGGTTTCTAATCGCATATCTTTTCTTCACACGTAGGCCATGGCTTCTTGGACGACATTCGATTTCTTCTATGAATATTCAGGATTGTTTTATTTAAATCCACATCTCCCTTTCTCACTTTCTCCCACTAGTGCATTAGAAGTATGTTGTGGTAGCAATTTAAAAGTCAAGAAATCCGGACTCCACCCTCGGAACGCTTCACGAAGCACCACAGGCAAAGCGAGGAAAGAAATGGTTCCGATCCTGCTGGTGGTGTCGAACTGAACTCACTAACCGAGCGGTCATGGCTGACCATTTGTTGGCTGTTATCTATACCCGGTCATGCCTGAAGATGATGCTGGAAAGTCAACAAGCAGAAAACACACTACAATATGAATATAAATGAATATACATTTAAATCGCCACCCCGTTCCACCGGGGGCCGGGCGAAAAAGGGGAAAAAGTTGCCCGAAGAAAAAAGGCAGAACGATGAGACCGTTCCGGGGGTGGTGAATCGACACCCAGGTCCTGGACGCTTGCGGTGTGCATGTGTGCGTGTGTGTCGTACTTCGTGCCGTTCTGAAGCTCGGCTCGAAATTACCCCGACGAAATAATTGCTTGAAATTGCTTAAAACACATTCAATCATTGGCAGTAACGATTGCGATGTCCATCCCCGAAAGGACGCCGGGACCTCAAGCCACGGCACGGGACGACCTCCCGAAGAATAGGTTCATTTGTGTTGGCTGTGCAGTTTTATAGACATTTCCCCCTACCCCGTGCTTCCATGGCACACTTTGCCGTCGGCCGTGGGTCGTCTTTGCAGGATGCTGCTATACTTCGACACATCGAACCGGAAACGACCGAGCGGGCCGAAAGGACACACACTCGACAGGGAACGTGCCGGATTCCATTATCACCGGGAAAATGGCATTGTTCCTTACATACAACATTTATGTACGTACCACGAAACCTGGGGACGGGTAGGTGCAAGAGCGCGTGGAAAGCTGGCCAAGTGTACCGTAGGGTGGAGACTACAACCAGAAACCGGTGTCGGTCATGTAGTTCCCCGTTCCAAGGAGACGGACACTTCAGAGTACCGCCGCTTTTTTGGCCCGACCCAAACGGAAGAGCGGGCCAGGACGGTGCAAAGGACTTGCAGAGGACCAGCCCGAGGAGCAGCGCCAGGAATGGGACCATCTAACAACGACCACTCCAACTATTAGTACGTAGTGCCGTTTTTATGTTCGTTCTCTCTGCTAAATATGGTGCAGCTGGAACGTACAGCACACTCCTGGATCTAATGTGGATGCTCGTTTTTTTTTTGCTCCCTCCCCGAGCAGCTCTCGCTCGATCCAGAGTCCTTCCTACCACCGTCCCATCTTGGCGCTCCTTCAGGGATCCAGTTAGTTTTCCGTGCCGGATGCGAGCAAGCTCCAAACGGTACGTCGAACAACGACACCGTGGGTGAGATGGCTGGGGATGTCTTCCTTTCATCTTTTTTCCCTAACCCCCTGCAACCGGCTTCTCCTTCGGCTTCTTTGGCACCAGAGCTGTACTGCACTCTTGGGTAGACGGGTACAGCCAGGATGTCGATGTTCAGCGACGGACCCACCACGTGGCGTGGAGTCGGGGATGAATCTGTCAACTGGCGTTTCAATCAAGCCAGCCTTTGAATGCCGAAGCTCCAGCAGTTCCGCTGCGACTCCGCAGCAGGTTGACGAAGTTCAGTGGCCAGTGGAAACGCGGAGCGGGTAGGTGCATCCCACGCGCTACATGCCGGAACGCATGGTGAAATTGAATGCAGGAGTCGTTTTCAGTCGTTCGTTTCTAATGACATGATAATGTTGGGAGGAATTCATGCATGCGGGGGAGGGACCGAAAAAAATTAATGGGAAATCATAAGCACCGAAAAATCTCGGGGAGAATTCATTATACTGAAATTAAATACCGGTTGCGAGCCAGCTGCGCCAGCCAGTTGCAGTTGCAGTTGTCGTGGGATATCATGGCCTCCCTCTATGTACATACAGCGTGAGGCGAGCGAGCTCACGGTGCTCTCGCGGGACGAGGACGGGACAAATAAAGGGTGTGTTTTACATAAGAAATAAACCGCGAAAACTCTGAGCCCATTTGCCGGAGGGTTTAGGTACCGGAGAGGATCGTTTTTAGGTGCAAACTTTTACTGAGCTGGTACGATTCGAAATTTATTCTACAAGAATATTTAACCGAAGGTTGGCCAGCGAACCTGATAAGCCGTCAGGCAGGGGCATACATATTCATTAATCACACAGCTTCTGTGGGCTAACAGTCGAGAGACCCGTCCGTTCACGTGCGAAGTGGGGAAGTTTTAAATATTCGGACCTTTGTCGAGTACATTACGGGTCGAGGTTCACTTTGGAACCCTCCAGAGATAAGGCCCCGCGTCTATCGCTTTGAAAATTACGCCCCGGGTATGCTTTGATGTGTTTGTTCGGCGGCCTTCGTCGCACCCAGCATTGTGCGTGCGCGTGATGACACATTTCCAGTACATAACATAGAAGAATGTCTCAGTAAATGCTGGAGTACTGGAGGACACGGAACAACCGCGTTCCGTCTATACTCGGACCCAGTGGGCACCATCGACGACATTTATTTAATTTTTCGACTAATGGAAGCGTCCTCTTCGCTACAGAATACACACGGAACAGGATTTCGCTGCGTTGATGATATGGGTGTTCTCCACGCGTTTCTTCGCACATCGACCACACGGACGCGCTCCTAAGCAGCAGCTCCGTTGGCTGCGGTTCATGAAATTGAAGTGTAACTCTACCCGCCGGAACACCGGAAAGGTTTGCCAGCAGGGGTGGATGGAGGACATTAGACAGAAGGACACGCGTTTGCGGGGAGCGACGAGCTGCGAAGGAGTAAAAAATACAAAAATGAACGAATAAACGAACGCGCCCGCGAGTACATGAGTCGAACGATGGCAAGCGCGCAGACCGTTCACCCGCATGGAAAGATAATTGAGTGACCGAGACGGATAGTAACGGCGAGTCGAAGGGCACAGGGAGTGTGTGTGTGTGTGTGTGTGTGTGTGTGTGTGTGCTGTGTGCAGGAGAGAGATAGAAACAGAGAGGGTCGGCAAGAGAGTGAGAGCTAGAGTGTGAGGGTTTGGTTAGCGGAGAAAAAGGTAAGCAAACGAAATGAACTGTGAACTGCTGCTGCTGGGTGCTGGTGTATAGTGCGAGCTGCTGTTTCTATGTTGCAGCAGCCTCGTCCGTGCGGCGCACACACAAACCCCAGCGCATTACATGTTGGCAGGCTGACTCGCTCGCACCCGCTCTCTCCCGCTTTATCGCGCGCTCTCTCTCCCTCTTGCTCTCTGTTTTCATTCCCGATAGAAACCTTTTGGAGGGAGACGGGTGTGGCGGTATGTGCTTATCTGTGTGGCGAGGGGATTCGTTTTTGAATGGGAAATCGTCGTAGAAAAAAAAATAGGAGTCCTGAAGAAGATTGATGAAGGGTAGAAGGGGGTAACGACGGAAGGGAAGCAGGGGCAAAGCAGCAGCGAGAAAAAGAAATAAATGAGCTCGTGGAGAGTGATCGCGGAAGGTAGAGAGGAATGCCGGGTCACGGGTGGAAGAGTAGAGGGCACGCCGAAGGAGAGCCTGAAGAACAGCTGAACAGCATTGTGAAGCATGATACGGGGATGCGATGGACTCTGTGTATGGGTGTGTGTATGTGTGGGGATGTGTGCCACCTATGAATGTTTGTACCACATGAACAACAGGCGAAAGCGAGAAAGAGATTGAGAAGAGCGAGGGGGAAAGAGAGAATTATAGGGGTAGTGGAGAGTTAAACTGTTTAAGGACACAGTGCGGGGTACGGTGTACAGCGAGAGACGGGGCACACTACTTGAAATAGCATAATATGACGATCACGGAACGGGTACGAGTGAAAATATTTTAACAAATTCAAATGCTCGCTAGTAAGCGAAACGCATCCCCCTAGAGTGAAGGAGAATGTTTGATTTTTGGTTAATTTCTACTTCTTTTACTGGGCACTTCTGGGATACTGCTTTACAGCAACTACCTATATATAGACGTTACAATTTTTCTAGGTTTGAACAAACCTAATATTTAATTGAAAAGCTAGAGATCTTAATAAAGCTGCGGTTGGAACTATGAGCGGCATTACATGAAACTAGAGTGTTTGCTGGCATGTTATTGTTAAAATTAGTTCGACAAATTTACTAAAAAAACACACAAGGAAATACAACAACTTTCCATTAATGTTTTATTCATTTTTTATAATACAAGTTACATCAACAATTGTCATACATTTCTATACTTAATTAGACAGCTGTATGCGAATTGTGAAAACATGTTTTTTGACATACAATGCGTTCATTTTAGGTATAGATTTGTCCGATGTAATCGTCATTGGAAACAGGTTCATTAGTGTACGATTTTATTTTCCGAGGTAAATATCCAAAACAAATATGACACCTAACATTTTTCAAATAATGTTAAATCGTGGCATGCAATTTATATGTAAGCTTCAAAAGTCCTGAAGCCACATTGTAATATGATTACTGCGAGCTGCTACTAAAATTAACATATTGCATTAGCACGCCTAAAGTGGCAGGCTTGAATTAACATTCCCTCAATTGTCTCTTTCAATACTTTTCTTCTTCCGCCTCGCAAGAACCAGCACGCCGTCGCTTCAGTGCTGCTAAATCCCGCAACTTTCCAACGGCTTCGAACGAAAACTGTGTAGGCAACGGTCGCGCAGTACGAAAACCCGGTCAGAGACACACACACAACCACACACACACACACGCTCAGGGCTATGCTCGCGTATGAGAACCCAGCAACTTGCCGGCGATAGAGAGAAAAAGAGAGAGAGAGAGAAAGACCGAGAGAGCATAAAAGCAGCGGCCCGTTGGTGGGAAAGAGACAGAGAGGGAGAAGGAGAAACGCAACCCGGAACGGCGTTTTGTAGGCGCGCACATACGCGCATACGTTTGCTAGCTGTTCCACGCGATCGTCATCATCAGCAACTTCAGCAGCGCGGCTCCATGCAGAAGCGCCCGCTTCTATTGCTGCGGCCGCTCGCCAACAACGATAATGCCGTCGTGTGCTGCCGCTGACGGCGACCTGATGACGCGCTTATGTACACAGCGTACACACAGTTTCAGGCGCGCGCTCTCGCCCTCTCTCTCTCTTTCGCGCTGCTCCCTCCCTTTCGTTCGCCTAGGGGAGGGTTGCTGCGTGGCCTAAGCTTCCCTTCTCCCTCCGTCCGCGTAGCGAGGACTCGACCGGCCAGAGGAGCGAGCCGTGAGCCACAGCGTAAATACCAATTATATTTTGCTCCGGAATATGCGTTCTTCTCTTCCCGCTCGTACCCTCCCAGGACCCAAACCACACTCTATCCTTCGACGTAGTACATTGTACATAAGGCGAGCAGCAGCAGCAGCAGCAGTAGGGAAAAGTATGATATTAATCGCCACAGCCATGCACATGAGGCCGCTGCGACTGCTGCTGCCGCTTAATGTGTTGTGTGTGGAGTATAATAACGCACATTTCTACTACGTCCCCTTCTCCTTCTGCCCTTCGCACGCACACCTTCCTCTTCCTCTTCCTGGTTCTTGCGTTGGCCTTTGGCGTGCTATGTGTGTTTGTGTTTCAACAAGCCGAAATAGGGAGCAGGAGGCGGCAGCACCGGAACGAAGCAGTATAAACACGTTTCCGAAAAGGACTATCGCAGCAGCAGCCGGCATCAACACGAACAACACTCCATGAAGTAGTTCCGCCAGCACCGCAGTTTGTTTGCCACACGGGACCGGAGAGTAACTTTGAAAATGCAGGACTCACGGCATAACGGAGCCGATGATGGAGAGTGATAATTATGCTGGAGGAAACCTGGCGGGGAGCCGGTTGGGGTCGGGGTAATAAAAAATAGGGGAGAAAAGAAACCCCACAAAAGAAGACAAACATTGAAGCGGGAAATACATAAGCGGCGTAAAGGAACGTCTATCTTCGCTTCGCTTCTCAGAACAAACGTTTCTCGAGGACGCACCGTTTGCTCGTGGAAGAACAAGACTAAATAACTGGCAGCACTGGCCGCCACGAATATGTTTCCCTCCCGTGTACGAAATCTCGGCCGGCTTGTGTGGGAGGTGTGTTGTTTTTTCTCTTGCTTTAAATCGTTGCTGTCCCCAAAAATTCGCGCCAAAACGGAAACTCCGGCGTGGCGAAATAAGCCGCCCAGTTGGTGAGAAAACGCTGTTGCGCGTGCCTGCACTGCGTCTTCCGTAGCGGAGTGTGCGTTTTCCAAGTGTTGTTGGACGAAACGGAACACTCGGAAGGGCTGTGCGAAGGGAGTAGGAAGGAGGACGGGGATAAAAAAAGAGGAAAAAAAAACACTTATTTACGCGAGCGTTCGAGTTACCCTTCGGGGTGGTGTAAAATTCACCAAACCAACGGTGAGTTCCCCCACCGCGCGCACCGCTTCACCTTCACCAATAGGTGAGTTCTACCAACCCGCCGGAAACGGCCAGCCCAACGTTGTGTGAGTGACTGTGGTGAAAGATGTATGCGCCCGGGGGTTTGAAGCGCGGGTTTCCGCGAGCCATGGGAGGGTGGAGGCAAATGAGACGTCCTGTTGCGAGCCAGGCAGGGCCCTGGTTAAAGCAATTACCGCTTGTGTGGGTGGAAAGGCGGCCATAGGGGCGGTGGAGTGCCGCATAACGGGTGAGATTATTTATGATCCGAAAGCCTACACACGGAAGGCCACAGAAAACATGTCACAAGCCACAGAGTGTGTGGCCGAGACCGGTCAGTTGCTTTAACAGGATCTGTTTGGCATGTTTGGAGTTGACTTCTTTTTTTTGCTCCCCACCACCCGGATGCCTTCTCGGAAAGTTTAAAACTGTTTCGTACCGGGCGCAACGCGCTGGCAAGGATTAGTAGAATTATTGGTGCCATAATTTTTCCGTCAGTCCGTTTCTGTCCTTCGAAATTCGTTGAAGGCCATTACCCTTTACTGCTTTAATTAATTTTTAAATAGCAACAAAAAATGTGCATAAATGTCCATATGAATTGCCTCTCGTTTTACAATGCTTTGTGAGACAGCTTTTAGTGCATTCGGTGCGGACGGGAGGATGTTTCAGCTTAAGTGTTCAAAACAGCTTGAGACGCTAAACGAGTTCCTTTGGAACGGCCCTGGATTGTGCGGAATCACCTCCAACGCCTGCCTTTGGGACGATTTTACTAATTTTATTACCACATTTTATCTCGAGCTGTGTTTGATTAGCAGGAACACACATAAAACCACATCAACTGCCGCCGTTGCCGCTGTCGAAGCCGATGTGTGTGCTTCCTCCGGAGGGCAGTCCAGAGTCCACTTGCGTGATCCATATTGGGCGCGAAAAACGGAGACCGAAGGCTCACTGCCATCGAAATGGGGTGGCGCAAACCTGTGATATTTATCTTTTACTGCCGCGCGCTCATGGCCTGATTTATGATGGCCATAATTTGCGTTACGCTAACATCCGTGAATTGGCGCATGGAGCGGTTGGAGTCCACCCGTCCGGCGGTTCTACTGATGGAAATGGATTATATTGGAGGGCTCATCGGTAGATCAAAAACTATGTTTTGATTTTGGGACTCAAGTATTCCGGCTTGTTTGGGATGCAAAGTCGGTTGGTAGTCGATTTATGGACCTGAGTTTGTCTTTGTTGTTCCGCTCCATACGCTCTGATTGGAAACTATTTAAGTTATGGTCTAAATACAGGCCCAACAGGTACGCACAGATAAATTTATCAAACTTAACGCAAAACTAAAATATGTAGGCTATATGTTGCAAAATTGCTGGTTTATTTGCAAGAGTTAGTAATTGGCTGGACCCACAATATTTATAGACTCTCTGCTCTAAGATCAATTAACTAGGAGCGAGAAAAGTGACATGTTTATAAACAACAACCGAGAAGCTGACCTCTCAGCCTCGTTTCGCATCTCTTTAGACTAGGATGCTGCAGACCGCCGAGTAGTTTTCTCGCGTTCCTGCCAAGCGATATTTAACGGGTTTCTTTTTAATCGCTTTTTTGGCAGAATCGTCCGCAGAAATTTCGTCCGTAAATAAATCTGCTTTACGTCCATCAAAGGCTGCCTATTGGGAACTGGGGATCCTATTTCTGGCAATGACGTCAACGAACTGTGCGAGCTGTGCGATTTGGTTATTCATTGTGAACAGTTCCGCGGGTCGGTTAAGTTGTGGTCGTTTGCATCCGTGAGACATCAAGACGTTGCATGCAGTTAAGATAGGGAGTGAGTCATGAGGTCGGTTCCTACCGTTCCTTTGTTCCGCAAACGCGAAACTCGAGCTTACCCTGGAGCATTAAAGAAAGGCAGTACACATTCACAATATTTGATTTTGTAGCCCAATCAGATATGGTGGCAAGAAGTTTCCAGAAAAACGGTGAGTAATTTTAATTCCAAGAGTATGTATAGAAAAAGAGGAGATGTGTATCAACCCGAATACACTGTGTTATATTTAGTTCACGCGTTGAATTTGGAATTTCGTCACTTCTTTCATGATTCCTCTCAATGCCTCATACAAAACAAGCATATCCGAATACGAAATATATGCTCTATTTGTGTTTTCTGTTTACAAAGTTAGCCTGTAAAAGGTTTATTATTATTATTATTATTAACTTTATTTAAAAGAACAAGCCGTATTGTTTAAACTAAAAATGCTTTTCCAAAACAATTCAAATATCTGACAAAATGATCTCAAAGGTTTCATCCCTACAAGAAAAAACAACTTGATCGATATTATTCAATTAGGTTAATTAATAACTCACACAGGTTTTAGCAGCAAACGTAAAAGTTATTCGAAACAGGTACGTGTGGGCATGTCTAGTAAAATACATAAACCAACAAACTTATAATCCAAACAGATGAACATAGAAACACACGAGCAGCAAAGGCTCAACAGTTTTAGCGAATAGAAGCAAAATTTCGCTCGCAACGTCAGGCGGCACCTCGTCATAAAGTTTATTTTCCAGGCAAATATCAAAACATGCAATGCTCACGTGTGTGTGTGTGTGTGTGTGTCTGTGTGTGTGTGTAGTATGTTTATTTATACAAAAACTTCATCCCTCACACCGTGCCAGGCTCCGAAACGAACCGCAGAAAGGTGCGTCACCGTTGAAGGAACAACCATTCCGCCGAAATGGGATTGCGGATTAATTTTTAACCAAAACAGAACCCACATCGAGCCGCGCGTGTCGCTCTATGTATGCTGTAATACATCCGTATCCTTTCCCCGAGAACCTTCCACCGCCGACCCGCTCTGTAGTGGATGTGGTCCTGTAACCGTAAAATTCAACTGGTGTTTCGAATATTTAACGACTTGTTGATTGCAACGAGTCCTACCTGTGTCGAGTGCAGCCTGTGTTTCTATCCGCTTTTTTTTTTCTTCTGTGTAAACACCATGTTCGCAGGTGAGTTCTATTTTTTTGGCATCAGGTTTTTTTTACTTCACGCCCCTGCCTCCGCCGACTAATAACCCGCCCGAGATATGCAACAGTAATGCATTTCGTCGCGTTTCCGCTTGCTTACTTACTGGCCGCCGGTCTCGCACATGTTTGCTTGTGTTTGCGTGTTGGGAAAACATTGCAAACCGTCCATTGGCAAGTGCCCCAATCGTACGGTGGTCAATGTTTCCCACGTTTCCCCGCTCACCCATTGTCCAGCATTTACAACGTCACCCTTTCCTCTCGTATATCTCGCGGAAAGCGTTTTTATTCCCCGGGATCGGTGAAAGGGAGGCGTGTGGAAAGTGGACGACAGTTAGCCCACGGTTCATGAAGTAACCCAAAACTCCCGACCACAATACTGCCCCGCACTCTCAGAGGGAAGGCCTGCCTGTGCCTTTTTCATTACTGTAACATGAGCTACCGGCCGGATGGCGCTACAGGACATTTCCATTTACACCGAGCGGCGTGAAAACTGTCGTCAATTGAATTTAAACACAATTGCACGGTGGAGAACATGGAATGAAATATTTCCTTGTTTTGCAACATATTCCTGGTGCTCTATTCACCAACATGAAACATAAAGTACCCCAATTCCTAAGACCGTACCGTGGTTTAATTTCTGAGGCAGAATTATTTACCTTCGTTGTTCCATCGATAAAACTCCTTTCTAGTGTTGCGAAAAATCGGACCAAACTGTTTGCACGAGCCCCACGATTCGTACATGTGTTGTCCAGCTCACATCAAAGCGCCACCGTCAATTTGCATCGCCGGTTCGTCCCCACTCGGGCTTCACACGTGGTCCAGCGAATATGTTGCCCACAGTTTTTCCACGTCTCCAGGAATTGGCCATTCCGTTTCTCCAATTTTTTTTCAAGCACTTTTCCTTCTCCCGAACGGAATTCGTCATCCCACGGTGGAGTATTTGTAATTTAAATATGTATATTTCGCGACCCGGCACACCGGTCAGTTCGGTGTGCCGGGTCCACACGCGGGAACGGATTGTCGGTGAGCACGTGCGAAAAATAGGGCGTGAATATTGTGACAGATTTCCGACGCGGCCGCTTCCGCATCGCCTCTGGGCCCACGGGCAAGCCTTTTATCCCGGGACCAGGCCAGGACGGGTGTCACCCATTGGACACCCCCCGAAATGGGAACCCGTACAGTCCGGGCACAGCCCTTTGATCGTTCCCGAAACAACGATGGAGGATACAATAAAAAAAAAGCGGGAGACTTTCCCCACCGGAATGGTCACGTTGTTGCCGTCGGTCTGCTCTTTGGTCACATTTGACATTTCTACTTCCGGGAGCGTCCGGGAGGATGAGTGCAGATCGTGTTTTTGCAGCGGGCAGCCAGTTGGGTGGCAGGAGCATTAATCTGTTCATATGCAAATTGTAGTCTATTGAATTTTCGGTAGAGATACTTTTGCCTTCTGGTATTGCTATTTTTCCACTCCTAAAAAGGTTTGTGGGGCTATTATTAGTGGACTCGAGAAGAGAGGGAGAAATAGGGGTAAAGAGTTGGGAAACCGTTCGTCGAAGTTGGCACAACTCCAGCGGCAGACATTGGGAGGTGTGTGTGTGTGTGTGAAAGTCACCATTCCTACGAACTGGGACGTCGTTTCCGGATGACCGATTCTTGACGTTTTTCCGATTGGAACCTCTCCCCCACCCAACAAATATAAGGATGCAGCTGAATCCTCCTCATGTCCTGTGGATAATCCAACACTTCTGGGGGGATCCGGACCCGTTCCCCGTTCGTTCAAGGCCATCCATTCAGGCGTTTCAGCAGGGAATGGATGTGTCACCCTTCTTCCAACTCATTCCACCCACTGGGAGTGACCTTCGGTGCGGGGGCCTCTTGGGCGCAGATGGAATTACAAATTGAACGCCCGTTTCTTTCCTGAGCGTTGCCAGTGCTATGGGGTTGGCCAACCCGGTGTCCAACATTCCGCTGTACGAATGGGGCCCGGGAATGACCACTAGGCCCAGTTTATGTTTCATTCATAGTATTTTTGGGCACATTTTGGCTAACCGGAGAATAAATCACTCCCAGACGACGGTGACGAATTGGGACGCACTGGAAACGGTCGAACCGGAACGATCTCTTTGCTCAAACGATCTCAAGGCTGCGGGGCGAAAGGAGCGAGGAAAGGGAAGGTTGAGGTGGCGAATTGGGACAATCCGTTTTGTTGCAGTTGCACTGCAACCCGAACTTCCAGAATGGGTACTGTGTGTGGGAGCAATTCCGTTCTCTCCCGAGGGTGTCCTTTGCACCACTTTTCTTCCACCTCGAGGCGGGTGAAAGTGGGCGATGCGGGAGGGATGGGGCGGACGGGCTTATGCTGCGGTTTTGTCTTCATTTCCATAACCAAACACCCCAAAACCCGTGCGCCGCCCGAAACCGCCACCCACACGAAACCAACGGAAGCCTTCTGGGGACAATGAATGTAAATGCAATGCATATTTCAGAACTCCTGGAGAACTGCAGCGCTCCTGGAGATATGGGGCGTGTTGTTGTGGCCGAGGTGCCCGAGTGCAGTTTATCGTGGTGCACCGTTGCACCGAGTGTTCGAGCCCGTTCGTCTGTTCGGCCGCTCGCTGCGGCCGCTGTCAGTAGCAACGATGACGTGTGTCCCGAAAACCACAATCAATATCGAAACGCAATCAAAACGTGGGCGGATGGGTGGGCTGAAGTCAGTCCGAGGACCGATGTTGGTGGAGTTGTGGCACGGTAGGCGGTATGCTTGTCATTCGGTGCAATCGATCGATTGAAGGTTTTATTGTAGTACTTTCCCGGAGGGTGGGTGGGCCAGCGATAGGGTAATACTCCTGCAATCGGTGCACTTTCCAGGGGGTGCTGGTGGGCGTATTATGCATTATGCATGCATCCCCACTTCCCTTTCCCTGTGTTAACTCTCCCCCCCATAACCCCGTTTAGAACAAATAAATTCTTCTCCCACCGGTATCGAACTGGCCGCCGGAATCGAGCCTATCAAAATATTCCATTACAAACTCTCGACACTCCGGATTAGGGAAATTTTCGGGAAGCTCCCGAAGCTAATGGGGTGGAAAAATATTGGAGTTTTGTTTACGCATAAGCCACCCGTTGCCGGCTCGTTGTATCGATATTCATTTTCGGCCCCCCCCTCACCCATTGCACCGAACACACACAGCGCGTAACTCAATTAAATCGGACAATTTGATGATGCGTTGAATCATGACACTTTCCAAATGCAATTTTCCTCCGAGAGACTGGCGACGACTGCGCTACCGAACTAACTGCGGTCGGTTTATTGAGCGAAGCAGAAGCTATTGAGAAGCTGTTGATTGAATGGTGAAAATTGGTGGTGCTGGGAAATGGAGCCCGGGATGCTTTTTTCTCAGGATTGGGGTGTTCTTCTGCTGTTTTCGGAGCAACAACCACTCCGGGAGACGGAACATTCCTTCCCGGAATGGAGAAGAAATCGAACGCATGAGCGATCGCAGCGTATCCTTTTTGGGGGAAGGGTGTTCGGTGGGGCTTGTGTTTGCTTTTCATTTGCAGATGTTTGCCATGCTGGAGCTTGGCTTCGATTTGCAAAGGCAACAGACGGCGGCGCCGTGCCTTCATCAGGTAGTTCTTTCTCATCAACCAATTACGGGAGGCGGGAGGGATGTTTTAAAACTCGGAAATATACTTCTCGGAAGCGTGTACACACCTTCTACGATCGCAAAGTCAACGAGTCTGGTATCGATTGCAGCGCCGGTAACTGCGGTAAAGGTACTAAATTAATTGGAAGCAGACGCTCTGATACCATCGGACGTCTTTCTGTATCATTTGTCATCGTTAAACAATTGAATTTCGATCAAATAATGTTAGGAGTTCAAGGACACATTGAAACGAATCAAGATGGAGAAATAATATTCAAAAATTATTTATTATTTTTATTTTTGAAATCAACCAAAGTCCAAGTGAGTTGTAAATAAATCCAGGTTTCCGATACAATGGAAGATACAAAACAAATGGAGGATGTTTTATTTTGAGCAAATCTATAAATGTCTTCAAAAGTTGATAATGTTAATGATGATGCTGATAGCAAAACCAACCTCTCATAGAGATACTGAATGTATTCCTTTTTTGTTTTTGTCCAGAGTGTCCTATCCGATAGTTTGATATTTTTATCAAGGTAAATTTTATATAGATAGTGCAGTTAAAGAATGCCTAAGTCACTTATTGGTTCAATATTACGGAAAATGTTTCAATTATCCTAAGCGACACCACCATACTGTTAAGAGCATGGTCCGTAAAAAGTGAGATCGAGAAAATCCCTTCATCACTTCATCATCCACTTCGAATCGGAAGTGCAACAGATGAAACTATTCCAACAATTCTCCTTCCACCTCGAGCAGCAAAACAATCATCTCCACTACGCGAAGCGGTGCCACCCATCCCAACTAATGACTGAACAGGACTCCCACTGACGAGTGATCAATTAGGGACGCGTATCATTTATCACTATATCTTACCCATACCAGCTACCCATTCGGATGACAGTTTTTCCAATCCATCCAGCCCGTCCCGAAAAACTAGCTAACCAGCTCCCAGCTGTCATGTTTTCGGTCAAATGTTTTCGAGTTCCAGATTTGATAAATTATCACCGGAGTAGGAAGAACGGCTCGCGATAGTTCGGCCGTTTGTGGCCCCGGGACAGTTAATATTCTACTCTAAAAATAGACAGTCTTCCATTAGCTGGGAAGGATGTTTGCTTTTCCATTCCGTTGGGTTGCGTGTGGGAATGTTGCCCTTTTTTCCGACGCTTCGAATCAAGATCAAGATGTGGGTTTGTCTGTGGAAGTTATATCTTCTGCCGGTCGGACTACTATATGCAAGGCATGCATGATAAGGAAGGAAGGTAAATTAAATATGTATGAATTAAATGCTTTATCCTTTGCACCGAAGAAGTCTTCGGATTGAATTAAGAATGCGGTGATCTGCTTGGAAATAAATTATAGCCTATTGATTTCTGCTCCACGCTGCGCCTTTGGCTACCCGTGTCTTTCGCCTGCGATTTAACTTATAACTGGAATAATATATGTTGAATAATTAGTAAAATAAATAATCATTCAGTATGGCCAACGGGCTTGGTATCGGCTGCATCCCCCCGGTGAGTCGGACAGGGCACGCCATTCAAGGAAGATAAATTAATACACATTTGTACAGCCGGCTTTCGATTGAATTCCCGTTCTCTTCGTCTCTCGCACAAACGAATGCAACTTTCATGACATTAAATTTTCTTCTCTTCAGCGGCCCCATCTGTGCACTCCTGAGCTCTTTAGGAGTTGGACTCGGAAGTTGAAGCTGTCCGGTCCCGGTGTTCCTCTTCCCCAGTGGGTGTTGGACTTTGTGAGAGTCCTTCCCCGAGAATGATGCGCTCGTTGGCTCCCAAGGTACGCCAAGGCATTCACTATCATTACAGGTCGAGCCGAAGAAAGGGAATCGTATCGTACGAATCGTAGACGACGCCGTACATGCAATCTCCACCATCTCCACCCGCACGTGCGGAGTAGATGGATTGTACAAATTGAACTTGCGGTTGTCCCGATGTCGATGTTGTGCCCTTTTCTTCCCCTTGGAGGGCATTATGGAGCGTTAGATAATGCTTCTGGACCTTGGATCGGCTACAAACTAGTGGCAGGCGGCTGGACTTGGGAAGAACAAATTTGAACTGGGTTCACATTCGTTGCGGGGACTACCCGTGCTTTGGGGCGGACCAAATATGCAGTTTTGTGCGCTCCGAGCGGTGCGGACAAACAGACGGAACATGGACCCGGTACCCTCCTTGGGAGGTCCTTCCGCGCCCTTGTCCGTCCATCCGTCGCTGGTTCGTGGATGTTGCCGGATTGATTGTGACAGCAAATTTATATGCGACATACAGAGTGTACAAAGTGTAGTAGCATGAAATGATTCACTCCCGCTTCCCGCAATCGGCCTCCGGTACATCCAGCTTGTGTCGGTGCGGTTCCGATAAAGTGCAACTCCACGCCGGACAGCTGAACCGGTGCCATAGGGCGGGAAAATTCTCTCCCTCGCCGACACACACACACACACATCCAAACACTTTAAAACGGACGTCACGATAACAGGGCATTAAGGCGGCGAGGCATGAAACTACACGCTCGGTTCTATTTACTTTTGATGTCGTTTCCAGCTCAATGCGTTATTAAGAATAAAATTGATGAGTTGTTTGCCGGTGGGTGGGAGTTTGTTTGGATGGCAAAATGTCGTACGTTTTCCGGGCTGCCATGCGGGCGCGTGTGCGCGGGTGTGTGTGTGGTGGAAGAGAAGGTAAGTTCGGACAGCCTTTGCTGATAACGAGCGATAGATGGACGGCACTTCAAATACGACCGCTGTGTGAAACTAATGGAAAATATCCTTGTTGTGCATTAAACGCATCCGGACAACGTTTTGCTAGTTAAAAGCTGTATTTCGTGCATCGATATTCATTCTAAACTACGTTTTGTTTTGCACTGCTGTGCTGACTCTCAAAATCCTAATTTCAATTCGTACAGGATTTTTTGTTTTGTAGTTCTTGACACTTTATCAACTATTTCGATTCTCAAGTCCCTCAGATGGAAAAAAGGTAAACCGATCCTTGCGTACGATCGAGATTTTTGAAACTTACATGATTTGGAATTGTTGAATAATTGTACAGGCACCAGGCACCACATGTTTCAGGCTGCGTTGTATTCCTTCCTTGACCTTGTCGCGGTATTAATTTATCGGAGAGTTTACGATCACCGATTTTAATCTCTGCCCCATTCGTATCTATAATAATCCGAAAATCAACATAAATTACCCCCAAACAGCCAGGGAACGCGGAGTGGGGCGGAATAGAACACGACCTTGGCCGAACTCGACCCGAGAAACACATCGAAATCCGTGATAATCCCAATCAAAATGTTGGTCCGCGCGAGACGCGGCTCGAGCGTCCAATAAAAAAGAGCAGGATCACAACAACTCGTTCGGCGGTCGATAGTATTCAAATTCTACTCCACCCACCCACCTGAGGAACGCCTGGGGATGGTAAACAACGAAAGGGAAAAATCATCAAACCGAAAAGCTATGAATATCGCGGAACCGTTTCCTAATCCTAGTGGTTCCAAATAGAAAACAAAAACCAAAAAAGGTTATGCTGCCGCAAGGGAACAAAAACTGAACAAACCAAACCATTGAAGCTGCCAAGTTAACACGGACATAGCGGGCGAGGCGATGAAGTCAACATGATTGGGAGAAAAAAAAAACCCCAAACGAATGAAGTCCATATGTGTCATGTCAATTGGACGTTTCGAAGGTGCTGTTCTCCGTGTCTCGCGGTGGCGTCATTCCGGGAGTTGCGTTTTCTTCCCATCTGGCAGCAGGCGGGATGTAAAGGATGCTGCCGAAAGGGTGGGGAGAAGAGGAGGAAAGTACAGAGAGGCGGACAGTACCACACGAAGGCTATAGAAGGAAGTAGAAAAGAAATAAAAATAAAAGAGAAAGACAGAAATTAACACTCTCGCGACGCAGTCACTGATTAAGTCCCCCAGAGTGCGTGGCCCTCCAAGGTGTGTGTGTGTGTGTGTGGATAACTGCGAGTTTGTTGAGAAACCGTCCATGTGTTCTCGCTCCATCCCACTTCCTCTTTCGCCCTCGGTCGAGCACGCGTGCGGGGGCTTCGGCGGCAGTAATCATCTCATCAGCATAATAATTGAATCGTTCATCTACGGCAAACGCGGAGGATTCTCGTAAAAGCACCCTATAGGCCGTCGCCGCCGCCTGGGAAGCGTGGAAGACCCGGTTCAAACGCACCGCTGGAGCGAGAGAGGGAAGCCTCAGCGCCTGTGGAAGGGAGGGCGGAGTGGGAGGGAAATCCTCTCGAATGACTCCGAAAAACGCCGGCCCCCGTGGCTCGGACATGTCTCGTCATCGTCAGCGCAAGGAAGCACAAAACAAGCTCCCATCGTGCGGACGAGCGAACGAATCAACGGTCGAGGCAGCTACTCGCTGCGTGCGAACCTCTTCAGGTTCGATGAGGATGGGCTCCCACTGACCCTACCACGCTGGGCCGAGAGGAGGACGTTTTGGTTGATAATAACTACCAAAAATAGGTTCCCAAAATGATATTCGCGTAACAAAACCAAATAATGATCAGATTGTTTAGAATGTTTTAGAAAAGAATAGAAACACAATACAAAAACAACAGAGGTTCTTTAGTGATTTGAAAAAAAAAACCCTTTCCCGTGTTCCGTAATTGTTCTTACGTAAAGATGTATTGAAAGTATGGTTCAATTCAAATCCCAATGAGGCGTTCGTATCGTAACTGTTCGAAGGTGTTATTCTTAAATGGATCATTTCCCTGTTTTGCAATAATGATAATAAAATGGTTGCGATGTCGTACGGAAGTGTGCATATGGAAAGTTCCACACACTTTGTAAGAGTTGAACGAAACCCTTGTTTTTACATATAATACTATTTCTTTATGTCTAGTATCACGTGTAACAAATACAATGCACATTTAAGGACATCTTAATCGATCGTTCTAGTCAACGATGTAGATGATCATCATAGCTTGAAAACAGGTGTAGGACATTTATTCGCTTGACCGAACCCGGCCATCGAAGACATCGAAACAATGGTCACCCTGGACTCTAATTTTGTTTCAAAACCGTCCTTTGGAAACAGCGCATTTATCCTTCAACTCGGCATTATTTGTCGTTAAATCTTACTGAACAACAGATGTAGAATTGCTTCATACTTGAAACAATATCAGATAAAACGAATGTCCGTTGTGTTGTTTCGCACCTGCCCACTGTACCCTGCTTAGCCACGAGTGAGCCCAGTAGCAGCAGCAGTAGGCTGTGCGAGAGCAAACTGTAGAACGCTTGAAGGCTTTCTGCGTTTATCCTTCCAACATCGAGCGTGTCCACCTTCCCTTCCCATCCCATGGCACCTCCGGAACCGCCAGGCCGTTCGACCATTCATGTCCAATCGTAATTTTTAGCCCGTTCCACCGGTTCGTCCGTTCGATGGTGAACCGCTGCCTTGTTCTGTGTCCTTCACTCCTACTTTTTCTCCGCCTGTTTGCAACTGTCTTCTCTTCTCCTATGTATGTGAGTGTGTGTGGGTTTGGGATTGTTTTTCTTTTCTTTCTAATTTCATTTCTTCCTACATTGGGTTTCTTTTTAACAAGGCCCCAATGTTTGACTTCTGCCGTTCCGAAGCAATTCTGCTTATGGGCTTTTCGGGTTGGCTTCTCGAAGCGGGTGTAGGTGTTTTTGCGTATTGTCTGCCTTTTTCACTCCTATTCGTCGTGTGGTATATTAGAAAATAAAAGAAAAGGATATTTCTGGCCCGAATAAATAGAAGAAACGCCTGAAGGTGATTTTTCGGTGGAGGGATGTTTCGTGGAAGTTCCTCTAGTCCGGTTCGAACATAAAACTTGGCGCAAGGATGCGTGCGCCCTGAGGAAATACACACAGGGGACTTCCTTCCTTCGAGCTCATTTTTTCCCTGCTCGTGCCGCTTGTTGGTACATTGATGTTAGCTACAATTGAAGAGCGAAGCAACGTCAAAGTATTGAGGGTGAAAAACTGTGCAGCAAGTTCCCGTACGTAGTTCGAGTACGTGGGAGGGAGAGAAAAGGAGAGCAAAAACGGAAGTTACGAAACCCGAGAGAACGAATGCGAACGATATTGAAATGTGTAGGACATACCTAACAGAAACGGAACGGGTCGTCGATGGAACTGTGAAAAACCGCACAATGTAAAACGCACAGCTGGGAAAACGGGCCGCGAAAAGTAATTTCCTGTCCCTCGAGGCTTCGGGAGCAGCGGGACGAATCTTGCGGTGCTTGAAAGGATTTGAATCGGAAAGCAGACCTATTTTTCTCACTGTGGGTCTCGTTTTGGGCGAGGCTTTCAGTGGTCTGCTCTATGGCGATTTTTCGAGCCCGGACGATGGTACGTTTTTTTTTTCTCTCCTTCCCATTTTCTCATCGACTCTCGACTTTGGATTGTAAGACAGCATTGAAGCGTCCACCGAAACTACCGCGATGGAAATTATGAGGAAAAGATGTAAAGGGGAAAATTAATTTCACAAATGATGGTGAAAAGGATAACGAAATTGTATGAAATGAAGAGTTTTTTCACATTCATGTATGCATCATGAGTGTTTGTGGCATTCCAACCACTGGGAAAGTGTGCAATATGGAACCGTTCAGCGGGTTACTATTTTTCCTTCTCATGACGTTTTACAAATGTTTCGGAACGTTTCCCGAACATCCCGATACCTTGAAGTAACAACTGTTTAACATTGGACCGTTTTATTTGCTTGTTGGAAATTGGTAGTTATTTTAAACTGGTTCATCATTTGAGTAGTGTAATTTTGAATTCTCCGATAACCCTAAGTGTTTCGATATGGCTTGTCAACGAATAGTGGAGGAATAGGTTACACATCCAAAAACTTTGCATAAAATTATAGGAATATCCTGTTCAATTACGCATACCAATAACAGTGGAGAGGTAACCGAATAAACAAATAAAATATTGAAAAATCAGGCAAAGATAATTTCAGTTTGCGGTCTGATTACTTTGCACTAGCATGCAACATTATAGCTTTAAATTTTGGTCGGGCGGGGATGGTCGTGTGTTTTTGCTGCTCTTCTACCCTCTGACATACAAAAGACTTAATCATGATAAGGCAAAATGTAAAGTGAAGTTTCCGTCCGAGCTGATGATCCAAGATAATCTCGAACGAATTTGCTTACGAGACGAGAAACCATCGCAATCACGGGATGAGTATCTGCGGCAGTACAAGGAAGGCAAAAAACTAAGTCTTAGTCAAAGTAGGACAAAAAAGAACGCTACATTTTATCCGTAGGTCCTTCCGCAGATCCTCGAGCGAGCCAACAAACCGAGAAGCTGCTCGACGAGTGTCGTGTCATCGTCGACAGACGTTGGCCGCCCGCTGGTGTTCGGCGGGGGGAAAATAGAGCGAATAGGAAAGCTGTCTGAAAAATGCTGCTGTGTTGCATTACGATGCTTACGGTACACATATTATTCAATCACTCTCGCACTTACACAACTGTCGGCGAACCGTGCGCGAACAGAATGCTGACTGCGTTTGGAGCAGGGCAACCACCGTCGAATTGCTACCAACAATCGCACAGTGGGAAAAAGACCCGTTTCTGAAATAGTATCATTTCTATGCAATACAATACAAAAGGGCGGACATATTTTCCACATAACCGAATCTACTTTGACGGCCATTTTTGTGCTACTATT
>JAOEFI010000006.1:20770235-20782004 GCA_034621735.1 Anopheles plumbeus
ATGTCGGCCCTTGTCGCCCTTTTGGGTTGCAGATATCATTTGTATCTTTTAATGATGGGAGCAGTTTTCATTTGCGATAATGGAATAAAACGCAGGACGGCATCAAGTGAATCGAGTGCTCTAAATCGATATGAGTAATCCCGGGAAATGACGTTCAAAAAGTATGATCCTACGATTGTTTGTACGATTGTCTGTTTTATTTAATTAATGCTTCTCCAGAAACAAATAATCTTTAACTTCTAATTTCAATAAACAATCGCAAAAGGTGTTTTCATGAATTTCAAATATTTATTGCAAAGCCTTAACGAGGTCAAAAAGTTTTGACACCAGTACATCCATCAGTTCTCCGACAGTTTCCTAGAGTATAATTTTGATAAAATAAATGTTGAACGAACTTCTCCAGTTCGGTTTACATTTAACCAAACAATTGCCAAGAAGTGATTTGAAATTCAAATAAATCCCCAGCTTTTGCTGTGTTCGTTTTCGCGGAGTTTTTTTTTTCGTGCCAATCGAAGTTTAAAATTCAACGCGAAAAAAAAAACAAGTAAAGGTCGGCCAACATTCGCACACCTAATGACTTTGACGGCAATAAATCACAAACAAAAACGCATCAAACCGTGGAAGATTTCGAACTTCCGGCCGGAATGTATTCGTTACAGACAACCCGACGCAGTGGAAGGGGCATGTGGGAAGGTGGTGGTGCGGGGGGAGGGAAGGGAAAGCCACGAAAGAACGGGACCGAAAAACCCATCCGACTGTCGTAAAGTCGTTCGCAAATGGAAACAAACTTTACAGTTTATGTTATGGCGTAGGCAAGCTAGGGCTTTTCCACCGCTTCCACCGACCCACCCCCTCCCCCATCAGAAAGCGCACTTTATGATTGCCGTGATACTGGCGACACTTTCCACGGTCATACTTCAGACAAGTTCGTTGTGTGTTTTTTTTTTGTTTTGCCTCTTCCGTCTGGGAGGCTGAAACTGAAACTCTCGAAGAAAAACGCGAAAATCGGGAAGGGAAGCAAGGATCGTTTGGATGGCCGTTACATCGTCGGACGGGGGTGGTTTCGGCTTGTTCGCCATCCCCCACTCCGGAAAACTGTTTGTTGGTACTGGGGAGGTTTTTTTTCCATTCCCTTCAGAAGTGGTTAACGAATCGCGGCCGTTGGGGGGAGGTGGATGCTCCATCGTTTGTTGTTCCTTTTCCCGCCGGATGCTGTTTCCGACCTTCGGTACTTGTGTCTTATTTAAAAAGTTGAATTATTCAACGCCATTAGCCTGCACTGCACGCGCCCGAACGATGGCTTTTGGTGTCGCTGTAACTGTGTGCAGTTGACTTGCGGACAAAAAGCCCCGTCCGGGAAATGGGGAAAATCGTATTGCATGTCGCATGACTGGTCCTCCCGCACGGAGTGTTTTCCATTCCGCCACACTCAATGGGGCTTTCGGTTTTCCTCGCAGTATTTGACGCGGAGGATGGGATATGGGTTTGTTTCGCCGATATGCCTTGGATTATCCCTTCCCGTTTTTGGTGCTGCACTTTTTTCAGCTGTTTACCGCTCCCTTTAACCACAGCCCGCACAGAAACCCTCGTCCGGAAGATGGTGTGGTTTTAGTACAACTTCCAGTTTAGCAACTTACGTCGGGCGTGCTTCGGCTGTTGGATAGTGTCTCTTCTATGGGAAACGTGGTTTAACGTGGTAAGGGAGGAGGAAGCGAGCCGGAGGACCTTCGCAAAACGTCGTTGTAATTCCACAAGCATCACTGAAGTGGAGCTAATGGGCCGGACCGGGAAAGCAACTGCACGGAATAAATGAGCTTTAAATTTTGTCAGTCGTGTGATTTTTTTCCCGCCGTCGTTTTCCCGAAGGTTGTTGCGGGTGGGGGGTGGGACCAGTCGAGGTTGCAATGTCCTTCGAGAACTCTCTGGTGTTTTTTTTTCCACTCATTCCTCTGAATGGGAATAAAGGCACAAGGACACTAGCGAGCGTGCTTTACGACGCGGCCGGTCGTCCTGTGATAGTGATCTTCTTCGATATCTCGGCGTCAGACGGTCAGAGAAAGAGGGGACGGCAGGGAAGACGGAGTGAAGACGTAGCAGACAATAAATGTTCCCTGGGAAGTTCCGCAGTTGTTGTGCTTGGTGGGCGTGTGTTCCCGGAGATTGTGACAGGACATTTGAAAGGATTCGAAAAGCGAAGAGGATGCAACCTCGCGAGTTCTACCAGCCCGAGGTATGCAAATGTTGTTGTGGGGCGGCATACTCCCAATAATGCGAGAATGGAAAGCGAGCGCAAGGAAGGCCGGCCACGACCAGCACCTACATGAATGGCTGAAATAATAATAATAATAATAATGATTCGCCGTCGGGTGATGTTTTGAAACGTTGTTGTTTGGGCAAATATTTAGCTAAGGAATGTTGGCAACTATTGAATGTCTCGTACAGCTGTCCTTCCGTTCGGCTGTTTATTTAGCTTGCGAGAAAGCAATGCCCGACCCTCCGACATGTTCGCTTTCGCCGAGGGCTGGAAAAACGGCCGCGCTAATGGAAACGAGCGAAAGAAAACCTGCTCCGTGGCACTCAATCTCTTACAGAGCAGCCCCATTATTGCTCGAGTGGCTCGAGGGTTCTGGCCTATCGCTGCGGAGGCAGAGGTATAATGTTATTCATAAACACCTTGAGGGCGCTTTCCCAACCAACACGGCCCCCAACTGGTGGCCCCGGTGTGCGTTCGGGCGTGTGTGCAGCGAAAGCATGTGTGAAACAGTTTTACGATCGTGCAATGGCGTTTTATGGCACACGACATAAAGTGCAACTTTACAACCGTCACGGGTGGCGCAATATCGTGACTTCTTCCCTTTTTGCTCGTTTTTCTTTTTGGGCAAATATGTTTGCCGGAGGTTTCGGGGTTTTCCCGCCCTTTGTTGTCCGCCATCCTGTAGGGGCCATGACCGTGAACACAAATCAGATGTATTTTCCCATCATCGGATTTAGTTGATGCTGGTCTGGTTTTTTTTTCGTTGCCCTTTGCTCTCTTTCTTTCGCTAATAAAATGCAGCTCCGGCCGCTTCGAATGTAGGAGTATTGACGTCTGTGTGTGTGTTTAACGACGACAATTTGATCATTTGCACCTTCTTTTTTTTCAACAAGCTGCGTGTTTCAATGTTCGGTTTTTCGCGAAAGTCATTTTTAGCCAAATTGGCGCACGTTTTCCCGCGCATCTCGTCCCGCGACGGAATACAAATGAAATTTTTCTTGGCTTACAGAATGGCGCCTTGGCAACGAGACCACAACGCACGTGTGTCGCATCGGAAGCTAACGATTATGCCGGAAGGCTCGTGTGTGAGAATCGTATAATCAAATGGCGCTTTTTGTTTTGGGGAAATAGATAAAAAAAAACGTCCTTTACAACATTTCAATTTACTGAGCTTCTGTGTTTGCGAAAAAAACATGGCCGGGCCCTAATGAACGGATGCACAAAGTTCACCACAGCCCTCCAGCCGGATGCAAATGAAAGGATAAACATTTTACGACGTGTTGTGAGAAATTTGGGTTTATGGCAACATGCTATTCCTTTATTGATGTGCCGGGGCCATGTGTGGAAATTAATTTTTGGAAGATTTTAACGATGAGAGTTGAGGTCGGGTTTCGGGCCGTTTAGGAGTGACACTGGATTTCTTTAGGCGTGGAAACCGGGCTAAATCTTGTGAATATTTTAAAGGAATTTAAAATAAATACGCGTTCTCCGTGAGCCGAGAAAGTTGGTCTAATAAACATTTTACGGGTATTTACGGCACTCGTAATGAATTGTTATAGTAGCGAAGGAATTCGGGTATGTGCAATAACATACAAACGTCATTTTTAATGATATTTTTATTACAGGGGTGTTTAGAATGGGTTTAATATTGTATGAAAGTGTATAAAATGATGATATTTGTTTTATAAATTGAAACTAGTTTGGTTGCTGCCATCGTAAAATTATCAAAACAATTGTGTAAAAAGAAAGTCTAAAAGAAACCTCAACGAAAAATAATTTGTAGCTTAAAACGGGACCCACAAATTATACCAACTTATAGAAAAAACATGGAAGTAAAATCAAATCCACCTGGAATATAAGAAAACTAACAACACAGGAAGAAACCTGTAAAGTGAAAAGCATTCTACTGAATCCACTAGATAAACAAACAGTCATCGTATAAAACAGATCGAGACATTGGTTGACCTGTGAAAACATTACTATTAAACCGTGCCACGAAAGGTGTAAACAAAATGAAAGCAAGCGAAACAAGCTTCATTTCCATAATTTAATCATTGGTGCTACCTGATCGAGTGGAATTCGAAAAATAAACGGGAATGGTAAAGAGAGAAAAAGTATCTAATGTATACTTACAACTCATCCGGGCAGTTCACTGGCTGCGCTAACCGATAGCCATCCCGAAGATAAGCCGATAATTCGAAGCAGTCCACCTCCTGTGGGGAAGAAGCAAGCATAGAAAGGAGGTAAAATCGAAACGGCACTAGGGTAGGGAACGCTGGAACTAGGGGCTGCCAGGAACGCACAGTATTAAACATAATCCATTACATTACCACTATTAAACGGGCAAATCGAGTCCGAGCACCGAAAACGAAAGGGGGATGGGTTTCGAGCGAGCTAGGACTTACTTGAGCCCTTGAGTGAGGCCCTCGGTTGCGTGGCGAAACTCGGCAAACCGGACCAAAGTAATGCAGAAAAAGGGCATTAAGGACAACTCACCCAGAACGGGATGCGTTAAGTGAGTGTGAAAAGCAAATAAAACTCTAGTAACGGCTTCGGCAGCAGTTTCCCTCGTGGAATAAAAGGGGTGAATTGGGCGTATAAATGCAGCTCGCGTAAGAGAGGGAGCGAAAAAGAGACAGAGAGAAAAAACAATGGAAGGCGTAGTGATGCGAAGAGAGAGAGAGAGTGAGAACGAAAGAAATGGGCAAGAAAAACGAATGGCGAACGGAAAATGAAACGGAGCGGCAACGGAAGGGAGCGAAAGGGATCAACGACAATGAAATAATTTAGTCCCGACGGTCGGCCATGGCCGTGCGGCAGGATCCCGCAGGGGGCAGGGAATCTAATATCGAAAAAATGCGTCACATTTGTTTCACTTCCCGGGCAGGAAGGGGATTGACCGCTTGCGGAATGGGGTGGGATGATTGTTTGCAATTATGTCGCACACAGGAAGCGGCCAAGGATCCGAAACATGTTGCAAGGATGTACGCGCGAGAAGTTCATAAGACACAGACAAAAAAGCGGCCCATCCAGGAGTGGGCCAAAAGATGGGCCAGGACAAAAAAGGGATGCTCATAATGGCCGCATGGTGGCAATGGGGCGAACAAAGGAAAAAAACAATACCTTCTGATAGAAAGATAGAGCTGGAGAGAGGGAGGAGGGCACTATATTGCGCCAAAGGGGCCGGAAATATTTTCCCCGAAGGGCAGGAGTTGGCAGATGAAACGAATTCTTTCATGTAATGAGCTGCGTAATGAAAGGATCCATTTGCGCCGGATGCTGAAAGGAGTGGATGGAGCTGGACGGAGCTGGCCGAAAAACCGGCCCCCAACCATACTTCCTTGTCTTGTCCGAGCATTGGGAGGAAATTTGTGTTTTCTCAAACGTTTCTTGTCGGGTTTCCCCTTTCTTTTTCCCCTTTTCTTCCACGGACTGCCCCCACCCTTGAGGTCGGCCATTACCACAACGATTGTGGAAGGAAGGGAATCGTCGGCTTGGGGACGTAGGACGCAGGAAGCAGTAGCTAAAATTTGTGAGTACATAAGAACACATTTTCATGTCGTTTCCATGTTCCCGTGCGGCGATCGCCAACACTCGCCATCAGGACACCGCCACAACAGCTTGTGCATGAAGAATTGAAAGCGATTAGGTGGATTTATGAGTGACTCAACAAAGGAGACAACAATGCAATCACGATGATGCCTCCGACGGAAGCGGAAGCGCCGAATGATTATGATTATTGTTGCGCTTTGAGTGTTATTACAGCGGCCGCTTCCGTCGGCCCCGCGGGCATGAAATGGCCGCTTCTCCCGCGAGAGCACTTTCAAGGATTTGTGGATCAGTCGGATGTGTTCTGATCCTTTTCACATCCCGACTCCGCCATCTTCCCGCACAGTAGGGCCGCGGAAAGAATCAATTTAATTAATTGACCATTATTTATTATTAATTCATAATCAATGTAATGGCTCGACGTGTGGAGGCGTGAGGGAGGCGTCTTGTGGACGGATGGTTGGTGGTGGTGTGGGGTGTGTATGGTTTACTGGACCTGGAAAACTGAAATGATTTGGAGGGGTGGCATGGTACCCTCTCTCCCACGAGGGAAATTTATCCACACGCAGCAACATTTTGTGTTTATTTGGTTACACTTAGCCTCGACAAGGACACTTCTGCTTCGGTCCTTTCCAGATCCAATATTTTCCGGAAATATTGGAAAAACCCCATGGTGGGGGGGTGCCTTGGCCTGGGCCAAAAATGTCCCCCCTGCTCGATGGTGCGCAAAATGTCCGTCTGCTTCGAGCATGGTGACCGTTTCATCAAAGTAACTGTCGTCGCCGAACTTGGTGGGTCGGTGGGACGCGTGGCATCGGAAATAGGTCAACACCATCGCCATTATCATTAATGGGGAGGGTTTGAAGGGGGGCGCATAAGTGGGCAGCAGTTGGATGATGGAGGGGCGTGAAGTGAGGTACGTTCGGGTGCACATTGAAGCACGGGACGGTCCTATGCCGATCGACCCACCGCCCTATCTATACCAGGCGTGTCATTTTATGTTTCGGCGTGTTCCGAAGTGGCGAAGGGAGGCAGTCCTTGTCGCGAGGCAGTTCTTTTCAGGCTCCAGAAGGACTCGTAAAGGTGCTTCAACTCGGGGCGTTGCGTTGCGCTGGAGGTGACGACGAAGTCATAAACAAACAGACCGGACCCGGCCATTAAGGGCAGACCGGGGACATGTTTCTGGGCACTAAAATGCGGGTGGTTTTTTTTTTTTTGCTGCCCGACGAGTAAATATAATATTTTAATGCACACAAATACTGACGGCTGATTGTGATTGATGTAATGCCATAACGGATGGGGATGGCCACACTCTCAGTCAGTGGCCCGACAAAAAGGGGGCTCACGGGTAAAATATTGGAAAAGCGTGCAGAGGGAATACATCATCCGTTTAGCTCACCTCGAACGGCATGGCGGCCAGTGTGGCCAGCTCCCACAGCAGCACCCCGAGACTCCAGATGTCGCTCGATGCGGTGAAGAACTTCTTCTCGAGCGTCTCCAGGGCCATCCACTTGACGGGCCGGTTCTCGTTGTCCCCGAGGCAGTGGTAGTCGCTTGGAAAGACGTCACGCGACAGCGCGTTATCACAAACACGAACGTTTAGCTCGATGTCAAGTCTGGAAAAATTAGCGAAAAACGAGGAGGAAAAGAAATATTCAGATTTGTTTGGAAAAATCTAATTTAACGCACCTTTGTTTTAGAAGTCTAAATAAAAACAATCCCAAATTCAAATGAAATATAATTGTGGAATAAAAATTAACATAACTCAAAAGAAATTTATAGAAATGAGAATCTCTTTATGATTATCTATTTTGTTAAGTTTCTCCTCTCTTTTATTTTGATGTGTTCCTCGTTTTACATGTTAGCATAGTATTTAAAAGATTTTGAAGGAACATTACTTTCTATTTTACTATGCAAATCTAATCTCATCTCACCAATTTCCAAATGGGTTAGATGTTTTCGTAGTTGCTTTAAAAGTTTTCCTTTTAGGTAATTTATCATGGATGAAGTTTTTGTTGGTTTATAAACTTTAAACTTATAAAATATAGCTTAACCATCTTATCAGCTTGTTATTAACAATACAGTTTTATAATGCGAATAATTTTAAAGTGTGTCCAATCCAACCATTTAAACATTTTAAGAAATCGAGAAAACATAAATGTTATGCTTACGAAAGAGATAAAATACACTGAACTTAACAAGATTTAATGTTAGAAATTATGTTCTTGTTTGTTTTGTGGGCCTATTTTTCAGGAAGGCATTTTCTGCCTTCAAACAGATTTAAATGTAGAAGCCAGCCGTGGGATTACGTTTAACTGCGGGTTATACTGGGGCTACTCATTGCGTTTAAACGAACGCACCAGCAGAATCCAATTAGATTTTTTTTGCGACCCTTCCAGGAGGATGTGGGAAAGACATTCTCGGAAAAAAACACTGCCCCGAGAGAGGTTTCAAAATGTTGTTATGCTTGGGACCGGTTCGCCCACCGCACCCCACCCCACCGGTGGTGGGCCGACATGCGATTTCATTCAGTTTCACGTTACAGATGATGTGATGTTTACGCGGCCGGCCGCCCGGTGGCGTTAAATGACAGCCGTTTTCCACCGCCCCCACGCACTTACACACAGTTCCGGGTGGCGATGTCCTTGTGCAGCACGCCGTGCGAGTGAAGGTGCGAGATGCCACGGGCCACCTGCAGGCCAAACTCCACCAGCTGCCGGGTGCTGAGCTGCGAGTTCTGAATTCCGATCTCCCGGCAGCTCTGCAAGTATCTGCAAACGGGGGAAAAAGGACACGAAGAGAGTCGCGGTGAGTGGATGCGGACGGACAGATTGGCTGGAGATTGGTTTTAAATTTATGGTGATTTGCTTTTGAGGTTTCCAAGACAGGGCGAACGGGATATGCGGATTCGACAGCCGGTAGAATGGAGCCGTCTATTTGTTTGCCTATTGCTCCTCCGGACACGCCCTGGACTTGTTTAGTTGGGATTCGAATCTTCGGGCTATTTGTCGTCGAAGGATGGGGAGGGGTTGAGGGAAAAGGATGATCTAAGCAGAAAGGAGAGATTTAAAAAATGATAATAAAATGTGTCCTTTTACGTGTCTCCCGCGGGAACTCGAGGGCATATGTTTTTCGATGCGAGATGCTTTTCCGCCGTGTTTTGTGTTTTATTTTCCAGTGCATACTTTTTGAAAGTAAATAAAAACTGTTGAAAACCCCATAGAAGGGTGTTATCGGCACAATAAGAACTACCACTGCTACCTTTTTTCTCCAAAACATATTGTTCACTCATGTTATAATTTTTCTTTGGAATCATTTAAACAAAAGATTGATAAGAAACCCTCTTGGCTTCAAATATAAACCTTTCTAGTGAATTTTGGTGATCTCACTCTTCGGAAAAGGGTTGTTTTTTCCCCCAGAAGGGTAAACAATTTGAGCTAATAGTGACGTAAAAGAATGTGGCTTCCTGTAAGATTACACTGGAGGCATTTTTTTCTTCTCAACTTCTTCTCACAAAACCAGTTTACCCATGTTCACCAAGAAAAGACGAAGCCACACGTAACCGACTTGTTATGTTGCCGAACATAGCGGCAACATTAGGCCGGGACATGCAAACGTCACCGGTTGCGGGCGGTGTGGGTTGAAGAGGATAACTGTGGGAAATTTTTGGAAATGCTACAACTTGCAACCGAAAAAAGTGTTTTTCCTCCCCCACCCGGTTTGGTTTCCCTCCATCCCAACGGAGGGTGGGGTTTCCACGTAGTAGCAGTCGGTTGACATTCGATTGTACGCCGCGCCGTTCACCCACACTCCCCTTTCCTTCGGTGACCCATGAGTTGGCCTTTCAGTTGAGGTTTGGCTTGCTAATGTCTATTTGATAAATGTTTCGCCGTTCAATCTCTGGCCGGTGGTGCAAAAAGGCTACATTTTTTGGTGGTGCAGCAAACAGCCCAAAGAAACGGGAGCCCACGGACGAAACAGACGAATACATTTCCGGCGGAAGCGCCAGCGCAGAAAAGCGGAGCGAAGCAAAAGGATGACAGTTTGTTTGTTGCCATGCATCGTGGCCTTCCGTGGGACACCAAGATTGCGGGGGGCTTTATTTGCTCTGGCTGCAGGTGGCAGCCGGCAGGAAGGGTTCGCCCGCACCGAACGTCTTCGAGACGATTTCTCCACCGTCTTCGGTGGGCTCTTGTTTCGGGCGTTTGTAAAGTGTATGTGTTTTCCTTTTTATTTTCCTGTTTTTTTTTTGCGAACACGAACCCTGAAATCGAGCCCGACAAAAACACTGTCATGTAATGTTTATTCAGGAACTGATCCTGAGTCAAAGAATCCTTTTTTTTTCATCCTTTTTGGCTCTCTCTTCCCATCGGTCAAAGTTGTTTTGGTCCTGTTTCGTACTGTTTCTGCAGCGTGTTGTTCGTGTCCCTTTGCCGCTCGCGGTTAAAAGGGCTCCCACAAGCAGCAGCACATCACATCCCGGCCGTTAGCTTGTCGGCGCCAGCCAGAAAAGTATATAAATCTCCGACCGTATCGTCCACCCGGGGGAACTTTTGTTTTACTCACAGTTTGAGATTCCCTTTGGCGGTGAGCGGATAGGCGACCTTCGGCGGTCCCGAAAGTTCGGTAACCGCAGCGACCGGGAAGAGGATGTTTGGGTGCGAGATGCCGCACAGGGTGGATCCTTCCGATAGCAGATAAGCCACCTGACTCAGCGAAGCACCATCTGGAAGAGAGAGACAGAGAGAGAGGTGGGTGAAAACAGAGCTACGGTAGTTTTTTTTCTTCTTCAAATTTTCGATGCCTTTTTGTTTCCGCAAACCTTGCAGAAGCACTTCACTTGCACTGGATTATTGTTCGAGATTGGACAAAGATTCTGAAACTACTGGGAACGACTGGGTGGAAACGGAAACTGGCAACTACGAACTGAGGAGCTACCGAAGCCATTCTGTTTTATTTGCATTCTCATTTGCATTGTTTATTGTTTGTCAATTTTCGCTTACCGATGTTATTAGGCATAATAAATAATGTCAACAAGCTTTAATCACATTATTCAAGCAAGATGTTCAACAGATTTCCAACAACTAAAGTAAAATTTATTTACCATATACATTGATCATATCGAAAAAAGAAAATGGTTCACATTGTGACTTGTTTTACGAATTACGTTGCAATTGAAGTGGAATATTTCTTAACAAGATGTTCTCGCGATTTGTTGGTTTTACTATTCTTTCAATTCTCAATTCAGGAGACAGAAAATCAGTCTATAATAACTAATCTTTCAAATCTACTTCAAATAACTAATTAAATCAAATATAATAATCTTTGCATCGGAATGAAACTGAGACCAACCTTGAATCTTGAATTTAAAAAACATAATACTTAAGCAAAACACACAAGACAACAGAAAGAAAAATCATCGCACGGCAAAAAGTGGATTGTAACTTGTCATTTAACACTGGCATGCTCTTACCAACAACGGTCTTGATCAGCACGTCCCGCGTTTCGCCCAGCGGATGGTGCAGGATGCCACTGTAGATCCTTCCGTACGTGCCCTCCTGGACGAGCTGCTGACAGATAACGGTGCCCGGCGACACGGCGATCCTCCGCAGTTTGTCCTTCGGGTTGGAGCCGTTGCTGTGGATGCTCCGAGCCGGTGTCGACAGGCTGTATACCTGCTCGAGAGAAGCAAAAACGGAGCCCAAACCAGGGCAACGAAGAAAATGGTAGCATTAGCGTATCGTCTGAAGGCGGAATGAACGAGGCGACACGGCAAGATGTCGTCTGCTGAGGGAAGCCCGGATTTGTGGAAAATCTCAGTCGAATGCACAATGCCAACCGGTGGAAAGTCTCGCTCACTATTCTCGAACTGACGTTCCGGGATTAAGGTCTCGATGGCCACCGCCTTCCTAACCAGATAGACCTACCGTAGCTGGCTTCCAAAGTTCGGCTCACCCGTTCATTGG
>JAOEFI010000006.1:20873593-20885237 GCA_034621735.1 Anopheles plumbeus
GGACGTTGAATTGTAAAATTTTGTTGTATGACTGTAATACATGAAATTCTCAGAAAATGCTCAACTTTGGCACTATTTAGGAGTATTTGCTTCGCCTGCGTCGTATTTCTACGAATCAACATGGAATGAGCAATGGGTAACATTAAAGGCGGAAATAATAAATTGTAATACGACCCACAATGCGCGTAGTTCAACATCTATTAATTGAACCAATTCTCTCGATGGAATAGAGTCGAATGCTAGCTTTCCCAGCTCAATTTAGAACACTCGTTTACCCGGTGGAATGTTGTCTGCCAAAACAACTGAATCAACAACATGTTGTCATATACTCGCGTTTGATAGCTGTGGCACTAACGTTTGAAGGCATATTTTAGCATGTCGATGCAATTGTGAAAAGTGTCTCACGGAGTCGGCGTTAACCGTGGCACTTTAATATAATACTGCATAGTGTGCGCATGTTATACTTGTTGTATTTTCCAGCCATTTCATGAAAACGCACTCAGTTCGGAAAGCCTTCTTTTATTTAGTGTTTCGACTTTTCTCTTGTGTTTGACTGGTGATGTGAAATTTAGACACACACAAAAAAAGTGTATACGGTATAAAGCTTCCAGCATTGAGACAACCTTGCAACGGCTACAACCGAACCGTTTCATGATCGAACTATATACGTTCAGGTGTAAGCTTCAGTACCACGTGCTGCGTCTAGTTTCCAAGGATGAGAATCATTAGCGAAGTGGCTTCCATCACTTTTTTTTTATCTTTGGCGGACATGAAGCTTGTGGACATGTCGCTCGGATAAAAGATAGGTAGTTCTTAGAATCGCTTTGGGAGACAGAATGAGGCTAATGTACAAACAAGGAGTAAAACTTCGCGTCATAGATGAGCGCTTTTGTTCACTCCATTTAACCGGAGGTATGCTAAAACAAACCGATCTCAGATGGCTTGTGAGAAAAATGAATAACGGTGGGTGGGGCGGAATATTTGCTCACTTGTAATTCAGCTCCACGATATCAGCAGCTTTGGCGAGCTGATGGTATAAAACAGCCCAGTTTCACGAGTGTCAGCCTACAGTTAAATCAATATTCGAGCAGCAACGTTCGTTCGGAAAAAGTAAAATACGATGGCTGGATGGATTTTCGGTATGTATGAAACTGTATTTTGTTGGGAAGTGCGGTTTTTCGTTATGGATACTTCACCACCGAACTGATATTGATTTCGCTACACACACACACACACACACACGCACACAGTTGCCGTCTTCCTGTGCAGCCTTCTTGGGAGCCTCCAGGCACAAACGAACTACTGTACCACTTCGTACTGTTCCGGAAAGACGAACGTAGGCTGCAATCCTCCACCACTGACCGGTGGACCTAGTTGCGCCGGGAAAAATCCCGCCGTAGTCGCACTCAGTGCCGCTCTACAGAAGCTGATAGTCAGCGAGCACAACACGCGCCGATCGCAGCTCGCGCTCGGAAACCTTTCGCCCTTCGGTGCCGCCAAACGTATGCCAACGATCGCCTGGGATGAGGAACTTGCCCGGCAGGCCGGGAACAACGGGCGCTCCTGTGTGTTCCAGCACGACGCCTGCCGCAACACGGCCGTGTACAGCTGGGCCGGACAGAACCTGGCCATACAGAGGTTCTACGGCATGAACAAGACGGTCGAAACGTTGATCAAGGACAGCATCGCCAGCTGGTGGGACGAGAAGAAGGACACCACGCAGGCGCAGCTCGACAAGTATCCTAGTAGCTACTCCGGGTAGGTGGTTACCCGGCTAGGGGGCCCTTGGAACTGGGAGGCAACTCAAATTAAACCTGCTCTTTTCAGACCCGCCATCGGACACTTCACCCAAATGGCGAGCGATCAGACGAACAGAATCGGATGTGCCATGCAGTACTGGCTGCACGAGGGCCTGTGGCAGTCATACTACCTCGTGTGCAACTACTCCGTAACGAACATTTCCAACCGGGCGATCTACAAGCGGGGTGCGGTGGGATCCGAATGTCAAGCCAAACGCAACACTGACCCACTGCTGAACGGCTTGTGCGCACCGGCAGAGGTTGTTAATCCCGTACCCAACGCCGCCTGAAGTATGAAGCTGATCGGACAATAAACTTCACACGATTGAATTTGACGAACATTACATTTCAGTAGAACTGATTTTTGCTACATTTCCGTTTTTGAATCACGAACATTTGAAATAAGAATTGAAGAAAAACTAATGTCTTTATGCAATGAAGGACGTATTTCCTAATGCAAACCTTCAAAACGCAAGCCTCTTCCAGACGACTGCATAACGTTACACTGTATTTAATGTATTCTTGAGCGAATATGAACCGGTACGCCCCACAAACGTCCCACATGTCCCTTTAACTGTGCAGCTGTTAATCAGCGAAATTGTTAATCAGCGAATGACACTTTCCATTAGTTTTATGAACTGTTGCTAATAACAATGGCAT
This sequence comes from Anopheles plumbeus, assembly GCA_034621735.1. NCBI lineage: Eukaryota > Metazoa > Arthropoda > Insecta > Diptera > Culicidae > Anopheles > Anopheles plumbeus. Next base: position 20,876,053 of record JAOEFI010000006.1, read on the forward strand.
GCCTTTCAGTGTTGCTCGTATAAAATGGCTAACTATAAAAGCCCGCAGTGGCTATCTTCGTGGTATTGTTTGCGACGGATTCTAGCAACTGGCGGCGTGAAAATGATGTTCAACTTGTGGGGTGAGTTTTTTCAAAACGATTACTGTACTCCGCTTGGGACAGCAGAGAGTGTAATATTTCGAATGTGTTGGCATTCAGTCGCAGTGGTGCTGTTGTTTCTCGGCAACGCCAACTGTCAGGTGGAGGTGGAAGACTATTGCCAGACTGACTACTGTCCACCGGGGGAGGAGAATGTGGGGTGCAATCCGCCACCGCCTGTCGGCGGCCCTGCCTGTGCGGGAAAGTCAGCTGTTAGCATCGATCTCGGCACGGACGGAAAACGGAACATCCAGATCTTCCTGAATCAACACAACCAGCTACGTTCGCAGATGGCCTCCGGTAGGTTGGCGTCGATTAGTCCCGCCGCTCGGATGCCCACGCTGGTTTGGGACGAGGAACTCGCCCGCCATGCTGGCCACAACGCTCGGTCGTGTGTTTTCGCACACGACGCGTGCCGGAACACGAAGCTCTTCCGCTATGTGGGGCAAAACATTGGCCTGGTTCGCAGCACCGACCGGAGCATATCGGTCGAGCAGGTGATCAAGGACTGCATACAAGACTGGTGGAGTGAACACAACGTGACTACGCAGGAGCAGCTGGACCGGTATCCCAACGAACAGGCAGGGTATGTGTATTACTTTTTATAAAATGATCGATCGTCCACTTTGTCCAGTCCGATCGTTCTCATCGTGCCATTTCTCTCCCCCAAAAAGCTCTCCAATCGGACACTTCACGCAAATGATCTCCGATCGGGCCTGGAAAATGGGATGTGCCATACAAGCATGGAGCGAGCAGGAGCGGCCGGTGTTTTACATTGTGTGCAACTATTCGTTTTGCAATTTTGAAGATCAACCCGTCTACCGGCAAGGTGCAACGATTTCCGGTTGCTCCACCGGTAGGAATAATCAATTCACAGGACTGTGCTCGATCAAGGAGCGTATCTATTCTACGCCCACAGCCATTAATAACTGAGTCTCTAATAAACCTTACACTATCAGTGAACATACATGTATATAAATAAGGCACTTAAAACACACACAGATTCGTTTCTTATTGGACCGTTCGTAGAGTCTGTTAATTTTATCAGTTTCAACCCGTCTGACTGTTTAGCCGTTTCTGTTTTGCAAAACGCCTCAGCAGTCAACCAAACGGAAACACAGTCTTAAAACGCTGGACAGCGGATTTATTAACGATTGTTTCAGTGGAATGGCATTCCATATTGTACCATGACATGTTTACAACTGGTCGCAATAGAATGTCCCTTACATCATAAACGTTACTCAATTCCCATTACAATTAGGTAGGAGCCAACGGACTGTTGTGTAACCGCCGACGAATATGCAAGCCAATCCCTGTTAGTGTCGTTGAGCGAAAAGTTTAGTTGCAAAAAACCACAGTACCGGGAACTAGGAAAGCTTGTACCAGGGACACATCGGAGTTCTATTTATTATAGTTTTAATTGTGGGGAGAACCACGAAATAAACAGTTGGAGAAAAACGGTTGTGTTATAGTGTGGGTGCGGGTTTTCAGGGAAATCAAATGGTAGTTAAATTTCATTTTCACGAAGCTTTAATTAGTTCAGGACTACAAAAAAACTATCATTTTACCATAAAAGTAACTGATATCGATAAGTTCGAACTAACTTTAATTAAAATAAAAACACTCCACACGAAAAGTATTCATTCAAAATAATCATTGAAACAACATAGAATGAGAGTAAAATTTATATTTTTACTCGCGCAAAGCCGCTAGGGAAATGTTGCTGGTGCAGAATAAAAAGGGAAATTCTATCCGTCTTCCTGACACTTCTATACACATAATCAATGTCTGTCACAAGCAGCTTCTCGCAATTTCCATATTTATATTTATTTCTCGAGCGTTGTCTTTGCAACAGTCGCCAGCTACGCAACGTTTGCTCTAGAAAGCATTGTTAGAACAGTCGTCCGCGTGTCCGCAAACAAGATCGGCTGAGACGGTCGTCTGCTGATCTCTGATTCCTATAAAAGTGCACCCCTGCACGGAGCAGGCCAACAGAGCAGTGACAATGGTTGCCTGGATAGCAAGTGGTAAGCGAGGATTTACTTCTTCTCCACAGAATATTAATCGCGGTGTACCCTTAGGGGTGGTTGTAATTCTCGGTCTCGCGGTGGGCAGCACGAACGGGGATGACCGGTACTGCGATCCGGAGCTCTGTCCTCGGGGAGGCCCTCATGTCTCGTGCGGACCACCGCCAACGAACGGAGGGGCCACGTGCCGCCGGATGAACTCCCCGAGGAAGGTTTACCTCTCGCCCGACCTGAGGGTGTTCATTCTCGACCAGCACAACCTCTACCGGTCCAACATAGCGCTGGGGAAAATTCGTCCCTACCTGCAGGCGGCCAAAATGCCGACCCTCGTCTGGGACACGGAACTGGCCAGTCTGGCCGATGCGAACGCACGGTCCTGCAACTACGGGCACGACAAGTGCCGCGCCACCAAGGAGTTCCCGTACGCCGGGCAGAACATCGCCATCACGAAGTACTACGGGTACAAGTTCACCGAGAAGCAGCTGGTGCTAAAGTTCATCTCCAGCTGGTGGGAAGAGTACCAGGACGCGCGGCCACAGCACGTCGCCAAGTATCCGAAATCGCACAGTGGGTAAGTGCCGGGGGGGCACGAAAAACAATGATGGCCGGAAAGAAAAACGTATTGTCCATTTAAATTACGCCTTCCAGCAAACCCATCGGTCACTTTACGCAGATTGCCAGCGATCGCACCACCCGGGTGGGCTGCTCCATGTGGTACTGGAAGGAGGGGGATTACGACACGTACTACTTCGTGTGCAACTACTCGGTTACCAACATTATCGACAAATCCGTCTACAAGGCCGGTCCCGCTGCGTCGCAGTGCAACCGTGGCAAAAACGCCAAGTTCCCGGGACTCTGCAATCAGGGCGAGACACCGCGCACCATTATGGACCAGTAGAGTGAAACAACCGTTCCTGGAAAATCCAGACGCCCTTCTCTGCGCCACCCAGTGGGAAAGGCTATTGATGACCGGCACGTTTCGGATAATAGCATTGGGGAAAATAGTAACTAAAGCGTATGGATGAAACGATTAGGACGAATGAAAATCAATTTATAAATTGGCTTTTGGAATTTTTAACACGCTACCATCAGGGCATGTTTGATGGAAAAGTTAATTGATTCTGGGGTGCTTTCTTTGTTTCTAAACAACGAAAACCTTTCAAGAAAATGAATGAATGACTTCCTTTCCCCCAGCAACCAAGTTGTCGATGGGAACATGTTTCACTTGATTATGATAGAAAGAACTGACGAATAGTCATCATTTTTCCACGGTTTTCCCACAGCCGTCGGACCAACTGGTACCAACATAATTTCAACCACAATCCGTACCCAACTTTATTGTTCCAGAAGGGGGAAAGGGCACCCAAACCTCAGAGCATCAGATTAGCATAAAGAGATTTCGGGTGGTGGGAGAGATTTAGTAGCAGGTATGAACCAAGCTCAATGGGTCCAATGGGAGTGACCGGCGGGCGCTTTCCCTGGAGAACAGTTGGACATAAATCAAACGCAAGTGTCAGAAGGCCCGATTTGCAGAACGTTCCGGAATTCGGCGGGACACAAACTACGGAAAAGATCCGCCACGGGCACCATCCTGCACAATCTTTCGTCGCACGTCTCCTGAGCAGGATTGCATCGGCGTGCAGTAGCAATCGTAAGCGATGCGGTTCCGCGCGGTTCGACACCCAACCGACGTTTTCCCACCGCACCCTGGATGGCGCTTGTGCCCGCGGGAAAGCGTCCGCAATGCTGCACCATATGCACCGTCAGGCGCTAGGGGATAATTTATTCTAAAAGGGCTTTCCTTTATCGTCTGTGGCGCTGTGCACACACGCAGGAACACAAAACACCTTCCTGTGTTGGCCGCGCGCGTCCAGACTAATCGAGAACAGTTCCGGTTTTCCCGTAAAGTGCAGCATTTTTCATTCTTCTTCTCTCTTTCTCTCTCTCGTGCATTTCCAACATTTTCTTCCACCGTCACTGGCCATTGCTAGTGGCGCTCTATTGTAGTTTTGGGTGCCAGATGCAATTTGTGAGACGAATTTGAAGGGCAGGAAAAACGCAACTCCGCGGGCTCTCAAAGAACACACACACAGTGAATGCTGAGACAAAGAGAAAGAAGCAAAGCCAGACGGGGGGGTTGTTGTTAAAAACTCACCTTATGGTCATGTCTAAATATGGCAACAGTCGGTAGATGCATTGCACGAACCATATTCCTCCCCGACCACCACCAGACTCCCGATTTTCCATCGTCCTGGAAAATGGCGTCCAGACGGTGGCTTACTTTTTTTACTATAATTGGAATTTATTTCTCTCAATCTCACGTGCCCTACGCTCCCGTTCTCACTCTCTGTATTTTTCCGCCATCTCTGCCCCCTCTCTTTCGGTTCTGCCCCTGCCACCCGTCGACCAACCCGTCGCTATACCGTCTAGACAAGTTTTGCGATTGCCCGAGATGAGAACACGAAAAGTGCAGGAAGAAAATGGGGAAACGAATTTGGCCCCCTGTCCCGAGTCGTCTCGAGGTGGAAAAGTTTGTCCATTTTTTCCCCCGTTCCCGTTGTCGGAGCAGTTGGGCGAAACGGAAACCTACGTGCCGGGTCCGTGTCAGCAGAGACAAATCACTTCACGAACCTCCAACGTTAGTCGGAACCCTGGTTAGTTGATAATCGGAATAATTCATGCATGCCACCGAATGGGTTGGACATTGGCGAAAGTTTGGCCATTCTTTTGAAGTTGACTTTTGATTCTGATCGTTCGCATCAATCGTACGATTATGCGCAATTTGGGACTGAGAATAAGTAGAGTATGGAAATCACATCGGTGTTTCAAACAAAGAAGGAAAACAGTGGACCATCACCATGCTTTGCCTTGAAACGTTACATAAATGAGTGCTTGAGATATTATTTTTTCCCGAAACGTTATTGTTATCAATATGTTAATGTAGGAAAATAAATTTCAAATTTTATTACTGAAATGCACGGAAACTCAGGGAGGGATGAAATATAACTCCTCAGCATATTAGAATGTTGTTTTAACTGTAGTTAAGTTGCGTGAAGCAACTGCTTTGAAATTGATGAATGTAAACTATGTTTGCTTAATCAAGCTATGGTGGTTTCCAAATACCTCCTCGAGAGATAACGTGAAAATCGCAACATCGAATCACTCGAACCAGCAGCACCAGTCCTTCCGCATCGGTCGGTTTCCACGTCTCCCCGCCGGCGGGCTAACAAAAACCCCGTCGTCGGAAGTTCGGCTTTCTTTGTTATCCTGCTCGGTTGCAGCAGTCTGGATTTCCCGAGGACCGAGGACCATAAACCGATGCACGGTGCACGTTAATTGACGAACGGTGGAGCGATTAAACCGCCCGGCTTTGTTTTCTAGGTCGCTGCGGAAGACCGTGACATACAACGGACTGACATTGTTTCTCTGCACATCCGCTCACTGCACACCACCCCTATTTCTTGTCTTTCCAACCCAATCAGTCGGATTCAGTTCTTGCTCGAAGGAGAACCCGTACTATGCAATGAAACGGAACTGAATTCTATTCTAGGAGACGATGATGAGTCTCGCAAACATCCTTATTCCTGGCGGAACTTTTCACGTCTCGTCGGGTTTGCTGGGCTTCCTATTTCGTACCGCTCTTCATCCCCCGCTCGTCTCCCACCGCAATATGAACTGGAAACGCTGTTCACCCGAGGAAAATGCTGTTCCTGGAAAATACTCAGAGCCCGGGAAAAGTTTGCCGCCACTCTCGGGCACCGAAACGATCGTGGTTGTGCGCGATGGAATGGAAGAATGTTTCAACCACTCGGAAGATGCAGGTTTGGTTTCAGTTTTCCGACGTTCTCCTTGCACGAGCTCCGTGGGTGAAAGCCGGGGAACCGGAAAGGACAAAGCCATGGAAAACGCAAATGCTTCGATTTGTACAGTTTGCTGCATTCCTCGCCTCGCCTTTCCGTCTTTTCCCGGTCCATTTCCCGACTGCATCTGTAGCGTGGCTGCAGTTGTGCCATGTGTACAGTGTCCCCATTCCAATGAACTCTCTTTGGCCGGAAGAAACAGTCAAACTCACCTTCGTACCACACTTTAGTTCACTTCAGCTTTCTCCTAACTTCCCATAATTCCGCTTGCGGTTGCTGAACGTAATCGTTTTCCACTGACAACAAAAAGGACGGAAGAAGATGAGTGACGAGGTGGAAGAAGGAGCATGAACATCGTGTGCTGCACGTCTCCTTCCAATGTGCCATTTTTTTCTCCCATTTGAGCACAAATGTCCTGGTGCTATCGTCCACGGAACGGTTCATTCATACGGAGTAAACACAACGATACGATTTGATGGCGTTACCGATACATTTGTTTTCTCCATCAATTTGTCCGCCGAAAGTATTTGTTTTGCATGCTGGTGTTGAGCTGTGCACGGAAGGACGATGTGGGTAACCGTGGTGCTGATGTCCTCGTTTACCGGTCAAAAGGATGTTCTCCATGTAATTCAATCTCCATCCTTCGTCGCATGCAATCAGCGGGAATAAAAGTAATTCAAAACGAAGAGCATGATGACGAGTTACGAAGTAGATGCGCTTCACTCCATTAAGTATTCCCATTTTTTATAACGTATCCTTTACATATGTAATAACGATAATTAGAAAATATAAGTATTGTTTCAATATCAAAAGAAGGCGCACAATCTCACTAGCACCCTCTAGCAGCAGGCATGCACCAGCTTGCGTGTGACTATCGCGATCAGGGTGGTCACTGCAAACACCAGCACATCCGGCACCAGAGTGTATCCGTTTCCGTTGCCACCCGTAATCAGCACGTCCGGTTCCGGCCAGTAGTCCGGATCGATCTTGCGAGTTTTCACGATGTTTGCAAACACTTTTGCGGACATTTTCCCATACCGCGTTCGCTGGGGATCCTTGAAGTCGACGTAGTACAGGCCAAACTTTTGACTGGAGGGGAACGTAACGGGAAATGTACTTCTAGGTGGTTTCGGTCATGTCACGCTCTACTCACGTATAGCCGTCCCGCCACTCGAAGTTGTCCATCAAACTCCACGCCACGTAGCCGCGCACGTCACAGCCATCCTCGATCGCGTCGAGCACCGCATTCAGATAGCCGTTGAAGTACGTCACACGCTGCGGGTCCTTCGTGCCCGGCCCGGATCCGATACCGTTCTCCGTGATGTAGATCACCGGGCTGTTGTAGTTGTCCTTGATCCAGTTCAGTAGCTTGTGCAAACCGAACGGGACGATCTGAAATGAGGTGGTCAGCAGTTGTCTACCCCGCCTCCACCGTTCCACATCCTACCTTGATCCAGGACGTCTCCTCGGCTACGGGCCAATCCGGGTCGGCCGACTCAATCACACCGACATCATGCAGGTAAGAGGGCACTGCGTAGCCACCCGCATTCGCGCGGTTCTTGCGCACCAACGACGTGGTGTAGGTGTTTAGAGCGAAAAAGTCCGACGACCCGCGGAGGAGGTCGATTTCCCGTGGCGTGAATGCCGGTAGTCGCGATGCGGGAAATCCCTGCTCCAGACTGAGGTTGCCGACGTGATGTCGCATCACTTCCGGGTAGTCTCCGTGCGCGGTGAAAATGGGATGCGCGAACCAGCCGAGCTGCCAGAGAGAAAATAGAGCGAGCATTTGTTTACCTTAGTCTCCGACAAACAAATGTCATCTTTCTCCGGTAAACTCACGTGAAACTGTAACTGCCACTCGGACGCTTCCAGATCGTCCTCCGAGCCGGTTTCCGGTTCTGCCCAGCGCGCGTCGAGCGAAATACCGATCGAGCCGAACTGTGACTGCACAAACTTGGCCCTGTAGAGCTGCACCGCTTCGGCGTGCGCCAGCAGGATGTTGTGCCCACAAATGTACGCCGGAACGCCGGGGAAGTCGTACCCGGGCGCCATCTCGTCACGGCCGTACGAGTTCTCGCAGATGTGCCACGGTTCGTTGATGGTCGTCCACAGCTGCACCCGGTCGCCCAGCCGCTCGAACACGACCCGCGCGTACTCGACGAAGTGTTCGACGATACGCGGGTTCAGCCAACCGCCCATCTCCTGCAGTCGCTGCGGCAGATCCCAGTGGTACAGCGTCACCATCGGTTTGATCCCATTCCGTGCCAACTCGTCGATCAGATCGCTGTAGTACTGCAGGCCCTGCTCGCTGACGCGGTTGCTCAGACCCGTCGGCATGATGCGGGGCCACGAGACTGAGAACCGGTAGAAGTCCACGCCGAGCTCCTTCACCATCTGCACGTCCCGCTTCCACTGGTGGTAGCTGTCGCATGCCACGTCTCCGTTCGACCCATCCACCACCTTTTCCGGATGCCGGTGGGTCAGCCGGTCCCAGATCGATTCCCCCTTGCCGGCCGCGCTCCATCCACCTTCGATCTGGTAGGCCGACGTGCCAACGCCAAACTTGAAGTCCTCCGAAAACTGGCGCTCTCGTGACGCGTCGTCATCCACGGCTCCTGCGACCGTCGCTAGGAGTAGGGCTGACAAGAAGAGAGGAAAAAAACCAACAAAAGGTTGCCTCCGCGGTAGCAAATGTTTTTTTTTTCACACGCAACCCTCATTCCGGTATCAAACAAACGATACAGCTTCTAGCAGCTTACCGACGCCATTCACGTAAGCTAACAGCCACTGGAAACGAGATAAACGGCTGCTCATTGCTAGTTGGCTTCTGTTTCGCGCACCGCACGCGAATAAACTTCAACAACGACTGAACGACGCGGTGTCGCGGTTTCCGATCGTCTTGCGTCTCTGCGCGTCGAGTCACACATACGCTCTCACGCCGCGTTATCTTATCACCCCTCTTGGCGGTTGCTTATCAACGACAGTGAAGCGTCGAACCGATCTGCCAAATCCTTCGCCACCACGAGACAAGATTGCGCAACAAGACGATTGAACAAAACATCGCGCAAAGTGGAGTCCCATGACGGATTAATTCGGAACCGATTCCGTCGAAACATGGAACCGGTCTTAACAGCGAGAAATGCTGTGCCCTATTACTCA
>JAOEFI010000006.1:20885337-20897817 GCA_034621735.1 Anopheles plumbeus
ACGGATTAATTCGGAACCGATTCCGTCGAAACATGGAACCGGTCTTAACAGCGAGAAATGCTGTGCCCTATTACTCATTAGCTTACTCCATATGCGTTGGCTACGGCCGGAGAAGAGCATAGATGAAAAGATCAATGGGTCAAGTTTGTTTGAAAAGGGTCTTCATACGGCTTTCGGAACATGATACTTTAATCCAATCAGCAGCAAGGTTGAACGTTTCCGTTTATTTCCTGACTTATTTTAATCTGTTCATTTTATTGATAAAGTCACTAACGCGTTCTTTATTACTAATCCAATAAATGTTTCTGCTGTTAAGACGTTCCAACGTGTCCTCCAATTTCCTCGTCAGCGTCCTAGCAAAAATACCGCGATCGCAATGGCGAGGAGAATTTTCGAAACAAACACCTCGGTAGCACCATCGTCCTCGGTAGTGGTCTCCGCCCGCACGGTCGTGGTAGTGACCGCATCGTCCGGTCCCGGTATGACTACCTCCGGTTCTGGCATGTCGTCCGGATCGATCAACCGGTTGCGTACCATGTTACCGTACGCCCGGGCGGAAGATTTAGCGTACCGCGTCAAGCCCGGATCACTGTAGTTCACGTAGTAGAGCCCGAAGCGCTCGCTCAGCCCTGCCCGCCACTCGAAGTTGTCCATCAAACTCCAGGCAACGTAACCGCGCACGTCGCAGCCATCGTCGATCGCATCGAGGATCGCGTTCAGGTAGTCCTTGAAGTACTGCACGCGTTTGACGTCCCGCGTGCCACCCAAATCGCTCACCCCATTCTCCGTGACCCAGACGGGCGGGTTGTCGTACTCCCGGCGTATCCAGTCCAGCACGTTGTACATACCCTGCGGGTTCACCTTCAGCCAGCCGGACCCGGTCGACGGCCACCGGTCGTCCTGGAACTCGATCGTGTTCCGATCGTGATCGAACGATGGCTCGCGAAGGTTGGCCGAGTTCCCGGGGTCGTTCATGTACACCAGGTTCGTGGTGTACCCGTTGTAGCCGAAAAAGTCCGACGATCCCCGCAGCTTGGCCAGCTCCTCTGTGGTGAAGGTGGGCAGGCGGGACTTTTTGAATCCTTGTTGCAGGCTCAGGTTGCCGATGCGGTCGATCATCACTTGCGGGTAGTTTCCTTTATAGATCGGATGCATGTAGATGCCGAACTGTGGAGCACACGGAACAGGATAAGCGATCACCTCCCATTTCGTTTCGAAAAACCTACCAAATACTGCATGGTGATGTCGGACGCTTCTCGCTCATCCTCCGAGATCGGCTCCGCCCAGGATCCATCGACGGTGATCCCGATCTGGCCACCCTGCGCCGGTTGGAACTCTTTCCGGTACAATTCCACTGCTTCGGCGTGGGACAGCAGCAAGTGGTGACTGCACAGGTACGTGTAGATGCCCGGAAAATCGTACCCCGGTGCCATCGCGTCATACTCGTACGGCAGGCGACAGCTTTGCGGCGGCTCATTAAACGTCGTCCAAATCTTCACCCGGTCGCCAAACTGCTCGAACGCGACCCGGGCATACTCCCGGAAGTAGCCCACAATCAGCCGGTTGGTGAAGCCACCGAGTTCCTGCAAGCGCTGGGGGGTGTCCCAGTGGAACAGCGTGACCATCGGGGTGATGCCGTACCTGATCAGCTCGTCGATCAGGTTGTTGTAGTAGTCGATGCCTTTCTGGTTGACCTGATTGCTGATGCCCGTGGGCAGTATGCGACTCCAGGCCAGCGAGAAGCGATAGATGTCTACACCGAGCTCACGGATCATCTCCACGTCGCGGCGCCACTGTCAAAAGGAAGGATTAGACCCCAATCGAAGTGACCCCAACCGAAGGGTCGTCCCAATATACGCACGTTATGGTAGCTATCGCAAGCGACATCCCCGTTCGTCCTGTCGGCGATCTTTTCCGGGTGGTTGTGCACCAAATGGTCCCAAATCGATTCACCCTTGCCGTCCTCATTCCATCCACCCTCGATCTGGTAGGCCGACGTGCCAACGCCGAACTTGAAGCCATCGGGAAATTTCCTTTGACCGCTACTCTGCTGTGCGACACTGCCAAACAGTACGATAGTGGATAACTCAGTGCAACCGTATTTTCCTTTTTTATCCCTTTTCCATACCTCACACACACCAGCACAACACTCAGCAGGTACTTCATGTTCGACAACGCATAAGTGCACAAGGCCACGGCCAAACCACGAATGGATCGCACTCTCCTCTTTCAGTTGCGATTTAAATGACCCCCTAGCAAAAGCCTGTTCAGTTTCCCAAGATTGTACTATCGCCACAGGCCAACCATCAAGATGCTATCGGAAGCCACCAACTCACGGTTTTATTGTTGTGTCAAGTACGGTTGGCTTCTACCGAAAGGGATACAATAAGAGCATAGACCACACCCCAGCGATAAGTGTGGACAATAAATAGACAATCGATGATAAATTTAGTAGCTCCAAATCCACAGCCCAACAGAAACTTGCAATCAGCATCCACAGCCATGCAGTACGGAAGAAAACCAAACTTCAGTCCAGTAAATTCGGTCATCATTTATTTATGGTTTCATCGAAGACATTTAATATGCACATTATTTTCTCTTGAACATTGATCACGTCTACGGTCGTTTGAATATGCGTCTACTGCATCCCTTGCGGTGGGGGAATGAAGACATCCGGTTGCGGGCGATATCCGAGATCGATCTGGCGCGTTGCCACAATGTTCGCCAGTACCTTGGACGATGCTTTGGCATATCGGGTCCGATCCGGGCTCTCAAAGTCCACGTAGTAGAAGCCGAACTTTTCCCTGAAATCGACAAACAGGAAAGCGCGATTTCGTGAGTGAAATGTTTTCGACGGGTAGGACACTTTACCTACACATAACCAGCGCGCCACTCGTAGTTGTCCATCAAGGACCAAGCGATGTAGCCTTTCACATCACACCCATCGTCGATGGCGTCCAGCACGGCGTCGAGGTAGCTGTTCAAGTAGTCGATCCTCATATCGTCCATCGTGCCACCGAAGTCGCTCACGCCGTTCTCCGTGATCCACAGGGGAGGATTGTTGTACTCCACCCTGATCCAGTTGAGCAGCTTCCGCATTCCCCACGGGACGATGGTCAACCACGGGGACGCCGCCGTTGGCCAGCTCGGGTCTGCGAAACCGATCACGTTCGTGTCGTGGCCGTGCGACGGTCCGCCGGCCGGATCGTACGGGCCATCGTTAGCCTTCACCATCGAGCTGCCGTAGGTGTTGAGTCCGAAGTAGTCGGAAGTGCCCCGGATGCGTGCGATCTCGTCCGGCGTAAAAGTGGGCAAGCGGGACTCGGGGAATCCCTGTGCCACGCTCAGGTTCCCGATACGCTCACGCATCTCCAGCGGATAGTCGCCCGTGCTGGAGAAGATGGGATTGGCGAACCATCCGAGCTAGAGCAAGGAAAAAACAATAAAGACGATCCACTAATCGTGCCACAATTGGTCGGCCCCTACCACTTACATTGAAACGCAACGATCGATCCGCGGCTTGCCGATCCTCCTCGGAATCCGTCGCTGGTTCGCTCCAGCTGGAGTCCAACGTTATTCCAATCGAACCCAGCTGCAGGGGCCTGAACTCGTTCCAGTAGAGATGGACTGCTTCAGCGTGTGACTTCAGCACGTTGTGGACGCAATAGTACGCCGGTATGCCGGGAAAGTTGTATCCCGGCGACATCGCGTCGTTTCCGTACGAACTCTCGCACGTCTGCAATGGTTCGTTGAAGGTGGTCCAGATCCGAACTCGATCGCCGAACCGCTGGAACAGCACCCGGGCGTACTCCACGAAGTGATCGACAATCAGCTCGTTGGTCCAACCGCCCATCTCCTGCAGGCGCTGGGGAAGATCCCAGTGGTACAGCGTGACCATCGGGGTGATGCCATTCCTCAGCAGCTCGTCAATGAGGTTGTCGTAGTACGCCAGGCCCCATTCGTTCACTTCGTTCCCGATGCCCGTCGGCATGATGCGAGTCCAGGCGATCGAGAATCTGTAGATGTCCACGCCAAGGTCCTTCACCATTTCGACGTCTCGTTTCCACTGCGCATAAAGGAGTTCGAACTTGAGGGAACCCTCTTCCCCTTGAAGTAGACGCAGCGTGTGCTTACCAAGTGATAGCTATCTGCGGCCACATCCCCATTGCTTCGATCGAGGATCTTCTCCGGGTGCTCGTGGGACAGACGATCCCAAATCGATTCACCCTTACCATCCTCATCCCAGCCTCCCTCGATCTGGTACGCAGACGTGCCGACACCGAATTGGAACTCATCGCGAAATCTACGTTGCCCGCTTACGGCAGTTGTCAACAGGAGCACTCTGAGGAAAACGTTAATGTAGAGAACCTAATCCACTCCACACTTTCCATTTGTCAGGACATTTGCAAAAAATACTTATCGAAGCAGTTCCACTGACAGCCCCAACTTACATTGCGCAGAGACGATTCATTTTCACTACCACTTTTCCAGGATGCTCCTAGTGGACTGCCGGCCAATTGGTTGGTCAAATGAAACAATATCTTTCCTCCCCTCTGTTTCGGTTCCGTTATCATCCACCTAATCCTCATGCGACAGGTCACAGAAAAAAAAGGTCTTATCAGGATGCGTTCGACTCCGTTCCCACTGTTATGAAACCTGTTATCTTGGAGACTGGAGACTGACCGGTTACATCAATATAACCACAGTCAATGGGCCCCCCGGGAGCTTCCGTTATCTGGGTGTGTGGTCTGGGAGACCATTTGTAGGCAACCAATGTATTGAATACCTGCTGAAGTGAGCGATGAAATTAAGGATGCATGCTTTTTATCTATACGAAAAAGAAACAGCTCATTGTGAAGTGTTTTCTTTCGATAAGAATGAAATTAAAAGCACTGGATTCAATGTTAGAAGAAGACTTAATTACTTTTTTATTCCACATCTTCGTTCACTTGTATGTTGATACATAAATCATCAATTGCTTCTGGGTGGAATGAGTACATCCGGCTCGGGCAGGTAATCGGGATCGATCGAACGGGTCCGCGCAATATTGCCATACACTTTCGCCGACATTTTAGCGTACCGTGGCCGGGCAGGATCGTTAAAGTCGACGTAGTAAAGCCCAAACCGCTCCGAGTATCCAGCGCGCCACTCGAAGTTGTCCATCAGCGACCAGGCGGTGTAGCCCCGCACGTCGCACCCGTCGTCGATCGCGTCCAGCACCGCGTCCAAGTAGGTGTTGAAGTAGCCGACGCGTTGCAAGTCGCGCGTACCGTCCCGATCGCTGACCCCGTTTTCGGTGATCCACACTGGCGGGTTGCCGTACTCGTCGCGGATCCACCGGAGTGTGTTGTACAGCCCCCGGGGGTAGATCTTCAGCCAGGACGAGGCCGTCGAGGGCCAGCTCGGATCGACGTGATCGACCACGTCGCGGTCATGTTCGAAGGACGGTTCGGTGAACCCGGCCGAATTCGCGTCCCCGTTAGCGAGCACCAGCCGCGAGGTGTACGTATTGAAACCGAAGTAGTCCGATGATCCACGCACCTTTTCGATCTCTTCCGGCGTGAACACGGGCAGCCGAGACTTGTGGAAGCCTTGCTGCGTGCTGAGGTTTCCGATCCGCTCGATCATCACGGGGGGATAGTTGCCTTTATAGATCGGGTGCATGTATATGCCAATCTTTTGGAATAGATTCGAAATTAATAGGATTTCATTTAAAACTGAAACGCGAGCTTCTAAAGCTACTCACAATAAACTGCATGGCACGTTCAGCTGCCTCCTGATCGTCTTCCGAGTTGGGCTCGTACCAGGCCGAGTCCACCACCAATCCAATCACCCCCTTCTGCTCGCCCTGGAACTGCGTCCGATATTCCTCCACTGCCTCGGCGTGTGCCAGCAGCACGTGGTGCGAGCAGAGGTAACTGTACACCCCGGGAAACTCATAGCCCGGGGCCATCGCATCCAGCTCGTACGACTCCATGCAGGACTGCTTCGGTTCGTTGAACGTGGTCCAAATCTTCACCCGATCGCCAAACTGCTCGAAGGCAACCCGGGCGTACTCGCGGAAGTACTCGACGAGCTCCCGATTAGTCCAGCCTCCCATCTCCTGCAGTCGTTGTGGTAGGTCCCAGTGGTACAGTGTCACCATCGGGGTGATGTTGTACTTCAGCAACCCATCGATCAGGTTGTTGTAGTACTCGATCCCCTTCCGGTTGACATTGTTGCTGATTCCGGTCGGCATGATGCGAGCCCAGGCCAGCGAGAAGCGATAGAAGTCCACTCCAAGCTCACGGACCATTTCTACATCTCGTTGCCACTGGAAATCGAGTCCGAAAACAATTCCGCTGTCAAACTTCCTCTCGTGTAGTGCGAGTTTCCTCTCACCTGATGATAGCTGTCGCACGCGATGTCTCCATTGGATTGATCGGCAATTTTGTGCGGCCGTTCGTGGGTCAACCGATCCCAGATCGACTCCCCCTTCCCATCCTCTCTCCAGGCGCCCTCGATTTGGTACGATGAGGTCGCCACCCCGAACTGGAAGTGTGAAGGAAATTCTCGCCTTCCATCGGCCACCCCTACCGCCAGGGCACTGCAATGGCAAAGTTATGTGACACTGTACTATCCACCTAATTTACTTACCGAAAAGTCCATCATTCAACCATTCTCACACGAATTTAGAAACCTACGCGAGAAGTAGAATAGCTTGCATTATTTAGCCCACACTGAGGTGCGTCTCCACTGGCTGCAGTTTTGTAATTGCGAACGGCGTCTCGATGCTCACCGATTTTATAAACGTGCGATACTACTCGAAGGCTGTCAACTGTTCAGTAGTAGTGCTGCCTACCCCTTCCATCATCAACGAACCATGGAGGCAATGTTAAGTAATCTTTATCAAGAACATCAATCAACCACAGCGGATGGCATCATCCGAATCCAATGGGGAAAAAAGACGACAGAAAAGACGGAAAAAGACCTCCTGTCAATCTACGATAGTCGGTTTGAGATAGTGTGTTATCTCCAAGACGGTGAAGATGTGAATTTTACATTCAAATAATTCAAACCCTGTTTCTCCGGCGCATATAATTATATGGATCTCAGGCGTCCAGGCTGACGGACCCACTTCTTCTGTCGAATGAACAACAACATAACTCTCCGTCAAACTCTCTGGCTTAGTATATTCACATTTTATTGGTAGCAATATCGTTATCTACATTTACATAAACTTATCTTATTATCTCTCGCAAGGCACACATACGCTTCACAGGGGCGCTCATAAATAAATCTCTTACAAGTAGAACGGCGGCGGGACGCGTTCGCGAAACTGGAACACTACGGCGGCGTGCCGTCAGCAGAGCAGAGCTTTGACTAGGGCACCGATCGTGGCCACCAGCAGGCAGATCAGTGGTACTTTGATGCTCAGCCGGTCACTGCCCGACTGGTACGGGGATGGTGGCAGTATGAATACCTCCGGCGTCGGCCGGAAGCTCCAGTCGATCTCATGCGTCCGGACGATGTTGGCGTACACCTTGGAGGAGGCCTTCGGGGTGCGCGTCCGGTTCGGGCTGCTGAAGTCGACGTGATAGAGTCCAAACTTTTCGCTGCAAAAATAAAAAGACAACAAAGGTTAAGAATCTAGCCCACGGATTACGCTGGACGCTCGCTGCCTGCTTACGTGTAGCCCGCCTTCCACTCGTAGCTGTCCATCAGACTCCACGCGATGTACATCTGAATGTTGCAGCCATCCTCCAACGCATCCAGCACGGCCTCGAGGTACGAGTTGAAGTAGTCAATGCGCCCCAGATCGTTAGTGCCGCCGAGATCGCTCACGCCGTTCTCCGTGATGTAGACCGTCGGATTGTTGTACTCTCGCCGAATCCAATTCAGCAGCTTGCTCATTCCGGACGGCACGACCTGTTGGAATGACACAAACGGCAGACAGTTGCGAATCAGATACGATCAGATACGAATGCGTTACGATCGGCCTTCAGCTTGTAAGGCGGTTCCAGCCTTAGCCCACTTTCAGCAGCATTGATAATGCTGGCTGTGGCAAGTTACTAATTGGCCACATTAATCTTCCCGCTGCGCTCCTTGGACATCTGGTTTCGGAGTGGGCTTCCACAGGCACTGCACTTTGTGCCTGTAGGCTCACAACGTGTCTCCGAGGTCCAATTTGTGCGCTACTGTGTGCCGATGGCCCCGAGAATGTTCCCCAATACTCACATGCAACCAGACGGAGCCACTCTTCGGCCAATCGGGGCTGGCGGACTCCACCACACCCATGTCGTGGTTGAAGGAGGGCACCGGGAAATTGGCCGAATTGTTGCGATCGTTCTTGCGCACCAGTACGCTCGTGTAAGAGTTGATGCCGAAGAAGTCGGCCGTGCCCTTGATGCGGTCGATCTCCTCTGGCGTGAAGCTCGGCAGCCGTGACTTGGTGTAGCCCTGCTGGCGACTCATTGCGCCAATACGGTCGATCATTACCTGTGGGTAGTTTCCGCTGGCGGAGAAAATGGGATGACCAAACCAACCAAGCTATTGCACAAAAGAAAAGGAAGGAAAGAATTAGCTTAGTGATGGCGTGCCTTTTCTGAGTGCTCAGAGGACTTACATAGAACTGTGCGGCCATCTCCGATGCAGCCCGATCCTCTTCCGTGTTCGTCGCCGGTTCCGGCCAGGACGTGTCGAGCGTAATACCGATCGTGCCCTGCTGTTTCGGCTTAAATATTCGTCGGTACATGTGCACCACCTCGGCGTGCGCTTTCAGCAAGTTGTGCCCGCACAGATACGCTGCGATCCCCGGATAATCCAGCGCAGGCGCCATGAAGTCCACCCCGTACCCATGCTCGCACACGTGCCAAGGCTCGTTGATGGTCGTCCAAATCTTAACACGATCACCCAGCTGCTCGAACACAACCTTCGCGTACTCCCGGAAGAAGCCGATGATTTCGGGGTTCGTCCACCCGCCGAGCTCCTGGAATCGCTGCGGCAGGTCCCAGTGGTACAGTGTCACCATCGGGGTGATGTTGTACTTCAGCAACTCGTCGATCAAGTTACTGTAGTACCGGACGCCAGCCTTGCTGACACTGTTCACGAACCCGTTGGGCATGATGCGGGGCCAGGACAGTGAAAACCGGTAAACGTCCACCCCGAGCGCTCGCACCATCTGAACGTCTCTTCGCCACTAATAGTATTGAATAGAGGTGAAGGATTATATTGTAGTTTTTATGTCTCAAGGAAGTCGAAGACTATCGAGCATGCGTTGGGGTTTTCAAGTCGTACTCACGTTGTGATAGCTGTCCGAGCTGATGTCTCCGCTGCTGCCATCGGCAATCTTTTCCGGATGCTGGTGTGTCATGCGGTCCCAGATCGACTCGCCCTTGCCGCTCGCATTCCAGCCGCCCTCGATCTGGTACGCGGAGCTTCCAACACCGAAGCGAAAATCGGACGGAAATCGTCGGGCGAATCGTCCCTCAGTCGCCGGCGCCAGGACTAGCAGCAGAGCGAGGCTGTTGGTGATGGAATTTGTCGTGGAATTAGAGCAAGAAGCGAAACACCCTACATGACACACAAAGCCCAATCCATCAGTTAAATCGGACGTGTGGTGGCGGGCAGTA
This sequence comes from Anopheles plumbeus, assembly GCA_034621735.1. Taxonomy (NCBI): domain Eukaryota; kingdom Metazoa; phylum Arthropoda; class Insecta; order Diptera; family Culicidae; genus Anopheles; species Anopheles plumbeus. The sequence continues at coordinate 20,894,949 of JAOEFI010000006.1, forward strand.
TGCTAAACCAGTATGCCACTACTAAACAAACAAACCGCATCGGACAAGCTCGTTAATAACCACCCCCGTGTAATGCACCGGTCCAGCTGAAATCAATTAGCCTTCTGGTGCACAGGAACTGGTACATGCATTCGTTCATTCTCTAATATATTCCGCGGTGAGCGAAAAGTACCCCCCAACTGCCTTCCGGGCGCCCGGAGGAGGACAGTTTATTTTTACGGGCCACTCTGACCGCGGTCACCGTCCCAACCTTTTTCCAACCGCCGAAGCTTATCCAAGCAACCAACAGGTATGATTGAATTTACATTGCAAGCGATTATCGACCGCCTTGTAGATGTCGATACTTAAAAATCAAATCATGCCTCACCTTTCCTCGCCACTCTCCGGTAGACTGGTCTACTACCGGTCTGATCTTAGTGCACACCAGCTGGCAACAGAGTCCCTCTGGAACAGGTGTTTTGTCCTCTGATCCAGTTTGGGTTTTACGCTCACATTTCCAATGGACAAGAAAATGCGGCACCACTTCTATTATAATTGGTCTATAACTAACCTAGTAAGAGACGAAACCAGGTGTAGTTGAGGAAGTTGAAGCTAAATGTGTAACCCGTTTGCCACCGGTTGACAGGTGATGACAATCCTCCTTAATCAAATTATCAGAAAGCTGGATGACGTTGTGGAATGATTTATCGTTAACGACAGATTGTTTAATAGTGCAATAATTTTTCTAATTTTAATTAAAACCTAGCATCAGCGGGAAACACGATAATAATCTCCCGGATTCTTTCAAATCATTGAAGAATTTTCCATTGGTAATGATGATATGAGAAATAAGTGAATGATAATAACTACCGGATGAACCGTCCTAATGCCAAAGTGTATCTTCTCATCGATCGTGATCTTATACAGGTGCAAACATTGTCGAGATAACATCACGATCATTAACATTTCTCGCTTACGGTCGCGAATTCATCCAGCCGAAACAGTATGATTACCAACACAAGGTTAGCACCCGGTCGGTTTTATGTAAGCCGTCGTTCAATCACGAATCATATTATGGAGAATTTCGCTAACGGGTGATGTAACAGGAGCGAACTATTACGGCATCCGGCAATTAAGATCGGCAGCTTTTCCAAATCGTTGCCCAGTAGGTCATTTGGCACGGGTGCTAATAATTCGTTCGACGTGGAAAGCTTGTTGCAAAACAATCGTCGGTTTTGCAAACCAACAATGTTGAGGAATGTTTCCAATGTTCGATATGTATCCAATCCAATTGGAACATGGTGAGGAAAACCAAAACCATCCACAATCCATCGAGCGACAATTTCAAGCTTGTTCCGATACTCGAGTTCAAAGCCATTACACACTTGTCAATTTATGATTTACATATCATTATTTTTTCATAGCCTCGGGAAGCAGCTTCGTTTTAAATCTGCGCTGCGACTGATTATTGAATCCGACAGGAGGTGACATTATTATTGGCATATTTTATTGCTCTACACTCCAATAAAAACACGACCGCCAATGCGGCCCGCTCAGAAGGAACATACTCGGAATGAGTTCGCAACTGGTTCATAAACTATTTACTTTACAATAGCGCTGTCGTTAATCACCACGCCAATCCGAACGGGTTCGGCTGTTCAAGTGCAGTGACAATCATTTTTTGAAGTGTCTCAATGATACTTATGCTCGTACTCGCCCCAGTGGGTTGCATTAAGTGGATTCTAGATAATCCCGAGCCAAGGTTAATTTAATTATTGCATTATGGTTCAAATTTATCATTGAAAACGCCAACTCAGTCAAGTGAATCCCCTGAATGCTATCGGCTTTTTCCCATCCTCTTAATATTCATAGTAATATGCGTTTTCGATTTATGCACATTTGTTGTTTCATTTCCCTTCTGCTCTTCTGTTACATTAAATTTAACTCATTCCTTGTAACTGGTTACATAAAACAACCACTCATTGTCGATCGATCGATGAGGCTACTGTCGCTACTTAAAGATAATTAAGTCCGCGCTAGTATATCCAGAACGGCCAGAAGGTTCCGTCGTTGCGAAGGTCGTCGGCGACAACATGTACGAATATAATGGAACCGTACAAATAGAAGAAAACATCCAAAGGCCAATTGGCAGTACAACATGTTTCATGTTCCTGTCACATTTGCGCATAATATTAAGATGTCGTTCGGCAGACAACGTTCGACCACAACGAACTTGTTTCCCGCGTCCCTACGCTCCCCGCAAATCGTGTATTTCCTGTGTATAGCCGTGGTTCCTTGAACCTGACACCGAAGTGCAACCGAGTGCCATCCGAATGACTGGAGGAATTCAGAGGCAAACTACATACCGCGTACTGGAAATTCTTGCGTTGGCAGAAAAGGTTTGCAAGGTGTCACTAGGGCAGCCGTGCGTTTGTCTTCAAAGCCAGCCCACTGTTGGTGCGTAAAGTGCAGTTTGTTATGCTTGACTTGTACTGAAACTTCAACTAAATAAAGGGACCGAACTCTAGTTCTGTTTCGTAGCAACAAGTGCTCACTGAGAAGGAGACCATGGAGCGATGATTTTAGCCAGCAGACGGCACGATTCGTTGGATTTCGTTTCGAAAACCCAAATCCCGAACCACCCTCCCACAAATACCCGATCCACACATTGTATCAAACACCGGATAGGTGTATTTCGCGGGGCCCACAGCACAGCGGCCAGCTGGAGGTTAATTAATGAGCGACCAGCATCGCAACGAGCTTCGCCGCAATTACGCGTGACGGCTTTCGACGCGTTTTTGCCTAATTATTCCGAAGGAATCGCGATTGGGTTTCACGGTACCTCCATTCTCCTATATGGGACCCAATAGCGCTAGTAGTGGCTGGTACG
>JAOEFI010000006.1:20897917-20968546 GCA_034621735.1 Anopheles plumbeus
CAATACAACGTAAATTCGAAATTCGAAAATCAAATTCAATTGGTTTCGGCGATATTTTCCCCCCGTCAATGGCATTTTGCATTATTCCGGAAACATCAATCTCTGTTAGAATGTTTGGGTAAGCTGGGACTGCTGTCGGTCACACGGCCACACAGCTCATTCGCCGTTTTGACAACAAAAAACCCCGTGTTCCGACGGATGACGAACCACGAGAGAGATCATGGTCACGAGCACAGCTAAAAGGGCACGCAGCTAGGCAGAGTGTGCCACCGTCTATCCAGTCGCAGGTACCAAGGTTCCGGTGGTTATGGTTGATTCGCCGCCACCAAAACATAACCACCACCCCTCCCACAAACGGAGCCGAGCCAGGGAGCATACGCATTCGCTCGAGCAGCCTCCGGTTGAGCTTGACTTCGTTTTGCGAAGCGGCGCAAGCGACCCTCGTGAACGCACGTCACATACACTGCACACTTACACTGCGAACACTGCTGAGAACCGTAGGGCCCGCGGTACCATTGTTGCTGCGTGTGACCCCGGACTCGATGCTTCGCGCCGGTACACAATTCCGTTCGATTCACAACCACTGGAACCGGAGAGCACGTGAGAGGGCATACACTATGCTGTACACTTTAATTGTGTCTATTTTGTGTCACGGGTTCGTCGGTGTGGCGTGCTGACGTCAAATTGTCGTCACAACTGAGGTTTTCCGTTTCGGCACCTTCAACTTTTGACTTGATTTGTTTTGGAAGTATTGGGACACGCCAACTGTCGCGAAAACGGTCTCGCGAAAGATCTGTTGCACCTGACTTCACTGTTTATCCGACGTTTTCTTTTCGTTCGGTTTTCGCGCCTGATCGGACGCGTCTGTTAAAAGCAGCAACACCGCAAGGAGCCTCCACGTTGACGCTCGCTCTCGGTGTGCTACGACGTGTTGCAGGTGAGCAAAGAGACTAACCTCCGGCAGCGACCGGAGGATCGTATTTATATCGGAGCCTCTAGGTGCCGCGAGATGGAAAAACCGGAATGCGGCGGTTCGCGCGCGGTGATGCTGTGTACCACACTACCAACGCCACCGCCAATCCGAAGCCCGATGGAGTCGGCTTCAATTCACTCTAGGCCGCTCGCGATCGATCCGTTTCGTTGTCCGTACCAGGTTCGGCGGTATTCGTGATAAATCTTCCAATCTTCCGGTGGGCGGTCGGGCTAGATGGTTCTAGGAGAAGGGCTCGACTAATAGGGCCGTACTGCTTCTTCCTGGTCGCACGGTACGACTCGGACTTTCGGAACCATTTCAAACCTACGATTATTCTTCGCCGACAGGCGGAAACTACAACCGGACTAAGATAGGCGCTACCTTAAAAACGTACGACGTAGTACGGACTAATTGCGCGATCAACATTGATCAGCGGGTCAACGGACCAGCGCCTGCGGACCAGCGGAATGGAAGTCCTGCTCGGGCCTCCAAGAGTCTTTTGGACATCCTTTCCGCTGTGGGGAAAACCCCCACCCTCAAGGAGGATGACGTTGAGCCGTGGATAATTTACCATTGCGTGGGGGGGCCCATGCGTCCTTCGGCACGCTTCTCAGCGGTATTTCGATAGTCCTACGACTGCCGTTTCGTGCTCCTGTTGTCATAATTTCTGCCCACCCCGAATTCTGACAAATGATCCGCGGAGATTTAGACGACGATCTCCGGCTTCGTTTATTACTCGCTCGCGGTGTACCGGCGATGCTGGACGATTAGATGGAAGATAAGTAAACGAGCCGTACCGGGGGGTTGGTGAGAAATATTCATAATTGAGCTGCGGGTTCTTAGACGCTTGGAATTATTCGACAACACGCACGAAACGAACCATAAAATAAACCGGGTGAAGGTGTTTGGAAGACGTCAGCTCGGTCGACCATTTAATCGTATACTAATGATTCATTTTTACTGCAACTCCAATAATCGAACTAACTCTAACTAATGTGGTTTTTAAAATCATACACTCAATTTATGGAATTTCCTATTATTTTCCTTCAATGGATGTTTGTCATAAGATTTAATTTGAAATATTGAAGATCCATTCTTCATAAACACTTCCCAGTCGCTAGCTGTTGACGCTGTTATTCCCCACTTTTAAATTATCACTACGTGTGATCAACGCAGGGTTGTTTGTTCTCTGAGTAGCTTTTGGAAATTCTGCTTACCCTGAGCCCTGTGATTCCTATTCTTAACCGGTCCGATTGGGCACGCCAGACCGCAACCAAGGCGGGATAGAATCTCACACGGTGATCTGTACGCCATTTGGGAAACTAACGTCTTCATCCCTACAGAGGGCAGCTACGAACACGAACATGATGGCTGCTTTCTAGTGTGTGCTTTTTTTGTAGACGTGATTCATTCGATCGGCTGGACGCGAGAAAATCCCCCAGCATCTGTGCCCTGTCTGCACGTGCCCCACATTTCGCGCCCTGTAGGATAATATATTTGACGGTAGTTCCCTTGACGTCACGCCTGAATGTAAAATGCGTTCTAAAACCAACCGGAACAGTTTGATCTGCAGTTTGCAGCAGTTGAGATCGTTGGTATTCTGTTTACGTTATGGCCGAATCGACAGCTCACTCCGACCCAAGAGGGCGGAAGTGGTTAGTCGAGGGAATACTTTCAAATCCGCCATCGAACCCAGCACGCATTGCGCCTTCGATCGATCTAGAATCCTGTACACCACAGGTGGCTTGGTTTCCTCCGTACTGACCAGCACGGCGTTCTCTGGCAACCTGGCGCATTAACATATCGCGGCCCACTGTGTGCTGTACTTACGCAAATGTTTGAACTAGCTTCGCGACAAGGTGGTATAAATAATATCACTCGACGGACTACTAAATAATTTGCAGCCATTGCAGGTTGCTGAAAATATCCTTATACAGGTGTATACATCCTTACACTAAGACAGTATGTTCAAGGCCCGCGTGCTTACATTTGTGCTATCTTCTTCATCAATAATGTATTACCTAAAATATTTAGAACGCTGCAGTGTTGTCCTATTAAACATGCTTTCAAAAGCCAGAAAAAAAAGTTAACTCATTCAGTTGAAATTGCGAAAAATAATTGAAAGGCTAGATCTTATAATCTCCTGCCCAAGCGCACCTTAAACTGCACCGTCTTCCTTCAGTGCGGTTTGCTGCAGAAGCAGAGAAAATACCTTCGCCGTCCAAGATTGTGCCTTTCATTGAAGTGCACTCGTCGACTGTCAGCAAAATAAAACCGGTCACTTTATGCCGCACGCAGGATTTCATACTCACACCTTTTTTTATGTTCCAGTCAACGATCTATCCCACAGGGATTATTCCATCAACATCAAAGGCCAATAAACTCGTTTCCGCATCCAATCAGGCAGTATTGGTTCGCGAGTGTATGGGAAGAGGAGAAAAAAAAATGGTGTCACAAATGAGCGTGGGTCGACGACAAATAATGCAATTGGCATGTTTTCTTACTGATGATTCGATCATGTCCTCAATATGTGCAGCACCTGCGGGCAGTTTGTTTGTAAAGTTAAGCATAATCGATTCCAATGGGCGAGTGTCAAATGATTCAGCATCGGAACGATTTGCCCCAAGGTCTCGAAAGGAATAATAAATCATCATCATTACGGCAATCATGGCGAGATCCTTGTCGGTTCCACCGTCCAAGAATGATGGTGCATTTCTATTCCTCACCACAGCCCTTCTGGCATGCCACGAAGGTCGTTGCACAAAACAGGAGCGTTTTTGTTTTGTTGCTCCTTTGTGTGTCACGTTCTCATACAGCCGTTTTCCGGTTTTAGTCCGTTGATAAGATCCTACTGACCGATAGTGAGTTATTCTAAATCCCGTCTGTATGCTACCTACTTTAATGTTTAATTCTTCGTCATAAGTTTTTTTTTCTTCATCGTATGCTTCGCTAATTAAACTCAATTCCACTATACTAGAGGAGGTGATAAAATATTTGTCTGTTGCTGACATTTAGCAGGACGAACTCAAACAGACTCACACTACTAATTTAATGTGGCGTTTACGTTTCATGCGTTCAACAATCGCTCGTTGTTTTGCATCCAATTGGCAAACTTTAACGGGGTTTTTTTATACGACCACCGAACCGGTGAGCCAACTTGTAAGCTGAGATTTAACGAGCGCACCCTTTTTGAGTTTGTATGTACACAGACCTGCATATTGAAATGGCAACAAATTATTTTTCCTCAAAGATACAACTGTCCAAACATTGGCGATGTAAACAGTATCGTGTCTGATTGTTTTTATAATGTAGATTGCTAGTCAATTTTAACTAGAGGGGATAATCGCATCTAGCAGCCAATACTGTTTGGATATTAGCTTATACATTCCAATTTCGTACCAGTATTTCCGTCTGTCATTATAAAAGCTACGACTTTCCCAGAATCCGATCATTCAAGATCGGTTCCGTGCGTATTGCTCCAGCTCTATCCGATCCCTCCCCAGAGCCCAATCGTACTCTAACTCACCTGACCTGAGAAAATGACAACGTAAATTCCGTCCGACACTGCACCTGCCCGGGGGGAACCGGCTAGAGCTAATCGTCCCACCTAGCCCCAGGGACCGGTTTTCGTAGACGTTGGTTATTTCCGCGAACCGAACTTCCCAGCCCGAGCCGCAGGCTGCCGCCCGTCCGGAAGACTAACAGAGGGGGGGAAAACTGGGGTGCTGCTGTGAAATTTTTTGGCTCACCGAATGTACACTACCGGCCAACCGGCCTCCAACTGCAATTTTTAGGCTGAGCAATCGTAATCACGCGAACGCGACTTCCGTTTGGGTGCAGTTGACTGAACAGGACTGGCTAATTGACTCTCGGCTCGGGCTGACATTGGACGCGCCGTTTGTTTGTCAACAAACCTATCCTAACGCGATCTTTCGAGTGTCAGTCACGGAAATCACAGCTTATGGTCGCAAAAAATAGCCAAAAACATTTCACACGTTTTTTTATGCACGCATAGAGATAAACCCATTATTTTTGCTTCCACCGTTGCTAACCGAACTGATTACGCGGGTAGAACGACGACCTACACCGCAGCATAGCTCACCCAGCGGGCGGCCTTTGTGTATAATTACTCAGCAATCATGTCCGTCAAGTTCGTTCGCCAAACCGCCGATCAATCGGAACGCCAAAGTTGAACGAGCGTTGAAAAAAAAGAATCTCATCTTCGTCGGGGGTGTGTCCAAGAATGTTGTGATCCTTGCAGCGTGTTCTCGGCACACAATACCATTCGGGATCTGATGAATGCCAACGAGCCTTGTCTGACGTCATTCGATCCTTCAAACTGAACTCCTTCATGTTTAAACCCCAAGTGGTGAAGGTGTGGAAGCCTCTGTTCCGTCGGTGGGAAATGCGAAAGATCCGTCCTGATGCTGCCTTTGACTTTACTCACTTTTCTTACGCGATGGCAAAACCTGTGCCTCCTTTGGCGGCATTTGAAATCAATTAACCACGCATGTAAAGATGTCTAATCGAAAGTGTTTAAAAATAGCTTTCGTTGGGATCTATTCAACGCATCCGCAACAAAGAACATTTAACATATTATAGAGTATTCCTTTGTATTTTCCTTAACACTTTTTTAAGGTTCTCCATCATTCCGAAAGAGTTTAAACAGACTTTTGAATAGATGGTTCGCAAGAATAAAGTAAGATAAATAGAGGTCATCGCTAGTTAGAATAATTCTCACATTCCTATGTGGAAACTATACGCGTGCGTGGTTAATCTGGTTGTCTTGACATTGAAAACCTCATAAATAGTACCACTTTTTTGTTGCCCCAAACCCTACAGCGCCTCAAAATGGCTAATTACTTATGCTCGTGTTGAAGTAAACATGACGAGATGTTCGCCATCATGCGTCTACCTCAACAAACATCTAGCAGACAAACCAGCGGAGCTCCCAGCAGCAGCAACATATAAAAAATGTGGTCAAAAGCATAACGAGGGAATGGGGTCATAATATGTTCACACCATCGATCAAAAAACCAGACAGAGTGAGAGAGATAGACAAGCAAGCGCTAAGGTCGATACGACAACATCGTATTAGGGAGGTTTTTTCTTCACTAACTTAACTGAAATTATTTACCTACTGGAACATACATCGTCGTTTATGATTGCCGTTCGGACACTATATGAGCGTGTATCTACTTCCGCTGTCGTTAATCAATTACGGGCTGCACATAATGGTTTGTCTGGAAATCTGCCTTCTCGAGGGGTTTTTTTTCGGAAGCTTGAACAAGCTCACAAAAATCACACCTTTTAAAAGAGCTGTTTCACGCCGGAAGAGGTTCGCAATAGCGCCAACGAATTTCCTGCGACCGGTAAGGTTCAAGGACTCTGTGAATACGGTTACGGCGAACTAACTGTTCATTGATTACACCTTTTGAATGTGAAAATAAAACGCGTGTTAAATTAAAGGTTCGTGCTCTGGACATTGCACGTAATTGACGTCATTTCTGATTCGGAGCACAAAATAAATGCGTTGGTGAGGCCATAAACGTGTTCGTTGGAAGGCTTTTTTAATTGAGCAATTTATGACAGAAACATATTCGAGTTTTTTTAATTGGAAACGTCATTTTAGATTAACTAGAATTCAAATCAATAAAGCATTTCCTATGGGATTATGATGTTATATTATGATAATATCAATCAGTAACTACTATTTAAAATCAAAATCTCATAGACACTTTTTAATGAACGAAAATATACAGACAAACTTTATTATGTACGAATAGATCTTCCTACAAATACTTTGGGGCTTACCATTCAATGGAACCACTCGCCGCTGTCTTTTCAATGGAAACCTTCCAACCTTTCATCGGTTAGGTTACCAGGGAACACAAGCATATATTTGATATTTCAAACATCTGTTAGCTTAAATCTAATTCTAAGCTAATCGCTGAGACATATTTAAGGCACCGAAACAAGCGACCATTTTCTTATTTAAACACCTCGCTCTCGTACCGCTGTCACAAACGGTTCCTACCGTGTTTCCACTGCCTATAAACTGATGACGCACACTCCATGAACAATCTGAGCAGCGCCCACACTGTGTTCTTAATTTTACAACTAACTCAATATCGATTGACTTTAGGCACTAAACAGGCACATGCACATTAAAGATCTGTTTTCTACACAACTTTCCAACTTTTACACAAAGAATCGCTTGTAGGTGTTGGTTTCGCTTCTTAAACGTAGTCTATGCCAACTAACTATTTTCATAATTACTTAGCGCTTTAAGTAAAGGCCACCTTAAGCACGAGGTATTGCTGCATTGCTGCGTTTGTCCAACAACAGGACCGAAAGGTGGAAATTAGTGGAGGTTTGATTTCGGCTGCATGCAAGAGATTTGATATTGATTCTAATTTGTCGATGTCGCCTCTTCCACCTGCTGTTTTGGTTTGTGCCTCTGGTTGTGAGACTGTGGGGAAGACAATACAAGTGTTACGGTTACTATCCGTATGCAATTGCGGCTCACGTCCAACATACCTCTTCCGCAATCTTGAGAAGGCTGTTGAATGTACTCTTGCCCGTCTGCTTCACCATTCCGTAGAATACTTTCGGGCCTCCTTCGGTGATCAATAGTTCGTACGGTGTTCCAAACTCAACACAACGTCCAGCGTCCATTACGAGCACCTAGAACAGACACACACACACAAGTGATTCTGGGCGTTTACAACACGATATGGACGGAAAGGAAAACGCTCAAAACCTTACCTTATCCGAGTCCATGACAGTGTTCAATCGGTGGGCTATCGTCAATACTGTGCAGTCGTTGAACTTCTCCCGAATCGTCCGCTGAATCAGCTTGTCCGTCTGTGGATCTACGTTGGCCGTCGCCTCGTCCATCACCAGCACTTTGTTCTCGCGCAGTATCGCCCTCGCAAGGCACACCAGCTGCCGCTGGCCGACACTGAAGTTACTGCCCCCCTCATTGATCTTCGACGACAGTCCCGACGGCAGCTCGTTGACCGCTTCCTCCAGCTTCACCTCCTTCAGTGCACGCCACAGCTTCTCGTCTGGGTACTCGTCGAACGGGTCGAGATTGTATCGAAGCGTGCCGGAGAACAGCACCGGCTCCTGCGGAATGATGGACAGCTTCGCGCGCAAATCGTGCAGTCCCATCTGGTTCGTGTCTCGTGCATCGATCACGATCGAGCCACCGTTGTAGGAGAGGCGGAACAGGGCATTGATGAGGGACGACTTGCCGGCACCGGTGCGCCCGACGATACCGATCTTTTCGCGCGGTGCAATTTCAAATTCCAAATCACGCAGCACCAGCTCGTCGCTCGGGTCGGGACTGTACCGCAGAGACACCTTCTCGAAACGGATGCATCCCTCCTGTGGCCACTCTTTTGGTGGCTTCTTGTCTCCCTCCGCCTCGAGCGCCGGTTCCGGATCGACGTTATCGTACTCGACGACACGTTCCACCGACGTCATGGTGTTTTCGAGCTCGGCCGACTGGCGCATACCCCACTGGACCATCCCCGTCATACCGAGGGCTTGCGTAATGGCCAGCCCGACGTTGCCCCCGCTGTCACCGCGGACGAAAAACGTCAACGTTACGATCGCAATGTAGATCACGCAGAACACGTCCAGGTAGAAACCGAACGCACGGGACGTCGAAATGAAAAGATAGAACGCCGAGCTGTGCAGGTCCTGGTGGGAGTCGAACTCACGTACGAGCACCTTTTCGGCACCGAAGGCACGGATCGTCGAGAGGCCCGACAGAGAAGCGGACAGGTGAGAGTAGATCGGGGAACGGGCTGGAAAGAAAAATGACGTACCATTCGGCATAGGATTAGTAATGGGCTTCCGCAGCTTTAGCTAACACTTTCGGACACGCACTTATTGCTTCCACACGTTTGATGTTTCGTGACGATAGCAGGTAGAAGACCCGCATGAAGTAGAATATGATACCGATCACGACCGTCGGTATCAGGTTGTACGGATTCACGATGGCCACCACCACTACGATGCCGATCAGCTGGAGGAAAATCTGTATCACGTCCACTGTCACACTCGGCAGATACTCATCGATTTGGCCCATATCCTTCGAGAATCGGTTTAGGATTCGTCCGGACGGGTTCGTATTGAAGAAATACATCGACGCGCGAGTGATGCCGTTGAACATGGCATCATGCAGCTTGCGAGAGGCTTTCATTGCCGTCTGTTGGATTGCGAGAGATGGCGAGAGATTAGTTTTAATTCAACTATAATAAAAGGGGTGGATTGTATTTTGCTTACATTAAAGAAGAACATGCTCCTCGTTAGAGTGATGACAACCGTAGCAATCGTCAATCCGGTGAAAATGTAGATGTCGATGTACCTATCCTCGTCCTCGTTACCGGACGTAAACATCTGCCGGATGGCGGTGAAGAAAACGGCAATCCCACTCATCGGCGTTGGTGCGGGCGTAACCGATTCCATTGTTGGAACAGTGGAATTGAACTCACTAGCATCCAGCATCGTTTCGTTGCTCAGGGCACTGAAAACGGCTCGGGTGTCCCCGCCAACGACCTCTGGACTCTGGTCAGCTTTGTTTACCCAATAGGTGAGGAAGTAGTCGCCACCGGACGCACACAGTTGCGCTACCAGGAACATGAGGAATATCAGCGATACGACGAAATAGCCTCCGCTGGCCTTGAAGTACGCCCTGTAAACATCGTACCCGATAGCTCCTTCCTTCTGGCGCTCCTCGGCCGCCTTCGGTTCCGTTCCATCCCCGTCGGCCACTGTAGAGTCCATGCTCGACTCGCTGTTATGTCGCTTGTACACGCTTCCCGAGCGCTTGATCGACTCGGTGTCGGTGCTGTCGTCCTCCTTGCTCGACGGCGCTGCCAGCAGCTGGGCAAAGTCTTGTCCACTTTCGCGCAGCTTATCGTACGTCCCGACCGCTTCCACCCGACCGTGCATCAGTACGACGATCTGGTCGGCGTTTTGCAGGTACTGCAGCTGGTGCGTCACCAGTATCACGACCTTGCCGCGCAGATAGTCGCGCATGCAGTGGTCGAACAGGTGGCGGCCAACGTGCGAGTCCACGGCGCTCAGTGGGTCATCGAGCAGGTACACCTCGGCACGGCGGTACACAGCCCGAGCAAGGCTGATGCGAGCCTTCTGTCCGCCCGACAACGACACACCGCGCTCACCGACGATCGTTTTGTCTCCGTTCGAGAACAGGTGGAAGTCTCGCTCGAGGGCACACGTCTTCACCACCTGCTTGTAGCGTTCGCGCTCCATCGGCAAACCGAAGAGAATGTTCTGGCGCACTGTTCCCGAGAACAGCCACGGTTCTTGCGAGGCGTACGAAATGTTCCCGTTCACCTTAATGCTACCAGATTCGAGGGGAAGCTCTCCGAGGATCGCATGGATCAAACTGGATTTACCGGCACCGACCGGCCCAATAACGGCGACCAGCGTTCCGGGCTGCACGTGTAGGTCCACTCCATCCAGCGTCAGTTCGGTCGCTTTCGGATCCCACCGAGCGACCGCCTTTTCCACAATCACACCCGCATCCGAGAGGTGATGATTATTCTCCGTGTCGGCTCCCTCCTTTAGACCGTCCGACTCCGAGTGTCGCATCAGCTTACTAGTCGCCAGCGCCAACGGTGCAGACGAGGGTTTCTCATTCAACTCCGACGACGAGGATGACGCATCCTTTCCGTCACGATCGCACCACATCATCGAGACCCCTTCGGCGCCTTCGATCTCTTCGTACTGCATGAAGGTCTGGATGCGCCGCACGGAAACAAGCGCCTCGGCAAACTGGGCGATACCTTGTGGAAAGAAGATGGTCATCGTTGCCCGGAGGATGTTGTAGTACGCCGTGATGGCGAATGCTTTCTCAGCCGTTACCACCTCCCCTAGAAGCGCGTAGGCAACCAGACTGAGGAAGATGGAGACGCGCGTGGTGAACATGATGAAGGACAGCAGTATGCCGCGGATGTACGACACGTAGCGTATCACCTTAATTTCCTTCCTGTGGAAGAATTGCGGAGAGTAGAAGAAAATTACAGTGAGTTTTTCGAGTATCTAACTAACCTATACGTAAAACAGGAAAAATCGTGTAGAAAGGATTTAAATTCGATATATCATGAAATATTTCACAAGGAAATATTTCATCTGCTTGTAATAGACGTTCATGACAAAAAAGGAGGTCATACTTACTTCCGAGCCACTGCTACCAGGGCAGCAAATGGTCTCTCCCAGGTGTACATCTTGATGACCTGAATGCCCTGGATGATTTCGTTCATCAACCGAACGCGCTCGTCGGTGCGCAGGGCCGTACGCAATCGCAGCACCGACGTCTTCTTTCCCAGGTACGCCTGCAGCGGAATAAACAGCAGCAAGAAGATCACGCCGAACACGGCCGAGACGCCGATTTCGCGGTACATTAAATACGTTACGACCAGCGTTTCCAACGGGCCGATCCAAAGATAGTGCACGAACAGTACGGCCAGATCGAGCCGGCCAACGTCGTTCGAGAGGAGATTCACCACCTGACCGGCGGTTGTATCGCCGAGGGCGGTTTTGCTCAAACGGAGCGACTTCCGGTAGATCATGCTGCATGCCGCCACTCGCAGTTTCATTCCCAGGTGCAGCTGGGAAAGCATATACGGGTGTATGAAAAGGACGCTTATTGCACTACACAAGACAACGGCACCGGCGTACAGATAGGCTTCGCTGATGTCGCCCTGCTCTCGAGAATAGTACGCCACCAGCTTGCCCAAGAAGAAAGGCTGTGTGACTCTGTGGAAAGTGGGTGACAAAAGTTGAATTAATACAAAAGAGTACACTATCCAAAACTACTACTCACTTAAACAGCATCTCCAGCAGCAGGAGAATAAACCCGAGGAAGATAACATCCCAACCAAACACACGAAATCCGGCCCGAAGTAGATTCGCATCCCTTCCCTTCGTTCGAGCCTTTTTCAGCTCGTTCTCCCACGCCTCGCACAGACGATTCCCGAGGCCGTCGGATTTGTGTTCCTTCAGCGGCTGGTAAAGGTCGTCCGTGTTGAGCTCTTTCTTATAGCCTTTGAAGAATATCGGTATCGTCCACGCGAAGAAGATGTAGGAAAGGACATTGGCCTTCTGCCGGGGGCATCGCTCACGTTCCTTTGGTTTCTGTCCCTCCATATCGCCGAGCGTACACTGCAAAGTAGAACAAAGAGATGAATACAACCGCTTGCACCAACATACGCAATGTCAGATTGCAGAAAGCAATGTGCAGTGTCATTCGCAGAACAAGCCCCTAGAGCAGATTGTCCCGCTCTCGCAGGTGAACAACGATAGTACAGATAGACTGTGACTGTAATTGTAGCATCAACAAACAGAAACGCGCGATAAGCATTGGCCCAATGTGTTCACCTATTCAAATAAATCTTAACAATGAGCCACATGGTACTATTGCCCTTGTTACATAAGTACATAAAGACGATCCTAGGGTTATCGTATGGTGAGTGTATGGAATCCCGAAAGCAGCCCTTTAATGGATTCGTTTTAACACCTCAAAATACACACGGTACTCGAATAATCGCCGCTTAGCTCGAATTATGATCGCCGTGAGATTCAGTAGGTGGAAAAGTTAGATTTTTAGTTTGGATGAACCGCATAAAACTACCATCGACCTTAACGGAACGAAAACTTCATTCACCACTTCCTGATGTGTTGTGGATTATTTTACACGCATAGTCATCAATTCGCTCAAAAGAAAAGGCACCCACTAGAAACTCCACTCCACGCCGCCACGGTCTGCTGGAGCGCTCGTGCAAGCGCTGGGTAAACCACATCGACGACCCCAGACCAATTAACAAGGTCCTGCCGATCGTTCTGACGGTGCGGCAAACGGGAACACGCATGTGCGGCGGGGCTATCCAATTCCTAATCACCCTGCACCTGAAAACCGACCGCGAAAGATCCTTGCCCTTAACGCAACCCTGTCCATCACATGGAAGGTAGCATAAGTTCCATTTATAACGATCACGAGCACGGTGCTGCTCGCTAATCCGTTCACGAGGAGCCCTCTTCAGACCGGTGTGAAGCCTTGTGTAGCGCAAATATGAAATACATAAATACTCCGCCGCCGCCGCCGTTCAAGTGCTTTCAGCATCTATCACAAAACCGGCGAACAAACTTCCTACTTAGTCTGACACTTTAAAATGAATCATACTGTAGCTTCGTAGCCGTCTAGGTCCCACCTGCTGTAAGACGCTTCCCTTTCGGCAGGTTTAACAGGAGCCGCAATACGCTTCCGCCCTTCGAGATAGTGTTGTTCCGTGAATCAACGGAAAGGAACCCCCGGGGGATTTCCCCTGTTTGGTCGGACAGTAGAGTCGTCGTCAACGTCTGCGCGTGCTGAATCGGAAAGTGAAACCCGGCCCCGATCCGCTTATCCGAATCCGAGTGCCTCGCCACTGATTACCAGTGCAAGCAGTTGAGCGCTTTTAGAACGGATAAAGGATGATGTTCGTGTTGCCTTGGTTCTGTACCCTCGCTGGTGTTAGGAACCGTAGCATCCTTGGAGCCCACCAAAGTGCACGTGCTACTACATCCCTACCGGCTTCGCACGGGTTGTTCGTTTTTCAATTTAAATTTTGTACGGGGGTTCTTTTTTGTTTGGCATCAGTGGGCCATGCACCAACGGATAGCTTCGCCGTTCATATTCCGCCCACACCAACACCACCAACTGGCGATAGGGTTTGGCGTCGGTGATTGATGTGACCCCCTCGCGCGGGCACGGAAGCCAACGTTAACATTCGGCCAGTTCGGGACGGTACCCGCTTTGCGACCTTTTGCATGTAATCGCCGACTTGCAATCGATTATTAAACTACGGAAGGCGAAGGTCTGCCGGTGTCTGAAAATAGACTCACAGGATTATATTAGTTTTCATCGGCAATCAAATAATCGATACGGAAGGCCCCCCTGGGGTGGGATGCTTTCAACAAATGTATATGTCGTCAATGAATGGAGCATATCGTGCAGTCGGTTCTGAATTCAATTCCGAATATTCAAAATGAAATTCCAAATCCAATTTGGTTACGTTTTCGATTGTCAACGGCTGGCGTGAAAAATCGTATTATCTCATCACCGAACCATACGTTTTTAAATGCTTCGGCGACAGAGACGACCAACTTATCTCCTTCTTCTAACGCGATATGGATGTACTAGCACACTTTACAGTACTACGTCTTTACAAGTCATCTACACATACAACGAGTGTAATGATTCGGCACTTCTTATGTTCGAACGACTGCTGCCACACCACTTGCCCCCAGGCCATGGGATGAAAAGCGATATTCTCCGGAGTCAACGAATACGTGGGACTGATTATGTGACGCCGGCAATATAAGTGCACCTCTCGGGTCAATGGTCGTGTTCAAGCCGGCGACAACGGCACTAAAATTAATCACTTTCGGCTAATTAATCCAATTTGGCCATGGGGAAAATTTCTCCGTCCACAGGTATCAAAGGTCCGTCTAGAGGGGACCCCCAATGGAGGGCTTTACGAAGATGCTTACCTCCTAACCTTCCGCGAACCCTTCCCATCATTGTAACGTCACCAAATGGCATAAATCATTTAGAAGTTTTTGCGATAAGGGCTCGGCCGGCCGGCCGGCACACTCCACGCACGCTGCCGCAGCCTGATAAGCCGCCTTCCTGCTCGATGGTTGTTAGGTGGATCATATTTCTAATGACAAAACAAACCCATCGCCTCGTTGTGCTCTTCTTATTCAACGCTTTGGTCTTAGCCCTCCGGTCGATGCTGTACTGTCTTAACCTATGTTTAGAATGCTTTGTGGCGAGGCATTTTCCAAGAACCTTAGCGGTCTTTGTGCCTACGTTCATCATTCAATAAGGTGTGCTCGTTTAAATTATTTTTTGTTATTAGTTATTATTAATTGTGTAGCAACATAAACATGCTGACGTAGGAGCAAATTATATTGGAAAACGACCACTCGTAAACTAGTTCCGCACCGTGCAGTGAAAACAAGGAAGATGTCGGCTCGCAAACAACTTGCGCGGCCCTTGGTACATGAAGGCAGAATGATTAACAGACTGAACATGTTTTAATTTACTGGGTTCGTATAGCAATGATGAAACATTAAACGTTGACCCGTGTTAGATAATGAATGTTAGATATGGTATGGTATAAAAAAGTAGTATTTTAAAGCTGAATCTACCAGATAGCAATTTTTGGGAATTGCGGATACAAACAGCTGATACAAACTTGCATCATTCAACTCCAAACTGCTATGATTCTTCTGTCGGGCTGTCTCACCACTTCGTGATATGATGTTGTCCTGGAAAATCTAACGATAAGACAGTTGTCGAAGCACGACAAGCCCATCAATAATTTTTTGTCCAGGTGCTATCAAACTAGAGGGGTCCTCCTCGAAGAAGAGGAGAATCTACCCACTCCCACCGACTGCGAGTAATGCCCAAAATCTCCAGACAAGGCAGAAGAGGCGCCAGCCGCAGCAACAGTTATCTCAGCGAGAAGAAGCGTGCCAAAACAAGCCCATCGGCACGAAAGCAACACACGTAGACGGCAAACTGGAGCGTACCTTTACCCTTAGCGCGAGTGATAGCTTATCTTGCCCCAATGGCCGCACATCTTAAATTACGTTTGAGCAGAGACGCACGAACGAACTTGTTGAAGCCCGTCACGGTCTGTCGGACGGGAAAAAGTCCATTCTTTGGCAGCAAATAGAGTTCCGA
The DNA here is from genome assembly GCA_034621735.1 of Anopheles plumbeus. Lineage (NCBI taxonomy): Eukaryota > Metazoa > Arthropoda > Insecta > Diptera > Culicidae > Anopheles > Anopheles plumbeus. The sequence goes on from JAOEFI010000006.1 coordinate 20,913,664, forward strand.
TCGCAGTGGGGATGTGTCGTTAGGAGTTCCGTCTTGGCTGTTTTCTTAGACCATGCTGCGACCATGCGTTTTGATTTAGCCAATTGAATCATATTCCTACGCCCTACGGCTGGCAGCTGTTGCACATCAATTTAAATATCAATCAAACGCATGAGGGAACCAGATTCAACAGCTTGTTATATCAAACAGGGCATCGTTGGCAGGAGAACAGATGGAAACGAATAATGGTCCATGAATGTCAAATTGATCATCAAGCGCATCCTGTAAAACTAATGCATGTTGCTGGTCGGCCGAAAGATGTGTAAAACATAATCGAACTGTGCATAATCGTTAATAATTTGCTTCACTGTAAATCTTAGCCATCAGTTTGACGGAGGGTCGACTTCTTCCCCAACAGGCCTCATCGGAAGAAGACCAGACAAAATCGTCAGTTCAGCTGGGTTTGTCATATGAAACCTGAACAGTGTTCACATATTTATTTTTCATTAATTAATTCACATATCTACACGTATGAGCAGTGATACGCATAGATTGCCGCGGTCTCGATTTCCTTCTTCCTTTTTCCGGTCTTTGGCTATTGAATCAACGGAAGGAAGTGCACCTTCGCGAAAAGGATGGTCGGAGGTGAAGGCGCCACCAAATGGTATTCTGTTTCGCCATTTCGTTCCAATAAAACACAACATTGTTAATATTTACACGGTAAATGGAAACCACTCTCAATCGAGGGCCATTCCAGCGCATACACGAAATCGAGAACGAGAAAATCGGAAATAAGAACCATCTCCAGTAAACAGAGCACTTAGTCTGATGCCATAAGTGCCCGGCATGGTCTAATGTTTCGATATACTGTAACATATTACAGTTATCAAACACAACCCCATAAAATGCATTTGTCATAAAACTTATGTGTCTGCTAGTTTAAATTATAAATGGAATGCTTGAAACATCAAAAGTTTCGATTGAAATGGGGCATACATTTTCCTCCTTCGCCTTGAAGGACTCTCCTCCATTGCTTTCGAAAACGGATACGCTTCACTTTCCATAATTAAGGTCACGAAAGCTGATCAGCTTCCGCCAGTAAGCGAATTCTCCCGGCGCGCTCATCAAACTTCGCACCCGATCATTTTCATCCCGGGGCTGGTGTAGATTGTGACATCAATCAGTGCTACGATCGCTACTACTTTGAACAACAATTCCATGAAGCTACCATTAGACAGGCACATCTTTTTCATCATCCTAGCACTGGGAATATTGCGCCAGTCACATCGTACATTATGGAGATTATATTGTTTGCCCGCAGCACGGTTCCACAGAATGACTTGCATTTGCCGCCAGTAAAGCTAGGAAGCAATAGAAATGGATTTCATTTTCGATAAATACAGCTGTTGTTGTCTGATGCGAACCGTCCGAGTATATTGACAGTTTTTATCACCATACGAGAATCGATTACTAAACAGAGCTTACGGAGCAACTAGTGGATGCAAGCTGAGCGAATTGATACGACTTTTTTCTTCTAGCCAAATACCTATGATGTTTCAAAACGTAAACGTAAATGTTTGCCAAAATTATCTCGCCCTGTTCGACTTCTTTATGTAATACTTGTGATCCAACGCGACCGAGACGAACACATTGAAGGGTTCTCGACCCGGCGTCGTACATTGTCGAACGTTTCAATTCGATCGCAATCCATCTTTGTGCCCCGTGTCAAATATCACTTTTTGAAGAGTGTCGACAATGGCCGGTCGTTTTTTCCCTTCGCCATCCACCCCGGACAAACCGCATTGTGTCGTAAACTATAGAGCGTTTTTTCCTATTTCTCATATCACGATGAAGGTAGGAAGGAAGTAGAATCCAGATGAATGATATCAAACCGATGTAATTACCTGTCGTTGTATGCGGTTTTCTGTTATGTTTCCGCCCCTTTGATGCTTCTAGTGTTGTGGCCGTGGCCGGAATACCGCACCCTGTGAAACGCTGTGTCTGACAGTCGCGAATCCAATTTGCTGTACTTCACTATTCTGTGTTCGTTATATGGGTATAGTTGCCATTCCGCAGGTTGTACACAGAAGCGCACCAAACAGAGTAGATCGCCCGAATTTGCTTCGGCGAACTTGCACAACAAAAAACGCGCCGGTCGCACAGTGAATGTCAAAACTTTCGAACCCCAAAATCAGCACTGCTTGCTTTTCGACGGTGTTTCTAGAGCGACTACGTGTGTTCTAGCCACCACCTTTGTGTATCCAATTCTAGCGAAAGTTTCGCACGTTTTGTTCCCTTCGTTAACCTCACAAAACACGTTAATAGAGAATGATAGATTGGATAGTTGGAAGACGATAGGAAAATCTTAATCACAGCTTAGAAATCTATCTTCTTGCGGCCAGGTTAGCGCGTATCGGTTTGCTTCGAGTTGAACAACGATAGCTCTCAGCCGATAATTTATTGCGTTTTTTTACTGCGCTGCTAAACCCGCAAAGGAGACGACCGGAAACGGTGTGCGCCGGCCGACGATTACAGAACGAGTGAACAATCGCGACCGGCGGCGGACGTTTTGGGTAAATGAAAGAATGCCGTCGCCACTTGATAACACAATTGACAAGACGCGCAAGAAGAGATGGTAAGCGGAAACGGGCGACGCTGAACACGCACGAGAACCGGGTCAAGCGAAATCGGTCTTGCAGAGCCTCACGTCCGACTCGCGTGAATTAATGTCGTCGACTGACAGAATGGACGATTGCAACCCGATGTTGCTGAACGTTCCGCGCGGTTGCTATGGTGCTCATACATCATGACGGATCAGCTGACAATTCGAGCTCGATCCAGACAGACACAAACAGAACTTTTCGGATTGAAAAAGGCCATTTTTCGCTTTATCCTCTTCCAAGCATTGCGTTTTATTCTTCACTAGGCAGTGGCAATACCAAATACACCTACAATATTCCATCATCCAGTCAATTACACTATTATCGAGCGAATATTACAGTCGCAGGATTGCATAGAATTGCATGTACAAACGCAAGCGGAACAAAGCAACCTGTCATCGATGAGTGCTTTTGAAATCTTTCACATCATTAAGCAGTTTATATCCCCAATTTTTATCGATTCCTGAAGATACTTGCGACTTCCGTTTATTATTCATTTAAAAGCATATAATGGAACGCCAGACAGGTAACAATACGACGAAGCAGCTGAGTACTTGCTATAATAAACATTTCCACAAGTATCAGATAATCAAAATGCTGTATATTTGAAACCTTAAAATATTCCATTTGCCAGCCCTAGGGCATTTCTTCATTGTAGCGGTAGCTTCGTTTCCTGGGCCAAGTTGTTAAAATCCGAATGAATAGCGCCAATTTGTTTCATCTTCAACAAATCATTTAACAGCATATGGATGGTTTGTTTGGTCTTCGGGTAGTTCTTCGCCGTGGGAGATTCCAACAGGTCTGCCTTGTCGTCGTATGCTTCCAAGCCTGAAAGATGATGTATGATAAACATAGTTGAATAGCTCTAGTAAACCTTTCGCTATTAGAAGCTTACCTATTATTTGCGCCTCAATCGCTTGCAGTCTTCCCATCGCGTCATTCTGCTGCTTTTGAATGTGATCCAATAGGATGGCTTGACATTGCGCCGGATCGATCGGCGCTTCCGGGACCGGAATTTGTGGCATCTGTTGTTGGTCTGCCAACGATCCTCTATCGGCCTGCTTTTCGCCAGCAGCATTGGACGTCAGGTTGTCGATAGCTACACCACGGGCTGAAGCTTTTTCCCACTTCTTCGACCAAAGATACATCTTCGGGTGATCCTTATTCTCGGCAATGTTGATCTTCACTTGCAGACTGTGCATGAATCGTTTCAGCTCAAGCAAGTTGCCCGTCAACGTGTGACAATTTTTCAAGATATCGAACCGCTGCGGGTGCTTCGAGTTGCCCGAGTGATACTTGGCCACCGGCAGCTTCCCCTCGTACAGCCAATCCTGATCGTGCACGTACCGCTTCGAGGGACGTCCTCGGTACGGGTAGCGACAAATGCTGCACACGTACGTATCCGGCACCTCACTGCTGCTACGAATGTCCTGACAGAATGCATGCTGCCAGCAGAGACACATCTCACACTGGACCATCAGGCCGTCCTCTTCCGTCACCTTGCACAGACAGTTGATGATTTCCTCCTTTCTCATGCGCACGATTTTGATCGTTTCGCCGTTCTCGTCCACCAGCCCAACCGTCGAACCACCAGCGACGCTAGCATTGATCGAGTCATCATAGAAGCTTGCCCTCGTGTCGTTACCAAACTCTCCCCCCATGAAGCCAAACGAATGTCCCAGGGTCGAGTCATTCGCTCCCAAAACCGGGGCCGATCGTTTGGTTAACGACCGTTGGGAGACTTTCGGTCGCTTCACTTTCTTCGATGACACCATATTCTTCTTGACCAGTCCTCGGCGAATTTTGCTCAAAGTACTCTTTTTCTTGTTTTGTGAAAAGAGCTTAATTTTGGCCACTTTGCTTTGCGATTTCGTTTTGTTGTCGCGGCTACTACTAGTGGCTGTTGTCGTTGACACAACAGTACTGTCCACATTAGCAGTCCCTTCTACCGCAGAGGCTTTTGACTCAAGCCCAGCAGCATCTGCTTCACTTTTCGACGGGATCACCTGCTCTTCCTGTTTAATCTTTAGCGGTGACATTGGGTGGTCTGGCTTGTCTCCCTTGCTATCCTTGTTTTCCTCCACTCCGGGTTCAGATTTGATGTTGATCGTCTCCTTCTTTTCCTCCTTAGATTTTGACGTCAAGCCTACGTTCGATTTGCGTCCTGCTTGTCTCACAGGCGTATTGAGGAGATCCAGTGGGGTCCGTAATGTTGCCAGATCCTGCATGTTGGGGATTTCCCCCAAACCGTTCGCCAACTCCTTGTGGTAGTGTTTGATGTGAATCTGGAGGTGATTTTCCTTACGGAAAGTTTTGAGGCAATCCGGCTCCGGACACTGGAAAAGATTATCAATGATCTTCACCTTCACCGAGCCAATGTTTACCTCCGTGTTGAGTAGCAGCGGCTCGTATGGCTTCGGAAGAAAGCTGTCCTTGTATTCCTGCGTGTAGTGACTGAAGCCCAAATCTTTGGTGCGTTTCTTGTGCAATCCGAAGTCGTGCGTGCGTACGTCGTACGTTTCTCCAATCTCCTCGAAGTACCTTTTAGCCTCCTGCTTCGAACGGAGCATTTTTCCAGTGGGACTGACCAGCACTACGTCCATTTTGCCGTACCCCGTAACTCGCTGGAAGATATGCTTGACCCAACCGTCCGGCAAGCGCCAATCGGGGACGACCACAGTGTAAACCCTTCCTCCCGGTAGATCTAACTCCGATTGGTCACCTACCGGATAGTCGTTCATCCAGTGGCAACACCATTCACCATCTTGCGGAATCTCCGGTAAATCGCTCAATTTTACCACCTGCGGAATGCAGAACTGACTGAGCGAAACCAGCGCTGCTGGAGCTTCTTTCGTTTCGCTTTGATCCAACGGTTCCGCCTTCACCGTGGCACCCTGTTCGACCGGCTCCTCTTGCATCTCCGCCCCCTTGCTCAGGGTGTCCTCCGGACGTTTGATGTGGCTAATGTGAGTCGATTTGCAAATTTTTGCCAGTCCATCGTCGAACAAAACCTCGTACATGTCATTCTCCAGGACACTCTTGATGGTGGCCTTAAATTTCCTCGAATCGCTCCAGCGGGCAAACACCTTCTCGCCAGTAGTGAAATTACTGCTCTGTTGCGGACGCAAGCGAACGCTGTCCATCGGGATCCATTCATCGTTGGTGTTTGTCTTTTCCGCCTTGTCGAACTGAACCAACACTTCGCGCTCCTCTGTGTCTACCTCCAGCAAGCAAGCCGGGTGCCAGTGACCACTGAAATCTTGTGCTTCGATTTTCGCCCCCGGAGTAAAATCGATTCCCTTTTCCGATCCACTGCCAGCGGCCGCACCAACCATCACAACATTGGTGGATGTGCTTTTCGGCGTAGAAGATACTTTTTTCGGGGCTTGTTTCTTCGGAGATGGGGACGGTTCTATCCTCGCTTGTTTTGACGGTGTCTTGAGAGATAGTTTGCTCGCACTAGCGCGCTTTAAAGTAGATTTTGGTTTTTTCGTGGTGCTCTTTGGCGATAGGGGTTCCGTTTTCACCTGAACGGTGGGGTTTGCGTCATCCATCAGCACAATGTCACCATCCTTGTCGCCGACCTCGTGCTGAAACTCATCAATGCTGCTATCTGCTTCAGTTTGCTTCTCACTCTTCTCCTCATTCTTCACTGGTGACTTTTGCGGCAGAGCCTTTGAGTTTCCCGCAGAAGACGAGACGATGGTCCACGAGAAGACTGTCGGAACAACGCCCAGCTTGAGCACATACTTTTTCCCTTTGAACTCTTGGAAATCTGCCTTCCGGAAGTGTCGGCTGCACACGTTCGTTGTTTTCGTTGCACGATAATCATCCGGCAGACGGCACGCAACGATCCACTCGCGCTTCGACTCTTCGTTGAACGGTATTTTGTGGTACGTAACACCACGGTCCTCCGGTCGGACCGTCGATGATAGGCACTCTGGAACGATGCACTTGCGAATTCCCATACTGCTGGTCGCAATTTGAGCGATATTTTTGCTTCACACGATTTCTTCAACACCTAACATGGGAATAATTGCAGAAAAACTACAAATTTCTAAATGCAAAAGAGCTCAAGAAAGGATTTTTAGTTGTAATTTTCTTAAACTGCGTGTCGAAGCTTGGTTTATGATGCTAACTGACAGCTACGCAGGAGCACAGTGCTGGCGTATGAAGAAGGGGTAATCGTTCAACCGCATACAATACTGCCATCTGGCGGAAATGGTTGCAATAAGTAATTCGAACGACCGTTTTCTTTGTTGATGCAAATAGCTGCAGTGCGAAGTGAGCTTTAGTTTAGTTACGACATTTTGCCTAAAGTCGCTGTTCGATGACGTCAAAACCAAATATGCGTGAATAACCGAGCGTTGTTTAAAATCGAAAAGTCCATTAAAAAAATCACCAGTTGAATTTTTGTATGTCATGAACAAACCAAGCTAGCGCTTCCCCTTTTTCGGAGGACACCCGCAACAATTCGCTACTATTCCCCATCTACGGCTAGCGTTTCTGTTTTTGGCTAAACCGGCCTCGAAAAGACGCATGAAATATGCGCTGCATTTATTGAAATCGAGGCATCGCTACCAGTGCGTTCGGACGTCCATTATGCAACCGTTTGCCGGTTTACATAAATCATCGTCCGCGACGGAAGTAGCGCAGGGATGGAGAGGGTACCGCTGGGTACGCTCGTTCGAGGACGATCCGTTTGTGATGAGCCATTACCATACGGGTTAGCCCCCACCGTCCACACTAGGCGCGCGAAAGTCGTGTAAGGGAACGCAATACAAACAAAAGGTGATACGTGATCGCGAAGGATCACGCGCCCCCACGGGTTCGATATTTGGTGCAGTTCAGTGCCATCGCTAGCCTGCACCCCCTTGGTACGCCTGATGCATGCAGATCGGAAAATTCCAGATTCTTCGAACCTTCCTGTCAATGGCGAATGTTAGAACGGTAGTGGTTAGAGGTAGGGCATGGTATCTAAGCCGTACTAAACACATGTTAGGGTATTGTGGAATTGACATGCAAAGAGTCTGTCTAAACGGCAAGGTAAACTGCTGCTCGTCCATCATAGTCATCCTCGCCTTGGCCATTGTTTGTGTCCTCCTGGGATTTTATTTTTATATTCATTTCTCCACCTTACAAAACGAACGGATAGAAGTATACAGCGTCTTCTGAAACTGCAATTGTACAAACCTGTCCAAGATACGGCAGGTGTCGTTTGGAAACAACAACAAACATGTTTGTGTTAAACCAATTCCCCACAAATTTGGACCGAAAAACCAGTCCGTCCGTAGTAGACCGTAAACATTAGGTTTGACTTCCTGCTTGCCATCGATTTCTTATCGAGCTCATCCTCGTTGTTGTGTGTGGGAAGAGCCAGTGGGGATATACGTACGAAAAACTTGAATCCGCTTCGGAGAACGTCGGGGTCGGCTACGACCCAGCAGACGCACGTCTGCAGCCGTAGATCCCTCCGGCGATCGAAACTTGCACATCCTCATGGAACTGGCTTCCGTTGGAAACAACGCGGAAGTGTGATCTCTTCGGCGACATCCCCAATGGTGTCATTAACGACATGCATCCGAGATGGAGCCATCGAAACGGGCGTCGGCATGATTATCGAACGGGCCATAGCGCACGCTGGAAGCATCCCGTGTGCCATCCGACTACGGTGTCCGCTTGTGTGACGACCCACTACTGCAATAAACCATGACTGGCCGACGGGCTTGCCGATGGCAGGAATATAACACAAATTTCGGTAGAAGCTAACTGTTTAAAATTCGTGCTCACTTTCGACTAACTGAACGTCGTCGACCCCATGCATTTTGTTTGCGAATCGGTAGCAAACTGTTTAACATTATTTTGTAGCAGTTACGACTGGTTTCGTAAAAAAAAACTTTCGAAAAATTACTGAACAATGTTTAATTATTCTCAACTTTTGGGAGAATTTTAGAACGATGACCGATCGTTTAAAAATAACATCAAATCATGCCCAACAACCGCCAAGATTATTGCAGAAAAAAAACAGTTAAAATGTTGACGTTAGTTATTTGCATTAAAAACACAATGACGGATGAGTGCAGAAAAACGACACTTCCGAAGCGCCGGAAAAAGTGTACGGTCGCACTTCATTACATCGGCGTGTTTGCGCATCGTGCAACCCAACGGCCAAACAACAGGCTGGCGCAATATTACGAGTCGCCTCGTTTCCACGTAGCGCATCGTGCCGCATCCACCACCAGCAACCGTCGGCGGACTGCCCGGACGAGGACCTCTGGTGGGCCAGGAGTAGCGCGAATATTTGGCGACCAGCGCAACTCACGCGTCACCCGACTCCACACGTACCGCACCAAACCCCTGGACACTGGCGAGACGCTGAGAGGGGGTTGTGTTGGGGCGTGATTTAAATATTTGTGTCCACTTTCTCCGGTGACGACTTCGGCTTTTTCGTCTTGTTCGTCCTCCTTCCCTGCGCGAAACGAAACGTTCGATGCTTTCAAATGATAACGCCGGTTGGCGAGGATGTGTGTCGTTCGAAATGCCGGCGCTGTTTGCCTTGCAGGGTTTCCTTTTCGGCGCCCGCAAACGTTCAGCAGGATACCACCGAACGGGAGGAGGGAGGACACGACAAAGGAAATCCCGTTTTTAGCGAAGTAGCTGCCGCCACGCCTTTCGAAGCACCGGCTTCGGAGGCGCATAGGAAAGGGTTGCCGGATATTGATCACTCGCCATTCGCCGTTCGTTATCCTGGAGTTGATTATCTGAATCGAGTTTGGCGAAGGCCGCAATTCACACCTTCTCTTGCTTGGTGACAGATGGATGAAGGACAACGGGGCGATTGCGATGATGTCAGATCGATCGGTGGCCAGTAGCGAAAACAGATCACCCATTTCTGTCCCGTTTTTCGCCACTCAACGCCTCACTTCCACTATACTTTCCACCGATTGCACAATATCGTTTGAATATGTTTCTCTGTCAGAGCGTGCACGGCGATCCGATGGAAAGTGAAAACTCGATCTTCTTCGCTGGAGAGAACTGGAAGAATATAGCACACCACAAAACATCAAGCAGACGGTTTTTTGTTTCCCAACGAACGCTTTTCAAGGTAATCCGTCAGCCTTCCCGGGAAGAGATGGAAGACAATCCCAGAGCCACCGCCGCTCAACCCTTCCCCCCCAACGTAACCACCTACCTAGGGCAAAGAAACGGGTTAGCAGGACCGAGCAGACCGAGTGGAAGAGGTCACGTCGAAGATCAAGTTGAAGGTGGCCCCATCACAATTGCGGTGAAGCATAAACCGTGCTGCATAAAAGAGGCACCCGAGGATGCGCTGGCGGTAGAAAGGCAGATCGAATCGGCGTGTGGTGGAAGTGATCGAAGACGACGACGATGACGACGGCGGGCAGCATTGTTGCCGGCAACCCGGAGCCTCCGATTGAAGCAGATCATCCGTCAAAAGATAAACATCACTCATCTCGCTATGGCTACGAAAACGCATTCAATGCGGCCGAGAAGGCAGTTGCATCGCGCCGGGGGCAGGATCACTCGATGTGTCGGGAAGGGTTTTTTTTCTCTATTCCATGCGTCTAAGAAGACGCAGACGGGCAAGTTCTAATCTTTCCGACAGCTTTGTTCGTGTACCACGGGGCCTCTGTTTGTTGGCCTCGTTAGATGTCGATTGTGCCTGTGAGAGCACATCACGGCCACCTCCAGCAGCTTTCTCGATCAATCAGCATCTGAGAAGGGGAAAGGGAGAGGCTTTATGTGCTAGAACTTATATTTGTTCTATAGAGTACGCATTTTGAAGGTGCTTTGATGTTTAACACATTTTGAAACTCTAAAATGGTATTTATCCTCCTCGGGATCTTCGTTTTGAGCAACGAGAGAAAGTTGGAAGGTATGCGAAACTGTTGCCTTCGTCGTGTGCGGTCTTTCGTTTCGATAAATCATGGCGATGAAGCGCGCATTTTTCCCGGAATGTTCATGCCCACCACCTTCGCAAGGTCCCGTGCACATCCTTGTAGGAGTGTACGCGAACAAGGAGGATGAATTGCAATATAGTATACGGATCTGTTGCATCTGCCCACCCCGCCGAACGCACACGCAACGAGCTGGTTGCCCAACGACAAACAAAGTGTAAACTCAAACACACCCCTCATGGTGGACAAGATCAGGCCGCTCTTACTTTCGTTGGAACCCGAACGAACTGTGAAATGTGTTAAATGTACATGATAATTGAATAACTAACCGTCGCCAGCGCCGCGGTTGAGTCACAGTTTCTTCACGCGACGAGTTTACGGTGATTTTAACCCTATCCTGTCATCTCCACCGCGGGGAGTCGAACGGTTTAACTTTGCAAATTGGTGACAATCAGGTTCGCTTCAAACGCTATTTCATGCATCGTACCGTTCACCGTCTTTCGTTCCCTGCTAGAAATATTATGCCCCATACATAAAATGTTCAACGATTTCATCCGAATAGATATTAAAACCCACCGGTTGACCGGCTCATGAAATCGTGGACTGGGCGGATGAAAATCGCAAACCGGACTCCTTCCGGCACGACTACCCCCAAGCCAGCAGCAGGAATGTTGATCGAGTGATCGAGTTTTGAGCGATTATTATCGATCGGCCGAAAACCGACCGTGGTTCAGGGCAATCCGGATCAGCAGGGAGAACCTGAGACCGCTTGGAGCATCTTCACGCATTGTCTTCTTTTGTTCCTTCCCGTTTTTTTTTTTTTTCGTTGGAAGTCCATCCCTCCCGCGTGCAGCCCTGCCGCCTCCCGTTGCTGGCCGTTCCCATCTTCGCCGTCGTTCCTTCCGCGGTGTATCGCTCCGGTGAGCTCTGGCTCGATCTCTCTCTATCTCTCTCCTCCCTCTGTTTGTACGCCACACGCGTCGGTAGAGGAGTGTCTGTGTTTTTTTTTTCCTTCTTTCAGGTTTGCTTCTCCCACAACGCCGCCACAACACACAACGCTGGCCGTCGTCGTGGGTCACCTTCTTCTCTATAAATAAAGGTGTACAGGGAATTTTCTGTTCAGTTAGCGCTGGGACGTGCATTGAAGAAGAAGGTACGTGTGGAAAAAGAAAAAGTTCGAACCCCCGGTAGAGCCTTATCGTTCAGTGGGCTGTTGTTGTGTTTAGCTCACTAAATACAAGCATAGCATACCGTAACGAGTGCCATTGAGTTTCGTGAAAGAAGTATTCGGTTTTGTGGTGTAGTTCCGGTTGGAAATTTGCTGCATGTTTCTAACACAAAATCAAACCCGTTAACTCGGCTCACTCGTGCTAGGCGAATACCATTGTGGCGAAGATTCCGAGCAGGAACAGTGAGCGGACACTAAGAAATTATAAAATCGTTTTCGTTTTCTTGATCTTAAAATAGAAGAGAGCGAGAGAAAGAGCGTGGAGTATAAAGTCACAAACAGCAGCGCCATCATGAAGCAGCTCGTCCTGATAGCGGTTGCCCTCGTCGGCCTCGCGACCGCCCAGTTCCCGAACGGCAGAACCCTGGACGCACCGAATCCCGGCCTTTGCGCCAACAGAATCATCCACGAGCGAGCACCGGACGGAAAAGGGTGAGTAAGGCTGGGAAACAAACGAATCGCTCGAACAAAAGACATCAACCAGCGGACAAGTGACGAACGCGATTCGGATTGAGATCCTGCTCCAGACGCGGGATCGAGTGCGTGTTTTTTCGAATTTTCATCTTGGAGAAAGTGCTTTAATTTTGCAATGCATATTTTTGTTTCGGCTTGGGATGTCTTGGAGCCGTTCGTTGGCGGGCACTCCCTCACGCCACGAAATAAATTTCCTCCCACTTGCGCAATGCAATGGGTGTACACCACGGCCACACTACATTATGTGGCGTCGTTTGGCGCGTTTTTCTTCACCACCGCATTGCGCGGTTACCTGCAGTGCGGAAAGAAAACTTAAAAATAAATCGGAAAAAGAGACGCACCGTGAGAACGCGCCGTTACGTTTCTTCGCAGAATGGGGTTGATTTTTCTCATGAGTTTTTAATCGCATATTTCCACCTACCCCGCCACGAAGTACAGCTTAGAGGGTGCTTCAGCATGAGGCCCTTAAGGGTTGTATCATTGTTTATTGGTTTTTTCGTTCCCCTTTTTTTGCTCTTCGAGATTTTTCCGTTTCCAATGGCTTTGTTGGATTTGAAAAAACATACTGCAAATGTCACTGGGATGTTTATGTGAGACTTTTTCCCGTTGCAGTATCTGCAGCCAGTAGTATTTACGTGAATCATGACGAAGACGCGTCTGCGTGCCTGGAGCTATCTTCAGGAGGAAAGAGAAGTCGTAAAATATATCTGTATGTTCAACCCATTTGTTGTTTTTCCGGTTCAATGTAGAAGGTTATGTTAGAACTAAAACTATTCAAGCTGATCGATAAAATCGCACGAGAGAGAAAAAAAACACTAAAACTAATATGTAAATCAATGTAAAAATAGAACACAGTTTTGCTGATGTGAACCTTCCGTTGGAATTATTGCTTCATCCCCGCGGATACGCTGCTGAGCTCGAAGCGAAACGGGAACCAGAAGAGAAGTCATGGTGCCATCAAAAGGTTCTTGGGCTACTTTCTCTCGAATAAATTATCTCCCAGAACCTGTTGGAACCAGCTCGGCAGGCAAGCAAGTTCAATGCCAGGACGCTACGTTCCGTCGGGAGGTTCGAGGGAAATGCTAATGAGCCCATATATACGAGAAGATAGTGTTATAGTGCTCTCCTCACCACCGGACCCTCGTGTTGAGCCAGTTCCCACGCGGGAGGGGTATTGATGTTCGCGATCGCGCCAAGTTTATTGACATTCGACATCGAATGCTGGATGTTTTAGAACAGGGAAGATTGAGTTTCTCAAAAACAGCACCTTCTTCAGTTAAGTTTGGTTCAATCTGTCAACTGCAACTGCAAGTGCAAGAAAACATCTTTTTGGGGCACTGTTAACAATCAACCGCATGATTACGTTAAATATTCATTAGGAATATTATCATTCCACGTTTATATCCTCTCGAAGACCGTGATCTAGGACAACCACAAAAGTACAACACACACACATACACACCCCATTCGTCTCACAAACCGCAGCGAGATGATAGCATCACGAATTTTTCTCCCTTTCTTTCGCCCACCGCCCGCAGATACTTCTTCTCCTGGCGCGATCCGACGCTGCGGGGCGTCGAGAGGGACTGGCTGGACGCGAGAAACTTCTGCCGCCAGCGCTGCATGGACAGCGTGTCGGTGGAGACGAGCCCGGAAAATGAGTGGATCAAGCAGAGACTCGTCGACGGCCGGGTAAGTCCGATGGTCCGAGGGGACGAGCATGATCGTAAAGCACCGTACGTGCTGGGAGGGCCTCGGGGCTTGCGAAAAGTGTGCAGTTCGGAACCCGGAAAAATGGCACCCCTCCCCCACACCTGTACCGTCCGTCCGCACCTGGTGGCCCTTGGCCTTGGCTCAAGATGGCTGGGTTGGCCTGTCACCGATAAATCACGCCGCCCCGTCGGGTGCACGCCCGTTCCGCCCCACGAATCTTCAGATCGAAAGATCGGCCCGATTACATAGCTGTGACATTTGATGCGAAATTGCGATATTACGAGGTGCCGATCGAACCCCGGAAGCAAAATCGAAGTCCACTGCCGTAGCTTTGTCGGTGGAAGATCCATCCGATCGATAAGCGCAAGTGTGTACGCTCTACGCGACCGACACTTGCTCGGCCGCGAAGATGCCGTTATCGTATTGCATAAGACGGATCTGGAACTGCGGCCGCTGAATAATGCCACGGCGAGGCTGGACGAGACACGGTCGCTCGGTTCGGCCTTCGAAAAAGAAATACCAGGGGGAGGGTGTGATAAGGAGGGGCCACTATCCCCCTCACCCTAAAAACCGACCGGAACTATGGAACGCATACTAAACAGTCTACACTAACCCGGATCAGAGACGCGCCCCGTTTCATCTGCATTCCGAGCGCGAAAATCAGCCCGCCGTGGTTTGGATGATGTCACTGGGTGCCGTTTGTAAGTTGGCACGGGCTGGCACACACACACCCAACTGCGGGTGGTTCCGGAAGGGGTGATGTTTCCCTCGTTCGCGGTAAAAAAAAAGGTGAAAAACATTACGACAAAAAGTATGCAAAGCAGCGGGTGGCAGCGCCCAGTTAAAGGGGGCCGCAGCGGTTGGTTGGTTGGGTGGCGCACGTGCGCACGTGCAACCCCCTTGGTACGGCGAAGTAGGACAGTGTCGCCGCTCGGGCCGTTACTGTGTGCTGGCTGGCTTTCACTTTTTTTTCTTCTCTCTACTGTTTGTCCTCGCGCGAGCCGTCGCGGCTGGAAACGGAACTGCCTGCCGATGCACCGCGTGTCCGGTCGCAATTGCAGTTGCACTTGAGGACGATAAATTTGTTCCCACCCGCGCGCGCCCTACCAGACCCCCAGTGCCCTCCTCGCAAACGCACCTTGCCGTCACGGAACGTAAAATATTGCAAAATCCTTTTCTGTTTTGTTTTTTTCCCTCGAGTCATTTAACTTCATGCCTCTTTGGGGACGCTGCAGCACGACACTGGCGCACACGAATGCATCGCCGGCGAAAGCGAACATTGATTAGCTCCGTGGTTCGCTTCTCAGGGGGCCCGGAGGCGCTGTAAGGATTGTAATATTTCGACCCCATCATCGTCAGTTTCACGATGGAACCGGTCCCTCCTGCTGGAACCGGGAAGGAAGTGGAAGCCGGTGGAAAGATGGCAGCAGCATTATGGTTTTTCGTTTTTGAGCCTGCTTTTAGCCAACAATTCCAATTCCAACGACACGATCGATCGGTTCGCTCATTTCGCGGAGGTTGAAACGGTCATAAATATGTTCGATTCAACGCCAATGGCGTTCATTTCATACATCATTTCATCATTGTCGTTGTGTAACAACAATGGGGCACAACGTTAATCGCTAATTCACGAGCAACATAAAACATATTTTGGAAAACAGACGCTGATAGGGCAGTCGAAGGGAGACTGCGAACCCTTCTCAACTCTTCAGAAATGTTCACACGGAACGTGGCTCCTGCTTTATTATCTCCTCGTACATTATTAAGCTTTCTCCTTTATTCGATCTCACAATATCGAGGCTCGAGTGTATGGCTTTTAAGATAAATTTACCCGGGAGTGATGGATCGAAAATATCGACCAACTATTTCTCGCGATACACTTTCGTTATTTCGACCACCAGCTTGGGCGCTGCCTGCCTTTTAAACCGTTTATTTGCTCGTTCAAATGGTGTTTGCTCGCCGGGCCGATCAACAAACCGTTCAAACAGATGGAGAACCCACCCGCTCCTCACCGCCAAGAGGTCCTCCAAGGCTGCTAGGCGGGCCGTTCAACGCCGAAAAGGGCCTGTCTACTATCGGTGAAGAGCACCCGAAGGGATTTTAGGAAAGGAAAACAACACCGCACGCAGCGCTAGATCAACACACACACGAGCATTCCACTCGACGCTCCACCGAAAACGGATCGATGATCGAACGATCGAATCGAGTCCACCCGCCGCGTGTGCGGCAATATAACGGGCGGAAGAAGCGCTGGTGTTGATTGTGAAACGCATCCGACAACAGTGGACGGTACGCGGAATGCGGGGTGGGGGGAGCCGAAAATGTGTGACGCAAGACAGGCGGCTGGAGATGATAATTATGGTCAGGTTGAAAAACAGACAAAAAGAAGACACACACGCACACACACGGCTAGAGATGGGGTGAAGATGACACCCGGGAGGAAATGGCTGCCTAGTCTCCGGACGGGACGGTATGCAGCAGGCCGGTGGAAAACTTTCGTTTTCTTTCGACAGCCGCACCCCGGCCAGGTGGGTCTGGGATTTATGGGAACCCAAAACTGTGCGAACGGTGTGGGAATAATCAAATTGGTTTTCGCTTTTCTCTCCCTTGATGGGCCGTCTGGGAGTCTGCATGGCTCGTCGGTAATGGTAATTGAGGACACGAAGATTAGTGGCCACAGGTTTGCTAGGGCAGGGCACGCATTATGTACGTGCGTCTCATTATGAACCACAGCGTGCGTCCGGCGTCAACACGGGCTTGATCGAGCACACCGGACCTTTGCCATTCCGGAGTGACGTCTTTCCTTCGCGGTGAAATGTGCGGGGACCTAACCTTTATTTTATTTCGGTTTTGGTATTGGTGTTTTCTAAATGTTTTGCAGCATCCGTTTAGCATCATGTTTAATTAACGGATGACGCTTTCGGCGATCAATTTTCCATTTCACAGCAAAAGTACATCTGGACCAGTGGCCGACTATGCGACTTCAAGGGCTGCGACCGGCCGGACCTGCAGCCGACCAACGTGAACGGCTGGTTCTGGACGGCCGAGCTGCAGAAGCTGGCGCCGACGACCGTGCGCAACCAGAACGACTGGTCCGAGGGTGGCGGCATCGGCAAGCCGCAGCCGGACAACCGCGAACTCCTCCAGGGGGGCGCCCCGGAGAACTGCGTCGCCATCCTGAACAACTTCTACGACGACGGCGTCCACTGGCACGACGTCGCCTGCCACCACGTGAAGCCGTGGGTGTGCGAGGAGAACGACGCGCTGCTCAAGTACGTCAAGTACAGCAATCCAAATCTGCGCATCTAAGGCGACCGGCAGGAAGAGATGGTATCCCCAGAAGTAGCATCCCCTTCGCCACCAACCGGCAACCGTTACTTCGTCCCGTACAAGCGAAGGGACGCCTTCCCTTTGGCCACCATGCTTTATTACGCGCGGCACTTTTTCCACACTCTCCCGTCGACACTTCGATTGACTGCATTCCTGTTCATTCCCACGAAACTCAATCGACTGCTTTTTTTTTAATTGACATTGAATTCATATTTATTTGATAAAAATGATCGAGACGACGGTCGAGGAGATCGCCACACAACAAATCGATCGCAAAACACCAACCACGAGACGGTGAGATCGAGCTTCGGTTTCGAAATGAATGATAGTGAATAAATTATAAAGTAATAGAACTGTGTTCAGCATTGGCGAGATAGAAAGAAACCTTTTAGCAAACCAAAGCAATACGGTAAGTAAACGCGCTCACGTGCTGCTACTGCTTTATCATTTCTATATATTTCAATTCTTATTTTCTGTTTTTGACCATTTGTGGGTTCGCTTTGTATAAAACACATTTATTCAATAATATATTTTTTCAATAAGTTTAAACGAAACTACGCTAATAATAAATTTAATAATAATGTTCATATATTTCTCGCAACGTTTTACTGCACTTTCATGTGGCTTCATTTTCATGGAGACTCACGCCAGAAGCTGCTCGCACTTCGCGGAAATGTTTAAAAAAATAAATTTACTCTTACTCTCTTTCTTGTGTTAGTTTGTGTATGCTGGTTGCGACCACTGTGGTCCATTTCGCTATAGAAAATTTCACGAAAACAATATCCTCGATTGACATGATAATGTAGCGATTTGTTTCATTAAAGTTTGATGACTGACGCGCCTGTAGCTTGCGTTCCACACTATTCCGTTTGGGTTTTGGGTGCTCTACATCGAGGCCGTTGGATGTTATCTTTCAAAATTGAAATTAATTTTCTCTACTGTTTCTCTGATTTGCCCATACCCGCAACGAGAAACAGCTGCCTAATAAGGACAACTATTCCTTGCATCTTGTTTTGTTTGTTTGTCGATTTGAATGTGTGTTAGGGTACTTTTCTTCTTAGCCATAAGCACTTAATAGCTACAATGTAATGAGCTGCTCTGCGCAGGCAACAAAATAAATTACAACATTAACGACAACGGGGTACGAACAAGTAGCATCGTTGACTCCGGTCCAGTTACTGTTTGCGCTACTCAACACTCGGATGTTTCTCTACGTATATATTTTGTCATATTGTATCGAGCAGGATGTGTGTTTGTTGTTTATCTCCGTTCCGGGGGGGGGGGATCCGTTTTCCTATACAAACTATGGTATCCTAGAGCTATCGTTCCACCGTGGTAGCGTGTCGTTCCAGTATTCTTTGACACAACACACCGGCTGAACATCACCTGCGGATGACGCGATCCATCCACAGCTTCGCCCCGCGTGGTGTACGTGCAGACGGCCCTATTCGTTCCGCTTATCAGCACTTGGGTAGTAATAAAGAATTTATTGCATCATGATTATGCTTCCTGACCATTGCGGTCTTATTGCAGTTTGGAGTTTGGTGTCCATGCTGGATTTGTTCTGCCACCACAACAAGAGTCCGTGCGGCGATGTGCCAGCCGCCGATGATGAACTTATGCTCCTACCTTTTCCATAACATTCTGAATTACCCACTAACTTATCTATCGATTGGAGGAGTTTGAAGGAGTCATAACTACTGCCTTAAACCGGTTTCCCTTTCATGCTTACTAAGAACCTAAACTAATATAGAGTTAACGAAAACTTTCGGTCGGGCGCATGGTTCCACCTTAAATGATATTCGACCCATTCTAACTTGATACCATCACTAACTCACAGGAAAAATTATTGCAACATTTTATTTAAAACTATTCATTATATACAATTTTCAGTTGCGACCTTTACGAAGCCTTCGAACGTAATAAAAAAGTGTATTTGTTTGAATTTTTAACAAAACTGCATTTGAGAAGCTATTTACTTCTTTAAATTCGATTTTAATAATTTAGATCCTTGAGATTCCCAATATTTTTAAATGTCATGATGTCACAAAGATTGAAGAATTCCGTTTAGTTTCAATTTTAGAGCAGTGGGAGAAGAAAAGCTTTTTTCAGCGTGACTGTATAGAACAAAATGGGAAATCACAACACAATTCCAATTATAATGCCATCATACGCGACAAGCGTTCTGCTGAAGTCGCCTCGTAAAGGCCGCAATCGTCTTCACTATCAACAAAGAGACATCCGGTTGCAGGCGTACATTTTGTCGCCTTACTTATTTGTTTGCTTTTTTTATAAACTTTCAAGGCGTTTGGGAGATAACGGTACCATTTTGGTTTTGTTTTGTCTTCCTCTTCGCTAATTTCGTGGCATGCGTAGTGATTTGTTTTACCTTATTAGTTTTCTTTATTCTCTACAGCTATGTTTGTGTAAATTTTTGTTTAGAATTGCTGCTGCAGCACCGAGCACAGCTTCGGGTTATAAGAGCCTAAAGAAACTCAGTTTTGCGTGCAAAAACTCCAATTTAGATGTCGATTGAGATCGTCTGCGTGTGTAAATGTGCAAAATAAACAAACTGGGTATAAAAACCGTCCGAAATAGGTACAGGTAATGAAGGTACTTTTTTGGAGAAGCCGTAATGTTTGGCATTGCTCGTTCCGCGCCTTTAAAAATCCTTCGCGCCCCCCCACGTCTACGGGAGGATGGAAGGTTGGTTGGCATTCGTTCTATGTTTACGCTCGTTTTCTACTACACTACTGCTACTACAGTGGAAACCCGAGGACACGAGCAAGTGTTCGTGAATTAAATAAAAATTGCGCTTAGTATCTAGTATCTCCCCTCCCACAGAAAAACAAACAAACGTGCACAGCAGGTAGCACTTTGTAGGAAATGCAAACAATTTTCACATTTGGACGCAAGACAACCAAATCCTTCCTCCGAATGCCATAACAACTGGATAGTGTTGCACACAAGTCACTCCTTCTTATGCAATTTCAAACCATCGGATCCGTTGCGAAGGATACTGATACACATACGTTTGCGGTGTGTAGTCGTTCCGCGATGCTGCCTCGATAGCGTTAATCTATGCCTATTTATCACACAAAAGTCTTTTGTAATATGTGCAATTTGATCTTTGCTAACCGGCCTCCGTGGTCGCCACCGACTTAGGTATCCTTGGGGGAGGCCTGCTGAGGAGGACGCTTCAACGTGACGCCGAGATTTTCCCGTAGTTCCGCGATTTCCTGAGCACCCTGCAGTAACCTTTTCACGCCACGGGGAAGCCCCCGACAGGAGGCGAGGTTGATGGAATTGATGTGGGGGCAGTTCACCAGCACCTCCTTGACTGCCTCCAGTGAAACCGATGACCCGCACAGGTTAAGATGACTGCAACGAAATGGTAAAAGAAAGCGAAGCATAAGTAACGACTTCAAAATGTGACGGCTGCTACGGAAGTACACGGGACAAGTAGTTTGCTACGAAAATAACACCAACTCACTTCAATGGCGATTCGGAGCCCTTATCGGCGAGTGCTTTCAGGGCATCGTCCAGCGGCTTGGTGGCATTGGCCCACGCCAGATCGAACTCTATCAAGCTGTGGGACCACTTTGATGCAATCAACTCTAGGCCCGAGCTGGGTGGGAGAAAAAAAAATGCAATCAAGATGCTTCACATTTGCTGGATTCATTTATTGCGCAAGCCGGCCGCGTGCCTTACCCCAGATCTCGCGTGATTGAGCAGCCGGAAAGGAAGAGATGCTTCAGATCCCAGGTCGGCAGCCGGATGAGACTGTCGTGCGTAAGCCGCGAGCAGCCTCGAACGTCGAGCAGCTTAAGCTGTGTGCTTGTTTTGAGGATGCGCTGCAGAAACTCGTCGTTGAACAGACGCGATTCGTCTACAAGCGAGGCAACGGAGAGCTCCTCCAGCTCGGGGAAACCAGGCGACTCCATCTACAGGAAAGCGAGCGTCACGGTTAAATAATTAGAAACTTAAACCATTCTATCGATGCGTACAAGTACAAAAACCATATATTACCTGCTCTTGTAATGTCGCCGTACTAAGATTGATGTGTGAATTCGTTATCCGGAGTATTTTCAGTTTCTGGCAGCCGTGCTGTAGCTGCTCGATATGCAGTATACCGTGCGAGACGGCAATCGTGCTGACGTTCGATAGGTCCAGCAGCACCAGGTTAGGACAGTGTGTCTGAAATAGAAACCACGCAAAAGTGAGCCACACATCTTCCAGCGCTTTTTGGGGGTGACCAACATTCACCATCCTTGTGCAGAGGAATACCAACCGAGAGCACTTTGACGATTTGCGGGATTCCACTCAGGCGATTGTGGGCCAGATGGAGATGCGTAAGCCGGCTTCCCATCTCCGTAATGGCATTGCACAGTGACGTTTGTCCAACGGCCGTTTTATTGGCGTTTACCTCAGCCTGAAAGAAATCCGTAATCGGAATGGAATCAATAGAGCGTGTGAGTGTTACGCGATAGCTAGCTGATCGTATTCGGTACTTACATTGATGGAACTGAGATCAAGGCTACCTAAACTTTTGAAGTTTTGCACCAGGAACAGAAGATGCTCGGATGTGAGCGCCTTCCACCCGGTAAGCGTTATTCCCAGCAGGCCGGGCGTTGCATCCAGTAGCTTATCTAGCACGCACTGCACGTTCGTTACCTTCCAGTTTCCTGTTGTTGGGCAAGCAAAGTTACGTTACGGTACAGTTTCCAATCTATTTCGAACAGATCGAACTCTCTTACCCAATCCCACCTCGGTCGCGTGCTTCAGACGATTCTCTATCAGCCACTTCAGCTTTGGTTCCGTTTTAAACCGATCCTTCGTCCACGTGCCCAGATCAACGGTGCGCCAAAGTGACGGCGTTTGTGCCATTTTGTACCAACTGGAGCACACCCGCGACAGACGTGGCAGTGCCGGCACGCTGCCCTCGTCTTGGATGATGTTTTTGAAGATCTGGAAAGGAAAACGGAAAGCCAATAAGCAAACAATAAACCGTTTTGTCTCGTCCGGTGCTACAACGGCTTCTTACCATGTGTAGAACCGGCTCGGGAATTTGATTCGCCCAGACGCTCTGATCCTCAGGCGGTTTGTACTCCTCCTCCGCGCTTCGCTTCTCGGTGTTGTTGTTCGTCTTCCGCGGCTTCTCGCACCGGCGGTTGCGCTTCTCCGGTGACGTCTCATCGGAACTATCCTCGTTAAGGCTCCTGGGTTTGCGGGCACGCTTGCGGCTCGGTTTCTTTGGTTGTACTGTTGCATCAGATGCTTTCTTTATACACAGTTTAATGCCGATCTTATTTTCACTTATCTGCGAAGGAGAAGAGGGTGGCAGTTTGAGAATTAGTTTTTTTCAATTTTTGTAGACCCCTCTAAAGTTAGTAGCACATCAACGGCGCAGTGAAAAATCACCGTGATCCCCCGCCCGAAAAAAAAAATTATAAACAAACAACGCTCGAGTGAAGAGTCTCCGATTAATATAGCAAGCCCCGATAAGACCCCTCCGATACTGCCGTTTGCTAGCCGTTGAGAAAGTGGTGCCATTGATTAGAACTCTTCTGGACGAAGTGACTTACCCTGCACCCTTCTGACGCACAGCTAGATTCTTTGGCCAGTAGTTGAACATTGAGGAAATTATGCACGCCACTTCAGATAAGCCATCGGCACTATCAGCGAGGGGCCAGGACGACCCAACTATAAAAGACATTGTTTGGTGCTTCTCTCAAAGATAGTGGCTTCAACGGCTTCAACGATCGAGTAAGAAGAGCGCCCGTATGACAGGTGAGGGCAAAAAGTTTTTAACTCAAAGTTGGTTAGTGTTGTGTTCAATAGCGAAACACTCGTTTTTTCACACAAGTTATAGGTAAATGGCTCGCCGCGGGATTGGTGCTGCTCGCCGTCGGCGTTCGGGGGGAACTAATGATCCCGAATCACCCCAACTGTCCAGACTTCCAAGGACCCCTACCGGAATATTTTGTGCACCCAACGAACTGCAGCAAATTCTACGAATGTCGGCAGAAGGATGCTTGGGAGTTCGACTGTCCACCCGGGTTGCATTTCAACAGCCGACTGAGCGTGTGTGATCATCCACTGAGTGCGCAGTGTGAACCACGAGAACCTCCAACGACAACGGATTCTGTTCCACCTACAGTGACTCCTGATTCGACGACAACTGCTAGTGGAAGTACTACTGATCGGACAACAACTCCTAGTGGAAGTACTCCTGATCCGGCAACAACAACTGCTAGTGGAAGTACTTCTAGTCCAATAACGACCACTCCTAGTGGAAGTACTTCTTATCCAACAAGGACAACTCCTAGTGGAAGTACTCCTGATCGGACAACAACACATCCGGAATATTCCACAACGACGTCTTGGGTCACGGAAACCACAACCCTTCCGCCCACAGTTGGCCCACCGGTTGATCCACACTGTCCACCATCAGGAGCAGCGAAGGCCAACTATTGGGCACACGTCTCCGACTGCTCCAAGTATTGGGGATGTCTGGAGGGTTGCGTGCAGGAGTTCAACTGCCCAGCAGGCTTGTACTGGAACAATGTGCACCAACAGTGTGATTCCTATTTAAATTCGCACTGTGCATGCCCCGTTATCCCTGCTGCTCCAAATGTTTGGGAAACTAGTACTACGTTTGCCACTACTGTCTATTGAATATGTACATTATAAGACTAAGAACATTACAGGTACTAAATAACATTTTCGCAATGTGATATTTAATCTAACAATAAGATATGAAGACCAATCGAGTGAGACAACTTTATCAGAAACTCCTCTCCACTGCTTTCCGATATGAGCTATAGATAACGATATTGTAGCATAACTGATTAATCTTAATCCATCCTGCTTACCTCACTTTGATACATGGCCACTATGGTTTTCCGCTTCGGTCGCCCCCGTGCCTTGTTCATTTTTCGGTCGAACTCGCGCATGGCCATCGGCTTCCCGCCACCGGTCGCCACCTTCGCCACACCGCCACCATTCGCGATTGCTGGCGTTCGCGCTTTCGTCAAGGGTACTGTTGCCGTTTCCAATGCGCCACCACCTGCTACCCCTTCCGACGCTGCCGACGGGTTGTTTGTCGTGATGCCGGTGCTGCCACTTCTCCCACCAGCCGTAGTGGAAGCTCTCGAACCCTTTCCCGAAGGGGACGATCCGTCCGGCCGTTTCCCATCACCCGCCGCTGACTGGGAGTCCGTATCGGCACACGATTCGCTCAGCTCCTTCTCAATGTTTTCGATCGTTTCCTCCGGTTCCGGGTGTGCTGCCGGACTAACTGCGCTCCCGCTGTCGTCCTGCGACGACTGGGAGTGGTCCTCGAGGAGGTGCGGATGTCCGCTGCTACCCCCGGGACTCGCTCCGATGATGTTGGCCAGCACTGAGCCGGGATTGCTGTTCAAAGGAGACTGTTCGCCTTCCGGGGAGGTCGGGATGAGGGACGGGGGTTCGGGACGCCGCAGTCCCCGCGGAAGACTGGTTTCCGCTAGCGTTTCCATGTTCCGGAGCACCACAGGACCAGGATAGATCGGCTAAAAGCAATTGGCGAGTGTTTTCAAGTGTATCTAGTGCACACGGCCTCCCGCGTGTCTGCAAACCAGCGAAACTGTGATAGTTTTTTTTTTCAACGAAAAATTAAATCCACTTCGATTTTACACCACCCTTTTCCGTCCAAGTCACCGGATTTCATCCACAGCTTTCCTGCACGGTAGCACCTGAATACGGTGATGCATTTTCGGTTCTTCGTCGTTCATCCACACACCAGAAAACCCTCCGAGGAGCGGCTGTTGCACTTGTTTGACCGCGATAAAGAGGAGGGAAACACTTTCGCTGGGTATGGTTTCGGTGCACGTTACATTTTGGAATAAATAGAACACCTTACTGACGACGCACGGTGGCTTTTGGTGGTTCCTGTTCCTTTTTGCTTTCCAATTTTTGATGGACCGATTTCTTCGAATTTCATCGTCTTCTAGTTTTCGCACGTTAAAACCTGTCACGACGGTCCTCGAAACGGTAACCTTGTACTTCCTTTAGCGCTTTCGACCGAGTCCCGTGTAGCGCAATTAATCGAGACGTTCGAAATCGGATGATTACGTATTAAACCGTGGCCGGACCGGAGGATCGGCACGAGAATCAACAGATTCGGATGCAAACTTTCACTTGTTTCGGAAAATTCTCCCGTCGCTTTGGAAAGTAGCAGGGTGCAAAAAAAAAACAACACGAAAGGAAAATAAATGACACTGCACACTTCGAGACGAACTGTTTATAGACAATCGCCGCAACGGTGTTGGTGCGATGATGTCGATACGTCCCTCTCGCTTCGGCGTACGATGCAGCCGACACTTGGGAAATGCTTCGTTTTCGCCGTCTCCTTCTCTGTCGCTCGCGCTTTTCCAGCTAATGTCATAAATTGTAAACAAGAAAATTTCCACCTCCGCACACACACACACACACACACACCTCGCACCACTTATCCCCTGCGCATTCCTGGGGAATGAAAATCGGAAGCGTCAGTTTCTGCCGCGCAAACTGCGTTCGATTACCTGTTTTTCACCTTATCGCAGCGAGGAATCCACCAGTCGATGTAACCGTGCACTACGCAAAAGCAAGCGGGCACTTGCTGCACCACTCTACGCCGCCACGTTTGATCGCGACGGACGCTGCTTTCGCATCAATCTTGACAACAAGCGGTAGTTTGACATTTTTTCCACTCGACTCCAATCGCTGCTTTTTCCACTCGGCGGTGGCACATTCTTTGTCCACAGGCTAGACCGTTCGACGACCAGCAAATTCTGTCACACTTGAGTTGAGTAGAGAACGATGGTAGAGGATGCGCTTCGAAAAATCCTTCCGCAGATGTACAAAATTGTGTACGTGACGACACTCTATCGATAACTGTTTCTAGTGTTCAGAGTTCCTATTTCCATTTAGCAGTGTGTGTAACGCGAAAAAAGAAACCAATCTTACCCACACTACTACACTATGCAATTCGTTTACGCACACACTCTCATAAGACTTCTCCCAGTGTGGCAAAATCAGTTATTCGACTGTTAAGCTGGACTCGGTTTGACCGAGTGGTTAGGGGCCGGTTAGCAGTCATTAACCGACCTATACCACCTGCGCGCGAGGTCCACGCCTGAATGTAGTCTATATGGTGGCAGCAAAACCGTCTTTATATCGGTAATGAGTCAGGCGGTAGAACCCGGAGGACAAAACGGTACATGGAAAATAGTTAGCTCTTACCGAGTTCTTTCGGACGGTGTAATAATTGCTCTGATCGGTTCAGGCTGAGACGGTCAAATGGAAACAAGGTTCTGAGGTGCCTTTAGGTGGAATGGCTAATCGCAGGTGCTACAAGGATACCATTTTGCGTAAGGACTTATAGCGGTGTACTTATAAGCGAAATATGGATTGTGTACCACGTAGATAGACTAAATTCAGTGTTTACAATCGATGCCATTGAAGACTACCATCAAACACTACAGTACAGCAAAGGTTCTGCTGATCGAGAAACTGCAGTCACTAAATTAGATAACCAAGATGATGGTGTGGTCTGGTGTGGTGCAATGTTTGATTTTTGGACAGCTTTGTTGCAATAAAACAATAGCACGCTGGGGCGATCTAATTTCAATATGTGTACAATCGAGCGAAGGTATTGCTCGTTCGAATCGTTTCACGCAACGGTGGACCAACATCTGCATGATCTATTGCATGCGTAAATGGTGTTCAAACTCATCACAACAGTTTTGCCTCGCTCCCTTCTCATTTAGCGTAATCTGATGATCTTCTCACTCGACCGACCTTTCCCGCGAGGAAGCGTTTAGCGCTGCATTTGGTCGGAATTTGCATTCCACTAGTGAACAGATCGCATCGTGTTGGGTCAGCACCGTTGGGCGATCGTAAATCATCCGGCGGCGGTGCCACGGAGTGACATTTCCATTGTGGCAAATTGTTGTCCGTGCCTGGGGTGAATTGTTTTACGACGCGTTGCGCGGTGATCGCGTTTCTTCGCGTTCGAATTCTCACACACCGAGACCTCCAACCTCAACGATGAGGTGCGAGCTGGCAGCTGGCGAGATAAATCCAATTACGATAGCAATGCGCCTCGCTTCGGTTGCGATTGCGGTGAGATATAGCAGTAGTTATGATTTGTTTTGAGCTTGGATCTTAACTCCCACTAGACAGCTTTATTTCGGGGTGGTCTTGGTTCACAATCTGGGCCCAGCGGTGGCCTTGAGCGACCCTGGGAAGCAAAGCAGCTTCGAATAGGGCCCATTAAGTGGTTCCTTTCCGTTATTCTCATTGAGATACGTGGATTAACAAATGTAGAGATGCCAGATACGAAGAGTTTAAGTTTTACTGCGTCTTTATCTTAACGTATTGAAATAAGCAGCTAGGCCTGGTAATTTATAATAATATGAAAATGATCTTTAATGACAAACAACTGTAACTTGTAACTGCTTGTAACTGAACAAGCTGAGCGTATTCCTCGTTTGATGGCATTGTTATTTTTCTTCGACAGTTCGAACTATGTTCGTCCCATGGAGAACCTCCACTTCTCAACCAAGCGCAACAAACACTTCGACCGACTGTTTTCGCCGATCTCGTCGTATGTCGTTTTTATTTTTTGCCCGACAATGATGCTGAAGAAGTGTAACACTTATTTTCTCTCCAAACTTCGGCCGATCGAACTCGCATGGAACAGGGTAAGGTCGTTGTACCACTCCACTCGAGATTGCTTCACGCTGTCTCTGGGAAAGCAACCCTTCCTTGAATGCCCCACACATGAGCGATGCGATCGAAACATGGAAGCATGGAACCGCATTATTGCATCACTCTAGTGGAGGACAGTTTTCGAAGGTATGCTGGGGAGGTAATCGGCGGACAAATCGATTTTTTCTTGTTTGACCGAATCGCAATGGCAACCCTTTTCCCATTGCACCAAAGAACATGTAGAACAAACCAGTAAGAAGCAAGCACTGTGCAGCATTTAGTTAATACACATTTTCTTATTATGACAGTTTGGTGAACGATTACCTCAATATAATACTGATTTTACCATGAACAAACAAACATTACATTACAATTCAGCATAAAAAATAGGTATTCGGCAGCTTTTATCCTCGATTATCGTGCCAGTTTCGTCCTCATTTCAAGGTGAACCTGCCACTAACCATTTCACGCCTCACAACCGCCCATCCACTGAAGTATAACCTACCAATAGACGCGTCGTTTCGAACAAGGTAAAAACAAGTCCAAGCGGTGATTGGAGTCATCGAAATTCTCCATCTTCTCCACCGACCCACGATGATGTGTCAATGAGCATCTGCATCTCCATCATCGTGCACCGGCTGCTTCCTCCAGCGGTCCGGTGCATCGGCAGCGCGCAGATAAAGAAGTGCTAATGCCCAAAACCGACCAACCGTCATTCGCCTCGCGTACACTTCCGTTTCAAAGGGTCACGGCTAGCCGGGCAAGAGGAGGGACACGGAGCGGAGGAGCTGGTTCATAATAACTGCCAGCCCTTTACGCGGTACTGGCGACTGCCCGCGCTACCCGTGCTTCGTTAGATGGGAAGAATTATGCTACCGTGTAAATATTATAATGGCGCTAAAAAAGCATTAGCTACGCAAACGAACCGCACGATTAGAGGCTGCAACAATCCCACATCGCGCACACAAACACATGGTCTACGACTCGTGGCTTTCCCGGTGTCTTTGTCACGTGCACCGGGGGCAGTAGTGGGTGATTTACCACCCCACCAGTTTCCTTCTACAGGCAAGCAGGAATGCTGTTCGCGGAAGTTCGCGTTGCGTAGGCGTTCATTGTTATCAGCGGGCGTATTAGAAAAACACCCCCAGCAGCGGGGCGATTCACGTCCGTTTGTTGATTTATTAATTGATGTGAAACCCCTGAAACAGCGTGTGTGGTGCAGTGTTTTGTCTCGCAAATGGTAGAGACGGTTCTGGTGAACGACCTTAAGGCGCGGGTTCTCCGCGGGCCGGCTGCCGAACTCTTGAACCGAACGAAAGCGTCACCGGGCGAGCATTTTCATGACACCGGCTCAAAGAAAGGTCGTAAAATACTTTCGCGATGTTTGAAGCACAAAACTGGATGGTACATTTTTTAATTGATGTATTGTATGACTATCCAGTGTTTGATAGTGCCAACTTGCTTGTAGTTGTATGTTTTGCTTCGTTTGACCGGTTGGCATAAGTCATGCATTATTCCTCTTTAAGGACCATCAAATTATTTATGCCCAAAGACTAAATGCGCCTTGTGCATTAATTGTTTATTAATTGTAATTTAATTCTCATTTTGCACTGTTGTCTGTGCCACCCCCTTTCATGCCTTCAATGCTACCGGAACGCCGCAACATAGATTTGCAACGGTGATCTCCAAATGTGCATTGTCGTCGGAATGCTATTTATAGCTAAGTGGCTTCAAGTACGAAAACTAAGGCTCCATGTAGCCGGTCGGTCAACCTGGGACTGGGCAGCTTCTTCTCCCTTCCACTCGGTGCACTCGCCGATGTCCGATTTTGTTTTGCGTCCAAGACAAGCCGAAACCGGCGAAGAATTTAATCGGGTGCATCGTCCGTTCCGAAGCGCGGAACTGCAAACAATAGCCGTGGTTTTTCAATTCGACTTTTCAACTAGAATTGCAACAAATCCACCGTTTTGTTCCATTGCCGGTTGCGTATTTGGGAACCGAACTGTGGACGCGCTGCGGTTGCTTGGAAGCTGGCTCGCTTCTCTTTTTTTTTTGTAGATAAAATGGTGTTGAAAAGTGCGCTTCTTCTGAACGGTCGTTTAATTTCATTATTATTTTTTCCAGCCTCTCCAGCCAGCTTCAATCGCGGGGAAGGAGTTTGCAAAAGTGTTTTGCCCATTGGTTCGATGTTTTATTATGACAAAAAAAAAAGAAGTGAAATGCGAAGGAACAACTCAGCACAGCGAAATTGGGCGCTGGCCGAGGCCAATCGATCGATGTAACGCGCGCGCTTAGCATAGTCCGCGCCGATTGGGTAATGGCCGCCCGGTGGTGATTGGTTTAACAATGGCAAAATGAGTAAAAACAAATTCATGCTGATGTGAATTGCTACCCGCCGAGTGGAGGCTGCAGCACGGAGGTTGATGGAAATAAACGTCGGCCTCCTCTCGGGCCTCGTAACATGCGCCGGACAGGGTTTATCCATGCTCATCTCGATTTGCACTCACATTCCGGAGGGAGAGCGCGACAGGCCGTTTAAATGTGGCCTTAGTGCTGGCCAGTTGCATTGCTTGGGACGCGGTGGAGTGCTTAAAATCCCACCGGGTGTCAATACCGAGCACCTAGTTAGTTGTAAACCCGAAAAATAAAGCATCCTCGAATACCAATTGAGTAATTTTTATTTATTTGATAACATCAATTTCGCACGCTTCGAATCGAATTTGCCTAAGCACTGATGAGTGCTTTCGATAAAGTGCAAATTAGTTGCACTTGGCCGAAGATTTGCGGTGAAATTTGGCAAACCAATTTCCCACAATTATTTGCCGATGTCCATAAACTTTGAGCGTTCCGTCTGTGAAATGGAATCGGATTAGCAAAGAAGCGGGTTTCTTCTTGGTGCTTCAGAATTCCTCGCCAACCCAATTAACACGCCATCGACGCAAACCACGATAGCTGCACCGCAATAGAATAAGATGCACAGGATTCACTTCTGTACCAATCAGCACCGCGCAACATAAAAGCCCTCCCCCCGGAGACTTCGCTCACTTTCTCAAGCAGCGACAACAGCAGATGAAGCAAGCAGCCGCTGAGAACATCTTCTTCGCGACGATGTGGAGCATCACCGCACTACCCACCCTAGTGCCTACCCTCATTGCCGGCGGGGGCCACCGAACGAAACAAAGAGACCGCCTCGTCGAAGGCGACCCAACAGGGTGGGCCAAAATCGGATCACGAATCGTCCTCCCCATTGTACGCGACTGGGCGCTGTGGACAGTTCCCGCATTGATGGTCCGCACGCACCCGCAAGTAACACCCGTAACTCAGCCGCTCCCACCCGAGAGGGGGAGGACGGATCCACTGGATGCACTCCACGCGAGCGGCGCTCAAAATAAGTCTTATGTCCGTCGTCTTGCCGCCTTGCGCAACCGGATGGCGATGACGATTGGCTCTTCCTCGCTGGCTTCATCTGTTGGGCTTTTTGTTTTTACCTTTTTTTTTTATTTTGCTTCTCATGCCAAGCGTTGCGAAGACGATCATCTAGGGATGCGGCGTCGGGTGGGACTTATGTGCGAACAATTGGTCTTTGCAAGCACATTCGATCGCCGGACTCCGTCTGTGATTGCGTTGGCCCATACGCGCCTAAAATGCGTATCCGTTCCAAGCGTTCTTTCCTTCGCCGCCTCCTGTCCCAAAAACCACCCCTGCCTGGTCAGGGCGCGTGCACGTTGGGCAACAGACGCGCGGCGCAGCGACATAAGTTTGACATTTAGCACCAACATCACCTCACCGAACCCCGGACTGGCCGCGAATGGCTCAATCGATTGACGCTCGGGCGAAAGGTGAGCTTCCACGCGTCCGATCGAGCGAAGGGAAGACCCATTTTCCCACACAGGCCCGAGGCGTGCGTGGAAAACCTGGCACACGGGCGGTGTAATAAACAGGGCCATTCTTCAATCGACACCCGAGGTCGGAAGAATTAGCCGTTGCAGCGTTCGGTCCGGAGGGTCACAATCGAGAGCGTATCATTAGACGGGACCCTTCCCCTACGCCACGGTTTCGTGTCCGCCGGCCCTATATGCTGCCCGGTCAGTTCTCATCGATGATTATGATTATGTCTTTGGCCGTGCCGAGGTTAGTATGTCGATTGCGAGTGGGGAAATGAATTTACTTAGTACACCGGCCGGTTGCGATCCGGTGGCGGGCAATAAATCGAACACTAGGCTAGTAGAGCTGCATGCTGTGTGTCTGTGGAATTATGGGAAGAGCGTTTATGATTTATCGAAGCCCCGACGTAAGGCGATTACTGTTTGCCATTGATATTTGTGCGGACTTGACATTCATATAAAATGTGAGTCAATGGCAAACGGACAGCGGCATATTATTACATTTGGTTGGAAACATAAATAGCTCCGAACGCAATAAGAAAGATCAACTCTTTTCGTTCACAGAAATAAGGTAAAAATATTATGTTGATAACACATGAACAGAAAACCTAAAGCTTCACGCATGGAATGCAACTGGATGACAAAAGGCACTGCCCGCTTTTAACGTTTGAATCATTTGGAGCTCTAATATACATTTTGATTGATAAGTTTCGTTTCTAAGCCCTGCGTTCTGTGAGTAGCAGTAATAAGCCCTACGATTGCAAAGCTTTAATGTTCTTGTCTCGGAAAAAAGGCACCTACCCACCAATGTTTCACATGACTTTGAAGCGTACAAAAAATGCCCCCAATGTGGTGCCCCGGAAGCAAGAAAGGATTTCAGAGCCAGAGTCGAACGCATACGCGTGAATCAATTAACCGGGGCCACTTTTTCGGTCACCGGCCTGACCTAGCTGACTGCTACGGAACCACAGACGGGGAGGAGGGAAAACTCTGGCAGCCAAGTGAACATTAGAAAAGGTTCACACATTGCCCCGTGTTGCGCTCGATGATAATTATCTAATTACCTTCCATTGCCTACCGCGCTACGGTCTCAAACCCTTTGACGTGGGTTTTCCGCGCTAGAAGGGTGGTGATTCTGGGCGGAAAATGAATGCCGATATGTCCGATGCGGACGGTGGTTTGGGGTTTCTTCGCACTCCCACTCCGAACTTTGTTCGAGAACTGCGAACACGACAACCGGAAGGGAGGAACTGGACCTAATGCTTGTTCGAAGCGGCAAAGAATAAGAGGAAAATAATGGTGCTTCTTGGTGGAACATATATGCTCGCACCACACGAAGGTGGAAAAGTCGCCGCCGCCGCCGCCGCCACGCGCTCACGCAGTGTCACGGTTTACTCACGGTCGGCGGTGGAAGGCGCTGTGTTTTACTGTGTGTGCGCATAGCACAATCGAGCCGGCCCCTCCTTCGCCGCGTCTGCTGGTGGCATTCGGGAGGTGGGAGTTGGGTGCCGGTATAAAACGATGGCCCCGTGGAGCAGAGTTTTCATTTGATCCGTTTTTCTCGAGCCAAGCTCGGCGTGCGGTGTTTTGTAGCGTCTGTAGGCTGTTCGTGTTGTGATGGAAAGAAAAACAGGTGGACAGTATAAAACCGACCTTTGCTGACAGTTTTGTGCCTTCCAAGTTCTTTTCTGAGTGAATTCGAAGTGGATAGTAGAGAACCTCTTTTGAAAAGGGTATTGTCGTGAAAAGAAAGTTGCGGTGCCAGTGAAGTGATATCAAACAAAATATTTTAATACAGTATTTGCAGTACCTACTGTAAGACTAAAGTATTTGATTTAGTAGCCCACGCGGTGCAGCTTGCGGAAGTGCAAAAGAATCACAGGAAAACAAAACATCCCCTAAACAAACACGGGAGAAGACCGATCGAACGCCAACCCCAAGCCTCGTTTGTTGCCGTTGAATCTAAATAATTAACTAGTTACACATCCGTACACGAACCCATCACAAGCCGGGCAGCTGAAGAAAGAGCGGCACAAAACATTAGACGCTTCATCCCACGTGAATGTTTAATGTGATTCGGGAGTCAAGTTATTGCATAAATTGAGAAAATAAAAACTCTTGAGCAGCAGCCGCTTCACAACAGCAAAAGACGCACCGAAAACGAGCACCGCGCGGAGGAAAAACGGTTCACTCATCAGCACCGACGCCGCACACTGCGAGACGAATTTTCATCGCAGCGGAAGAAAGCGAAAGGCACACGCAAAACAAACGAACGAACTAATCAAAACAAACAAAACGCATCTCCTGTGCGCTGGAGCTTGGATTCTGTTTACTTTTCACTCCTGCACTCGAATTGTGCGACTTACTACTCGCAACTCCCCCGCGCTGGTGCGAATGTGTATAGGAGTTTCGCTTCGGAAATTGGCAAACGGCAGCGCGTGACTGGAGACGATAGATTTGCGCGAGACGGCAAGCGACGAACGCAATGGGCAACGGCAGCGTATGGAAGTACACGTTCGCGGTGGTGGCGTTCGGATTTTTCCTGTACAATAATCATCAAACGTATGGCGTAAGTAGGAGATTTAAAAGGGTTATTTAATTTGCACTTCCATTCAACAAGATTAAGCCTTAGTCAGGATCCTACGTAATTTAGTAACGTTCACACGTACGCGGAAAATGCATTTAACGCGATTATTTTGATCGGCATGTTATGTATTAAAATTTAATGTATTAGTTAATTTATATTCTGGCTATGAAATCTAGTATAATATGGGGTTTGTTTTAATGTTATTTCTATCCCATGGCTTCAACGTAGTATTATAATGTTGTAGCTCAAATTTGAAGCACAAACACGAAAGTGTAATGCCGGAGGTAATTCAGACATTGTTGTATGCTTTTACATACAGACAATTGCTCACCGCTACCGATATTTTTACAACGCACATTTCCATTACAATTCAACGCCTGATTAGAATTTATGACAGCCGTCGCTCGGTACAAATTAACCATGCCAAACGATGCTAATTTCGCCCAAAATGTGCTCCTAAGACCCGGGATAACCTCGACCCGATCGGTCCGACTGATGACACCAGACAATGGGTCCATATCTTTTTACGAGAGTTTGCCATGTTGCATTAATTATTTTCTCACCACGGGACTGCCCAAAAGCTAGTCCACTCCGAGACTCATAAACCTGCGGACCAGTGGACCGACACATTGCACCACCGCGACGGCGGCGAAACGTGTAAATAAACTAGCAGATGAGTGAATAAAAACAAAAGCAAACCTCGGCCTTCCTACGCCGGAGGCTGATGTTTTACTCTTTTACAATCCCGTTGCGCCTATCTGTCCCTGGAGGAACTTGCTGGGAACTCGGCATCACTCAACCTGGCCACGACCGTTTAGGCTCTATGTTGTAGATATAACATGGGCTAATCCTGGCGAACCATTTCACAGCCTGGCCGAGCGGCTAACATCCTACGATTGGAGAGACACGAGCGACTCACCAGGAATGACAACCGCGGGAACTGAGCACAGGGCCGGTGGTCGATAATTGCTTCCCAACGAAAAGGGTGTGTTTTCTGACGGCGAAGTTCCCTCAACAGGCCGAGCCATCCCCGATGTGGGATCACGATTCTTCGGATGACATAAGCGGGCAGGAATATCGAGCAACATATTTGGATTTCGTACTCCCGCTGTACGAGAAAAATCAACCCCAAAGATTGCGGATGAGCCGGAGGTGATCGGAGCGGGAAATCAAATCGCTGGATTGCGTTTCGGTCGTGCACTAATTTGTTGCCCCCGCAAAGACAATGTTTTGCATCACGGTTTTTATGAATGGGGAAATGCGGGAGAAAATGGTGTTGCCAAACATTTCGTACCAACCGAGCTCCGGTGAAGATGGGCTTTTGTAGAAATAGGGAACGAGTGTATCGATCGATCGGCTGTTTTTTCAGTTCATTCCGGCGATGGGAAAATATCGATAATCGATGCAAGGGCGACGGAGGAAAGTCGAGTAAAAGGGGGCATATAATTAGAGTTGATTGTAATTTGATTGGCGATGATGAAAAATTACTCTCACGTCGATTGAATAATTGATCGATTGCCGAAATGGCGGAACATTACCCGGAACGTGGGGCAGAAGTTTGGACGGTCGACGAGCGCTTAGACGATCAGGCCAGAGCAGTGGCGTAACTCATGAGGTATTTCATAATTTATACAACTTTATTTTTCTTCCATTTTCTTTTCACTTTCTTTCACCCACGAATGGCGAATGCAGCAAATCTTTGGCTACGAGCCGAACGTGGACTATCCGGCGTTCGATAAGATCCCGTCCGGACTAACCTTCCGGTGTGCGGATCGACAGCCCGGGTACTACGCCGATATCGAGACGCGCTGCCAGGTGTGGCACTGGTGCCTTCCCACCGGCTACATGTTCTCTTTTCTCTGCCCCAATGGAACCGTGTTCAATCAAGTATCCTTCAATCCTAGCTGTGGAAATCCGAAGTCGCCTCCACAACCCAATAACGGTTCTCTCTCTGTCTTTCTTTCTCTCTATCTGCAGGCATATCGTGTGTGCGACTGGTGGACTAACGTAAACTGTCCGGAATCGGAGGCTATGTACAGCATCAACGACGATTTGTACCGGGACGTGGAGGGAAATCTAATCGTAGGATAGGAGGAGGAGGCAGCGTTGGAAAGCCACCACAGCAGAGAGTTACCGATCCTACTAGGGTAGATTGTGTGTGATGCAGTCGTCCAAATCGCTTAACCAGAAGCAATGTGAGATTCCCGTTTTACGTTTTACTTTTGTAAATATAATTTATACATAATCCGTGAGAAGAATGAATAAAGTATTCTAAATAAATATGTTGTCTTGTCTGAGCGAAATGAAGGTCTGAAGTGGTTAACCTGTGATGGGATAGAATCACTGCAAAAGATGAATAAACAGAAAATAGGCTTAGCTGTGTGTTTGTTCGAAATCCACATAGTTTTGTACATGAGTTTTGTACAAACAATTGTGAAAATTTCTTGAGCTTAACGGTACAATAATACATTCGTTTGTTCGCTTATTTCAAAATGAGTTCAAAAATGAAATGTAATGTTCTTGCATAATTTCAGGCACATAGATGCAGCAATGCGTTCAGCGCCATCTGTTAGAAACGCCTTGCGGCACGCTATGAGAATGTGTGCGTGCACGAATCGCTGATTAGTGTGCGTGGAGGAAGACGGAATTTTAAAAGCTGTCAATTGTATGTACAACCGCACACAGCAAGCCTCAGCTCGACGGCTCTGACGTCTGACTGCTCCGTTCGTTCGTGGTCCGGGTTGTCACAATTGGTGCCGCGTCGCATTTAGTCGCTTGCAGCAGGGTGGTGCTGTACCCGCCGCCATTTTTGTGCTAATTTTCACGGTTGCGTTTTAGCTAGCAGAAGTGTTCGTGGTTACTTCGGGATTAAGCATTTGCATGTTGCTGGAAATATTATCGCTGATTGTCGTTGGTTAGTTCACAATGTCTGGGAACGACGGGGTTTCCACAGTGGCGAAAGGAGAAGCCGAATCCGACTGCAAAGGTTAAAACGAGATGCAATGCGATGGAGTGTACTGGACAGCTCAAGGTGTGTGTGAAATAATTCCTTTAAAACGCCGTGGGAACGATTTGGTAGTGTTTGTCGTTGTTCCGACTCATTTTTCCTATGCTGCTGAAGCATGCGTGCGATTGTGTGAATGTGTGTGTGTGTATTAGTGCCGCATATTATATCGAATGCGGTGCATCCTTCCTAATTTGCGAAGGATGAAACTTGAACACCTGGCTTACGCGAAGAATCGTTTTTCGCGAATCGATTGTTGCTGCAAGGAAGGAATCGATTTATCGCATAAGAGAAGATGTAGGGAAACCCGAGGATGTGTGGGAGAATTCATCCGGTGCACGGTGAGAGCGATTCAAGCGAGAGAGCATAGATTTCTCCTCGTTGCCACAAAATTCCGAACGGTGCGGCGAAACGATCCGGAAGTAAGCGTGCGCGTATTTATTATTACTCTAGAGCCGCGGTGTGCCAAAGCGTAGATGTTAGGAGAGTGATTATGAGCAGGCAGTGACTATCGCACTCCGCCATTCAAGAAGTCGCAAAGCGATAAGACGTGTATGGGAGTGCGCGCGTAGGCGGGTGGCAAATTAGTAGTCTCCAGCGGAAAAATTACGACGAAGTAACAGATTGAATCCGAACCGAGGAAAACGGCAAGTGAACAGGGTTTGAGTAAGGTTTGAACCATTTTTCGTTCCGCTGTTCAGTTCGTACGCGGCGAAATGACAAAATGGATGGTTTGGTCTGGTTGCAACCTCTTAGATTGTGTGCGAGCGGTGCGCCATGTCTGTGGTGGTGTAGTGCTGGCCTCGATTCACTGAGAAAATAAATAAGGATCACCGACTGCTGCGCTGAATCGCGCATATCGTATCAGACGAGTTTTTACCGAAAACCACCTCCAAATAAGACAATGAAAAGTCCTGTAATAAATGCTTCACGATGCATGCAGGGGTGCTAGCTGTGCAGGAGGGAGGCTCCGTCCATCGCTCATCGTTGGATCGATTAAACAGAAAGGAATTCTTTTTCATCCAACCGTGCGGGAGACGGTGATACGCGTTGTCAGTGCGACGTAAATCAGGAGAGATATTCTTAGATGCGGATGCTATATATTGATCTCGAGCGAAACTCGTTCGTTCTCATCGTCGATTTACACAGATAATGCGAACTGTGCTTTTCGCCGCGAGTCGCGAGTGTGTATGTACGAGCGTCTCTGCTAACAAGTCGCGGCCGCGACAACAAGATTGGTCACTCACACAGAAGCATCCGCTTCGATTTCTTTCCGTGCTCTGTGTGTCCTTTTTTGATCGGAACGAGATGGTGCAGATACAGTCGTTTCTTTGCAGGGTTGGGTTGTAAATTGTTTTTTTGGTGGCAGCAAGTCGTAAAAGCTAGTGGCGCCTGCGAAACACTCGTAGAAGTTAAGTCATCGGTCGGCCTGTTAACTCAATGCCCTTAAATGTCAGATAAGATTCGGCCAAGAATCACGAGCGTTCTTCGCGTAGGACTTGTGTGCGTGTGTTAGTAGCATATGTTTGAGCCCTGTGGAAATGGTCGGTACATCGCGGTGGAATCGACGGCATTGAGATAGCTCCGAGAAAGGTGAGGAAGAATGTTTCCTCATGGAAGGTAACGTTGGCCGGGGGCACATAATATGCTTTCTAAGGGGCATACATACACTCGCCTATGGCATGCACACAATAATTCCACCACTACTACCGGCGCCTAGGAGCTAAGTAGGCTATAGTGGACAATTATAGCACTTTAACATTTTCCATAGGTAAAAAAGACCATCCCAAGAACGAACGAAGATAAAGGGAGGAAGTGTGGAGCAGACCAGACAGCGCAGTGCGGAGGTGGAGCTCCCCATTTTATCTGTGCTTTTTTTAAATGAGCATTAGAGGTAATGTGTTGTTCGCACGGTTTAGAAAACTGACGCTCTTCTACTAACGGCATAAAATCGTTCACTACCACACAGCGAGAAGGGCAAGCAATAGTAATTTTATCGCGTGCGGACGCACACATCCAACCGTGCACGCGTTAGCGCTCGCCAGCGAAGTCGATTGGAGAAATACGCTCGATCGACCTTCTCGAACGATGCGATGTGGTGGTCGTGTCGTGTCTCGGCTGTTCATCGATCTGTGTACCACTTTCTATCGCTGTGCTGCGCTATTCCTATGTACCCAACAACAACTCTTCACCTTTTCTTCCCACAGTGTAGCATCGGCAGCAGCAGCAGCAGCAGCAGCAGCAGTGCGCTGCGAATCTAGCGAAACTGGACTAGCCTTCTGATGTGTGTGCTCTAGTAGTGGGCGAGTGTGCAACTGTGAACGTGTTTGTTTTTGTGTTTTGTGTGACAGGCAGCCAACACGGGCTAAAAGCAATAGGGACGGTGCGTTTGCGTCTAGAAAAAAAGCATCCTGCGTTACGTGACGACTTCGGATGTGCAGGAAAAACGCTACCCATGATGCAAATCGCTGCAATATAACTTGTGCGAAAGTGTGAGCCAGCCGCGAGCCACCGAAAAGTTCGGTCGGCGATCATCTTGCTCGTCAGAGGGATTCACGACGAGACGATGGTGAGACAACGGGTCGATAACAGTGTGTTATGGCACGCGTAGTAGCGTTTGCGTAAAATAGACTGAAAAAGACAACCGGAGACCTGCTGTCGCGAGATCGAGCGAACGTAGCAATGACGCGGTGTCTCTCTTGTCTCGTGGCAACAGTTTCCTTTGCCACCCAGTAGTATGCGATGAGCGGTTGAAGTGAAGTGATCTACTGCGAACACAAAGTGGCAGGGAAAAAAAAGATATACATTCGTTTCGCGTGCCCCCAGCCGCAGCAGCACGACGATTGTACTCAATTTCGCCCTGATCGCGCGTGTGAATGTATGTAACCGGTTTGCGTGCATCATCTCCGTAACTGTTGAGCATCCAGTGTTCAGATGTGCAGAAGTAGTAGGCTCGTGTGCAAAGTGTAAGCAATGAGGAATGTGAAGGAAATTGGTTCCTCGTAAAGTGTACCTTCCTCGGAGTATGTTTCCGTGTGTACGTCCGTTTACATCTGAGTGTAGTAGTATACGTCGTGAAAGTGTCTATTTATTTTATTCGCCAAGAGCAGCCAAAGTTGTGTCCCGTACTACACAACAGTCCCACTTTGCGTGCGTGAGTGCAATACGGCAACGGATGCTCCACAAAGC
This sequence comes from Anopheles plumbeus, assembly GCA_034621735.1. Taxonomy (NCBI): domain Eukaryota; kingdom Metazoa; phylum Arthropoda; class Insecta; order Diptera; family Culicidae; genus Anopheles; species Anopheles plumbeus. The sequence goes on from JAOEFI010000006.1 coordinate 20,954,365, forward strand.
ATGCGAGTTCGCGCAGCAACCCGCTGGGAAAAAAGAGAAAGTGCATAATAAGCGGCAATATTAGAAAAATTGCACGGGTTCCCCACGGGCCCCGTGTATGGGTCGATGGTGGTGTGAGTGTGATTTCAGTGCAATTGTGCGTCTATAAGATTGTGTGTGTGTGTGTGTGTATGTGTGGCTGTGAGTGTGTGTGTGCGCCAGTGTGTAGCCACATGTTGTTTACAGTTCACTCGTCACATACCGTGCCACAACAGGAGTCGTTTGTCGTGTATGTTGCACGTTTTTATGCTACATATAAGTGAAGATTAGTGGAATGCTATGCTGCGTTCGACGAGCGACGTAGAAAAATAGATAAATTATAGTAGAAAGTAAGGAAGAAGGTAGTTAAAAGTTGTTGTGAGTGTGCCCAGTGCTTGTTTGTCGTGCCTGGTAGCTATCAACCGCCGTGTTTACTAGCCCCGGAAACCCACCACACACCCGCACTCTTCAATTCTACCTGTTCGTGCGTAAGAAAATGGTCTTAACAACAATACAAGCATGACGCACCAGAATCACCAAACTAACGGCGCCAGTTTGGAAGATTGCCACACAAACTTCTTCGCTCTGGTACGTATTCGATTGGAACACACATTTTAGTTTTAGTATTATAGCTTCCAATAGCATCAAACATATTCCCAAGCTACATTGTGGTCTTCTTTCTAGTCGCTCTCTGCTTTGCTTTGTTTTACAACCCACCAACAACGTAAGCCAAGAAAAGTACACTTCCGAAACATCCGCCTTCGGGTTTAGTGTGCCCTTTTCACATACACAGTTTTGACTATTTGATCAACCTTCCAATTTTGTCAAATGAAAGTTTACCTAAGCTCTCCGTTCGTTACTACAGTTTAATCTGATCCAGGTAACGTGTTTAACGCACAAGTGCCTTTCCGTTGAATGAAATGGCAGTTCTGTAGCGTACAAAGCGTGTCAGTTTCCCTATTTCTTTCGCATCCAGCTTTCCTCTCGGTTGGGCCTTGGAAAAAAGAAAAAACAAGAAAAAAAAACCACACACATTTCTGGTGAACCTCTGTCGCCCTCGAGTGGTCGGTTCATCTTGTTGTTGAATTGTATAAATAACGTGAGTAGCGGAGCAAACAAACAAACGAAGCACCGAATGATTCGGATTGGTTAAAACGGACCAACGCAAGGGACGACGGGGTTTTTGGGCAACGAGAGGGCGAGAGGGGACCCATGGTGCGCTGTCGTATCGTGGATGATCGCGCAATGAACGAAAAAAAAAACAGAGCACGATCGTTGAAATCATAGTCACGAGGCGATGTTGTGTGTGGATGATGTGGGGTGGGAGAGCAAAGAAATAGCTGTTGAACGTAGAAAGCGACCCTTTATTACACCCATACTGAAATAAAGCAATCCGCTCACTTCACCCAAAGAGCGAACGCTGTTGGTTTGTTCACAAGATTCATTTTGCTCGAGAAACGCTATTTGAAGACGAAAAAACAATAGAAATACTGTTAAACATGTGTGTGTGTGTTGATTTGGCCGCTTCATATTGTGGATCACTGTGATCTATGAGCAATAGGGAATACAAACACAAACCCGTTCGGCGGAAGCTAATTTGCAGTCAAACAAGTGGTTATGTTTTGTTTTCTCCTGTTGCCCGCTCGTGCGTTTGTTGGCTTTTCGTCGCAACTCCACTGCGGTACCGTTGCTTCCTATTTTTCCCCCTCTTCAAGCTGATACGACATTCGAACAATCTCCTCCAAGGCACGCTCGAAAGAAATCGAAAGCAACCGCGATCGCGGCGCGAGTGGGTGAAGCTCGCAATAACCGCGGGCCGCTTGGTCCGGTTGTGTGGGGGCCCGATTCGGTTATTTGCGGACACGTTCCCTATCAGCCGATGCGGACGTTTGATAGAAGCGTGTCGTGTTGTGCAGTTTCTCATACTTGAGGCCGACCCGGTATCTTATCTCAGTAGAAGGAGTGACCCTGTACAGTACTCCGTTGGAGGCGTTGTTGGCTGCATTGTTGCTGTTAACTGCTGGTGGCAATGGTCCTACGTCAGTTTTATGCCTATTCGCAACTTTACAAACGTCGCTTAAATCCCAAACGCTACATTCTGAGAAAATCGTATGTCATTGAACAGCAGTAGTAGCTAGACGGAGAAAAATAAAATAAACAAATCGAGTTTATAGCAGACGGCACCACGGAAAATAAGTTTGGAATTACTTGCTCTACTTCAAATCCTTTTAAACAGGGGCTCGTGCAACCACACTCAAGCCCCAAACCATTCAAGGGACACCTGTCTGTCATTTTGTACAATAATAACACTTATAATAATAATATGTTTCATGGTCAGAAATAACACGATTATGTGTAATTAGTTCGTCTTTCTTTTGATTAGACTCCTAAATTAAATGCGCACCAATTAGCGGGCGGCCGGTGTAACACAATTTCATTATCATTACCTGGCGCCAAATGGGCTCATTCCGCTCAGCCATCAAAGTGCACACAAATCGTCAAATGGCGACAGATTGGATGTGCTTTAATTGAATAATAATTTTTGCACACCGATCATCGTCGCACTAAAACCGCAACTACAGTGCGCTCCAGTGTGCATTTGGCGGGTTTTATTGCATCTTTCCTTCGCAGACACTGACGCCGCCAACCACCGATCGACCGGTTTGTTGGCGTGTATCAAGTTTTACGGGCTTTTTATTATTAAGTGTGTGATAATTATGATGCTACTTACGCATCACGCGCACCACCACGCATGCATAAGGATCGTAAACATTCGCTCGGTTCTTTAGGGGCATTTGCGTATTTTATTGCCGTCCGTCCGTCAGTTTTCGTTTCTTCCCTCGCCGAACTTCCGTCGTTGATGAGGGCGAGGAAACGGACAAAACGATCAGCCAACCACCGAACGATCGTTATGCGCTCTCTTCATCGCGTTTACGATGCTGCTCAGGATCGTTACCCTTTAGGAAGGAACAAACGGACGAGTGTTTGTAGCGACACGCAGCCACACTTCGGTGTACCTTTTTGTAGCTTAATTTACCGTATGCGTTGTTAATTTTCCGTCATGATTCATGTTGTGCTTTGTGTCCCTTTGGACTACTCTTGCGGTGTTGTTATGAACGACAAGTTCTCTACGCTACAAAATCGCGATCGGAACCTTTTCGGAAAGACATCTTTTTTCTCTCTGTTTCGACCCACTTTATGATGTTTTCAATATCTACCACGTGGTAGTTTGTTTTCCTTAGAAACTGGTTCGCTTCCCTCGCTTCATTGCGCCCATGACTTTGAGAAAAGTGGCGATTTTTTATGAATGGACGTTTGCTTGTGAGGGACTGATTTGATGTTGTTCTCTGCTACATTCTTATGTGGGAATGGGTTTTGTAAACACCACACACGAGAGGAAAAGGTTCAGAAAGAGAAGTTTTTTTCAATACAATTCGAATTCTATCAGTAAGCCTTTCGAATTGTTTATCTATTCTCATCTCTCCGAATGGGTGGTGACCTTAAAAAACCCGTCTCAAAGTATCCACGATCGCGACATGTGAGTCATCTTGGTTAAGTAGATGCAGCATATTTCAGAGCCGGTTTCCAGGGGCAAAGCACGAACTACCAAAGTGTTTCGTCCACATGGAAATGAGCTGTACTCTGACTCACTCCTTTGGCGGCGGTTTTTTCTCTCTTTCTAGCGAAGCAAGAATTGGTTTGTAACGGGAAAAGTTCAATACAGATAGCATTTTCCGTGTTAACTATTCGCCAACTTCGATAATTTGTGCTTCGTTTCGATGAGCATGTTTTTTCCGGTGAAACGTGCGAATAAAAAACGTCTAGTGCACGCTCCCTTCGCCGACTCTGTCTTCTCGTGGCAGAGTCATGCGCACCATGTTTGCCATTCATCACGTCTTCGTCGAAACACAGCTTCGCTCAGTTTGCGTCTGTGTTGGGGAAATAGAAACTGTGTTATCTGCTTCATTCTCTCTTCAACCTAGCACCAAGGGTAGCTTGGCGTTCTCGTACGAAGTACCCGAAAAAAAATGTTGCTTTTTGACGATTTTGAAAAAGTTGAGGAAAGAAATGTCAAACATCTCCGCTCTTCTAAGTTGTTATCTTATTATTTAATTTTTATATGCGAAAAACCACTACGTTTACTTTTTGCGGACTATAATATATGACAAAAAACGAACATTTGTTTTTATCGTCATAAGGAGGACAGGATCGAAGATTACAGCACAGCGCGATAAAGAAATTCCTTCCAATTTATCGTTGGAAAGCTTTTTCATCGTAATCGCCTCAACCGTTTGTTATCTGGTGGGAGACCCCACCGAAGGCCGCACAGAAGGGTTCTTCAATACTTTCCTATTTCATTCAAAAGCCTAACAGAAAACGGAAACGCTCCGTGAAGTTAATATGTTTTAAAATTAATTCCCAAGGTCGCTCGAATCATATATCACTTGTGTCTGCAATTTGTTGCGCTTCGGCTAAAAATGGTTGGGTCGCGCGTTTGCGCACCTCACCTCGCCGCTGTGCGCAAACCAACCCCATCCCCAAACCCCGCCGCCCTGGGGGGAAGTGGAAAAATCATTTTCGTCGCTGTTTAGCACCGGTCAGCATCGATTTGATGAGTCAATACTGCTTTCGCGGTTCACTAGTGGTAGTATCCGGCTTCTTAGTATCCGCCAGGTAGTGTAAGTAAAGCTGAGGGGTATAGCGATATTTTAGTACGTTGGAGTTTTTTGTTCCTTCTAGTACCCACCCGTAGTGCCCACTACAAGCGCGATGCTCGTGCCCTAGAGAGGTGATTTTCCGCGGAACTCACGAGAACCTGCCTGTGCTTGTGTGTATTGATGCTGCTGCAAAACTGTCCTGTCCCCAAGAGCGGGGAGCAATGCGTACCAGCTGAGTGTAGGGTGCAATATGAAAAGTTTCCTTCCATTCGGGGTTGTAATTTGCGAAGGGGTTTGTCTTTCCGTAAAACACCTTCATGAAAATTACAATTAATGAAACAATGCCAGAGAGGAAAAGGGGAAACATGAACCACCATGAATCATGTTTCATTTTTCGTTAGACTTCATGCGCTTCTTTCGAAAGGGCATGAAGAACAACACTGTGTGCTGCAGTAGTGTAGTGGTGGTTGTGGTGGTGGAAAGTGGCAACTGGGAAAGAAGGTACCGCGCGAAAATGCATCTTCTTTCGCAAGTCGCTTGTTTCCTTTCATCCAGTTGCGTTGAAATCAATCTCTTTGGCGTCCAAGAAGAAGACAGAAAACGTAACCGAATGCACTTGCATGTGTGTGCAGCGGGATGGAATTAATTTGCATTTCTGTGCACCGTCGATTCGTTCGCCACCCCCCGACTCGTTTTTTTTCACATCGCGTCCGCAATAATTATTGGATGTTTCACCCGGAGTAAGATTATCCACAATCTCTGCACCGTCAAAGACGAGCAAAGATGGCACGTTAATATCCCCTCCCGTTCCTTAGTGCGCGGTTTGTCTGTTTTCAGTACAGTACAGGGAAAAAGACCTTTGATGATAGGTGTTTTCTGTTACAGGGAAAAATAGGTATACCTCTGGTTTTTGTCTTGCTGAATCATTCATCTTTATGTATTTCATGTTTCGATTGCCGTATAAAGAAAGGACAGTCCGGACAATGGAAACGGAGTACTAGGTCGAAAACGCTGAGTCAAATCATGATGGCGTTTTCGGCGTCACAAACGGAGACATCGAACTCTCACTCTTCAGGAACCGTATTAACTGCATCGATCTGATCACTTGTGTACAGTCGAGAGTAGATAGGAATGGAATGTTTGCAAGCATTCCGTTCGTCGTTAATGTCGTTAATGTCATCATTAATTACAAGTGAAGTCACGCGATCCGCCATAGAAAGGCCACAAACGAATCGATCGCCTAGTCGTCAGAAAGGGAAGGAGAAAAAGGACGTGAAGTTGAGAACTCTAACATTCATTGTTGAAATGTGTTTGGCGGACCTTTACCTTTTTGCACAAATTATAAAGAAGAAACTGGACGTACACACAAGTACTTAGGCTAAATACCACAATTGCGAGGATAGGCACAAACATATTTTTCCATTGTCTATTCCCATGGAAAAGATGTGGCTTCAAAGTAAGTAACTCTACTCACCAACCACCTCTGCCTGTCACAGTCTTAGCTGCGCCATCCGGGAGAAAACGAACGCACACAGCCTGACGACGATTTCGCTTGCGGTAGATCGAAAGTCAGCGAACCGTGCCGAAAAAAAAAGAAGTAATATTAGGCTCTCCTCCACATCGTATCGCATCGCACCGCGCGTCAGGAAAGAAGCGCTGGATCGCTGCCGTCGTGAACCGTGGAAAGGGGTGTATTGTACTACTTTTTTCACCTCCGCACCAGCGCCTGAAGTGCAGTGTAGGCCTCCGCGATTTCCGCCGGGAAAAGCACGCAAGAAGCGCGCGAGAGGGCGAAGAAAAACGCGAGGAAGAGATTCATTTTTCAACGCGCCGCGCGATATTCAGTTCTCGTCCGAACCCAGTCGTTGTGTTTGGGGCCATCGACCGCTGCCGCTGCGGTGCGTTGATAGTGTTTGCTACAGTGGAAACCGAGAAGGTGGGGGGGATTGTTGGGGAAGAAAGAAATGGAAGCAGTCAGCGAGAAGTGACGCAAAAGAAACCTGCCAAAGATATATGAACGGCGAACGCTCGTTTCGCTGAATGGTGGATCGCCGTTTTCACTGCCACTTGCTATCAACATGTTCCTCTACTCACAACGAGCTGGTTCCATTTAGTGCAGAATGGAATGCCCCGAAGATGCACGTAACGTTCGATGGTCAATCTTTCTTAGCACGGATGGAACTAGGATGAGCTCCTAGGAAATTGGGGATCGAAAGTAAACGGTATGCGAATGGAATTTACTCATTTGTTGCCGTTTTCCACAAATCCGCAGTTGCTGCTCCTTTGAATACCGTAAACGTAAGTTTTCCTCTGGTGATACGTTCAACTGAACCGGGAAACTCGTTTACATCGTTACTTCCGGTCGCCGTCGCCGTATCTGTTGCTTTTCGATAGTTGAGCCATTTTCGAGGATGAACAATTGCATCAACCTTCGTCTATCTTTTCTCAACTTCCTTCGTTACTTTCTGCGCGCGTTCATCGGTGGCACCCCATTCATTGCTTCGCCCATCCATTTATCCAGCCCTCCAGCGCTCTCTGCCGTCCTTAATCCTCGTCTAGCCGCGGTCTCCGCGTACGCGTACGTCCCGTTGTGGTGGAGTTGTTTCTTCGGAGGTCACTCAACTAGTTTGCTTCTTTTTTTTTTTTTTGTTCAGCTGGAACATGTGCCGAGGGTGGCGTTATGTGTTCCTTTTTTCGTTCTACCCTCCTCTGTGTTCGCTTTTCTTTCGCGCTTGTCTTTTCATGCCGTTTGGTTTGTTTTGTTTTCGACCATTAAACTTCGGCCGCGCGCTGGATTGGTTGGCTGGTTGGTGGTTGGGAGGGAAATGCAGGGAAAAGACTTCGGCAGCAACAGCAGCAGTAGAGGATGCGCGGCTCACTCGTCTGGGAAACTATTTTACGGACCATGTAAGATATCACGACGACGACGACGACGACGACGACGATGAATGGCGATGAAGTGTTGTTTTGTTTTTCCCGTTTTTCGCGTTGGCAAGAGTAGTCCAGCAGTGGAAAAACCGATACAATGTGCAACAATGGTGCTTCGTTTTAAAATTTGGCGGATTTCAAATGGAATCCACTTTACAACGAAATGGAAATATTTAACAGAAAATGCTCTTGAAGAGAAAACGACCGTGAATTTGTTTCATTATTTCAATCTTTCGTAACATTCTTACATGCAACAGAAAACTGATGATCATTTAATGTTGCACTTTAACTTCATTCATTCATTTTTACACATTATGTGTTGACGAAAAGCATGGGAAAGATGATACGAGGGCAGCATTGGGATTCTAACATCTGTTTTTTATTTATTCAACCTCTTGCTATCTTTTTGACTTTTAAATTACGTCCTGTTGTACTGAGGCTTTGGAAGAACGCCACCTATTTAGCGAAGGACTTTCCACGCTCCGAAGGACACTCAAGGACCCTCCCCCGATCGAAATCTGCTGGTAAAAAACAACCCATAAAATTACCAGCGACGTCCATGTGGCGCGACAGGGTGGCACAGGACTTTGTCCTTTTTTTCTTGTTGTGACGTCCAGCGAGACGACATTATGACTCTCTCCCATCCCCGACCCCTCTCCCCCGCCCCCGCCCCCGCCCCCTTCCCTTTGTGCAGCACGGCTCCCCGACTTCCCCGCGGTGCATTTTGGTGCGCATGCTCTCCGGAGAAGAAACAGGAGAACAAAAATTCGTTCCCGCGGTGTCCTTTTTTTTTTCGGCGTTGATGGTTTGTGGGAACGACCCGAATGCTGGAGAGCGGTGTTCTTCGGTCATTCTTCGAGTTCGGTTCCCCTGCTCGATTATCGTCCGGTTTATCACCTACCCATCACGTCGCACCATCACTATCGTCGTAATATAGTCGTTATCACACAACTACCCGACGAAGGAGGTGGGTTCGTGGTTTTTGTGTGCAAGAATTTTCGGCCATTTGTCTTGAGGAAAGTGGAAAATGGAATCGATTTGCCGAGCAAATCAACACCTGATTGGGCAATGAGGCGAGTCTAAACGAGTCCTTCGGGCTGTGAAGATTCGATGGAACTTCATGTTATTCATGGAATAAAGTTTCGCGTAAAACCGCAACACTACTGAGGGAGTGAGCGTACGTTGATAGCATCTGCTTACTGCGGCCGATAAGTCCTGTCTCAGAGCAGCGGTGCGGAGGACGAAACAGTTCAAATTTGAATATTACACTCGGCGGCGCATCTCTCTAAGCAAGAAACCCATACGTGCTGCGCGGTTCGTAGGTGCGCTCGCTCTTGGGGCCGTGCAGTTAGCAACACATTCTTACTCCGCATTCGTAGTAGTGGTGGTGGGGGCGCCCGCGAGCAGCATCGCGAGATGTTTCGCTAAAAGTTTCTCCCCAATGTTGCTCCCCAATCTCTCACACGCGCAAACACGCGATGCTCACCATCCGAAGCGCATTGTAGTCGTTTGCGCGTGCCATCACATACCAGCTCCACCAGCTCCACCACCACCAACAGCGGCACCTTTGGGGCTTTTGCTTCACAACCGATTTCACAACCTTCCCTCCACCGATCGCGCCCTTCGCTCCTTGTCTGGCGAGCACGCGTTCTGCGCTGGTGTTTGTGTCGCTGTTGCACTGTTTATGTTTTTGACATTTGGAGCATACTTTCCTCCTCTCGCTGCTATAGCCTCTTCTTTTATTGCTTCTCTCGCTCGTCTTTCTCTTTCTCTCTGTCTTTTTCACGCGCGCCCCCAGCAAGCCCCACCATAATCGCTCGCCAACCTGCTGTTGCGTTGCACCGTGTGTACGCGGCCCTGGTACACTTCTCTTGCGCCAATGTAGCCTGCGGTGTGTGTATATACTATACCCATCAACACACCAATTGTGGAACCTCACCGCGCGATCCGCGCCTCGCGACGTTTGTCTCGCGTGTCCTCGATTTGGCGCCTTCGTGTGGGTGAGCTCGCGAGCGGCCACCACCGGGGGGGGCGGCCAATAGATGGATATATTCATGCGTTCATTCGGGTTCGGTTTGTGCTGCTTTACACACGGCTCCACCCTCTTTCCCCCCCCGTCCACGGACAACATCATCGATCGATGTTGTGCTTTACCTTCTTGGGTCTTTAAAAAAAATCATATTTCGGATCGTGGAAGGCAGTGTAGTGTGCGGTGCGCCATTGTGGCGCACAACCCTATTGCCCACTACTATAGTTTTGCGCCATTTGACGATGCGACGGACCTCGGGCATACCCACCATGATGTTCTCTTTTTCTCTGTCTCTCTCTTGCTGTTTGTGCGCTGCACTTTTTGCCCCTCCGAAGCATTCAAATCACCGCCCATAAGGGGCTCCACGGGCCTGTTTTTTTCTTGTTGCCTGCCTTTTGCCTATGCAATCGACGTCCTTCATCTTGCACAAAAACGCCGAACAACAAACCACCGGTTGTGTGTGTGTGTGTGTGTGTGTTCGGTACATATTATTGTGGAGCAGCATTCCATGTTGTAATGCTTCTGGCAGTTGTTTTTCGTCAGGATTTGATGTACAATTGATGGTTTCCTTATTCTGCTTTCTTTTTGCCGTCCATGCTTCCTAAGCGGCATTCTGATGTTTGCCTTCACTACCGCGAAGCTTGCGCCTCATTTGTGGTACAATTATTCGGTGAAAGTTTTTGCCTCTTTAGGTTTTCGTGAAGTGCCCCACTCTAACTGCGGAGCGATGGTATAAACTATCACAAGCACGAGTAGAGAATGATGACCATCATTGCTGTCCTGTTCAATTGAATGTTGTAGAATCATCTTATTGTTTTCTTGAAGGGACAACCCTTTTGAGACTTTTCGCTGTGATTGTGTTCGCTTACATCAGGAGTATAAATATAAAACCTTTCGCTTTGTTGTCTCCTCTTCCGTCATCAGCTGTCTTTGTGTTAGGGACGGGCACATCAAGCTGGAAGTCTCTAGCTTGTGGTAGACCTGAAGTGTGTCATTCCCAACGCAACATTGCTGGTGCCACTGCAACACAACCAACCGGGCTCGCTGCTGCACGTGTGCACTCGGCTGCGGCGCATCGGATGCACACGCCTCCTCAGCCCTCTCTGCCCCGGTAGCAACCTCCATAACGAACCGAGTATGCTTATGTACTTCTTCATTTACGTTAGTTAGACTGCAGCCCGGTTGACTGCTGGCTCCTCACATTAGCAAACATTAACCTGCAGTTGAGACAGAGAATGAGAGACGCTAATTGTTGTTTCGTGGTATGTGTGTGTGTGTGTGTGTGTGTGTGTGAGTGGTTGTGGGCGGTTTGTTGGTATATAAACAACTGCATGTTTTCACCACCCTGATTACCGGTTGTCCTGCACCGCAACACCCTTTTTCCTCCCGAACGGAGTTAAATGTCTTTCCCTCGACTAAATGCACCGCCGTGCTCTGTGTACGTTTGTGTGTTTCCTTCATTCCGAAGTAGGTGGCAAAAGGCAAAACAAAATAAGAAGGAGAGCGGGAGCGTGATGGAATGAAATTTCTAGAAAACATGACCCGTACGGTATTTTGATCCGTTGGTGTTTAAAATGCACGGGAACGGTGGCCGCAATTGAAAGTCATCAGCTCGATTAACGAATTTTTGAGACCGTTTTCATAAATCTCACACGGGCTGGATACAGACTGCTATCTTTACTCACATCTTTTCAATGTTCAAACATGTTTCAAATGCTTCGCATAGTTTTCAGTGCACGAAACTCTATGTACGGATGTTGGTACTGCAATGTTAATCGTTTATAAATTTAATCTCTTTCTCCTTCCTTCCTCTCGTCTTCCAGACCGACCTGTGCGGAATCCGATGGCGTCAACTGGTACTCGGTGAGCGCCCGAACGCGTCCGGCGACCCACTCGACGATCCGGTGGTGCGTTCCTACGCCAAATGTCTCGCTGTCGATATACTGTGCGTGTGGCGGCGGGTGGTCGCCCCCAAGCCCAAGCCGAAGCCGGAGCCCGACCCGAGCAGCATGTTCGACATGAGCATACCGGGCACCGGTAGCGGTGGCTCCGTCGTCCATCCACCCCTCTCGCTGACCGCCGCCAAGGAGCTCTGGATCTTCTGGTACGGCGAGGAACCGGACCTGACCGACCTGGTCGCGCCCGAGCTGCTCAACTCGTCCGGTAAGTGTGACACGAACGGGAGCTTCTAGCCCTTCTAGCTGATAGCGTTTAGTTCCAATTACAATGTACTATGTTGCGGGTGGTCATAATTAACTGATCGCCTTTTAATGATAACCCGCTAGTGAGAGAGACTCTGGTTCAATATTTACGCTGTTAACGTTGTAATGACAAGTTGATAATGTCGCCACAACTCGCGACGCACAGGTTGACACTGTTTGGATTATATCGCCCATCACTTGTCACTGGGCTGTTTTTAAGAAAACAAAGGAAAAATGTGATTGATTATATCACTCCACAGAAGCAAAGTATGATTTCAATACCCAACTACGTTAGAAACGTTTTCATTTTCTATTTGCTCACTTCTGTCAACACTATTTCATGATATTTTCATTCGAATCAATAAATTTTCAATTACAGCGTCGTAGATGGTGGTTTTAAATTAAAAATTGTGCCACATGTCATCAAAACATTTCGATATTGGTTGTATTAATTTGCGAAAGGTCAATTGGCTGTCATTTAAAACCAATTCGAAACCGATTATGATCAAAGGTGTATATACCACCCTTGCAACTCAATTCGTTCGGTTTGCAGCCACACTTGAACCTCTCTCTCTTTCTCTCTCTCTTTTGCTGTTTGTCACCCTCTCTTGCTAGATTTTTCTTTCCTGCTTCTGCCCCAAGGTTAACAGGTTTTTTCGTTTCCGTCAGTTTATTTTTTTCTACTACCCCTTTAGTGGTTCAGATCGGTGTATGCTCGGTCCAGTGTATCCTGATCGAGAGGGAGCTAGAACGAGATAGAATGATAGCCCGTATGTACAGGAGATCGATCCACCCGTTATCGGAAAAGAACCAGAGAGAGAGACAGAGAAGGAAGAGAGAACATGGCATACATATGTTTCCGTTTTACTTTTTGCGAACTTCCGAATGGTTGAAGAAAAAAAGAAGATCTGCTGTTGTATATTACTCTACGAATCGCCTGCTTTCGTCCTTGTGGATGTTCGAACTAAATGTTCGCTTTTATGCTGACCGACTAATTCTGCCATCAAATACTTCCGCCACAAAGTACGATCCATCAATCACCGCCAAGGTGAGGCGTTCGTAAATGGTTTTGTTGCCATTCTCCTCCAATGGCAAGTCATCACAGCATGCAGGGCAACGGAAAGGACATTTCGGTTGCAAACCTGCAGCTGCAAGCTCATCTAAATCGCGAATCTGTATGCTGAAATTATTGGACAAGCCACAGATTTCACAGATGTTCTTCGCGAGGGCTTCACTGTTTCCCATGGTCGCCAATGGACAGTTCCACGAAAATGCTTCCGAATGTAGATAAGATAACCTTGCGGTTGGAACGACATCCGAAAAGGCATCCGAATTATCCCGAAATTGTGGTTTACATTGTGCGGTTGTTTTTCAAATGATTACATTTGTTTCAAGATAACCGATTCCAGAGATGCCGAATAGTGAATGTGTGGCCGAATTTATATGTTTTATGTTTTAAACATGCTGCCGGACATGGTCGAAGCGTTCGGGGATAGTAAATCATGCAACGTCCGATCTGCCGGTCGCTCCCCGGACACTCGAATTCAAATTTAAAATTCAACGTACGAAGCGTGGCCAAAGCTTTGCGCGGAGTCGAGCTCGCAGCCAGCCCTATAGCGACGCTGATAGGCAATGAGAAAAGCAACGGGACCGAACGGTTGTTTTCGGGAGGCTTGCTTCACCGCAGGCACGTCGACGTCTTCCGCAGCGCGTCGTCAGAGTTGTGGTGTGGAGTTGGGAGTTCGTTAAACCGTGCGCCCGCGACTACGGGTGGGGGTCTGCCGTAGCTGCTGCTGCTTTTGCGGCTTCATCTCCGCTGCCGCGCCGTGTGGGAAACCGTCTATCACATGGCTGTTTGCTCAATCCAATCCACACTGGAAACGTGATAGGCTAAGCACAGCTGCTGTCTGTTTCTTCTCTGGCTCTGGCATGGAGTCTTATTTCGCGGGCCACGGTCCAGTGTATCCCGCTCGCGTCTAGGTTGCGCGCACCGTTGCCGAAGCTGACGGTGGTTGCGATGCGGTCGGTTTTTCATCCCATGCTGGGGAATGAGTTAACACTACATACTACACACTACACTCTTTCCTGAGTCTCGGCCAGACGCGATCGAACGGCTGGGGGGGCCTACAGTCCACCGTCCGTTAGGTTTCCGGTGCCGTTAACCACCGACACTCTTATTGCTAGCGGCGCAGCAAACGGAGCGAAATTCGATGGAAGAGAAGAGGGATTAGATAGAAACTTCACTGAGGCGAGTTATACGCTGCTCCAATACTGGCAGTGGAATGGAACGGGCCCGAGCGATCGTTTCGGCACAATCGGTTCAATTTTTGGGGTCCCCTCGTCTGTCT
>JAOEFI010000006.1:20975026-21014008 GCA_034621735.1 Anopheles plumbeus
GCGCAGCAAACGGAGCGAAATTCGATGGAAGAGAAGAGGGATTAGATAGAAACTTCACTGAGGCGAGTTATACGCTGGCAGTGGAATGGAACGGGCCCGAGCGATCGTTTCGGCACAATCGGTTCAATTTTTGGGGTCCCCTCGTCTGTCTAAACCTTCGCCTTCTCCACTATGTCGGTGGCTCCTGTTTGTTTGTGCGTAGGCGCCGTCGGTTTTCCTCTCTTAATTCGCGGTTTGCAGTAGAGAAGATTGAACGCGCTCCCTTTTTCCTAACCGGGAGCCCGGGGAAGTACAGATTCTATGGCATTTTTTTTTACTTTGCCCTCTTGCTCTGGTGCCGGCCGGCCGGTTGGTGTCGAAGGGGCTCGAGAAAACCGGTTTTCTTAAAAGCGAAATCAAAAAATTGAACGAAGGGAAAAAACGCGCACCTCAGCGCATTCAAGGGGACGGGAAAAGGAAAAGAAGACCGAGGCATTACCGTCTCGGCCGATTCGGGGGAATGTTAGAGCTGCTGTGATTTATATTGGTGGCAGATGAGTTGTTAAAATGCCAACTGGCGTAAGTGTAAGCGCGGCTACTCGTCGGCTGTGGCAGTGTACCCGTGTAGTGGTGGTGACGGCCGTTTTCCCGCTTACCCAGCTTCCGGTCGAGCTAGATCTCAACCCGCCGCCAGTCTGGACCGGTGAAGGCGGATGTTTTAGATTATTAAAAGCTGGCTTTTCCAATGAATGCAACGGTATTGGTTTGACGTGACGCGAAAAGGTATAGCTGCGTAATGTATGTCGTCCATATCCGGATTCCATTTCACGATTTTTTGGGGGTCTAGTGTCTTATGTATAAAAATGGCATAAAACAGTTAGGTTTTCCGCACGTTTATGCAACCCTTTTTGATATTTTTTCGGTTCTATGGAATGTATCTGACGATTCAGTTCGAATTTCTTCTTGCAAATTCATGGTACAAACTCACTCTATATCTGTTGTCAACGAATCTCATGCATGGGCCGTTTTGCAATCAACTATAAACTTCGTTCCATGTTTCTTATGTAGACGATTCATGGTACGCTTTACCTTGCTTTATGTACGTAGATGTTCGTACGAGTACTGAAACGGAACACTCGAGGCCGTGCAAAGGATGGAATGGACTATTGGGTACGAAACTGATGCACACATGGCGGGCATGTCGGGTCGGATTTAGGAATCCCCAGGACCGGGCGTTGTAGCAATACGAGCCATTTTTTTTACCCCCGGGCGAGATGTGCATATGTCGGATTGTGGCATGCAGTTTTCGGCACAGACTGTGGCCGCTTGCATCCTGCACTTGTGTCATCGTCGTCGTATTCGCAGCCTTTTCATTATCGCCGCCACTAAATCTTCATCATCATTCATGGCAGCAGGGTGGTAACGCGATCGTTTAACGGTCATCAACGTAGAACAAGGAGATCGGAAGAGCGGGGATAGTAACGGGGGAAGTATCCTGCACTTCCGTACCGGCGCTTCGTTTAGTGCATCGCAACCCTCGACCGACCGTGTTCTTCGTTTCGAACGATAGTGAGATTCTCTTCGTCTCTTTACACTCGTTGCTCGAGCAGAGCGTCACAGACACCGCCGTCGACCAGGAAAGTTGTGCAATCAGAGCTTGTGTGCTTTCCTTTTTCCATTTTCTTATGACTGTGTGGCCGCTCCTGGATCAATATCCATGCCGTCCTCACCGTCGTTGGATTTCATCTGCATGTGGCAGGACTCTCAAACTGGAGCCCAAAACCCAAGGTCCAGGTTCCAAACTTAATAACGTTTCACTCCATAGCGAGTGATACCCGGGTCTTGTTCGGATAGGAGGGAATTTGGTGTGAGAATCCGTTGTGTGGGTGTGTGTGTGTGCGGGAATAATAGCTCGTTGGTTACCAATAAACGTCGATGCCATGGTCTCGACATGGAGGAATTGGGGCCTAAAGGGCTGGATGGTGTAAGGGTTAGAATGCCGGGGGAGATTTGATGCACATGCATCAGACATTCATTTCCTAGCATCCGTTGCATCGTGCGATGCGATGGTCAGACACCGGACACGCCGGACCAGCAACCGCCGTTGTTGACTGTCCATCATCAGGATCAGGAGTTTTCTCCGCAGCTTCATTATTTGGAGCGTCGGGTAGCGGTGTCTACCTCGGCCGACGACGAGCGTCATCAGCGTCCGCTGAGGAGGATATCCGGAACGGCCAGAGGTGAAATGTCAACAGGAAAGTGATTAACATTTCTGCCTTCTACTCTCGGGCCTGGACTTGATTTTGAGGTTGGACGTCAGGACGATAAAGACTTTGCTTCCATCCCAAGGGGAGGGAGTTTCATTTAAGTTTTCAGCACCAGAAGAGACCTAATTGATTGTTCTGTCGAAAGTGTGCTTATTAAATCAGCTTCAACCGCCAACGGGACCAAGAAAGTGCTTCACTTTCTGTACATTTTGAATATATCCTTCATATTTTTCCGTCTCTCGTCCGTAGGAGAATTTCTCATACGCAACAGGTACGGTTCGAACTTCGGATGAAGCAAATTTAATCTAGATTTAGTTTCTCCTCTATGCCAGCTTTTATATTACATATGTTTTGATTTATCATTGCCTTGACGGAAAATAGGAAATGTTTTCTTATTGTGAAAGAACCAGCTCCTAACTGCGTCTTGATGTCGCGTTAAAAATAGATCACTTGACAGGTCTTCCAAAACTGTCACCAAAAATTAGTCGATAATACATTAGCGAATTATACACGCCGAAATGGGAGCAGGGGGCTAGCAGAATGGGGAGTGAATTTGGCAACCGTTATGTTAATGTAATGTGCCCTATCCGGCAGTTGAAGGAGAGCAGTTTCTCGGTCGCAAACAACACCAGAGATTTCGCGCAAGAAAGCTGACGGCGATGAAAACAGCGATGTCGACAGCTTGGCGCGTGTGTGTGTCGCTAGTATCCACTGGTTTGCCTGTCATGTACTCATCAGGCAGTCAGGCGAAAGTTTTCTGCATGTGACAGGTGGTTATCGCATGATTTACGCCAAACCATAAAGGAGCGCTTCTGTATCGTCCTTTACTTTGCTTTTTAAGAAGAAGATAATTAATGATTGGACATTTTAGAGAAACATTTCAATCGCAGGATTCTCCATGCGTTCGGGATTCTAATTTAAATCCAAATCATATGGATTTTCACAGACTAATGGATTTGTAAAATACATCATTAATGGTGTATGAACTGATTTCGAAGTTATGAAAAGTTGTTATTTGCTTGAAGCGACGACGTGCTCACACGTTCGTGCTATCAGCTTTTCCCCAATAGTCCACTACATTCGATGCTCTCTCGCTCATGGAATAAAACAAACCTTATTGGACTGGCACTCTCCTCCTACCGGAAAGGATGGAATATGCTGCGCATGTCCATCGTTCCAACTCTTCTTGCGAGAAGCGAGCAAAGAAGCATTCTCACACTCGGCGTGTTCCTTCTTCATTACTTTGTCGTATAGGGCTTTTTTATACCACCATTCCACACCAGTTCCGGAGACTAGTCCGGTGTCTATCCGGTATGTTTACCAGCGCACTATCTGCCTTTCGGGTTCCCTTGTGGTTGTTGTCTCTGCTTTCGCAATGTTGGGTGTTAGAAACTAGAAAGAGTACGCCGGAGGTGAGCAGGTGCGTTGGGCTGCTTACGGTCATGGTGATTATCGGTATTTAGTAGTGGTGGCCTGCAAGCGTGCTTAGTTGCTGGTAGGCCTAGCATCACCCCCCATACAGTTGCACCACGAACACAAGGACTCTCGCGCCTTATTCCGGAAGCCGGGCACACACCGATGGGGAAAATTCGGGAAGCTCATTCCGTCGGAAGCGTGTCTCTCCTAAACTTTCCATCGACGTGGGCGCAACGGACGTCGGTGCCGGTAAGGCTGACTGTATGCATGCGCCTGGTGTGTGCCGACAAATCAATCGCTGCTACTTTGCATTCCCGATGGGCCAGCAGAAAATTCCTCTCGCAATATCGGAATCCGCTCCGCTGATGGAGACCCACGGCTCGCCGGGAGGAAAATTGGCTTGTAAATTTCCATGCACACAACTATGTAGTTTTCGGTACACCACCACCACTGCCACTACTCCATCCCACTATCTTCTTCTGCTTCGGTTTCGTGAACATAGAAGACAAAAAGCCTTCCCTTACCCCGGTGGTAGAGGGGCGAGGGTCGCCGCGGTGGGAGGGCACGAAATTTATATTTTTCAGTAAAACGATAGCCGCCAAACCGAGCTTCGGAGTGTGGTGTGGGATGGGGCTATCGGACCGAAAGGCGTTTGGCTACATGATACAGCAATGTATTCTATCGATTTTCCGTTCCTTTGCCAATTTTGGAAGAACGTAGTCGTGTTTTTCTATAGTTGGAATATTTTGTACTGTGTTTGAATTTGGAATATTCAATTGCGATTGCACTAATGACGGAATTGTTGGAATGTAACGTTGAAAAATGTTTGTTGAATGTTTCTGGAATTCCGTACAATTGTAAAACTTTCAAAACTGCTAGGAAGAACTGCCGTTCTTTTAAACTCCTGGAGTCTATTGTCCATCAATGGTCGTTGGCATGGATTACCTTAGGATTACCGGAAGTTGCTGATGTTGCGATTTATAAATATGACGCGCATCATATTCTTCCAGACACAAAGCCAAACACACAGATGTGTGCGCGGACGCGTCGGTGGAATACTGCAGGGGAATAAATTTGCACGTTTGCTTGTTTCGACGCCGGTGCGTGTCCAAGAAGAAACATCGCTGCCGTCCGTCCGTTGCGTCAGCGGGATGTATCGTCGATATGCGGAGAAGCGCGCCTTGCCGATGAAGATTCTTTTGTTTTCCACACACAATCGAGAAATCGCAGGCCGAAGTGTGCAACCTGCCGCCAAACCAACACACAGCCGAGCAAAAAACAACCACCGAAAAGCGGGGCGGTGTTGCGTTAGTGCGCGGCATAGGTACGCGATTCATCCCCCTGCGTTAGCCTTGGGTTCGGTTGGTGCAAGTGCAACGGTGCACATTTTGTTGTTGTTGTGTTAAACCGAAGGGTTGTGATGGTGGCGTAAGACCGGCGTGCTCCATTGTATTGCGCATCACGAATAATGCGTTTTTCGAACTAAGAAAAACAACATGTTCAGCCTTCCTATCCATGAAGGATTGTTTTATCTTCTTTCTTAGCGTTACAAATACAAAAGCACAGATCAAGTAAACCTGTAGAAAAACAACACGAGCGGTGAGAATTCTTCCGCGTATGATCGGATCTAGTACCAGCGTTGCTGGTTGGCAACGTCTAGCAGTGTCTGGTTACAATCAGCATCATTTAAATGCAATTAGCACGTTTAGGTTTTTAAATTTAGAAGTAGCAGCAACCAAAAAAAAAAAAAGTCAGAAAGATAATGCACACACGCGCGCGCACACACCACCTAGCCAGAATGGAGCGAAGAATTGTGAAACTGTGCGCGCTCGCCAACTGCTGCTGCTGTGGCGTGAATGAAGAACTTGGAAGTGTGTATGTGCGATCGTGGAGCGTTTTTGGGATAAGGGTGAAACAACTGAGCCATGGCGGGATGGCAGGGAAGGGTGTCGTTTGCTAATTATAGAGCAATAAATTGAGAGTATGATATCTGCCAAATGCGCGGATAATGGTAACCGCGAGGCACGACGCGCAAATCGCATACGCGAGATAAAACGCGATGAAATACACAACGTTTTACGTTGTGTAGGGCATTGGAAGGGATGAGTTGCGTGCCGCTGAGCGGTGAGAATGAGCAGTGAGACGGCTATGAAATCATATGTTGTGCGATTTCCTCACCCGTGAGAAGACCGATTGTTTTGATCGAGTCGTGGGGAGACGTTGAAAGCGATTGTATTTTCTAAACCGGGTTTGGCAGTGTACCGTTTGTTTTGCCTACTTCAATTTTTTTATTGAAAATTAATCGGATCGTATCGTAAAATTCGAGAAGAGAGCGATATTGCCGAAAGTATTGGACCGGTTCTTTATGGTGCCATTCGGTCGGAGTAGAGCATAGTGTGGTTGATGGATTTCATAATACAGCTCCACAAGAAACACCACCAACCACACGCTTCTTTGCCGTTCCTTGTGTGGAGGATCGACCCCCTTTATCGCGCAATTAGCATAATCTTTTCGCGCAGCGTTGTTGGCGTTTGTTCCGATCGAGTTTCGATTGCTTTCATCGTGACGTTTTCGATCCGCGACATGCCTCCCGTGAGCTCGTTGGAGCGGGCGGTAAGGGGGGGGGGGGGGGGGAAGTGTTAGCCGAGGGGGCCGTGTAGCGGTGTGCAGCCTAATAACAACACAACACAGCTACAGCGCGAAAAAGCAGCAGAACACAAGCCGACCGTCGGGCGGAAGAGGAAGAGCCCCCAAGGGGACATTCCTTTTTTCGCGTGCAACCGAACAGTTTCCACACACACACACAAACGCACACACGCACACCCTCGCATTTGTTGGGCTAGATGCGTTCGGCTCGCTGTGTGCGTACGTGTAGGGCATGGGTCCGTGTCCACTCTCCCGGCAGACGCACACACCCACACACCGTGAGCTGAATGCCACACATGACCGCACTCTCTTTACCGGCGTGCGACTACGATGGCGGCAACAAATCAGTCCTTCCCTTTTCTCCCTTCTTCCTTCGGTTTTCCCAACGCGGCAGTCCGCGGCGCGCAGCTTCCGCGTCGCGGCGTCGTGAGTCAATTGTTGTCCCGTCTCACCCTGGGAGGAGGAGCGAGAAGGCGCATCGGATCGAAGGATTCACACACAGAGCAGCAGCAGTTGTCCGTCGAGTCTCGGTCGTCGTCGTCGTCGGTATGGAACGCGAAGCATCCATCGGGAGGGGGCTGGTTGAACGGAGAAGAAGAAAAACGATTGGGAGCAATAACAAGAAAATCCAGTTTTTCGATTCCCCTCTCGCGATATCTGGCACGGACCTTAGCCAGCCTCCCACACCACCCACAGCCACCCGACCCGCTCCTCCGCGGTGACGGAGTAAAGATCCACATGCGCTGGTTTTGGTTTGCCCTTCACCGTGTGTTGTGTGGGGAGTAGGGCGAGGGAAGGATTGGGGGTGATATCGAGCAATTACTCTCGCATCATCGCGCTTGCTCTCGTTAGCCCTCCCCCTCCCCACCAGTGTGGGCTGCGCGCGGTTTATGCTGAGAGAGAAGCATCGAGCCGAACAAACTGTCAACGCACACACCGCGATGACAGATGAGAAATTCCACACACTACAGTAATGGAACGCGCTCACGTAACTCGCGGTACTCACGCTGCACACATACACACACACACAATCAAGGGTGAATCTCCATTTATGGACCCTTTCTCCTCGAGGTAATGACGACATTCCACAAGGGTTTCTGGTGTGGTTCTGATGTGACGGGAATTGTTGTTTGTTTTTTTTTGCAATCGATCGTGTTCTTCTTGTTGCTTCCCTTCTAGATAATCTTGAGGTGCGCTAGACGACTAGGCCTGCAAGGAATTGTGAATCCTAGCGCTGTGACGTCAGACCGCACAATTTTTGAATGATTTCATGTTCAGCAGAAGCGAGGACTCTTCAAACTCATTGTCCTTTTTCCGCACGGGCCTATGGTAGCCGCGTTATCTCGCACGATAAAGGTTGTTGATAAAGGAGAAAAAATTTATCATCCAGAAACCGGTTATCTTTTTACATGTAGGTCTCTCTCTACCTGTTCGCCGCGAATGTAAATGTAAGCGCCGTACACACTTTTCGCCCTTTCCAGTGGTGTGTACACCAGCAAGAAGAGAAGAAAACCCAACAGATTATAATAATACCACCATTCAATACCCGAGCGCGGCCGCCGCACACTTTGTTTTCCTTTAGTACGCGCGTGGTCCCACCGTGCACGTTGTTGGTGTGTTGGTGAAGGCGATGTTGCGCCCTCAAGAAGAATATAGCGTCGATGCGGCGTACTACGCGATTCCGCGATCATCGTCATCATCGCAGTCGGCGGAAGAGAATCAGTCGCACTGATTATCGCCGTGTAGCAATAATGATAGTAACCGAGAGTATGGTTGTTTGTTGTGTGGAACCAGTATCGGTGATGTTTTACGGGCAACAGCGCAGATTATGATCATCGGCGAAGTAAATATTAATCACGGGCTTATCTGCATGTGATTGACCGATTCACCGACTCAAAACACTGACACACTACTCTTGTGTACGCCGTTTTTTTCCTAAACGTTTTCCTTACTTCATTTTTTCACTTTCAATGTGTAAACTACTATTCAAAACATTGTACAACCGGAGAGTTGTAACCCACATCACGAAAAATCACACACTGTGCGTGCGTGCTAGATTGTTTTTTTCTCCCCATTTTTGCATGTCAAGGCAAACGGGCCCATTGGGTTGAGCGATACTTTTCTGCCTGCTTTGGCTTGCTGCCTGCCCGTTGGTGGTGATCTTGAACTTCATTCCCCGCGAAACTTGCTGGCGCTAACTGTGGCCCCCGTTGCGTACGTACCGTACCGCCTGGAATCGTTAACGAAATGGATATTTTATTCCATTCGTTTCCACAGTCTTTCATCACTCTATTACTACAAATAACTCGAAGGATTGATCTTCCATACAAACACAAACACACACACATTAACAACCTAGCTACCATCCCCCCTCCAGCACCATGAACCACGAACCCGAGCGAGGAAACATTGCCAACAAATTGACGACAAATTTATCAGAACTCCCGGCAGCGGAGCGTTCTGGAACGTGTTTTCGGAAAAGTCAGCATTTCTCAGTTAACGTTGCCCTA
Organism: Anopheles plumbeus; assembly: GCA_034621735.1. Taxonomy (NCBI): domain Eukaryota; kingdom Metazoa; phylum Arthropoda; class Insecta; order Diptera; family Culicidae; genus Anopheles; species Anopheles plumbeus. The sequence goes on from JAOEFI010000006.1 coordinate 20,983,845, forward strand.
CGATCCGCACGAGGAGAGAAGACGTAGACGAGCGCTTTCTGGTGACGTCAGAGTGCTCTCTGGTCGACGGGAACGATCATCGCACATGGAAGAAGCGGCACGTGCTGCTGGATCACTTCAGTTTGTTCGCTTCTTCCTTGTTTTGTTGCGTATTAATGAACGCTTCTGAACGAACACCCCACGGCCATATGAGCCGAAGAAAATATTACGAAGAGGAAGACGCATAGGGGAAAGGGAAACACAGATCGACTCTAAAATATTCAAACACTCAGGAAAGGGTATTCGAATCGTTGAAGGGAAAATGTTCTGTTGCTTTGAAATTCGCACTGTGGACTTTTGCCGTTTCGATAATTGTCTTCTACTTTATACAAAGAAATGATATTATATGAAAAATCGATAGGTGGGGATAACATATTGTAGCAAGATTCTGGGAAAATTTGTCCCAACTTTTGAAAATCGATAAGCGAAGGTTAATTGATGAAGGACATTAGAAGGAGTGTTGTCTCCCAGTTTTAAACTCCGTCCCTTCTCTCACTGTACCTTCTGGCATGTTCAGGAACCGGTGAGTTTCTCCCCCACATCGGTGAGCAAAAGTATATCGGCGCATACCCCATACTCTACATTATCCCCGCACACATGTTCCCCGTTCGAACTCTTTTCTCCCGGCAGGCGCTAAGAGTGAGTTGGTCTTTTGCTCCCGATCTAATGGGGGAAAGAAGAAAAAATAGGCACATCCTGCGCACAAACTTTCGCACGACCTCTTCGCGGAAGCCACGCCCATTGAGAGTGTTTGTTGTTTTTTTTTTCCACTTTCTTGTGTTTTCATCCCGATTGTGTGTGGCGTGTGTCGTCTTCTTTTTCGCCTGGATCTCTCCCACACCCGAAGATTCACATCCATACGAACGGCCTCGTCCTTACGATGGCCGCCTCGTCGGCAAGTGTCTCGAAGGATGAGACTCAGATTTGGTCCGGAGAGTGAGGAGAATTTCCCTTCTCACTCTCGGAAAATATGTGCTGTGCCCTTCGATCGGGTGGTGGGTGGCGCGGCGGCGTGCGGATGCCGGCTGCTAACGAGCCGAAAATTGATATCTGCAATCAAACTGTTCTTATCTTCTGGCGATGGTGGTTTTATTCGTACTTTTTTCGCCACTTTATTTTGTGGATGAAATGCAATGAAGGTTAACGCTTTCGAATAAAGGGCGTACGTCATAACGTTTGTATTTCGTTCCCAAAAATATATATATTCGTGACTCATTTGTATTGAAAATGGAAAACGTCGCCGTACGACGCTCAATCGAGGGTTGGTGTAACCCAATTCTCTGTAACCTACTTTTACGAATCTCTGATGCTCGCCACCGTTCGCCCGTCAGCGAAACCACGACCGACCTTCTTCAGGGGGAGGAAAGTCGTCGTGATCGCGTCTGGCACCGTTTCGCGTCGCCTCCTGGGTGGGACCTTAATTTCGCCCGGTCGTATTTAATTGACCGGAAAAGTGTACATTAAGCTGTTACGAGAGACGGTGGAAATGGTTCTCTGTGGGGAAGAATCTTATGCGCGGAGGACGGTTGATGGGTGGTGTGACTAAAAATGCATTTTACTTGTCCACCTTCTCCACGGCACCGCTACCACCGACCGGTCGGTAACCTGTTGTTGATGGCATTCCCAACCTGGTCGAAGGTTACCGAAACACGAGTGAGTGGCTGGTACGTATGGCACTTAGTTTTTTTTTTGAGACGCGAAGCAACGTGACACACTCCACGCACAGAAGAAAGTCTGCCTGTGAAGCCTTGAGTCTTGAGGCACGCACAGGGAAAATGGCGAACACTTAGCAAATGCCCCTGACCGCGACTGAAGTGTAGAAAGAAACGGTGGAGACGTTTGGTTGGAAGCACGTTTAATTTTTTGTTTTGAATGAGTTTGTCGTTTTTTGGCGTTACTATGATAGGGCCAGGTGCGTGTATTGTTCCACCAACCTTTCCATGAGCGAATGAAACCTTAGATGAGATTTTCTATTGTAGAAGAGAGAAGCAAGCCCTGCAATAGAAGGTTTGGGCTTGCATTCTGAAACAACATCAAAGCAAAAGTTGGCTGCGATTTGATTGTACCTTGTTTAAAAACTCGTGGAGACGGCGCAAGTTTGTTTAAGTAATGCTCGACAAATCAACATGAACGAAAAGTTTTCCCCAATCCTTGGTATGTATATGACCACACGCGAAACGGGACACAACAGTTTGCCCACATTCAGGCGCACTCTCTCTCGTGACATTGGATAGTTTGAACAAATTTTCTTCTCCGCAACGGCCAGGTCGGAACCAGCCGGTGAAAGGAACGGTAATTCAAGTAAAACAGCGTCTCCATGCCAACACACTCACGCCGCCGTCCGCCCTTTTATTCCGCGTCGACTGTCGCGGCGATACAAAAGGACGTCCAAGAAAGGAACACGAACACGGCCGCTCGCGATTTGCCGAATGAAACTATTTAAACCGTCCCCGTCATGCGATGATGTTGCTAATGCGGTTGATGCTCTTTTAATTTGAATACTCTGGAGGGTGACATTTGGTTTCGGTTAGCGTCACGCAGTAGCCCACTCTGCGCTAGGATAGTAGACCTCTGTGCCGAATGAAATGTCAGTGCAATATCAAAAAAGTTCCTCACGATGGTTTTTAGCTATGGGTCGCACGTAAAATGAATAACTAAACTAATAAATCAAATACGCAAATATTTATGAGTTCTTCGACATTATTTTTTTGCAGAAGCCGGCGATAAAGGGTCCTGGGAAAATGGCCTTTCGTACGAGTGTCGTTCGTTGCTGTTCAAGGCATTACATAATGTGATCGAAAGGTGTGTATATTGATGGATCGTTCAGCTGTTCGAAATTAAACCCTTTTTGTTTAACTTTCCCTGTACTCATACTGCGGTTCCTTTCACTCCACTCTACAGATGCTTGCTGTCCCGGGATGTGGTGCGAATTGGCAGGTGGTTCGTACAGCCGAGCTCGAACGCCGACAGGCTTTTCGGTAAAAGGTGAGTGTTTTCCTTTTAAGTTTCCGGGGAGTCGTCACTCTGTCTCTCTGTTTTGTTCCATCCCATACACGGAAGCGCCAATCCCCATGTTAGCAACCGGGAGATCTGGCTCGTAGCGCATGGCTAGGTCTCCCAACAAGGTGGGATTGTGTAGGCGTTTCCGAGAGCAAGTACCTCAACCGGTGGACCTCTGAGATCGATTGCTGAAGAATCTTTGTTGCTCTCGATCCTCGTTCCATCACCGACAGTTCCCTTTCTTCCTCTGAAATCGTTGTAATTGATCCTGCGCCGTTACCGTGCAAGCTGCTAATCAATTCCATTTTCCCCGTATTCAGCTCACATCACGCATCGTTCTCGTTTGCGTTCTTCGTGCACGGCGACAGTACCGTGTGTGTCGCGATGGACATCCGGGAGCATCCCCCGGTGCGGCCGCTGACGATGAAACATCTCGAGGAGGCACTGGCGCAACAGGCAGCTCCTGCCGCCGCTGGCTCCTCTAGCCCCACGGGGGCAGCTGGCGACGAAGGCGTCGAAGTAGCAGCTCCTCCCGGATCTCCGGCCGGAAACCGTAGCCCCGGCTCTCCCGCAGCTTCCCCATCGGCGAACACTTTCAGCGCACCACCCCGGGAGGTGATTCTGGCTCCGTTCGGGCTGGCTGGCACACTGACCGGTCAAAGCTACAAGGCGAGCGATCCGCAAACGCAGAAGATCCTGGACGACTGGAGCGTGTTCTATCCGATCTCGAACAAGAACATCGGTTTATGCGACGGCACGGAAAGTGTGCCCCCGATTGTGGAGATTATGGTCGGCCGGGTGAAGATGCGCTACCCCTCGAAGTACGTGCTGCTGACAGACCTGGACGATCGTTCACCGAGCGATGCGACCATCAGCAATCAATCTACCGCAGCCGCCGCCGCCGCCGCCAGCACCGCCGTCGTGTCCGCCCTGGAAGGTCTCTGCAATCCTACCGAGGTAGGAGCGGGGAAAAACGAACGACCCGGTGGCTCCATCAACCCGTCGCCGGCCAGCAATCAACCGACGACGGGTGGCGCCCTCGCAGCCTTGGGCCCACTCCCCAAGGGAAGCTCTCCCAGTGGCAACCCAGCTCCTCCTACTCCCACCGCCACCGTCACCGCAGCCACCGGCACGAGCGTACGCCAGCGGAACCACCACAAGTCGCTGATGACGCCACCGCTGACGGTACCGGAATCGCCCTCGAACGATCTCGGCAACCCGCTCAGTATGTCGTCGGCGGTGATCAACAAATCGGCCGCCGTCATTCTGCCCGAGCGCGTGTGGCAGGACTGCATAATGCATGCAACGCCACCTACACCACCACCCTCGGCGGCGGCGACGGCAAACGCCACTTCCGGAGCCAACGGGAACCAATCGACCGTCCCCGTCGGTGGCGGTGTTACGATCAAAACCGAACCAAAGGACACCACCAGCAGCAACGGTAGCGGGGGGAATGCCACCGGCGGCAACGGGGGAGCCGATGAAAACTCTTCCGGTGTCGCCAACGGGGTCGACGCTAACGGCAACTCCTCCGTATGGGAGATTAGCGACCCAACTTCGAAGGTGTCCTGCTGCTGTGTCAAGTAAGTGAACGAACGCGAAGCCCTGGCCATTCGCCTAATGAAAATCGACTGAAATGTGAATCCCGCCAGAAGATCACTAGAATTTTCATCCCCAAACACTTTTGCCACCGCTTTCTTTGCATTCTTTTATTTATTTATTTATGCAAATGAGTACGACCATCTCCGATGTAGTCTGATCGTTTTTATCTGGTTTTCAACGAAAATCCGTTCTCGTGTTTTCCTTCGTGAAAACCCTTCGTTTTTTTTCCAGCTTTTGAAGAGTGCGCAAACGATTTGTGTTTACTTTGCTTGTTTCGTATTCTAAAGCGTATTTCGATTTTACTCATCTAAATGTAAATCTTCCACTGCTTTTATGTATAGTAATTTAGCTTAGTTAATATAACAGCATGATTCTGTATTCTGTTTTGTAGTTTTCGCGTAAATATTATAGTTGTTTTCAGTATTTATTTCACCGTTAAATCTGTTTGTATCTTAACTATTAATTTGTTAGCAGGGGAGTTTTTCTTGAACATTGATTAGACATTCAATGTTGTCTTTAAATCGCGGCAAAAATTGGCAATGTCAAATGTTTAGATTTCTTATTGACCGTGTTTATTGTTTATGTGGCCCAGTCTTCCCGCAGCAATATGACACGTTGGCACTTTGTCGTGCGCTAGCTCCAGAAGCAGCGATCGAATGCGATCATCGATCCGACTTCGGGCCTTTCTTACTAGCTTAGTGTTGTAGCTTTAATGCTTGTTTGCTTTACGAACGGTAGAAAGTCTCCAGTGCGCTCTCTGGAAATGAAAACCCTAGAGAAAAAAAAACGCATTGCTCAACGATACACAATTCGATTTCCTTATACCCTGCCCCTGCCGTCGACATGTTCGCGCGTCCTGTCTTCACAGCACCTTTCCCCCATTTCATCCGCTCTTGCGTTACGCGTGTGTGCGTGCAATTATGCTCCGTTCACCCGCCGGTTGATATGTTTTTTTCCTTTTCTTTTCGCCACTATTTTAAACCACTGTTCTATCTTTTCTTATTCTCTTTTATTCCTTCCCCTTTTTTTCTGCTTTTTCGACTCGTTTCGTGCACATCCTTACCCGAAACAAACCATAAACTGCGGCGAACCGTGGTTCGCTACCGAACGGGACCGCGTGTGTGCTCGCGTGCCACTTCCACATTGCTCGTACGTATGTGTATTCTGTATTCGCGATGTTCCAGGTGCCGCAAAGGACCAACATCCTTCTCGTCATCATCGTCCTCGTCCCTGGCGGGTGGACGATCGCATCAGCAGCAGCAGCAGCAGCAATCGATTGTGGCCTCTGGTTCCAACCCGTCCGGCTCCAATGCCGGTGGTGGAAGCCTTTACACCTCCATTGCGTCTCCGTCCACCCCGGGCGGTACGTCTTCCTCCGCCCATCACCATGGCAAGTCCTCCGCGCCGCCCACGTCCTTATCGTCCGCGCCCAACTCGTCCTACGCGATCGCTTTGTCCGGCGGTGGCGTTGGTGGAAGTAGCCGTGGAGAAAAGCCCTCCCACCAACACCACCATCACCACTACCACCATCTGGGTGGCGGTGGTGGCGCAGGCGGAGGAGGCGGCGGCGTTGGTGGTTCCGGTCACGCGCTGAAGGACCACCACCACCATCACAGTCACCACCAACACCACCACCATCACCACCGACCGCAGAGGATTCCTTTCCACAAGCGATCGCCACAGGAAGCCCTCTTCCGGCCCGGTAGCAAGGGGATAAGTCTATCAGCTGCTGCTGCTGCTGCCATTGCTGCTGCTTCCGCCGCGGCCTCTAAAGCATCCGCGTCGACGGGCGCCAACGCCGCCGCTGCCGCTTCGCCTGGAGCCATATCCTCCGGTGACAGTGCCGCCGATCCGCTCGAACTGGCCGACTCATGCCTAAGGTTGGTTGCCTCAGTAGATGAAGATGTACAGCAGCAGGTGGTAGCACATCCGTTACACTGTATTATCCTACCCTACCCACACCCCACCACATCCTGCCTAGCTGCTCATGGGTTTCCGTCACTCACCGCCCTATTACCCTTCTGACTCTGCACACGCCAACAGGCACCGAAAAAGAGTATCGTAAGTTCCCCAGACGGAACGATCATCCATCACGATCAGCACACTTCCATGCTGGCGAGCTGGTAGGACGACGGGTCCACACACACCTCCACCGCCAATGCTCCCACCGTTGCGTACTGCCTGTTCACGTTTTGTCACCTCTCGCTGGGTCTGTTCTCACCATACCGCCATGTCGATCACCGTTGGCTGGGGTTAATCTACACTCTGATCTTCACGCGCATCCAAACAAGCGGGAATACACACGCTTACTTGAACATACACTTTCTCGCTGCCATCAGGATGCAATCAATGTTGTGAATCATCCGATCATTGCGAGTTCTGGTTCCATTTCATCTCCCATGCGGGCATTCCTATGGAGCCAAGGTTCACAGATAACCAAACCCCGAGGTCCTTCTGTTCCCCGGCTCTAACTGTCCATGTATATGTAATTTACAAAACAATTCAAACCGTGTCTTTTCTTGTCCGGGTGTTCGCAAGTTTCCTACGTGTACTTCGTTAGCAATTTTCAATTCTTATATCTTAAAAACAAAATTGTGTGGTGCATGTTTGTCTAACTTCATTGAATTATTTGTATTTTCTAACATTAGAGGCCATTAACATGTATTTTTATAATAGAACAGTTTTAAATTAAATTTTACCATGCTCTCCATAGTGGTGAGCTCTTTGTAAATTTTCGGGTAGAGTGAATACATATTCTGTTCCTTCGATGCCTTCTCCAGGTCGAACCAAAACTGTTCAGGAAACGGCAGCGGTGGGGTGAATGCTGGCAACGCGGCCGGCAACACTACCCCGTACGGTGGTCCGTCTTCCTACTGCAGGAACCCGTTGTCGATAGGCGACTCTCATCCGCTTCCGTCAGAAGGCTCACCGGCCAGTGCTGCTCCGTCGCCGATGCAACCGTCTTCGGTATCGCAACCAACATCGGTGCCTTCCGGTGATCAGGTAAGGGTTTTGTACATTTATAGAGAAAATTTCCACCCCAAACAACCTATATTTACCGTTAGAGAATTTGTGTTTTCCCCTTTACAGCTCATCACAATGTCTCCGCATCCACCTGCCTCGAATAATCCACGCAGCGTTCAACCGGGGACGCCATGTCTGGACCATCTGGACAAGAACACACCCGCCCCAACGCCAACGGACCAGCACGATAGTAAGAGCATTAACGCATCCCCATACCACACACCATCGCACCCGGGCGGCGGGAGTGGTCCCGGCGGTGGAACCGGTGGTAGTTCTATGGGAAACAATGGCTCATCCGACGGCGGATCATCGCAGCAGCTCCAGCAACAGCAACAACACCAGCAGCACCAGTTGGGTTCGAACGCAGGCAACTCCAGCAGCAGTAGTAGCAACAGCTCCGCAAGTAGCAACTCCTTGGGTCAGCTGAAGGCATCACCTCGGAACACGCTGTCCTCTTCATCCGGTGCGATGGGCGGGCTGAAAGTGCGCTCAGAGTCGTCGCTCGGGGCGACAGGCGGTGTCGGAAGCGGTGGTGGCGTTCCGATGACACCGAGCATCAATAGTGTCTTCAGTTCGGCACACCAGACGGCAATGGCGAACAATCTGGCCAGCAAGCGGGAGTCGATATTGCAAATGCTGCAGTCGCTGAAGCGCCCTTCGCTGTACTGCAAGGACTACGAGACACTTCAGGGCGAGGACATTCCCAGCACCTCGCAGATGCTGTACGATTACACGTCCCTTGACGCATGGTAAGAGCAATCATCCATTACGAGCAAACGTTCGTAACTTACCTTACATGACGTACTTATTTTACCTATTACTCTGCTTCTAGGATGAACCACCCCGTGAAGCGGATGCGGCTAGCGGCGGAAGAAAATCGATTGGTGAAGCAAATCAGGAATCTCGATCTGTATGCCAACGAGAACAGTCGCGAAATTATTGGCTTCCGTGGAGTCAACAGCGCTAGTAACGGTATGCTGATGAAGGGTACATCGGGGAACGATGCTTCCGACGCACTCATGGCCGAGCGCAGTGGCAACGGTGGTATTGGAGGTGGTGCCTCTGATAATGGCGCTTCCAGTAATGGCCTGCTGGCCCATGGGCAGATCAAGCTCGAAATGGGTTGCGACGGTGGACAGGGTCAAGGAGGGGCAGGAGCAGGCACGGGCGGAAATGGCACGCCGGATCGCAATGGGACCGGAAGTGGTGGCGATGGCGCGCTGCTTGGCGAACACGAGATCAAGAAAGAAAAGGAAGACAAAGGAGGCTACAGTTTGCTGACCGATCAGGATTTACAGCCGTCGATCGATGATCTCAACCAGATTTTCGACGACGGCGGACCATTCAACGATGATCCGGACATGCACAATACGCCACCCGGTTCGAACAAGAGCAGCGGCGGCAGCGGGGGTTTCTCCGAGGATAGCAAACGATATCCGAACTCGAACCATCATTCGGTCAACAGTGGCATCCTGAGTCCGAAGGAGCTGTCGCAGATGTTCCCCACGCCACCTAGCCTCGATCCGCATCCAAACTCAAGTCCCGGTGGGGGTGGTTGCCTGTCGGATGGGGGAATCGCCATCGATACGATGGTGGACCTGCAGATGTCGCTTTCGTCCTCCGGTGTGAGTAGTTCGGTTGGACCGTCAATTCCAAATTTGGGAAGCCCACAAGAAGAACCGATCGACGATTGGTCGTTCGTTTTCCTTCCGCCGCCATTGTGCCCGTACGTCGGTTCGTCGAAGTATGCTCCGCTGCCGAATCTACCGAGTCAGCTGGCACAGCCGTCCCTCGGACCCACCGTGGCAACCCTCGTGTACAAATCGTCCCGCCAGAAGCAGAAAGAGAAGGCGGCGGAGCGTGAGAAGCTTAAGATTAGGGAGCAGCAAGAACGCGAACAGCAGCAACAACAACAGCAGCAGCAACAACAGCAGCAGCAAGACCAGCAGCAACAAGACCAGCAGCAAACACAATCAGAGTATATTGCACCAAATGCTGCCACCGGCGGTGGACGTGTTTTGATCATTCCCGGATTGGCACTTTTACCCATTATCAAGCACGATCCTATGCTTACGGTTATGCAACCATTAAGCACACCGAATTCCCTCCTGGGTGGCCTCAGCAACCTCAACGGAACCGCAAGCCATCCCTACTCGAACCCACCTTCCCAGGGCGCACAGTCGCAGCCTCACTCCAGGCCGCCTTCGGTGAACTCCCTGCCCGGTGGCATTATGGGGAGTGGTGCGGGAATGCTAAGCCCGTCACCAGCCGGTGGATCTTCCGGGGGGCTTTTCCACCCGGGAATGGGTGGCATTCCGGTGCCACTCCGTCAAGGGATGTCCCCTATATCGCCAGCGACTCCCGGTGGCTCGATGCGTGTTCCCACGCCGCAAGGATCGTGCCCACTTCCATACCCTTCACCGCTCGGCGGAGCGGGAAGTCCGAACCCGATGGGATCGCTTGGCTTTCGACGGGCGACACCACTGTTACCGCCACCACCGTACGATGTCGCGATCGCCAGTCCAGCCAACTCCGTCGCAACGCCTTCCTCCTACCACAGCAAACAATTCCCGCTGGATGGGGTCGATGGGCCTGGCGGTGGACCGGGTTCCAACCGTGGTCCAATGACTCCTTCATCGACCCTCGGTTCAACCGTGCATCCCCCCTTGGGATCTTCCTCCGGGGCTGGATGTGGACCTGGCGTTGCGAATGGAGCCGGCAGTGTCACCTCAAGCGCCCGCACCGGTACCAGCATCGAAACGAATGCTCTCCTGGTGAACGTCCTTCTCTACGACACAGCGTTAAACATATTCCGGGATCATAACTTTAAAAGTTGCACACTGTGCGTTTGCAACGCGGGAGCGAAGTGTGTGGGGAACATACGAGGCGGAGACAGTGGCCTTTATCTCGCGCTCCCTGGCACGAATTGGATGGATTCGGCGACGGCAGGGAACGACGGTGCGTCGGCTGGCAGCGAAGCGGGCAACAGTACCACTGGAGGAGGAGGTGGATCTGCGCGGAATAAATCCGGAGTGCTGGCCCATCTTGGGCTCGGGAGCAACAGTAGTAGCAGCAGCGGCAGTAGCAACAACAGTGCCTTCGGTGGCTCACCGGCAATCGGTGGAAGCGAACAGAGGCCGGTCACAATCAATACAGACAGCATGCAGAATGGGTACCTCGACGAGGATCCGATCGACTGTCAGTGTGGTTTCAGTGCGGTCGTCAATCGACGAATGGCGCACCGGGCGGGCCTTTTCTACGAGGATGAGTTGGAAATCACCGGCATGGCGGAGGATCCTACCGTGCACAAGAAGAGCGCACTCTTCGAGTTTCTCAACGGGACGGCGAAGGCGATCAAGATGGAAGAATCATCCGGCGGTGGAAATGGCAGAAGCGGACCAGGAAGCAGTGTGGCCTTGGCCAGTGCCGGGGCCGGAGGAGCTGCTGGTGGCAACTGTGATAGTCTTCCGCTAACGCTGAAGGTGATGGATCTGTTGCGCGAGCAGTGCTCCGTGGTGCAAAGTTCGAGTAACTCCATCCACCGAGCAGTGAGCCGCTACCGGGGAGCCTTGTTTGGTCGTGGGGCCGAAAGTGCCAACGTTCATCTGCTCGAGTACGCCGATGCCAACGATGTGATCAGTCTGGCGCTGGAGCATGGGCGGCTTCAGGCGATCAATGAGAGCAAAATGGACTTGGACCAAGCCTCGAATTCGGGCTCTTGTTCGGCGTTGGTTAAAGGAGGCACGCTGCGTGGCGTTATGAACGTGCACAAGTGGCCCTTCCTGCGTGCCGGCGGTCCGAAAAGCAATCAGGACATTGTGCGGATAATGAAATCGATGCAGCCGCTTCTGCAGGATGCGTTCCACAAGCGTTGCACCACGCGGCTCTGGGACGCACCATACACGATACAAGGGCCGCTCACCTGGAGACAGTTCCATCGGTTGGCGGGACGCGGCACAGGGCAGTGCGAACCGCAGCCCATTCCTTCGCTGATTGTGGGTTACGAGAAGGATTGGCTCTCGTTGGCTCCGTACGCCCTGCACTACTGGGACAAGCTACTACTCGAACCATACTCCTATCCGCGCGATGTCGCGTACGTTGCGATCGTCCCCGACAACGACTTTGTCGTGGCGAAGGTCCGGACGTACTTCAAGGAGCTGAGCACGACGTACGAAATGTGCAAACTCGGTCGACACACGCCCATTAAGGGTTGGGACGGCATACTGCGAGTTGGAAGCCAGCGAGTCCTGAAGGAGACGCAAAACTCCAACCTCGACGAATGGTTCACGAACATGGGTGTCGATCAGCAGGGGCAACGAAGGAATGGCGGGGCGGCAGGATCTGCAGGGACAGGAAATTCCGCTTTCGCTTCCTCCCCCGCAGCTCCTTCGGGTCTGAACGAACTGCTCCGGTTGTACGCTCAGACGTGCCAGCAGCAGTTGGCACCATACCTGTCCAAGGTACCGTCGGATAAGAGTTTGTTAGATCCACCGGAAAGCCATCACACCAGTCCGTCGTCGACATCTTCGGCCGGAGCTGGGTCGTCTTCAATGGGAGGAAACAGCATGGGACAACCGGGAAGCGGTGGTATGGGATCGGGTCGAGATGGTGGTGTTGGTGGTCCAGGACAGAGTCCGATGCCTCCGCCACCGCCCAGTACGCCAGACCCATCACAGCCGGGCGATAAGGCACCGAATACTCCTAAATTCGACCATGGTGAGTATTTTCACGACAGCAGCATCGTAAACTGGGTTCTACTTGCAAGTTCATACAACGAACGTGATGAAATCATTTCGTCCTGCTTACCGTCTCATCTTTTCCTTGCAGACTCCGAAAATCGTGACCAGTTGAATACCTCCGCTGCGAACCCCGCCGACGCAATGCGGATCGATGACGATGGGAAAGATCCACCACACATCGTCCTGTACATCGTGGAACCGTTCACCTGCGGAAATGATTCGCCGGACGTGGAACGGCTGGCGTGCCTTTCGTTGCTTCGGTGCTACTCGAACATACTGAACGCGGTTCCCGAGTCGATCCGAAGCAACATCAGTGTGCAAGTAAGTGCGGTCGGCTGATTTTGAGTTGAAGAGGAAGAACTTATTTTGAAGTTTGTTTGAAGCTTCGTCCTTTAAGAATTAATCTATGGAATCTAACTATAAATGTTTTCATTCCTTTCCGCAGATCATTTCGTTGGAAAGCATCCTAGAGCTGGGACGCAGCAGAAACCGGTTGCGATTGAGCGATCACATGCGATGTCTCGCTTTGAGTGTATTTTCGCAAAGCCGAAAGTACCTCGCCCACATGAACACGGTGAAGAGCCTGACCGGGTTCGGTACGGCCGCGAATGCCGAGCAGTTCATGAAGCAAAAAGACGAGAAGAATCGCGTTCCGTACCGGTTGTACACGCCACCGTATGTGCTGGCCAAGTCGTGTGAAAAGAGCGAAAACACGGAATCGTTCGGCAAGACGAGCATAAAGCAGCAGTGTTCGATCATGTACTGCAGTTACTGCCTGAGCGAGGACCAGAGCTGGCTGCTAGCAGTGGCGACCGACGACCGGGGCGAGTTCCTCGAGACGGTTACGATCAACATCGATATTCCGAATCGTGGTCGACGAAAACGGGCCTCGGCCCGGCGCTACGGTCTGCAGAAGCTGATGGACTTTATCCTGGGGCTGATTTCGCAGACGGTTCAACCGTGGCGATTGGTGGTTGGCCGTATCGGACGCATCGGGCACGGCGAGTTGAAGGGATGGAGCTGGTTGCTGAGCAAGCCGAACCTGCAGCGAGCCTCCAAGCACCTCAAGGACATTTGCGAACAGTGCTCACTGATGCACCCCATTTCGGTGCCGAGCATACTGAGCGCGTGTCTGGTTACGCTCGAGCCGGACTCGGATTTGCGCGTCATGTCGGATCAGTTTACGCCGGATGAGCGATTCAGCCAGCGGTCGATGCAGTCGCCCCTGTCCACACCGCAGGATGCGACCTGCACGCACATACTGGTATTTCCTACCAGTGCGAAAGCTCAGGTGAGTTTAAACTACTGGGGCGAGAGATGATAAAGTTTGGCAATTCATTGCGTGATTTCTCTTTTATCAACAGTCTGCACAAGCGTCTTTCAGCGTCATCGGAGAGCTGGATCTGGGCGAAGACTTGAACATGGTTATAATGGACGGAGACGATGATGATGATGGAATCAATAACATGTTGGACGTTTTCAAGTGCTGGGGTGAGTGGTCACTAATGCCAATTAAAATAAAGCATGCAATACACTTCAGTGACTTGATACTGGAGGCTTGGTAAAAGTGTAATATTCAGTTTTCTGACGCTATCCTTTTTGCTTTTCTTTCTATAGACGATATACCAATGCAACCGATCAACATGCCTCATTCACGCCCCGGCAGCCCCTCGCAGTTTGAAGGAAATCAACAGAGTCCCGGTGAGAGTGGATCTAAAGGTGCCGGTGCTCGTGATGGTTATGGATCGCAGGATTCCGAAGAGGTATGCACTTCGGTCTAGGACCTATAGTTAATAAAATGTTTCTCTACTAATGGTTTTGATTTCTTCAATGGCTTTCGATCTTCCAGGTCGGTCTAGTGCTGCAACAACCGCTGGCCATTGGCTACCTCGTATCGACGGCACCGACTGGCCGAATGCCCGCCTGGTTCTGGTCGTCCTGTCCGCACATGGAGAACGTATGTCCGGTATTCCTGCGGACCGCGTTGCACCTGCACAGTCCTACCATCCTGCAGAACACGGACGACCCCTTGCAGCAAAACCAATCGTCCACGGAGCATCCGCTCGATTCGAACATCACGGCTGACGTGCTGCGGTACGTGCTAGAGGGCTACAATCTGCTCTCCTGGCTCGCGATGGACTCGAACACGCACGATCGACTCTCCTGTCTACCGATTCACGTGCAGGTGCTGATGCAACTCTACCACATGACAGCTGCACTAGCGTAATGCTCCGGCCGTACCATCCCACGGCTGACGCCCAGCACTGAGCGTGGCTCAGAATGAGAAACGATATGGTCAACGCGACACTGAATCCAAAGTAGGTCCAACTGATACGACACTCATCATCACCATCATCATCTTCCGATCACACACCCACGGTCTTTATCTGTCTGTGATATTAGATAAAAATGCAAGCGGAAACTCGAAGGAAACCGATAGTAGATTCTTGAATGTGGAAGTTACAAATGCTCTGGCTGGCTACGAATCAATGGACGATGATTTAGATATCTAATTTATCGAACATACTCAGAAACACACTCACACACCCACACGCACACAGCCCACTCAAGCACGCACGCATATTATTATTTTTTTGTTTCATGTTCTTCCTTAGATGGGATTGAATTAGCAGAGAACGAACGTTTCATTCTCTAATTCTACAACTGCAACCGATCTGTACTAACATGTGTACAGTATTTATATTTTATCCGTCTTAATGTTTTATGTGTACCTTTGTTGATGTACCTCTGAAAACAATACGTTCGTTGTTCAATATTTTTTTCTACTGATAAATTCGAATCCAAATGCGTAAATATGTCAGTCAGAAATTGTGACCATTACAATGGTTATTCCTGTTTGGAGTATTTTGGAGAATTTTTAAAGGTTAACGAAAGCCCACAATATACGGAGAGCTGGATTGCAATTTAAAAAATGTTTACTTAGTACGATTTGATTTTTTAATTGTTTAATTCATCAGTTAAGCTTGTGAGCCAACTAATTCAGTTGTGTGTGAATGTGCAATATCCATAGCAGCAGGGAACATGTCCATACCGAGGACCTTTTAACCCTCGCCTCTTCATCCGTACTATATTTTCACGTGTACAGTATTCATTTACTCCATTCCTCACGATCGGTTTCTCGTAAAAATCCTTTATAAACGATACCAGTGGTCACCGCAGCATTGGCAGCAGAGCAGCACTTCTGTGGTAAAACCGGATATGTGCAAAAAAGAAAAGAAATCCCCAAAACTAGTAAACGAAATGAGATTATTCTAAAACGAGAGAGGGGAGTGATCGCTTGAGAAGAAGGGAAAGCCCGTTTCTAAGACCCATGTTCTCAGGGCGCACACAGAGGAGTAGGGCTTTTTCGAACAAAAACCAAACGTACGGAAATTATTGAAAGGATAAATACGTGGAAGGATAAATGTCAATTGAAGCAACTCACTTACGCATTACGAACTCTTGCGATCTATGAATCGTGCTCTTTTTTTAAATTTAATACAATTTGTAAAATCTGTCGTGATGAAAAAAGCAGCTTCATGAATGCATCGCGCCTTTTTCTGCAAGGAAAAGCCGACGCTAACAATGATCGAATACATTTTATACCCAAAGTAAGGTTCGAACGAAGAGCTAGATGAGCGAATTCATGCGTGGAGTTTGACAAAATGGTGCGAAGGAGTAGGACAAAGTGTAAAATAATTGAAGTAATTTAAATTGAATGCAGTTGCATTAAACCAAGGGGGTTGAATCGTGTGGGAAACATAGTGTGACAATGAATCACAAAACAATGTTGTGTTGTAAGCATTATTAGGGAATAGGCGTTAAGGATAAAGGAGGGTTAGTATGTAAGCGATAGCGAATCTTAACTGTACCACACAAAAAACAAACACACAAACCAACAAATAAAACTAAATAGCGACTAGCAACAATGTAGCTCATAGCGGGCACACAAAACAAATGCACACAGAGAGCATAGAATCCTTGAGCGAAGAGAGAGGGTTCCAAAACTACTTACACGACACACATATCCTCTCGGCGTATTTTAACGAAACCGCGAAGCGAGCGTTCGGTTTTATTCGAATAGCGAACTTCATCTCGCGACTGTGTGGAAAACCCCAAAAATACGACCAAATCATCAGGATTGTGTATGCGCCCTGTACATAGTGTTACCGGTGCCAAGTTCGCACTGCCCGGTTCTAGCCAAAAAACTGGGCGCCAAGCAAAGCAAAAGCTAGTATCCTAAGAAGACGAAATGAAGGACAGGAAAGTCAGAGGGAGTATATAGCCTATTTTAAGGATCTACATTTTGACACTACTAGACGAGGATCAGACGTTCATACTCAAAAACACTTCTGGTGTAAAGGGCGGATATCAGCATCACTCATTCGAAACCAACAACATGGACAAGACTCTTTCGAAACGAAAGAGATTGGAACAAAGACAATTGTTTTTCAATAGAAATTAATCTGGAAGTGGAACATCCACGTCATGTAACAGTAAAACTAGAGCAAAGGATCATCATGAGCACTCATTCAAACGCAGACACACATTCATACTCATTCGATTGATCACTTCGTGATTTAAAAGCATTGTGGGGATCAGTAACTTTTAAGAAGTATTTAAAACGCATCATGATATCTCAACACCTTGCACTTGTGGTGCTTTCGGTGCCGTAACGGCCGCGTGCAATCATCAGGGGCTCAAACACGAAATCCGGTTCGATGAATGCCAAAAACTAAAAAACAAAACAAAAAGAAAGACGGAGATGCATTGCGAGCATGACCGATCGGGCATGATGTATGAAATTATTTATTTGATACTTATATTTATAAACCCTCAACTATCACGACCACCACCACCTTAATCTAAATCTTAATCATAAGGAAAACTCCCCGTCACCGACGAACTTCGTTTCTGTGTGCGTGGGGCGCAAATGCGTCCATTTGGGCGTAGCGCCCGTTGACTCGCACCACAGAACTAGGTCGATTGGCTGATGCAAAAATATAGTGTAGACAAATTGAGGGGCTAATGTAAGATTGGAGATGAAAAAACCTAGGGGCCCACAAAGGCCTTATAGTTTAATAAAGAAAGTATAGTATCTATGGTAGCGGATGGAAAATATGGCAAAATGGGGTGGCATGATGATCCTTCAAGAATCGTCGGCGCCCATGATGGTACGGTGTAAATATGGGGCTCTTATATACCTATATATAATAGAGATATCATAGTGTGTAAGTAGTTTATCTGAATGCTGTAGCAAAGAGTATTGATTGAAACAAAAATTAAGTAGTGAAAGCGTTTTAAGTAGTGAATTCCTGAAATTACTGAATCGGATATTGTTGGGAAGAGTGGAGAGACACAGAAACCCCGATGCCCAATTTTCTCTAGTGTCCGGTGTACCATAAGGCAAACAAAAGAAAAACACAATCAAATGTTCTGTACAAATGTTACTAACTTGTCCTTTCTGGGCATGTGCAAGAACGTGCATAGAAAGGAAAAAGAAGGAATGCATATAAGGTATTAGGTAAGGGAGAGGGGAAAAGAAAACGATACCTTACTCAAAATTGTAAAAAGGTAGATCTGTGGTAGGAAAAAAAGATGAAAAAGTTCTAAATTATAAAGTGTGAATCGTAGAAGAAACCTACTGAAACAGCGAAGAATATGAACAAAACCGATTCGGTGCGATTCGCTTGCATCGACTGGAAGAAGGAGCCCATTTACTAGGCCAAATTTGTACTTGAATCGTGTGAACGGGCAATGAATAGGGAAACAAAATCAACAAACATGAACTAAACAGAGCATGGTCAAAAATCTCTCGGTTGGCTTTCAGGAACAGAGAACCAGTTTTCTAGTTATAGCGAAAAAGGGAATAGCGAGCCGTACTTTCCTTCATACTCTCCCCAGCATAATTGTTTAAAAATAGCAAAAAATAGAACTGGCGACGCGCGCAATGCGCTGCGTTGGAGCCTAACCTTTAGCAGACAAAAGACAAGTGCACTGCATCCGTTTGAACTGTTGCTAGTGCATGGTGCAAGATGTAAAAGCAAACATGATCATGCCGTTGAAAGACGGAACTGTTTCTAAAACATGATAAAACAAACAAAACCACACCACAAACACGTACCCACAGCTAATTATTACTGATTATTGAAGAAGAAAAAGAAGGTGAACAAGAGGCGAATGAAGTGAAACCACAATTGGGATAAATTAATTACCTATACATGAATTATATTATATTGGTATCTTAACTAATAATACCTGTATATGTTAAGGTTTCGTTTACAAAAGATACAAGAAAATAAATGGATTATGATTGAAGCACATGAAAAAGAAACTACTCACTTTGACTGTTGCGTCCACTTTAATCGATGCTATAACAACGAAGTTTCATCAATTCTTATTAAACTAATATAAAACGTTAAGAAATTCGTTCGTACAAAACCGCATTCCATGCATTTTGTTTAAACTACGGCGTAGCTGACCTAGCGTACGGTAGATGGCGCTGAATAGTCACTCATTTTGTAGGGATATCGCATAAGTTTCGGTGTTGACGTGCGGAAACGTCAGAGGAAGATTTACCGGTCTGTTTACCTTCCGTGAGGACAACGTGCGAACGATCATGGAAAACGCTGCACCGAAGGAAGAATTCCCTCCGTGTAACATTGACATCAAACGTCCCGAGAAAACCCATATATCTGCATGGAGGGACAAGTAAGTAGGATATCGTTCGCAAGAAGCTTTTGTCCGACAAATGTTTCCTCTCATTTGGCTAGGTCCGAGTTCCAGTCGGTGTATGATCTGATATTTCAGTCGGCCAGCGATGATATCGATTCGAAAGAGAGCGGCGAGAGGTGGCTGAATGTGTGGAAACTCCGTCAGAACCGGGAAATTCCCATCTGCATTCGATGCACGTTAGCGGTTCTCGAGGCGCAGCTGTTCGATTTGCGTAGTCAGCGCGATGGCCGGGAGAATACGACCGAAATGAAGAGCATCTACGCGGGTGCGTTCACGCGCTTCATCAACTTCATCACTGAGGAGAAGCAAAACTTCCGCTGGAAGAAAACGAGCATCGCGCAGCACGTGCGCGAAATTGGCATCGAGACGTACCTGGTAGAGCTGCGCCATCTATGCGCCCATCGGTCGATTTCGGTGTCGATCGACGTTTTCCGACGCTCGGCACAGTACTGCATGGACTGGCTGAAGGTTTCCTACTGGCAACGGGAGCTGTCGAGCATGCAACCCGTGACGATATTCTCAATGAGGAGCGAAAAACTGTCCGCAAAACTGCCAGAGCTTACCACAGTCCTTCGAACGTACGATGCGGCCACAGCAGGCCTAGCAAAGCGAGTAACAACCGTCACCCAGGCCGAGCCGTATCTTACACCCGAGGAGCTAGCGCTCCTGCAGAACTGCGCCTCCCGAAAACTGCATGTGATCGCAGCACAGATGGTGAGACACCTGAGGGAAATGCTTTCCCTGCCACGGAACTCGATCGGTGTAAATGGCATTTGCAACGGTCTATTTGACAACTGTAAGCACCTGTTTCTGGACGCGGTGAAGAAGGATGCGGAGAAGCAGAAACCAGCGCCACTGGGAAAAATTCACAGTGAGCTGTTCCGATACCTTGCCTTATCCGGGTGTTTACAGGCATTTTTCGAACGCCTGATGGAAGTCTGCGAGAACGGAAGCGCGACCGATGAGCAACGAATGGCGGCGAAGCATTGGGCCTACAAGATCGCCGTTGGGTTCCAGTTGTTGCGTAAATTCAAAAAGGAATGCAATTCGTTACCACCGGAAAGGTTGGTAAGATTTCATGAGACGTCCAAGAAGACGACCACATTAGCTGAACTGGTGGCACAAGAGTGGTTGAAGCAAACGGTAGGGGCCGACGCCAGACAACATCTCCTGCTTGGATTGACCGTCGATTGTCCATGGCATTTGAAGCTCTCGCGTGCCTACCTGCAAAACCGATTGGCGGCGGTGAATCAGTATACGCAGGGCATTCTACCGGCGTAAGTTCTTTTGCCAGAAACAAAAAGTGTTATTTACATTAATTATTTCAAACGATCCTTTTTTCAGACTCCTATCGCTCGTGCAACCTCCGTTGAAGCTATCTCAGCAGAAGAAAATCGAACAACTGATGTGTATATACGTCAACCAAGACAGCCCTTCAACCATCAACGGTGACGAGTCTTCAAGTAAAATCACGCCGAAGAAAGGAGCCCCCTCAAGACAGGCGAACGACGACCACGATTCGACGGACATTTACACGGAGGAAGATTTCTATAAAGCGATGGGAACGAAGCGACCGGCCGAAGATTCGCTAGACCTTGAAAATGGAGGCCAACACATTAAACGGGCTGGTCCATGGAGTCGATCGACGGAAGCAATTGACTGGGAAAGTTGTCCGCTGGGGACGTTCCATGTTTCAGTAAAATAAATATAGAATTTTTTTTTCGTTGAAATAAATAAACGAAACGTGAATACACGTTAAATGTTCCGGAAGGCGGATTTCGCAGAACCATTGGAGAACCATTCCATTTTATCACATCTTTATATTCTAGTAGGGGCTTTTATTACGTATGCATGTATCTAATACATTTGCTATGGAAATAATTCGACGAAATAAAGCCCATGCTTCCTCAAACAATTTGTCGCTACTGTACACAGTAATTTCATATTTTCCGGTATTTACTGATACGCCTTGTACAAAACACAAATTAAAAATAGTTAGCATAATAAAATATCTTATCATATTCAAATATACATGCCACAATCATTAAGGCCACGAGTTGTTATTCTGCGCCTCGTTCACCGATCAGTCATTGGTGGGATGCGCCTGCCAGATTTTCCCTTGCAGTACGTGCAGTATGCTCTGCAATATGTCGTTCTTGCACTCGATGCCACGATGAATTTCCCGCAGCGTGTGCAACTTTTCCCGCTCGATCTCCAGCCGTTCCTGCTGGTAGCTGCTGCGCCGGCGGTACCGCTTCCGGTGCGGGGGTTCCATTTCATCCTGCACCTCCCGTTCCTCCTCCTCTTCCTCGGCCGGCTGCATGGGTCCGACTTCTTCGTCCTCCGTTTTCGATACTTCGTCCAGCGGAGTGTCCGCCGGGTGAGAGGGAATTTCGAGCTCCTCGCCCATCGGGAAAACGGTCACGAGGGCTTCGGTGAATTCCTCCGCCCCCAGCACCTGCCCGACCGAGGCCGGATCGAGCTGATGGTGGTGGTGGTGATGGTGGTGCAGATGATCGCTTTGCACTTGGTGATGGTGTTCTATTTGATTTTGATGATCGCCCTCATCCTGGGTCGGATGTTGATCGACCGGTAGCTGGTGCTGCTCGCTAAAGCTGTACGACCCCGCAGGATCTTCCAGGATCTGGATGAACTTATCGTAGTATGGCCACTTGGGCCGGTTGCTCACTTGGCCCAGTATCGCTTGCTGGTTTAGTTTAACCCTGACCTAAAACAGATTCATAAATTAATAAATCGATTTATTCGACAAAATAGTGCTTCAAAATGGAGCAATTTTTTTGGATTATTTCTTTCAAACTCACCTGTTCGAACGTTTGCTTCAGATTGCGGAACTTCTTGTACGCCACATCCCATTCGAGATCGCACGCGTAAATCTTTTTGAACTTCATGCTGATCTCCGCCCAGAGGTCCTTCTTCTTGTTCTTGCGATCCTTGAACTTATCCTTCAGCAGGTCGTACTCGTGCAGCAACAGCAGGCAGCTCTCGCGGGTCCACTTGAACTCCTGCTGGCCTGATGCTGCGTTCATCATCGCCACCGCGTTCGAGACGTCGATTTGCGCGGCCACCTCGTCCATGGCACTGAGAGCGTTGAAGAGCAGTGCTCGGTTGTTTTTGCGATGTGTTTTTTCTTTTAGGTTCGGTCAATGGCAGGAAGGAAGGATACAAGTATCAAGCAACCAGCACAATAACACAGCGGCTGGAAAAGATTTTGACAGCAGCTGCGAACAGCATCACTGCTGAGTGCTGAGTGCTATCAGACGGCCCGGTGAAGGGACAGAGCGGCACTCAGCTGCTGTCTCTGTGTTTTATAGCATAATAGCATAATAATATATTTAGCATATATATATGCTGCAACAGTTGGTCAATTCATTGTGGGTTGTAATGCTCTCTAAGTTGTAGGTGTTGCCATCGGGTCGAGCGGGCTACATTAATTTCATTTGTGGGGTGATTTTTTCCCCGGAAGTAAAACCATCTCCTCTGCTGAATTTCGCGACCGCTGAAGGCGATACACGCAGCATTGGCAGGCTTGCCATACTGCGCAACACCCTAACCCCATGGACTTCCTGAACTTTTATCCGATGCTTCCCGAAGTCCAGGGGGGTCATTACACTAGAATTGGTTGTGTTGTTCGTAATAGTGAATCCTTTCCGAGATACTAGAAATGAAATTGTAGTCAAATCTGAAACTGCTCCAGACGGTCCTTGGTTTCCATGCTCCATTTTACGCTGTATATGCTTTTACATCTACGTTTTCTACAAGCTCTGAATAAACTTCTGAAACATTGTTCTTCAAAGCGTTTTCAGGATTCTTCTATTTCCTTTCTTCGGCATCCTTGTTCGGATTAACTCAGTTCCGTTCCACTAAGTTCAGCTTACCATTTCCACCACTAGCACACTGCACGCTTCGCTAGCAGTACACAACTTCACATGTAGATGGCGCTAAGCATATTTATGTAAAAACGATATCGTCGGAACCACGGAACCACATCATATGCTATTTAATCTGAACCGTATGCTTCCTCTGTGCCGTGGATCACTTGAGAGTTTTCTTAATAATTAGAAATGACTACCAGTTGACCAGTTGGTCGCAACAGCTCGTGGATCATTAATATTTCGGATGGATGAAAGAGGAGTAGATAGCGAAAAAAGGGTTTGTTTTATATGTTCTGATATCACCATTTATTTATATGTTTACAATTTGTTTTGAACAACCTATACAACAAATCCTATTGCTACACGTTTTGCACTTCGAAGACGATAGGATTTGTTTCACATTACAACCACAACTATTACGTGGATTTACTTACACTCGCGCTTTCATACTTTCAGCCACGGCCTATATGTTTTTCCGACCTTCTGCTACAATTGCTGACCGCTTTAACAACATAATCACTTTTATAACATAGTGGTGAAATATGTACATTCATTTATCAGCTACATAGATTTTTTGATTTCAATTCTCCGGAAGACTCAGGCTTGGTCGGTTTTACTTCGGTTCTATGAAAAGGAGAAGACAGGGCTATCAAATTACAGAAAGTGTCCTACACAGGAAGATCCTAGAGGATTGTCTTTAGAGCAATAGGGAACAATCATTTCTTATCCTACTTGCAAAGACTAGACTGATAATCGATCGAACGTCGTTTCGATGAATTATGCAGCGTGTATTATGGTGTGCAACGAATGGTTGACGCTACACAACGTTGTTTGTTCGTATTGCTTCCTATTTTGTATACATCAGCTTCCTGCTCTAACGTATGGTCGAGATACCGTTAATCATACCTTCATTTTGTTTCACTGTACAACATTATTCTTCGTGCCTGAACAACGACGTTCGACAGCTGGGTTCCCTGTATTTTCATATTTTCCTTGACAATTTCCTACTCGCGATTTTCTCGTATAATGATTAGCACTCTCGTTAGGTTACTTGCATTCGACCGCGTACTGCAAGTTGTTACACTTATTATTGCGTTCCCTTCTTCCGCCTATACGACACTTGCTGCTCGGGTTTTGCGATTTCCAAGCGATCACAGTTTGAAAGTAGTTGCGCACTCCTGACCATCGACAACGGCCGCCTCGTGTTCGAGGGTTTTCCGTATGCAACAAGCTACCCTTTCCATCGACCATCGACATCGGGCACAACATTTATAAATTTATTCCTTTGATTTGGCTCTAACTGCTTGCTCTGGTTGGGTTGCAAAATGATGGCTGCATATCCTATCCTGTTCCTATCGTCATCATCGTCGCCTTATCGACTTTGGGCAGATGCTGAAGAACGGGTAGAGGTAGCAGTGCAGCGAGTAGATCCGCTTCGGGTCCGTCTTCAGATCGAAACCGTCCACCTTGACCACGTTCCACTCGTCGCGCATTTGAGCGTAGCTGAACGACACCTGGTGGCGGGTGAAAGAAACAACGCAGTTTTGTTATTAGTCGAACAGTTTACCGTGACTCGCCTAAAGCCCAACGATCGTGTGCAACAAACAATAGCGTACCTGATCGTGGAACGTTTCGGGGCGGATGAATTCCATCGGTTCGAGATGCGAATGAAATGCGTCGATCACGGTGAGCGGCACCTTGAGGATGTGTTCTGGAAGAAATATGGAAATGAACCACTTTTAGTACCGAGTAATGTTGGCGAGCGTCTCGTTGTGGAAGCCCACCTATCAGGAAGCCCATCGTCACGTCGTCCGGGAAGCGGATCTTGTCGCCGATCGCCACAAACTTGCCACTGGCCGCGATGGGCATCATCCGCAACGCCAGGGCCCGGCTGATGCAGAACCCAGCGCCACCGGTCGCGAACCAGAACGTCACCTTTTTGTTCACTTCCGTCGACGTTTTGGTCTGGAAAAGAGAAAAAGAAGGAGGGAAAGGTCGCATGAGAAATGTGGAGCACTTTCGGCGCTGATGATGAGTTGATTGGGCAAATCAATTGATGCTGATTGAGCATGAGGCACAAGATGCGTCGACGATGGAATGCAGCTGAACGAATTGCGCCGAAATTGGCTTCTTGCGTGGCGCGCGAAACTGAATCGCGAAAACACACACTATGCTTGATTTAATCATCTCGGCCAGGGCAATTGTTTCAAGGGCGATTCGGGGCGATTCCAATTGAGACCGAGAGGAGAGAACGCCGATGCCCCAACGGAAGCTGATGGTTTGATAATGCAAGCCAATTGTGGCACTTCCGAACTTAGTCTCAACATGCTTAAGATGTACGCTTTACGCTCGATTATGTCTTCGATTTTTAACTCAATATTTTTGATGATGCGATCAAGTATTTACGATACGGATCTGATCCCACCATATTCAGCAGTCTGGACGGGAAAAAGGCCTCCGTTTCTTCATCTCCAACGGATGGAGAGAGAATAATGCAGCTGGAAAGAATCTTATTAAGAAGTTCTTCAAAAAGTTGCACATCTTCAGCAGGAGCGTGCATACATCCCGCTTGTTTTCGATGGTGATTGATATTCTTGTGCCGGAATTCGTTGCTGGTGCACCGACCACCATCACCACCACCACCACCAGACATGAAGTTTTCCCGATTCGATTGATCGATCGTTGTGACGATCTTTATTCATGATTGTGCACACACTGCGGGGACGTGGTTTGATTTCCAGCCCCCTGCGTTATCCCAGCGGCTGCTGTCCAATCGAAACGGTGCGAAGGTGGAAAAACCGGCACAAACTTTCGTCGTTACATATTAAATGCATTCCGCGGAGGTTGCGAAAATTATTCCACCGGGAAAAAAACAGGGAACGGAACGGAACAACCCACATTTCGAACGCAACTTGAAGCGAGCAGGAAAGGGAGGGAGAAAGAGAGGGACATTGGGGATGGAGGGAACGAATCACAGTTCCGTACCGGCGTCTGCCACGGCTTCCTTCACCGACGGAAGACACTTGATCTGCAGCATCCTCGGTGCTTTTACTCGTCTTTCTGCCCTTTCTTTCTTTCGCTCGCCTTCTTCGAGGCGTTGTGTGTTTTGGTACCGCACCGATCTCCTTGCGATGATGCCGTTGTGGTGGCGTGTGTTGAATTATTTATTTTGTACGTTTATGTTTTTGTTTTTAGTTCCCCTCCGGCGGGTGATCCGCCTCAGATGAGGGGGACCGGCAAGAAGGTAGCCAAGTGACGGACTGACGAGAGCGACTGACCGATCCGTGACATTCGCTGCCGGGAAAAGAGGGTGGCGGAAGACATCGCGGGACAAGCGCGGTTCGAAGGTGACACCCCCGGGTAAACCCCTCCCCTTACCTGCCGCTTCGCGGGCTTATTTATCATTCACTTCATCATTTCGCTTATGATGTCTGCAACCATACGCGCGAAGTCGAGCGGTTTCCCTGCCACCCTTCTGCAGCATCAGCCTTGCACCCACACGCTCGCACACCAGGGACCCCGCTCGGACGGATGACTTTGTTTGCTTGTGGAGCACGCAGTCGCACTTGGAAGCTCAGCATCATCTCACACAAGACGGTCGCGTCGGCCGCGCGCAAATCAAACAAAACACCAAACAATAAAACAAAACCCAAAGTAGCTGGTGCGCGCAGAGGCTGCTGCTGGGAACGCGGGCGCAGTTGGCTCGGAACTTCGGCACCACTGGATGGAAACCGTTGGCTTCGAGTGGCCGTCGGCGGGGTGGTTCTTAAGGGTGCGTTTTTTTTTCCGCCGGCGGAATGAGGTCTCTCGCCACTTTCTTCAACGGGGTGGCGTATTTCTTTTTTTTGGTCTCTGACCAGTACGTAGGTGTGTGGAGTTTCCTCCGCGGTCAAGAGTGGCTCCAGATTTGAACTCAAACACACCCGCTCTTCCCGAAAATCTTCCCCAGCTTCGTTGTGCCATTGCGGTTTGTTTGGTTTACGAAATGTTTGGAGCGATGATTTACGAGCTCACCTTCCGCCGGTTGACATAATTCGAGTCCGCCTCCCTTGCGAGCAGTCCACGGAAGACGGTATCAAACACGTTCCGCTGCCGATCCATTGTTTTACGCTCACCGAGGCGGATGTGGATCATCCTGCGTGTGCAAGTGTGCGGCGCGTACCGGACACTGTCAGTCATCGTTTGGACCGTCCTTTTGATGGACGTCCGCGCCGTCAGCGTCGTCAATCAGGAGGTCATTTTTCATGCCTTCAACATGTAAATGCCCTTCGGAAGCCCGCGTGCCCGGTTGTCCGAACAAATGTCCGAAAGGCAAAGCCCGCCACGCTCCGGATGTGCGCAGAAGAAGAAATATGCGCGTAGGAAGGGCGCAGTTTGTTTTTTTTTTTAATTGAATTAAATTAGCCCTAGATCGGATGGTTCCAGACCAGCAGAATGGTTGTTTTTCGAGTCTCTGGCCGTTTTGCCCGCTTTCTTAATTTGATTGATATGTTCAATCAATCGATGCACCCCGCTTCGGATGAAGTTCCCGGTTCCCGGTTCCCGGTGGGCTGTCCCATCGAATGGAGACACTCGGGGAATAATTGCCAAACAAGTTGTGACTGAGATGTCCACCCTTTTCGCAAATGGGTGTACAATATCGGAATCAATTAATCATCCATCCATCGCCGTCAAGTATTCTTCCAGCACCCAAAAGTTGTCCGTTTTTTTGCTTGAACCATCAACATTTGCCAGGAAGGATTTGGGAAGGAAAAGAAGCAAATAAAGACACACCAGGGAACAGGCACAGGCTAATCGTATTTTTTACGCAAAGTTGCAAGGTTTCTGCTACCGAACGGCTGCTGTACGCTATCGGACCGTGTTGATCTTTCCTTTGGTTCAATTAAATTAAAAAGAAAAAAAACATAAACCCGTCATCCCACACGCCAGAGTCTGCGCCTGGAAACGAGTGTCATTGCGTGAGGGGGTTCTTTTTTTGTTGATTGTGCCATTTCCCGATTACGCAAAGTGACTACGCAAACGCTCTGAGCTCTGGGACTCGTTTTAGGCGTCTTTTTTTCGCCTAACCGGCAGTTGCCGTCACCAGACTGGCTTATCCTGCGATCGCGGACGCACACACACAGATCTTGCGGACATGTGTCTCCATGGCTTCCGTAAGCATACCCCCCTCCACCCCTCTCCCCCACACACCGACAGCTTCCTTCCTTCCTTCCACCCCATTACGCCGTGTAATGATTTCCGCTGAGTGATTGCTGGTCAGCAGTATTTCCTCACAGCGAGCGCGACTCATTATTCATATTTTCTGCGGTGTTGTCGTTTCCCGGCTTGTGTTTTTCATTTTGTTATGCTGAAGGCGTTGGCGTCGGTTAGCACTTGCTGCTGGCCCGACACACATTGGATTGCCACTGTTACGCATCCGAGTTTTTGGTTGGTGTCTTTGCCCTCCCGAAACGACCCGAAGGTGTTCCTTCACGTAGATTCCGGGGCGAAGAGATTCTTATCGACGAATCGCTCCCCCTCTCTCTATCTCTCTCTGTTGGTGTTTGTCGGAATGTTATTTGGCATGCAACGGTGCCCACTTTCGGGGCCGACGGGGGCCCTTTGTTGTGCACCAGGCCAATTATTAATAACCCGTGTTTCTCAAGGGGGGTTTCTTTCGTTTTAAATATTTCCTTCCTGCCACTGTGTCGCGCCCGCTTTACCAGAGTGAATCCGTTCGCTGCATCTTTACGTCCGATCTCGGTCGGCGTCGGTCGGTTGTCTCTCCTTGCATTCTAAACGAGGGCTCAGGACCCAGTGTGGGTGCGTGAGGAGCATGAGTAATGGATCGAATCTGCAGCCTCGGGAGGCGTCAATGACCGAACTGATGATGCTTGCACTCTGATAACGGTGATCGGGATTATGCGCAAGGATGGCTGAGGGTGGTCCTTCCGTTTGAGACAAGTTTCATGTAACACGCCTGTTGAACAGTTGTTCCGTTGTAGGAGGACGGTAAGAAACATTAAAATGATCCAAAGAGGATTTAACAAGCAGTTTGACTAATGGCTTGTTTGGGCTGTTGTATTATATATTACTTTTAGATATGGATTGTTCCTTTAAAAAAAACCATTAGAATACGTCTATCGATTTACAAAAGCTTGTTGCAAGCGAAAAGCGAATTCCATTAATGTTCAGTAAAATGAAAAGAATACGACCACGTACAATATATGAAACGTCTTAAATCAAATTCCCCCTTCGAATTAAACCAATTATGTTACATGAGTGCGCGTTTCGTTCACTTATTTGTTGGCTTGCTTCAAAATTGCACCAACCACCTCCGGGACGTTCATAACCTTCCCTTAAATCCAGCCCAAATCTGGTTAAATTCGAGCAATCAACCTGCTTTAACCGTCGCAAATAAATGTGACATTTCCCTTCCGTCCACCATCAATTCACTTCTTTAAGATGTGGTGGATGTTTTAGCAGAAGCAAACAAATGCTGTGGTTGCGATGTAATCTCGTAAATGTTTTCGGCGCTCGCCAGTCGAAGATGGAGCAATTTTTCGTCGCAATTTAGGACCCATTTTTTATGCTCAACCAATGCCCCCTCCCGCTTTTCCAACCCGACTGGGTTCACGTTATCACGACTGGACAATCTGGCTCTGGCCAGATCCGCTCTGGCGTCGAGTGAAACAGTTTCCGGTGCCGGTGGATGGAGCCGAGCTGAGCTTTTCCGTTACCCTTTTCAGGATCGCAAACAACTGATCTGCGTCTTCCTTTCCCGTCTCGTTACTGGGGCTACTTCCTGCGCACCGTTTATAACTACGTTTCGTTACTTTTGATTTGTTACTCTTTCAGAGGGAAATCAAATCGAACAGAAAACGACTGCGACTGAGTTAGGCCCCCCCCCCCCCCCTTAATTCGGTGTGACGACGGGGGAGTTGATGGTTGAAAAATAATGACCAAACGTACGCTGGATGATGAGGGCACTCACGTGGCCGCACAACGTACCCTCAACCGGCCAGCCAGCGAGCCAGCCAGCCGTGCTGTCAAATCGGCCGCGTTTGTGTCCGTCAATTTGTGCTACTTCCGTGTAGACACGGGAAGGGACCCAATACCATAGTTCCAGTGGCAGAGGAGATACGTTTGCGCC
>JAOEFI010000006.1:21014108-21046330 GCA_034621735.1 Anopheles plumbeus
CGGACGCAAGAGAGCACGATTATGATGGATGTCGGAAACGTCCAAATCAATTGGCCACTTCGAGCGAGCGGCCGGACAATTGCGGACGCAACCCTCGACTGCGGCATGCGCCAGCGAGTACGTCAGATGGGGCTCACCCGAGCCGAAGATCAGATCAAAAAGGCTCCGTTAGACGGACGCGAAGCGATTCACCGCTCAAGAGTTAGATGAAAGGGAGAAGAAACATCACCAAAGACGAGGTCCACGAAACGAAGACCCTGTTCAATTCCGCGCTTCAAACCGTTCCGCGCGCATTGTGCAACAGGTTATCGACGAATGGTTCGCCATTTCTCTAGGGCTCGAGCGCCCAGTCCAGCCCTCGGAAGTCTCCTCCTGGCCGCGCGGCTGTCCGCCTGGGGCCGGGTCTATGTGCGAGTAATTGTAGCATAATTTACGGCGATACCGTTGCTGCTGCCAGGGGCCGCGAGGCCGGCCGGTGGCCAATGGCGCAGATAAAAGCAGCCAGCGGTAATAACATGCAATTTTGTGAGATTTGCGGCCGTTCTGTGTAGTTGGTGAAAGGCCCTTTCTTCCCCAGCTGCTTTAGGGGCCTATTTGGGGTCTCCGTTGCTATTGAATTTTTCCAAAAGAATGAAGCACAAATTAGTGGTAAGTTTTCATAAGAAACATAAGGAATGGTTAAGTTGTTTCTTTTCTTCGGAAAAGAAAACCAATAGATGGGACGATGAGTTTATGTGGAGTACATGAATGATTTTTCCTAGATTTCTGTGCCTTTTAATTAACTTTTGGACTAGCAAAATGCCCTCCTATCGTTGGATCACCGTCGGAATTCCGCCAAGCGAAGAAGTGTACCAAAAGATGTGATCAGTCAATTAAAATCTCCCGTTCTCGATGGGGAAAACGGAACGTTCTATCAATAAAAAGAAAAACACCAAACTCCTATGCCGTTTGATATGATGCCGAATCGTGGTGGGCAGTTGTAATCCTCTCCGGGCGTGGAGGAACTACTGGGATGTGTGATTTTATCCCGCGCCGTCCTCCGTCGCGCCACGCAGGGCCAATCCAATCCGTCACCCGTCAAATCATGGAAGAAAATCGCATTAGAATCGACCCGCGGACAGGCGGCTCACCGGCGAGATCATCAACTGATCGGTTCGGATCAAGCGGAGTCGGAGCGGGTGGCCGTGTGGCGCGGCCAGGATTGATTTAACGCACCATAAAATCGCAGCCATCCGGTCGCCGGGAGGCACCTCGTGCCGGGGGTGCCGGTCCGCGATCCAATGGGCGCCGAACTCCGCTCGGAGGGCCGGCCTCACTCCGTTAATTAGGTACGGTTTAATGCACGATCTCTCCGTAACCGTGTGTGCCGTGTCGGTGCGCCGGGTGTCTTGTCCGTCTATGATCGGAAGGTGCTAATTTTTATCCTCCTTCGATTGGCTCCGCCGATGACCGATGACGACCGCAACGGTCGAAAAATCGATATGGCGGACCGAAAGGGTTTTTTTTTCTCCCTCCTTGGGTTTTTGTATTTCCCTACACGGAGGGTCAGCGTCCCCGCGGCAGCATCTTCTCGGGACAGCGCCCGCCTGTGGAAAATGCTTGGTGGGGCGCCGATCATCATTCGAGGGCTCATAAAACTCCAATTCGACATCGACCGGTGAAGTTGATCATTAAAATTCTGTCCAAACGCGGAACGCCGTGCTGCGAAAGTGGGTGAACATTTTTGATTAAACCTTCGTAACCCTTATAAAAAGATAAACGTGCTCTCTCTCTTTTTCTCTCTCTCTCTTTCCCTGTGGGTTCGGAGTGACTCTATTAGTTATCCTACTTCACCTGACATGATGTTAAAGCTTGCTAATTGGAAAAATAAATCGAGTTAAACATGATCGTCTAAACTCATCGTTCCCGCCTTACTTATACAATTAGCACTGGTTCGCAATAATTCACGTAGATTCTCATTCAAGAAATTATAATTAAAAAAAATACCCGTTTGTCATTTCAAACAAGCCATTTGGTGGACATTTTGTCACTCAAGCTTCCTCCGAAGACAACGCTAACTTCATGTCGCATTAAATGGGTGCAATTTAAAGTCTTCCCATGATTGTCCGGAACTTCCGTGGGATGATTTTTGCAACATTTTTGCTTTTCTATTTCCTAGCCGCACGGTGGTGGTTGGGTTTTCCGTCCCGCGATCGAAGCCGCAATGGAAACGTCAACTAAATTAGGCGTGAATCAAATAATTGAGATATAAATCGCTGTTTAGCGAACGTCGCGTCGCTGGCAAGTCTTCATTACGCAGTTAATGGAAAGTAGCATTTATCGTTGCCATTTTTTATCGAGAAAAACCACCGTTTGACAATAATCGTCTGCGGCAGCGAAGGAAGGCCAAGAAAGCAACGGTTTGCCTAAGAAATCAAATCAAACAATAAAGAAGACTTTCAAGAAAAACTAATCTCTCAAACATAGAAAAAACCCTCTCGCCGAGTCACTCGAGACGCGCCTAGACAATGGTTCCAAATTTCATAATCGATAAATCATCGATAATAATTTGCCTTCGACTCTGTGCGCCTACGTATGTGGCGATTTTTTGTCTCCCAGAGATTTGTGACTCCCCGGCGGAACCACACCGGCGGAACAATGGCTCAGTCGTAATTTTTCATTTTAATCACTTTCCTTCGAATAGAAAAGGTGGTTGTCCTGGTGCTACGAAGGTTGGTGGTCTTCGTAATGCTTCGCCCGGCCACGGTGTGGTGAGGTGAAGACGTGCTTGTCAGGCGACCAACAGGACGCGCCAGCTTTGTGTATGCAGAAAGGGATAGGAACGAACCTTTCGTCTGAGAGGCAAGAAAAAAAAAGAGAAGGAAATAACATGGTGTAAACGATCACCGGGAGGGGAGGGCGATCGGACCAACCGCGCGCGAGCGCGAAACAAATGGTGTGTGATAAATTGGAAATTAATTCATAGTTAAATTAGCGATGGGCGAACTCTAATACTCAGTGACCGGTGCGGGGAACGAAAGGCTCCAATATCTACGCGATCTACGAATAGCGAACATGCGCATGTTGAATGTGAATAAAAAACTCTCTGAACTGCTAGACAAAACAAAAGGAATTATGAGTCTTAACTCATATCGCCGCCAAATTTACGATACGTCAAGCTCACATGCCCCAACAAAAGGGAATGACGCGATAAATAATACTCCCTCGTGAAGGCAGCCACTCGGAATATGTTTTCAAAGGCCATTTTGTGATCTAATTTTTCGTAATCCCGCGCGGTTTCAGCTCGTTTAGTGAAATGCTGCTAATTTATTCTCGCTTTCGGAGGCTTTGCCAGCGACTCGGGGGCACAACCAACAACAACCTGTCGAACAGGGAGTACGACGCATTTTCTCGACGGATTTTGTATGAAAAATTGGCACCTTCGGGGCGGGTGAAAAAGTCTCCCAAAAAAGGAACGCCGTTCGTCGCTTGCTGCCAGGTCGACATCCCGGGCGGAAATTTATGGGCCACATCGAAGACCACGGATGAGCATCGAAAGAAGCGCCTCATAAACGCAGCGTGACGCCGCTTCATCACGCGAGCCGTCCGGGGCGAGACCTTCGATTGATAGACTCGGCCGAGTTTATTCACAGCAGCAGAAATGTCGTCCTGCTGCTTCGAATGCTGCGCCGCCCGCCCTGCGCCATTAATCTCTCTCTCTCTCCCTCTCCCGTTTTGGGGGCACATTTCTCAATCATCGCGCGATAGATGCTTGATGTTTCGGGATCCCGCTCGGGACCGCCCGGGGCGCCACGGTAGTGATTTGTTTATTCATATTTAATTTTATATCATTTTTGCCACTTTTGCGACGGAGTTTCGATCGATGGCTGCGATGTCGTCGTGAGCATGTCGCCAAAAAATGCTATATCGCGATACCTCGAATGAGGATCGAGTGTATCAATGCTAACAGGTTGTGTTGAAGTTTCATTTTCCGATTCGTTATCTTCACCCCCGGTGCGAAGAAGAAGTCCAGCAACTGGCCGCGACAACTCCACGGGGGGTGACCGAAGATCTGGGCGCACTGCCGGACTCTCGCTTGCCCCTGCAGACACGCTTGCGATCATAGCATTCTCATATTCTCAATCTTCGATGGAAGATCAATTTGGAAAAATAATCGAAATAATTATGAAATCCGATGGAATCTGACCCCGATTTGCCACCGGATTCTGGTGGCGCAGTCCTGGTGGCGAACGTTTCCAAATGCCGATCTCCAGATACCGGCCTGGATCATTTAATTCTTCGCCTTCCGCGTAAACACATTATTAATGATAATTCGAGCATAATTTGACAAACATGTCATAACTCTTCACGGCTGGCCTTTGGTTGCCTTTGGAATATGGAAATTATTGATGCTCTATTTGATGTCTTGAGAACTGTGGAGAATGCCTTTATCTTACATTATCCAGGAATATTTCCAACGGTGAAGATATACTCGGCTTGCCCAGGTACCAGTCTTGTGTGGGGCTGTAGTCGTCCAGCATTCGCACCAGTCGTGGAACGTTCACATAGTTGTCATCGTCGAAATGGCACCACCATCTGGAAGGAAGGACAAAGAGAGGTAGGTTAGTACAAATGATTAAAGAATGTTGCTTAAAAATATGTTTACATGCTCTAGAAACTTGATATTTATTCCGTCCATTTCATTGAACGCGCACACTATTCCTTCAGGGGCTGCCTAGTGAGTTGTTTTAACCTTGGGCTACTGGCCAGCTTTGTTTTTCCTTTGCAAAGGTTTCTGAAGATTCGCTGCTCAGGCAGCGTCACCGTGTGGCTGCCTCCTGCCTTTCTTTCAACACTCCTTGAAGCCACTCCTCTATCCGAGTGACTATTACAAACACATCCCTGTCTCGGGTTTCCCGGTTTCAACTTTGGCCGAAAGGACGACATTTTGAAAGAGAATTAACACACTTATGAATTTGGAAATATGCAATTTTAAATACTCCTGATTCTGTCTTTTACTGATTAACAACTGGCATAGCCTACTGCGTGCAGTACGCTGAATTATATTTAGTTGTAAAGGTTGCTAAGCTAAAGCCGACTGGGATCAGCTCTGCTTAGTCGCTACGTTCTTGCTGTTTTCCCTGGGCGGAATCTTCGAAGTTCAGATTGACATGGCGGAAGACACGCTCATGTGGCTTCACAACGGTGTAGGACCCGCCGCATTCACGTTTGCCGCGTGGCCCCGCCATGGGTAGCATGTCCTCTGCCTGCTGCAGCCTTGGTTTAGCGATGGGCAACTTTCCACTAATCCTTGGTGTCTGATAGGGTCCACTGGATGTCCGTTGTGGAACGTTTTTGTTACTCCCGATGAGAGAGCTTAGGTTTTCCACTACTTCCTGTGTTAATCCACTATGACCACTGCGAGAGATAGTCGGCTTCCACCGCAGGGTCTCCTCCCGTCCTCCCGTGAGCTTCTCCTCCAACAACGCATCGAATCCTCCCGGCAGCTGATCTCTACCGCTGAGTAGCTGATCCATTTGCCCCTGGAGCTTCGTCAGTTGACCGGAAAACTCCTCCATTTTGTTCACCTGTTCTGCGCTGCCGACGGGTTGCAGCATTGAAGTCGCTGAAGCCCCTTCTTCGCGTTCTGCCTGCTTGCACTCCATCCTCGATTGAAACTCGTGGAATTCACGGGACAGGCGATCATGGTTTAGGTGAACCATTTCCTCGATCTTTTGCAACCGCTCTTCCAGACCGTGAATGATGGAGGGTAGCTTTTCTTTGTGTACGCTCCCCTGTTCCGTCTGCTCGTCAGCCACTGCCACCTGCGACTCCCGTTCGCCTTCTTTTCCTGGCCGCTGTTCTTGGCCAGCTTCCGGATCTACCCGGCCAGCGACTGGAGATGGCTGGTCTGCTATGTTCGGTTGCATTGCCTGAAGACGATCGAACGCTTCGCTTACTCCCGAAACAGCTTCCTCCAGAGTGTTGAGGCGATCGGCTTGCATCGAATGCTGATTTACAAGCTCTTTGTAGTTGTTGGCAACTCCCTGGAGCAAGCGCTTGAGCAATTGGTTCAACGCAACACAGTTGATAACTCCATCCGGAATCCCGATTGCTTCGTCTACGAGTAGGTCCTGTTCGCTTTGGTCAAGCATGGTTACTTTCTAAATTTAACGACGCTGTATTCCAAGGAGCTGGATGCAAATTATGCGCGGAAAATTGGTCAAAACTTAATAAGTAAACTAGATTGACAGGTAAACTATGAGGCTGAAAAATGATCCATTGTTAATTACGATGTATGCTTTGATGTTTCAACATGACCGAAAAATATATATTTTAAGGTTTCGAGAGAAGTTCTTCCAGTACAATGCTTTTCTTGTTCAAAACTGCCCATCCGATGGTTTATCGATTATATCCCGAGAATCGTTCGGCTGCACCGGAGGGGCACCGACTCCACAGTAATGTTTCCGGAGAGTCGCGCTCCTATTCAAAACACCGCTGCTGTGTCCGGGTGTACCGGCGATGGTAGTGTAGGACATTTTCCCGGGAAAATTCCTGCTACTTCTCCGGGCCAATGAATCGACCGACTGTGATGAGGATTTGCATTTCTCCATTCTTTCCATCCTGCTCTGTAGCTCCATCAGGATCTTCTGCACAGTTGCCAGCTTGGAAAGGATCACTTCCATTTCGCGATCCTTTTGATTCGGAACCGTCGTTTCTCTCCGCCTTGAAGCGGCAGGAGCGAACGACGACGATGATACGTCTTTCGTTCGACTTGGGCTTTTTCTCAGTGAACGTTCATCAATTGTTACCCGGCTGCTGGTGGTGGGTGGCCCGACTCTACCGGGCCGAACGTTTTCCCTGTTCGTCACCTGTTGTAGCGGCCGCCCGTTGCCCAACATCAGGTGCAACACTTGACGCAGTGCAGCACAATCGATTGCACCTCCGCCATTGCACAAATTATCGATCAGCTTTGCGATGTACACCTTCCCCGTCGGATCGGGAGGCATTACGAATGGATGGACTTTCGAAGGACGACCGAAAAGGACAACAAATTTATAGTTTCCGATACACGGTCGGATTTGATTTTTCACTGCGATTTTTTTGCCCAGCGCTCGTTGACAGTCAGCTGTCAAAATAGGCTAGTTTCCATGGAGATGGCAGCTTCACTGAAATCATGCGTCGAGACGAAAGCAGGCGTACGCGCACAGTGGGGTACTAGCTACTCGATGACCCCCGGGGAGGGGTAAACAACACGTCTTGAGGGACGGGACTTTGCCCTGGTGTGTCTTTTTAGCCTTCGGCCCTACTGTGATGCGATGATTAGTAGTGATGACGCAGCCGAATGCTGAGACCACGCGGAGAAGATCGAACGGGGTGAAACGAATTTTTGGTCCCCTTCTTGGGCCGGTCCACCATGTGGCCGGAGTTCTCCTTCCCCTCGTGGCGGTGGCGGATGCTTGGAAGGAAGAGCACCAACGAGGAAGGCTGGAACACCGAACCGGGCCAACCGAGGGTGTCCAATAATCTAATAAGCGAACGAATGATCCGGATTAATCGGTTCATCTTCGAAGCCGGGTGGAGATAGGCTTACGGGTGGATCGGGTACTAGTAAGGGTTGACGAGCGAGAGGAGGATCGGAGGAGGAACATTTAGCTCAAGGAAGAAAAAAAAGCCCCGACTAATGGCCGGTAATGAAAAACTTTTTCGACGATCGCCAGAACGTCCGTCCCCGTTTGCTGTGTGGGAAAAATTCAATCAATCATATCACATGACCGGTGGACGCCGATCGGGCCACGACGAGCGGCGGGAATCGATCGAGACTAATTTCAATTTTCCACCAGATTTACGAACATTCTATCCCTCCCAACGCTCTGATGATGATAAGTGAAATTACACTTTTGTGTTTTGCTTTTTTCGGGTTGGGAACGAAAAAAAAGAAACACAAAAAAAGAGGCCAGAATGCGAACATAAATCTTATGCTGGAATTTCCGTGAGTTTGGAGCAGCTGCTGCATGAGTTTGGATTCTTAAGTACGCATCTACTGTAAATTTTCACTTTCACTTAATAACAATCTGCAGCATGTTTTGCATACTCTGTAATCATATCTATGCTGTAGGTCTATCGTTATGCCAGATGTCTGGGTAGTTTCTTTTCCATTCTATGAAGGGCTGCACCGTGACCCATAAACATCCTTCTCCATCAAATACTATTTAAAAATGAACACCAACAAAAAAAACATTCAGGATTCGATTTTACAGTGAATTTACAGTTCATTTTACTTTTAACAAGGATCACTGAAACATGATCTTAAGAAAGACATCGGTAAGATTTCATCTAAAATCTACTCACAATCGTTCGGCGGGAAATCGGTTTAAAGTGTTGGCTGTGATGATTGTAATTTGAATTCCAAAGCATCAAACCGTTAAACCTTAATTCAATCATGCGACGGTGTCGGTTTATCGGTATAATAAATCAACCGTAAAATCCGAGAACTTTATTGTTTCCGATCGTTTATCGATAAGATTCTCTGCGAAGTCCCAGCCCTCTTAAAATCGATCGTATATTATTTGTCGCTGTGACAAATGAAATCAGACTAACTGGGAACTAAAAAACCAACACACGAAGAAGCAGATCAACATGCGGTAGATAGCCAGCAACAAAAAAACACACAATCAAAACACCATAAGCATAAAGCCAATGATCTAGCCCTTCATTCTAGCGTGTAGTTGTCATCCGTGATCTTATGTTATCCAATGTTCCTGTAATGTGTTGCGCTATGTATGTAGAACGAGCTTAGATTTGATAATTTTCCTCCGCCGCAGCCTGCTGATTTTTTCTTTCTCTGACTGTGACTTTGACGAGACACACTGGCGCAGCGTGTGGTGGTGTTAGGTCTGTCGTTATTTTGAATCTAATTTTATGTCCTTACGCGCCATAAACCTTCGTGGAACGTAAGAACGTAGTGCGGCTGTAACGTGCGCCTCTATTTCATGCGCCGTTACGCAAGTGTTCGTTTTATGTGACCTCTTCTCGAGGTTCGTGACGATGAGATCAGCGGGAAGCGTGAAGCATCTTCTGGCCTACTTGCTTGCTACTTGTCCGCTGCTGCTTCGGTGATTGCCAGCGCTCAGATCATTCCCGGCACCGTCGACCGGTCCAAGATTCTATCCCACCCGTGATCGAGCCCGGGTTTCCCTCGGGTCGGTGTGGACCTTTTATGTGCCCTAAAACGGATTGGTTTCCCGTCCGCGCCGGAATGGTCGCGAGGTGACAGCGCGATGCTTGCGTGAATTGATCGTAAAGCTAATTTCTCGGTACGGTTCGCGCTGGCGGTTTGCTCGTAAACGTATTGCTTCCTCCGTTTCGGCAGCCCATTCGTGGCGGGTTTCATTTCCATGCCCTCGGTTCTGCTGGGGTCCCAAGCTCCATAGCCCGAGATTCAGATTGAGTTGCGTGCGATCGTTTCAATTTTACGGGCTACCAACGCTTCAATCCTCCGGTACTGCCCGTAAGTAGTTTCGGTAGGTTTCGCTTCCCTCTTTTATGGACCTCCACGAACACGGAAGGGCACACACAGCTTCTCTTAGTGAATTTGAATGGAACTCGGTGCATCGGTCGAAAAGTGGCCGCCCCGAAATGGTGGAAAACAGACCACCGCCAACGCGCTTCTAGATCGAAGACGGGGAGGCTAATTAATTATTTTACATACAAGCTCACCTCACCTGTGCTGGATGGTGGAGGACAAGGATTCCAGACACGATCGCACAGACACTTTTTCCGTGTACCGTCCCAGTACATTCACTTGGTGGCTTTGGGTTTTCATGAAACATTCGCTCCCGAGGCTGATGATAAATCAGTTTGAGCGTGGCGCGTGAAGTAATTGTTCTTAATTAAAAATGCAACGGTCGTTAAACAGGTCCGGCGTTAGCCTTTCCGTTCTCAGCCGTTCAGAACTGGATCGCCGTGAGATAAACACGTTGTACACAGGACGCTGGAGGGACACTTTCGGGAGGGAGCGACTCAAGCAAGAGTGACCAGATCACGCTACTGTAAGGTGATAGAAATAAAACAGGGTCAGGTCCTAGCGGGAGCAATGTGGCAATGTCTTGTGTTTTGCTGAGAGACGCTGACAGCTAGCTGATATACTGCCATTCTCAAAGGCGCACGGAGTGACACACACAAACACACACCAGCGACAGAAACCGTGATCACATTGATCACGACCCGTACTAACGCTGGGTGTGGTCATAGTGTTCGCTGTCCGTTCGAAGGGTACACGCGCCGCACTCGTGGTGGTGCTGTTGGCAATAAAACAGGGTAGCAAGCACGAGCCTGCATGCAACCGTGGCACGGTGGTGGTTTTTGCTCTTGTCGAGGGCACCTCCCTTGAGCTTCCCTTGAGCTAGAAATAGAGACCGCGCCCGGACATGGCGGCCGGACTGGATGGGGCGGGTCCCATGTAGCTCCAGGCATGTCCGATATTGATTCTGGCGCATGCTCGCCGGGTCGAGGCCAGGCGGGTCCGACTACCCCGAGGCGCTACCAGCAAAGCAAGAAGGCCCAATAGAAGAGGGAAAGAGACAGAACTTGCAGCGCAACCTATGATGTTTATGGCGCGGCGCACGGTTTCGAAAGTAAACACACCGGAGCTCCTCCAGAAACGACAGAAACGCCCGGAAGGGAGCCGAGGCCACCCTTCGGCGCGGGGGTCTGATACGTAATAATTAACGGAATGTTTTCTCGATCGATCGGGGCTCGGTGGTCGGGGTGGCGATCTGCTGTTTGCGAGTGGACACCCGTCGGGGAAACACCTAACCCCCGGGAGGGACAATCGTGATCGCTGCCAGCCCGAACCGTTCTACCATTGAGGTTCACGATCATGTGATAGCGGGTTCATATCTGCAGGGAAGGTGTACGCTATCCAATCGTTGGAGTGCAGATGGAGTCTCAGGCTACAGTGACGAAAGTCTCGTGCCTGAGAGAAGCCAGCTAGGAGGCCCGGCGAGGGCCCACGAAGCATCGACTAATCGCATAATCGATCGTAATCGTAATCGCACTCAGGATATGCGCATAAGGTACGCATACATTTGTCCACCTAGTGAGCGTTGGTTTTTGTTTTCGAGGAAAATAATTTCCCACCTTCACCCGTACTCCCGCACGACCTGAGCGGAGGCTTTCCGGGCACCATAACGCGCCTTTATCATCGCGCACTCAACCTTCTCTGTTCTTCGTACTATCAACAGCTTTCGATCGGGATCAACTGTACTCCTTCAGGAAGGCTTGCTGCAACCTGGAATATTAGTCCCCGCAAGGCGCCTATCGACTTTCTTTATGTTTTATTTATGCGATTAAAACCAACCGGCTCTTGCTCGATTAACATACTCGATTGGCCTTTTTGCTCCATTCGGTTCATGTTGGCGTGCAGATAGCACCGACGATAAGAGCAATCGGTGGAAGGGCAGCAAATGAAGCAAAAAATAAAACAGGAGAACATCGTACACCCAGAGAGAGAGAGAGGCTGCACTGAGATAAGCATCCTTTGGATACCTTAGGACCTTTGGGTCCTAGGCGTGGTGTTTGCATGCTTTGGTTTCGTTTGTCGAACATCGATCGATCGGCCGGGGTCCTCAAGGGCCGGCGATCGCAAATTGATACCTCTCACACAGAAGATATGTTACATACGATGCACGTGCATCTGGCCGAGCATGCATGCACGGTAATCGGGCATGTAGATTTTTCCATCCGATATCGATCGTAGAAGTATATTCCGCGATACCGTGGTTTTAGGGTTTAATTTAATCTCGGAATACAAATCGAAGGGGAGGCACTTTCTTGGAGTGTGGCTGTGTGTAATTGGAGAAGCTACCAGAAGGATGCTGCTGTAGAGGTAGATTAATTAACTCAAGTGCTCGGCAAAGTGTCCAACGTACTTCAGTTTCTTCGCCTAGCTTAATACAGCTGATTTAAGAATAGATCAATATCACCCTCACTGAGGCATTGCTTCTCTGGCACTCCACTGGCATGCTTGATAAAACTGGCAACGCTTCCGAGCGTCCTCTATTGCCGTTCAGAATTAATTGTCTTTCACCACGATCGGCAGTGCATTGGAGCAGTTAATCTTTGCCCTTACTCTTGGGCTCGCTGATAAATTGGTGAAAGAAAATCGTTTGCCATGTTGTGCCAAATTGCTTCCACTACGGTCGACCGGGCGACTCGTGGCTGCCACCCCCGCCTCGCCTTCCTGTGCGTCGATTCGCTATCGCTGTTCCACCTTCCATCCTTGCATCGCCAGCCCATTAGTGAGATTTGTGGGCCTGCACGGCGAGTGTCCCTTTTTTGCTTCAGTCTAAGCTGCTCGTTTGCTTGTGTGCGACCGGGCCGCGTTCCGTTCGCGGGTGAGCGAAGCGAGAGTGAATTGATTAAATTGGTCTTAATTAGTGAATACCGAGCATATTTTATGCAGCCCGGAACATCGGGTTCATCTTCCGACCGCATCCCACGATTTCTCGCCGATGCCGGTCCGCCCGCTTCAGGGTCGTCGTCAGTGCATGTCTTCTTCATTTTTCTCTCGTTTATCAGGCCTTGCAAATACATGTGCACACACCGACCGCGGTACACGGCGGGCTTGCGGTGTGGTTATGCGTGTGTTTTTTTACGCCACGGAAGCGGCCCGGCTTGTCGGCGGTAGCGTAAAAGTTATGTTGCACGATAAAGTGCAAGGTTCCTCGCTTACGCCATTGTTGGCGTCTTTCGTATCGGTTCGCTTCGCATTCGTTTCCCATTAGGCTGCGGTGCCGCTGTGCCGGCGGAGGAGCGGAGCGATGCAAATCCTTGCAAATGTGTCTTTATTTGTCGACGCCTCGCCCCCCTTCTCCCCCCCCCCCCCCCCCACACTCCAGCAGTGGAACGCCCAGTGCAGCCCGCGGGTGAATGTGAAGCGACGCGTTAAAAAGAATGCAAACACGATCTGTGCGCATGCTGCCACTTGCTGCTGCGCCCGCACGGTGGTTTCCCTTTCCTCTGGTGCACCGTGGGTGCAGTTGGCCGCGCGTGGAGGAGTTATTTTCCTGTTGTTTAATTCCCTTTTCTAGATTAAGATTAATTTTCGCCCCAACTCTCCCTCGCTCGCTTGTCGTGGCGTGTTTGTAGGAGTCCCTCTTTGGAATCGGGCACGAGATTTGGGATTTGTGTCGGTGGCCGACCTATTCCGGCATGCTCCGCCGACGTATTCCCGGGCAGAAGGTGTGTGTGTGTGTGTGTGTGTGCGTGGGTTGTCGCGGCCGTTTCTGCTAGAGGGTGTTTTATTTTATCTGCCCTGCGTTGGATGATATTTACTCGGCTCTTTTTTCGGTGGCTGACATAGCGCAAGCGAACCAATTAAAGAAAACTCTTCCGAACGGTGTTCGTACTCGCTGGTCTGGCCCCAAGAGGCTGGCTGGTTCGCCTAAGATTGATGACGAGGGTGTTAATGAGCGGGGACATCGGGACCGAAATGGATAGAGAGCGAGAACGAGAGAGAGCGTAAGACAGGGATGGAGCGACAAACACATCGTCGCATGTTAGGTTGACTTCGCAGTTCGTCCAGTCGCGTCGAGAATGGAATAAATTTATTTTAATTAATGCAAATTTTTCGCCACGGTTCTGTTCGTTGGGATCGCGCGATCGGTACGGCGGATCCGTTGGGCCATGTTTTGATTAAGAAAACATTCTTCGGCAAAGTCGCAACGCATCGTTGGGCAGGGCGGCAAACCAAACAAAAAAATGGCACACTCTGCGCGATTATATGGAACGGATTGGGTTTGGTTTTTTGTTGTTCCGGCGAAGAGTTTCTTCAAGGTTGAAGGAAAGAAACAGATTTTTTGTTTAAGTCCTTTTTGTTTCACTGTGATTTTGTGTCCACTAAAGTCTTCGCTATAGTGAAGAAAATTTTTCGACTGATCGATATTGAACTCCTTTCGCTTTTTTTTTGATTTTGATTAAAAAAAAAAGATTTTTTTGTGCGCGCCAATTCTGCGGACTTAAGACAGACGAGTTCGGACCCATGTTACATTTCGATGCTTAATTGGGCGGCGTTCTTCAAGTGTCCGGTCCGGTGGCCCATTCGGTGGCCACTTGAAGTCGCGCCGGACTTTTTGCCGTGCATTGCGTGTCTCTCCACAACCCCTTTTCCCCCCCGTTCCCTGGGGGAATGAAAGGATTAATTCGTAACGGTCGCCGTTCGGTATTGTGCATGTTTTCAAGA
The DNA here is from genome assembly GCA_034621735.1 of Anopheles plumbeus. Classification (NCBI taxonomy): domain Eukaryota; kingdom Metazoa; phylum Arthropoda; class Insecta; order Diptera; family Culicidae; genus Anopheles; species Anopheles plumbeus. The sequence continues at coordinate 21,028,333 of JAOEFI010000006.1, forward strand.
TTTTGTTCCAACACCGAACCAAGGGTCCGTTGTCGTCTTCAGACGGGTGAACCGAAGCCACACGGAAGCCTCTGAAGGTTGTAGCCCCGTCGTCAGGGTGGCATTTTGTGTGACGAAGGCCCGGACCCCTGCCAGGAGGGAAACTGGATCAATGCTGGGGACGTCCTCGGAACCGGCGCTTCGGTAGCATATTTTCAAACTGTCGAAATCGGATCTTTTTACACGTTGCATCGTTGGGGACAGTCTTGCCAATGTTTCTGACAACATATTGCAATCATCTCGTTCTAAGTATATGATTCAGTGATGTATCAGCAAAGCTATGGCAATAATTTTGCATGTGTGTGTTCTACAAACGATCCTGACAGCCTGTAAATATTGTTCCTCTATCATCCTGTTTCGCGAATTGGAATAATGCAAAGCGATGAGTCTTCCGTTCCGCGCTTGTTGCGTTGCAAAATAAGGCAATAAATTCCCCGATGGGTAAGAATTAAAAGTGTCTTAATTCCCTGCCACCGTCACCGAAAGTGGCATTAGAACGTTTTGCTCCGCTTAGCGAGGGACGTGTATCGGGTATTTGGCGAAATTCTCCCCGATCGTGCACTATAAAACGTGAATGTCACTTTGCATGTTGTGCTGTCTTGCGAAAGAGGATTAAAATACCACTTAGGGCGAGTCGTGCTGGAATTATGGAACGGTTTTACGATTTATGCACATGTCGTTACGGTGTTTTGTGTTTTATATTTTATTTCCGATCTCCAAAATGTTCTTCTATTTCCGACCGGGCGGAACATAAAACAAGCAAAGCTTACATGGGAAGGCGATGACATTCAAAGTATCCCCTTTTCGATCTCCATTTTTTATGTGTGTGTTTAATTAAACTTTTCTGTTTGAGTAACAGAATATGTTGAACACAATTCTTATTGCAGTTTGGAAAACTTTGTAGGAAATAATTTGCTAATGAATTCAATAGAAGGAATCCAATTATGGGTCGAAACAGTATAGGAGATCCTATAGGTATAGGAGAAAGCCCTAACAGATGCTCCCACCTGACTCGGCATCTGTTGTTTGTTTACGTTGGCGTGAAGCATAAATAAAATCTCCGGCAAAAGGCGTTTAGATAGAGAAAGTGGGGCCATCGCACCACGAACAATATCATTATCACACGTTGTTCAAACTTCGATGCCTCAAAACGAGCGATTGTGGAGGGATTGTTTTTCGGCCCTTGTGGTCAACATGAACAAAAAATTTGTCGCTTCTTGACCACCCGGTTCCATCCGATCGTGCTCGGTTTTCTGCTTTGCCTCGGAAGCGCCCGGGAAAGAAAGTTGTCAGTCAAAGCTCCTAAAGTGTGGAAGCAGTGGGGGTTTTAATGTCACCGCGTGCTTTGAATTCGTGGGTTGTGCGGCATTTAAAGGGAACAGATAAACCCTTCAAATAGCTCCCAGCTGTAGCCCTATTCAAGCAGCCATAGGAAGTCTGAAAAGGAAAAGGCTCACTCAAATCTCGCCCCCAATCTCCTCAAGGCGAAAAAAAAGGGGGACTTAAAAAGGGTTTATTCCAAACGCAACCCACGCGCACGCACTCTACCTGTATGCGTTTGCGCTCGTGTATTGCCTCGGGAAAGGCGGTCGGAAGGACGGTTTTCCCAAGGAGCGGGATCATCGTCGTGATTAATCGATGTGCACACCGTTATTAGGAGGGTGATTAGTTTCTCATAACGCAAAGATGAATCACTTCCGTTCGATGGAAACGAGGGGGAAGGGGAGTTGGGGGAGCGTTTGGGGGCGTACTGGCGTAAAGATAATTATGTTCGTGCGTCTGCCTGTGTTGTGTTTCCTCTATGCTCGCATCTTTCGTTCATCTTATTGGCCTTTATTTTTGTTGACTCTCAATCTCTGACCTATTGTGTGTTCTCTACTATTTCATCTTTCTCCAGCTGAAGCTGGGCTGGAGAGTTCATTAGTATTGGAGATGATTTTTCAAAAATATATCAAATTTCTCTAAATTCAACTGAGGCGTTTATGGTTCATCCTTCTGTGACGGAACTATTGAGAAGGAGAAATTGGTTGTATGTAACCCATGGAACGGACATTTCTCGACAAGGTAAAGAAAAGCCATTTCGAAAAGCTTACCGGTGTGCGGAACTCGCGTCATCCAAATGGTTGATTAATTGTGTCAAAAAAAAAAAAAGGGTAAAACATCTCTCTCCCCTTCCGCACTAATTTTCGAGTTTCGTTCCGCTTCGATTCATTGCGTTCCATTGCGATTAGTTAAGGGCCAGTGGAAGACAGGTCAACGAAGATGTATCAAGATGTGGAACCAAATCAGAGTTCCACTCTGTTGAACGTTAGAGAGTCGAATGGAAGTACCAGTGGTTTTCAGCTGAGTTTTACGTTCTACAACTAGTAGACATCTAATAATGTTAACAGTTATTAACTTCCGGCAACTAGTAGACATCTCGTAGAGTGTAGAGCACTCGCTTACTTTGTCATGGGAGAAAGCAGAGGCATGCTCTGAAGGAACATAAGAGTTCTGGAGGCACGCCTTTTCCCTGTTTAAGTTTCCTTCCCACACAAATACATAGCAAGATAAATGACTTTTTTGTGATCCTTCATTGCGATTGCAGGAAACGCATCGAATTGTAATTGACGCAGGAAAATTACCTTTTGTTTTCCTGCTGGATGCTTCTGGTGCAAGGTGCAAGATTCGAAACTGTTTCCCAACAGGAAAATGCTCCACCGAACCAATTCGACCTTTCTGCTAAGCTGTCCGGTTCGCAAATGATTAGTTTCGCTCTTAATTATTAAGCCGATAAAAAATGGGAGACAAAAAAGCAGCCGGACCCACAACAAACAGGTTCATCGTTGTAGAAGGGAAAACACATGTGGCCGGGTCATGTTGGTGGTTCGCATAACATTCCACCAGTAGCATTACCCGTTTTGGGCCATCCATTCACCTCACTCACCGTAGGGAGTAGGGAAACCGGCGCGACCGGCGTTCGAGTCGTGTAGCATCTGACAAATAATCTTGATGGAAGTTATTTTTCAATGTCGCGGTTCTAAGTCGCGGAGATAAGTGTGCGCCTGTTTGTGCGCGCCCGGCTCGCGTATCCCGAATGCCGATGGTAAAGATGGTAGCCAGCCCGATGGCTGCCCGGAAATGATACATCGTTTCTTCAATCAATCCTAGCCCCTGCTCAATGTCAACTGGACCGAGGAAACAGAACCATGGAAGTGTTTTTGGACTCGCCCCTCGCCCGTACATTCCTACGCGGCGACTGGACGGACGGGGAAGTTTCAAACGTTTTGACAGTTTTCGAATAATCCACATACCGGCCGCTTAGCCAGAGCCAGCGCCACGCTCCCTCGAATGCTGCCGGATTTGGGCTGGCGGTTCGGTTCGGTTCGCCTTCGATTCGACTGCTCCGTCGTTGGAAGCCGCTTCGCTTGTTTCTGTTGTTGTTTCGAACACTTCCCCAAACCGATGTTCGAGCCAGTCAGTTGACCGGAGGGGGCGAGCATCAGGGAATTCGAATCGAACTTATTTCACGCCCTTCCACACGTCCCGGCTTCCTCCCCGTACGGGTTTCCCCACATTCCTGTTGAACGAATCCTGTCACGTTCTTTTTCTACGTCGCTAGGTCCGTATTCTAATGCCGCTTCGGAACAGGTTTCTGATCGGTTCGAAGACCATCGCATGTGGCAAGTGTATGCATGTATGTCCGTTGCGTTGTTTTGGCCTTTCCGCATGTTTACGATTCAAACGCTCATACGCTGAAAGTGTTTGACAGAGAAGTCGCCATTTCGGGGGGTTCTTAGAGTTTTATACCTTTCAAGGTTGCGGAACTGCGAACTTGATGGATTTATTTTAGATACGTAGGATATGTTTTAAGAATTTGCCACACGAGGGCAAATTTCAAGCAGCAAGTGCTCGTTAAACCAGATCTACTACTAATGATGATTTTACGGGAAATAAATTGTTGCGCCTTTTCGTACCTCATCCCGGTACTGGCTATGATAAAAATGCATACAATCCATTGGCAAGGGTGGGCCACCAACATTGGGTGCCAGATGTTACCTGGACGCTGGGATGTGGTCGTTTCTGAAGCCACAGGGCGTATCGGTCATATATATTGGCAGGCATGCAATATCGCCCGGTCTGCGATGCCAAACGGTAGAAAGGGCTGGCCGAAGGCTTGCTGCTGATTTTGCAAACGCGCACGGAACGGGATTCATTTAATCAGGTCGTAAATTTTCCATCCAGCCCTTTGCGCTTTGCCGTGCTCCATTTTATCGTCCCTCTGCCAGTTCGGAGTGTGGTCCACGCGAAGTAACTGGCCCCGGGCGGCGGGGGATGGGGGTGTGCCCCGAAAGAGGAGGAAAGTTGAAGGTGTTTTTCTGTCGGCGCCTTTCGCGGGCGGGTTTTTTTTCTCCTGTGTGCTTTTCCGGCCCGCTCAAGTGGAAAGGAACTCGTAGCAAGCGTGTCTAGCCAAGAGCTACCAGCAGCTACCTCTCGGTCGGGCTCAGCGGGTTCTGGGGAGAGGCTGTTCCAATTCCAACACCTGGCACCATCACTAAAGGTAGAAGGGAAGCCTAAAGTAGAATGCAATCGTTGCAGAAATAAAACCGAACAACTTTGAACCCCGGATCGCGGGGAAGGCGTGAAATCGATTGCCATTTGCGGGAGCTTGCTGGTACCGGCAAGGGGGGAGTTGCACCTCACCTTCCCGGACAAGCGTCCAGTGACCGATTAAAGGACGCCTGGATCGTGCCCTAGGGGGCGGTTTGATAGAACCGGTGGGTGGTTGGGCACTATCACGAATTGCAGGTCCGGCTCGTGATGAACTCTCCGATCCGGGTTGTTTTCGAGTTCAATAATCGGTTTCAATGGGTAATGTACAGAGGTTCGAATCAACTTAATCAACTTCTTTAGACTGGAAGTGTTTAGCACAAAAACTGTTGAGTAGGATTAGTCCACCTCTCCATAAAACAAGATTGCCATTTTATTGACATTGTGCAGAAAATGTCGGAACGAAACTTTTGATTTTGAAATTCGATTCGATTCTCAAAACGTCATCGATCAACGCAGCTTACCGCATTCGCCCGCATGGGACAAGAGGTAGGGAGTGTCCTCGGTTAGCTGGCTATCTATTGGTCCATTTAGGTTCGTTTCGCTGCCCTACCACCAGCTACACTGGATGATTGGGCCATATGATTTCTCATTAAATGAGCGTTAGGCGTCCGCTGCCAAAGTGAGTCATCAACCGGTCACTTTGAAAGTGTTGCGACGCGACGCGGGATCAACGCGGGGAAGGAAGAAGTTTGTGGTGCGCTCGGGTGGAATGTAACATGCCTTTGATTAACACCCGTTTCGTGAATAGGACGTGCGCGTGCTCGATCCCTTTCCGAGGCCTTTCTCGTTCGTTGCGGCCGTCTGTCTGTCTTATTAATATATTTTTGAACAGACTGTTGAAGAAAACGGTCCGAGACGGCTGACCTTTTGGGCAAGGTGAGGTAGCGGAACCCAGTGGATGGGGTGGCCGCGGTTGGCGCCTTGTCAAATGTGCACAAACGTCATGTTCAGGTTCACGCAGCGAGGCTTGTATTAACACGAAAGGGATTGGCTACGGTGAGCGGATTAGAGTTTTTCGATTGGGCTCATGTTTGTTTGTTTCGTGTGTGCATCGAATCGGTACGACGCGGTGGATGTGGGTGTGTGGAGCGATGGCTTATGGATTCGAAGCCAATCGAAAGGACACTGTAAAGACCGCGTGAAACCTAATATCGGTCCGTAGACGGACGGTGCTACAATTCTCAACGTGCGGAATGGTTGACAACTCTTTCGACTCTTCCCACCGAACACTTGGCCGTGAACGTCAAATGCAGAGCAGCTGCCGTCTCCCTAGACACTGCACCACTCTGAACGTGGACGCCGTCTAATCGGATTATTTATGCATTTTCGAACACCAACAAACTCCCTGTGCTGCATTTAGGCCTGTGCATGTTGCGTTGGACACCGGCCAGACACAGGTTTTTCTCAACCGACCAGCGACCCAACGGGGTGGCAAAATTGGTACCAGCTCGCGAAACTGAGACGGCGCGTTCCAACGGCAAGAAGCAAGAAGTGCCGCAGGAGTACCGTTACCGTCTGCCCGCACCGGGGTCTCCGGTACGATGGCAGATGCTTTGGCTTAAAACTCCTTTCACATACTACCATTTCCCAGCACGGTCCACTTCGCGGCCATTACGCTCCAGAGAGAGAGAAGAAGTAATTAGCGAACAGCGTGGCTGTAATTAGTCTTGCGCGGTCAAATCGCACCCAACTGCCAGCGACCTGGGAGTCTCGAACGGCCGGACTCTTGTCTATCGGCTGAGGCTGTCGTCTAGTGGCTTTTGCTAACTCTCTGCTCTGCAGTGCTGTGCAGGGGGCAAAAGCGATTTTTCAAACTTGCGTACTTGCGATTTTGAGTTTCCCACCCCCGGGAACTCCTCCCGCGAGTCATGCGAGTTTTATTACCACTTGTTCGCTATTATTTCGAAGTTACGCCGGTTCGTGTACCAAGTGGCCGTGCCGGGCCAGCCCTTCTTGTGCGCTTTTCCGTCCGTAGTTTGGAAGCATTTAAACGGGCTATTTCACGATGGTTAGCGCTTGCGACAGCTCATTCGCACTGGATGTGTTTATTTATGCCCTGACTGACCACCAGCTCCCTGCAGTTCACGGATCTGGCGTCCACATTGCAACGGAGTAAGGGAAGGTAGCGCTGGTCTTAAAATACAGTCATTACCCAGTGGCATGCCGGTAGGAGGATCACGCTGGACGTGAACTCATTTAGCGTTTCCAACGAGCTGGCCATCTTAGAACATCCCCGAGATGTACGTGAGATTCTCATGTGGGAATGAGTGCTCTATATTTCTTCGTGCGGTCATTATCTTTTAGTATGGATTGGAAGAAGATGTGGACTAATTATAAATTAGTGTTTGAAGCAACAGCATCCTACAGATGATCCGGATAAAATCAGGATTTTAAACGAGGAAAACATTCCTGTTGATAACAGATTGTGGATGTTCGAGGCAAGCAATGAAAACAGAAAGATGCGAAACCAGGTACAAAATGTCATTGGACGTGGATCAATGCCGGGGCCATGGCTCGCTGAAGGACACCGATTGAAGGTTTCCCGATCGAATTACCGATAGTGTTTACCGCGAGTCACAAACCCGGGGGAGGGTGGAAGGCTGGGCGATCTTCGCCGCATTACATTTATCTTGCGCCAACCCGATCAGTTATGCTTGTCGGTTCGCGGTTTCGCGGCCATCGCACCATCGCATCGCAAGGGCAGGGAAAGACCCCGTGAAAGAGGCCGTTTGTCAATTAATGCTCATTAAAACTGACATACGCCGCTGGGTGCCCACTGGCGAGGATCGCCGGGACAGGTTGCACCAGGTTGCTCGGCTGAGCGATGTCTTCGCGTTGGCTCGAAAGTAATACAAATTATACCACCCGTGAGCGGGCGACTGTGCGTTTACAGCGAGTCGTTCGTTGCCGTCGAAGGGTAAGTGTGCGCCTTTCGTTGAAATGTTGACGCTGTTTTCCACCGTAAGGATCCGCGGCAGAAATCATGACCGTGACCATTTCCGCGGCTCAACGCGTCGTGATGCGCGATCGGTTCGAGGACGAGATTGACGATGTTGATAGCATCGAAGATACTGAACGGTTCACCAGTTTTCATCCACCGCCGAACTTCCAGTCCGATGCACCGTGACAGTCAGTGACGGGGGCACAAGAAAATCGCGAAAACCCACCCCACAAAAGCCGCGGGCGGTTACTGTCTGCCCTCGGTAGCGATTGATGTTTATTAGCTTGGAAATAAATAAACGATTCTGTTTTCTGTTTTTTTTTGCTCCCAGAAAATCCGGAGGAAAACAAGCGTGGAAAAGAAAATGTACCGCAGGACAACACAGGGCGCGGGAGGGGAGGGACAAGCTTGCGCAGTCTGATTGATTCGCGGATTAAAAACCGACCGAACCGATTGTCCACGGGCATAATTTAGCGTTCGAGTGTGTTTACCATGAATTTATATTTTCTACACCACCAAGGGGCCGGGGACGTGGGCAAACTTATTTATTGTAGTGTGCCGGAGAAGGTAACTGGACAGGGCTGGGTTACCTCTTCGGTAGTGAGCGAGCGAAAAGGGACAATTATCTCCTGGAGTAAACGGAACCGATCCAAACCCATCGTTGGGTGGTAGCAGAGCTCAGATTCGCCGTCGAATGTGATCCGGTTTCTGCCCCAACGGAGGAGGATCAGAAGTTGATCAATTTTTCTTCGTGTCACAGAACTAAAGTCGTGCTTGGAAGGAGTGTACGAGCCGGTGATTTACGACGCAACTAAGAGAGACAAAGATGAACTACTGTTCGAAAAGACGCTACTAGTGCCGCGCTCAAGAAGCGTTCTTTAAAGGGGTCCTTCAAATGGGGTGCCGCCCAACATGGGGAGTGAGATTTATTACTACTTTGTTATGAGAGAGGTGGGGGAAAAATACTACAAAATTGTTAGTTGGAAAAATCTGCTTTTGAAATTATATAGTGGCAGTTATAGGAATGTTAAGAAATAAGGGATTTTCTCTATTCAGATTCAGAAATAGTTTCATATGTGGGCTTTTTGTTACCCAATCTATTGGTAAGCACGGCTGGGGCCCTCTCTGCACAGGAAAGTGTTAATTATCGTCCGAAGCGAATGGGCAGGAAGTGCAACTGGCTCGAAGCCACAAAAACTGAGCAACAGCCGGTACAAGGTCTGGTTCGTCGTCTGTGCATAAATTCCGGCTCGCTTGGCGCACACAAACCTCGCTGCACGTGGCCACGTGGAATGGCGCACTTTAATTGCATTTCGGTTGTTTGGCTATCGATTGGCCAACACGAACGAACCGCGCGCCGATACTTGCGCAGCAAAAAGGGCATCGCCCGTCGACGGACGGACCTCCAGCTCTCGGTGCGCGATCGGCCACATGTCGAAGCCCGGCGAATACATCCGGGAGAAGGAATGACTTCTAGGCAGGCAGTAAATTGAATTCAACGCGTATCTCGATAAGCGACCGCCACACCACCACCACCACTACCGTCTCGTGTCTTGTTGTGGACCCGCAGCTAACCTTTGGCAACCGAGCCTTACTCGACATGCGCATGTCCAAACGGACGGAGGCAGGGCTTATGGAATTAGGTAGCATGTGCTAACGGACCTCCAGCTTCCACGAAGGCGAAGGTGGGAAGGCCGCAAAATGAAAGGAAAACACACTCCATCGATCACGAAGCCTTTGAGGCTGCCTCGAAAGCACGGGTTCAAACCGACAAAGAGTGTCAGGCAGGAGTCGTTCGGGGAAAAATCGGTTTCCAGAAAAAGAGCTGTTGGTCAACAACGAACAAGGGAGAGAGGCTAGAGAAAACCCCCCGATGTGGACGTTAGGAAAAAAATCTTCGAAACCAGCCGGCTGTTGTAACGTTGTTTTATCTTCTATCTGGGGGGTAATTAAATTTTTAAGCTTTCCTTCTCCTACGGGACGCAACTATCGTACAACAAAGCTATGCGACGGGCCATTCGATTAGAAATAGGAAATTTTCGATGTGATGTAAGCAAAGGGTTGTTTGTTTTTTTTTGTTTGCCGTTTAATGCATGCCACTTCCTGGCGGCTGCTAATAAAAATAGCCCATCGATTAACCCGTTTTGTACGCACGCAAATGTTTGCTTTTCTGTGCCGTTCGCTTAGTTGCAATGTGACGTTAATTGGATGTTTTGTTTTGTTGCTCCTTGGCGACAAAATTTGAAAGCCGAGCCGCCGGGAATGCCATTTGTTGGGGTTCAGTGTCCAAAAGTCCCCCAGGCAAAATGCCCCCAGTGTCCAAAAGTCTAGAAACTCGTTAAAATGTAATGTTTGAAAAGTTGTGCTAAAGATAAGGGTGAAAGGATCCGATTTCTTTCTGATCCTACGAGATACGATCGATGGTGGATCGATCTGAGGGTTTTAATTGGTTTCGAGTGGACTTCGGTTAGGTGTTTCCAGAAACGGGGTTTAGTGTCGAATTGGGGATGCAAAACACATTACGATCTGCGCTGGGTTGTAGCAAGCAGACAGGTTTAGTATCATTCGCTCAAAACTATCCATTGAAAACTGATAATAGTATCAAGCAGCAGATTATATAAACATCCATAGCAAATTACTACATTTTATTCACAGCATGCACCGCAATTACAGACGGCCGGGTTTGGGTTGCTTTTACATCAAACAACCCTTCCCTTAATCGCGTCTACTTTGTACCGGTTGCTAATTTTTGCAACGACCAACATTGGACAACATGATGATGGAAATTATGCTTCCACGTGAGGTGGATCGGTGTTGCCGAACGGTCATTATTTCCACCCGGCGCCCAGAACGTGAACCCGCTTCGGGTCGCCGCGTAATTGCCGCAGGAGGATCGTTGCGCAGATGCAAAGGGTCTGCCGTAAGCCTTCCTCGAAGCGTTTAATGACCCGCGGGTGAATGGCGGGCAAGATGACCACAGTTATCTATTCACCCTGCTGGATGGATGGCTGGATGCGGTTTGTGCCTGTTGATAGGTAAATAGTACGCCCGATTCGAGTTCCAGTCCAGCGAGGTAAGGCTTCTGGGCTGTAGGGCTGCCCCGAACCTTGAAGAAGCCCTTCGAAGCGGAACGTCTCTCGTGTCGAGGGGTGTAGCAAAGTGAAGATTGCAGATCGACGGCCCCTGACCGCAAATCGAACGGGAATGAACCCTGGGATGAGGTGCTAATTAAAAATGCCAACGCCGATCCCTAGAAACAGGGAGGACGAGCGGCACAACGAATGCAGCAGCACGAGCTTCTGAGTGGATGACAGCAGAAGCGATGATTTTCTGCAGCGAGGAAGATCAGGATCGTTCTTCCTGACCATGAGAAAGATAGCGTAATAGCGATCTGTTTGAACAAGAAGATTTTATATCGTTAAGAGTCCTATTTTCTGGCCAGGTGTACACAGAGTCACATATACAGAGTCTACATTTGCCCCATTTTTTAATTCAATGTGTCCGTTTCTCGTTGGGGGCCGCTTTCTGCCCGGTGCACACTCACACAGGAGACCTATCTGCCTGTCTGTCTGTCCATCTGTCGCAGTTTCCCAGCGTGCCGGGCGTGTGTTTGTTGCCGCGTCCAGGAGATTATAAAATATGAATTTTAAATTAACGCTACACGACATTGACGATGGTATAATTCATCGTTTCGCGCGACAGACACATCGAAAACTACCGGTTAACTGGTGTCTGTGTAGTTCCCGCAATGTGGTCCAAGCGTGTGCAATTTTCCATCGCGTTGCCACTGCGTAGAGGTGTATGCCGATATTTACGTGAGCGCAAAGACTGCACGGGTCTATGCGATGAAATGCAGCGCAACTACTGCGCACTGCCAGAAAAGAGTGCAGTTGTGCAGCGGGCCAGCCTTTACTTTATTTTCTCCACCTCCCGATGCACTCCCGATGCAGCAAGCGTACAGATTGCTGCAGCTGGTCGAAGAGAAAAAGGGTGGGGGCGAACTGGTGGTTTGTAGATTATTATTACGACCCTGTTTACGACTGACGACGGACGCTTGGGATCTGGATCGGTCGGCCGAGGCGAAGTGGTCACCGAGCTATTTTATGAGGCATAATTATGGGGCCAACGCGTGGTCCATTGGTGGAGGAGATGCGCCCGGGAGTTCCTTCGGTGGAATACTACGACTACGTTGGCTACAGGTCACCGTCTTCGGCGTTGATAACTAAGACGCGACCGACTCGGGTGGCTCGCGTTCCATGAATCATTCGCGCGACTGCTGAAGAAGCTCCAAGACGGTGTTCATCTTGCTCGCTCATTCCAATACGGACCTTTTCCCTTCTCCTTTCTCGGTGCACTCATAACTCTTCGACCGCACGCCTCCCTTCCCCCTCACCATGCTCGTCTCGTGGAGTGTTAAATTATAGGCTTCGATTGGGAAATTTATGCTAACCGATTAATCCTTTTCCCTTAAAGGCGATAGGGATCGGCCGACGATGGCCGGCCGGGCTGTTCGGGCACGGGGTGGAGAAATGCATACGCGCGCGAACTGCATGCGTATGGAAATGTTAAAATTATGATCGAAATGAAAAGTGACAGAGCGAGAGTGTGTGGCGTGGCGTTGGCCGCTGGACCGACATGGACTCGGGAAATGGGAAACCGTGCGTTGGTATGTGGTGCCCAACGGAACTTTCCGGTGACCAACGTGGAAACGGGTAAAGATTGATAGCTCAATTTGAGTGGAATGAAAGCAAGGGAGAAGTAGAAAGGGTTGTGCATAGTGTCCAATTTCACTCAATCGAAATACTTGTGCGTATCGGATGAGCTGAATCTTCCAACTCTTTCCCGACGATGGAGCCGTCACAGTTCATTCGAGGGAAAACATAGTAGGATTGTTTTATGTTTAGCAATTATTTAATACGCACTAATGATAGAACAAGAGGTATGAGAAAACGATGGTCATTTGTTGTTGTATTTTTAGAAAAAGGAGAACGATTTCTTGGGCAAAAGATGGCAGAGAGCTCCATAGGGTACCATTTGTACATTCTTTCGATATGTTGACCTTTAGGAGCATGATAAATTATTTTATCTATTGAAACTGTTTTGTGACTAATATTCATATCATATCACCCATGTGCATAAAATTCAATAGAAGACCAGAAACGGACTGAGAGAAGTGCGTTAAAAATGTCATTGAAACAGCACGACAGCCAACGTCACAGACACGATGTGATCGATAACTTCGACTTCATCGTTTTCTTTTTCTTTTCCCGAGGTGGACCATTGCCCGTCAGTGCAATAAATATATGCATGGCAAATTTGCATTCTCCGATGCAATCTCAACAAAGTTAAGTACGTTTCCAGAGCAGAAAACGAAGGAAGGAAAAACAAGAACGGGCGAGGGCGAATCCAAAGTGGCCGGATTTGTTTGTTCCTTATCCTGTCTGCGCTTCGCTGTCGTTGGGTTCGTTCTGGCGACATCGCGGAGACGCTGCTCGCCAGAGGAGATGCATGTTGCACCCACGCGTCACATTTCGATGCATTGTCTTCAGGCGCTCTCTTCTCGCGAAATAATAATACGCGGGAAGGTGGCAGCTGTCGGTTTTTGATTTATTCCTTCTCGGTGCGCGCAAATTCGCCGCACGGGGGTTGTCTCCGTTGATATTGAAGGGTTTGTATGATTGTTTTTTCTTTGGCACTGAAACTCGTCCAGCTATGCAACCGCCAACGTCATCGATTTGCGTCTCGATCGGATGTCGATCCGCAAGGAAGAAGTACGCCAGCCTTTTGTCTTTGTGCGGTGTTGTGGGTGGGGGTTTTGCAAGCCGCGCCTGTAAGTGAAGTGTCTTGCACAAACGAAATCCCTCCTCCCGCGGTGGTTATCTGCTCGATCGTGTGTTCGGGGCAGAATGGATGGAAATTCCTGGAGACAACAACAAATTGATCGCCATCGTTCGATTGATTCCCTCATAAGCCCTCGAGTAAATGATGGTGAATTTATGCAGGAATAAAATGCCCTCGGTGGTTAAACTTTTCCTCCAACGCCACCCACCAACCCAGCCCCACCAGTTTATAGATTTGTCTTCACGATTTAACCTTCGTTCGACGTAGCCGCGGACGATCGCACCCGACGATGAAGATCTCAACATAAAAGCCCTCCCCAAAAAACCGTCCCGAACGATGTCAGCATGGAGGGGACACATCTATCCAGCCTTCTATGCGAAGGCACATAATCTTATAAGCATAATCCGTGCGACGCGGCGCGGATCAGAGCCGTGCGCCCATGTCTAGGCTAGATCGAAGATACGCAACCCCACCTCGGAGGTCTCGGGAAACGTTCGCCTTCAGCGAAGGCGGATCCGTTCGGTGTAGCCTATCTGATTATCGGTGATGGAATTAATCTTGTTTTCTCTCTCTCTGTTTCCTCAGTTTTCCGGTCGCCATGGAGCCCGAATGTCACCATCAGCGTATGGGCAAGGTGTTTCTGGGCGATGCGAGCGATGGTGATTGGATTTTGGTTTTGTCTTTGACGGAGGGCAGTGTCGTTATGTTCTGTGGAGGCTGCGCAGTCTGCGGAGACCGAGGCCAACCGATTTCGTGACGTCGTAAATCAATCGGTGGACCTATGTGTGCTCGATTCTCTCGATCAAGAAACCAAGCGGGGGAAAACGCGTAGAAAACTACGTTACTCTAGCGTCTGCGAATAAATCTCTTTGCAGGTACTACACCTTCTGGGCGACCGGGTTCAACTCCCGCCTCAGCGAGTCTCCTGTCGCGTTCAATTTAATATCCACTCGAGACTTAACGACATCAGACAGCGTCTCGGAGAAGGGACGGTATTTCGTCGAGGTGGGGGAGAGCTGGGTTGGGCACGGAGAAATCGCGGCTTGCCCATGCGACATCGCGAACATAAAAGAGCAGCACCGGGGTAGACCCCATGGTCAGCGGGGCCGAGCGATCCCTCTGGGGCCATCTGAAGCCGCAAGCCGTGCTGAAATTGTATCAAATTACGCAAGCGTAGCAGATTGGCAAGGTCTACCGAGCTGTGGGTCCCTGTGACAACGCTAGATCGTGGGTGATCTATGGCTTGGCCGAGTGGCCAATAGTTCGTGTTACACAGTGGCTGCCCGTGGCTCCTGCTCGGGATGCCACGGAAGCTTGTTTGGAAGATCGATTGAAGTTTGTCGTTTCTTGGAAGTATGAGTTCCTGGCCAAGTTGAACGGCTCCTTCTTAGATCCCACCTTAACGGAGGAGGTGAAGGGGCAGTACCTAACTCAAAAGTATGTGGCCATGGGTTGGACGAGGGAGGAGCGGCAGATGTTACCGAGCGTGAAATCGGCTCTTTAGCAGAAGACGGCTCTTTCTTTGGCCGTTTGTCGGTAAAACGGTTTTAGAAGCAAGGCAGGTTTTCACAAATCAACTTCGCAAAAGAACTCGACGACCAACATGGAACATGAGCTGCCAAGCGTACGGAAACGGCCTCGCTTACCGAGACATTGATGAAGGGTAAAGCTGATTCTGCATCCACTAGACGGGGTGAATCAAGATCCACAAGGATGAGCACAGAGGAACGAGTTATCGAAGAGCGCCAAAGGATCCAGTTTCTTGACGGAGACTAATTCCAACCCCTTGCCCTCTCTCCCTTACTATGTTAGGTTCCTCCTTACCCAGGTTCCGTCGTGAATGGCTGTTCTCCTCCCTTCGTTTTACTTCGAGGGTCCACATTTCGTCCGTTGCGTGTATCGGAGGGGGCAGAACTTGCAGAATTGGGGCGCAACAGGTAAAACTACATTTCTAGCGGTGGCAATTTCACGCGCATATCAGGTCATTAATAATGTCGGAAACGCAGTACCAGGTTCCCTCCCGCTTGCCGGAACAAAATCCCTTCTCGAAGGCAACAACAAGGCCCGCGAGACCGTTTAATGCCTAGGACCCACTGAGCCGTGCCGGCTTGGCGCGGGTCGTTCGACTCGGCGGCACTTCGTACCTGACCGCCTATCATTAATTATTGGCTTAGGGTTCTGCTCTCCATTTGCTACCACGGCTTTGCTTACCGCTTTGCCTTTCGGGAGCCTTTGGGGGTGTTGCAAGTTCCAATTGGCGCTGCAAAAGTGGTGGAAGCCCTGATATGTTGCATGTTACGCCTAGGAGCACGATCTTCTAAGGTCTTCCTGTGCAGCGGGCCAGTTCGCTTGCGAGAGCAACATGTGTTTATTAGGAAAACTTTTCTTATCGGACAGAAAACGTTCAGCTTCGGGGCAACCTGTTTGTCTGTCGGATTGAACGGACAGAGCATGTGCGAAAACGGCATGCAGCGTATTGGCAGGTTCTTTTTTCCACGCATTTCCAGCACTTTGAGCTTCATTTTCGCGGGAGGCGGCGCACGGAAGTTGTGTCTGAATAAATTTAATCAGAGTTCGCTGTTCAACCGCCACTCCGACCGGTGCTTCGTCTTCGAAGATTCTTCTACTCCGCGCCGCGGTGAGGTGATCGCGTGATGGACCGCAATTAGGATCGACGCGATTTGAGCATCTCTCCGCACCTTTGGCTCCGTGTTCTCCGGTTTCGGGCGACAGATTGGAGTGGCACATGAACAGGCGTATCTTTCACACACACGCGAACTTTCAGTGCGACTTTGCTTACATGGCAGAGACCTTCATCTTGGCATATGATATCGAACAGTACAACAGTGTGATAGGATTCTTGGACAATCATTTATTGGCCCTTGGCTGATTCTGTCTTTTGCTGATAAAACGAAGGTAATGACATCGCTGGCGGCTTGTTTCTAATAAATTTTGATCAACATATTTCAAAACACAGGTGGGTATTTCCAAATAGTTGAACTGTATTTCTTAGGGCACAGTTTGATGATTTTATTATGCTGCTCTGTTGCTTAAGCTTTGTTAAGAGTATACACGTAAATAACTGCAAGTGCAATGATGTTCAGTTTTGGAGAGAGAGAAAGGACTTCTCTTGACTCCTGACCAAGAGAAAGGAAATGTTTCGCTTGATCCCGTTTGTTAATGACAGTTCCGCTTATTGCACGCTGGTGGATCATTATTCATAAGTCATGTCCAGTGAAATTCGATACGCAACGGCTTTACAACGCCAATCATTAAAAACTGCAGTGTTTTTTCTACATAAATGAACGAGATCAATCGCAGGGAATGTGCACTCCAAATCACGTTCACCGGGGTGAACGTTTGCAATCGAAATGCAATCGAAAATGGAGCCGGCGGGACCGACCAAAGGAAAGGGAACTACAAAGAAACATAATAAATAAAGCTTTCAGTACGAATCACGCCGCGGAATGGGCGGTAAGATGGGCCAACCTTACTTACCCGCCGAAGCGGATCGTGGAGATTGTTGTTTGTTTATGCTTAAACCGCCGTATGGTCAAACCGGTGCAAATCCTTTCTCCGCCGCACCTCGCCGAAAAAGTGTACGTTGGCACTTTAAGGACGACCACACGCAATGGCAGCAGCGGCACGTCGGGAAAGTAAAAAAGACCCTCAAAAGCGTCCGATGATAAACACTCGAAGAACTGCGCAACAGGGGCTGGGGAGTGCTTGAAGCTAAATGAAAGTCCTTTGTTTCGAAAGGAGAGCCAAGAGCTGGGGGAACATCTGTCCCAAAAATGTGTACAATTAAAAGATTGATCGATTTGTGAGGTGGAATTTCGCCGCATTAAGCCATCGGCGCTTATCCGAGAGCCATTTTCCTCTGAGCCAATGCTCACCGAACACTTCAAAAACGATATCTAGAACAGGTTCTTCTGGGCATGCTCAATCTTTGGTTTGGTTCGAAGAATAAGCCGGCGCCCATTAAAAGGACGGAGCGTATGTTGTGTCGGGGAGGTTGGTGGAACATATTCGTCAATCAAAATCGACTCGAGCCGCAACCGGATCAACACAATCGAACGACGAATGAGATCGCAAATTCGGTGACGGGTGAAAGTAATAATTATCATGCGGCCAAGACAACAGGAATTAAGTGTGCACCTTTTTTTTTGCCTCACCCTTCACCGTCGGATTCGGGCGACATGCTTTGCGCGGGCCATAAATCTGTCAAAATCCTTCCCCGAGGATATTCCTCATCTCTCCGCCAGCTCGTGCCGGCACTGGAGAGTCCCAATCGGGCCCGAGCGAAGGGATTACTGTCAACCTGCTGGAAAACTTTACACCTTATTACCAGTCGGCTGCTGCCTTCCTGTTGCTGCGAGTTGTCCGGAAGCCGAAAGCCGTTAGTTCTTGTGTTCTGCTCTCGGAAAGGACCGCAAGGCAAACGGGCGACCCGCCGAAGCCGAAGTGACAGGTGGCCCACGGTGTGGTTTCATCTTGGATGCTTCTGAACATCTTAGGATGCTTCTGAACGTTTCATTCGTGGCCGAGTATGATCTGATGGATGGTTGGATTGCAAAGGAGTCA
>JAOEFI010000006.1:21051097-21078179 GCA_034621735.1 Anopheles plumbeus
GCGGCACGCAAGCCCGACCGAAACGCAACAGTTCACAGCGCCGGGGGTTTCCGGAGGGATCGGATTTCCTTGCCGGGCACATGTCGAGCCCTGGTTTCGCCTGTTTCTGTGAAGAAGGAAATCGCTGTCCCGTGCTGCCATGGGTCCATTCGGACGACCGCGCGGTTCTGTGTGCGGAATCATTTTCCGCTCCCCGTTTGGTCGATCATTTTTCCAGTTTCGCGAACTTAATACGATCGCAAATGAGTACCCGCCCGGGTGGGATCATCTTGCTCGTGTTCCCGGGTGGGAAAACATGCAGAGGACTGGGAAGGATTAAGGAACGTTGAAGGCAGGTACTCAATATCAAGTACCGTTGTCCGGTGTTTCGTGTTTTCGAACAGTGTTGAAGGGAGTGCAGGGATTAATTGCAGTTAATTCTGTCGCCCGGTGGGAGGCAACGGCACAAATTATGTCGCCGGGGACTTCTCGATGCGTTGAAAAGAACAACTGCGCCTGGCACTTGGTTTTTTTTTTGGCCTCAAGCATACTCTGCGTGACAAAATTATAATAAAATATTACACTCACCCTTTCGGGGTTGTTTTCGGCCCGAAGGAACAGTGAAGACACCTTGTGTCGCCACCATAAAGCACACGACATTTTTTGGGAATTCACGCAGAGGAAATTGGCCGTTTCCGCAAGTTAACTGAGTGAAAGTGGCCGACCCAGAGCAAGTGTTCCGTTGCACGCCGTATACCATCGAGGAAATGATCTCATACAAAAGCAAATGTGACATGTTTTTCGCTCTGTCGGTCTCTGACCGTTTCTCATAACAATATTAAGCATGGGCATCGTGTAGAAACAGCTTTTGAATTATTCCAGATCAGATAGAACTCGCGTGAAATTCGATAATTTGCCAGGGAAAATTGCAACCATCGTTCCAGCGCATCGTGCGCAAAAGACATGCATTACTGGATCACATTTTATTCCAAAAATTCAAATTCGAATCGTGCCGTAATTATTTTTCGTCGTTCGGTTGCCGTTTGGTGTTTCTTTTTTTTTTCTATGGAACCTTTGATGTCAAACCGGAAGATCCGGAGCCCCGGGGCATATACGAAGCATTAACTTTTTTTGCATCATTTTTTCGCTGCACTGTCGGAAAAGTTGTCGCTTAAAGTGACTTTGCATGCAAAACGCGTCTAACGACATTAGTGGGGGTAACATTATCGCTCTGTCCGTCTTCGTGTGCACCATCGCAGCTCACGAGGTTTGGCTTTCTGGTCCGTTTTTGAAGTAAATTTCTCAATTCGCTCAATTCTTGTTGCCTTTCCCTTCCCGCACCGGGGCTCTTGTGAGCTCATAAATCAAACATTGGCAAAGCGGGCTCGGTATGTTGGGCGATCGAGAGGAAAAACAAAAATTCCTGTTGCGCTGCCACAAGGCACGCAAAGGCGACTCAGCAGCAGGTTGATATGATCACTTTTCTGCCGCGTAAACTGCAATACGCAGGGCAGCAATAAGGTGGCGGAAAAAAGCACGAGAACGCTACGCTGCCGGTGGCAGTTTCGTTGTGGAAGAAGCGCTTCTTCCTTCAAGGGTGTTCTGCTGCGTTCGGAAACGGCCCTGGGTACGATCAATTATTCCACCCGAGCAAAGGGGAAGATTTAAAGACAATAATTTTTTATGATGTTCATTCGCTCTCTCGGTGCCGCGCGGTTATCGATCGCTGTTCGGGAGAGTTTTTCCAGCAACTCCCCCTTGGGCTGCGACCAGTGATTAAGGGAGCGCAAATCTCATGATGGAAACTCGTAAGAAAGACGCGCCCGGAAGGACACACCTGCGTGGAGAAGATGAAGATCCATAGCGACGCTTCCCGGGTCCGCACTCCTGCGAAAAGGGAATGTAATTATTCTGCTGCCGTTGGGTGTCCCGGAATGCGTTGTAAGAGCGTTCGGCATGCATGTGTTTGTTTGGTCGTTAGTTAGCTGCACATAAATGGTGACCAATGGCACCCGAAGCCGAAGCGGCTCAATTCGTAGAGTGGACGAAAAGAGCGATGGCAAACAAATGTAATGAAGTGTGCATAATGCGTAACTAAAACCAACTTCCAGCGAGCCCTGGTTCGATAGCGAAGATATGACCATGGTTCGACCGTACGCATGGAGAACTCCAAAGCGAAAGGAGAGGGTTGCCGTGGGACAACGGTCGGTTGAACTGGTTTCTGGCGCTGCTGGCCCACAAGAGCCAAATGGGTGGCGGAGAAACGAGAACTGGCCCGTGAAATGGATGGCTGTCGAATGACGATTTATCGCCAGCTTTGCGAACAGGAAGTAAGTGAACGGCCGAAGGGTCGCGTAGACGTCGGACGGTGACGGTTACGCCGGTTTGAGTCGAATTGTAACTCAACACTCGACTCTCGTAGTCGGGCACGGTGTCTTCAAAGTCAAGTTTTTGGCAATCTCCGGTGACTTAGGCACGCCATGCCAGGGGCAGTATCAAGGAGATGGGATCATAATTACTTGCTCGCTTGAAGGTCGCTGAACTGTGCAGGGGTTCCTTAATTGAATTTGATCTCGCCTACTGTGGCTAGAAGGCTTGCGTACGTTCCAGATGTTTACCATCGGTCATCTGTTGTTCCGGTTCGATGAGCAACGCTCGTCCAGACGAAGAGGAATAAACTATAGACTTACCTGGAAGGAGAATATGAGAGAGAGAGAGAGAGAGAAAGAAAAAAAAAACATTAGTCCCGTGTAGAGATCGCCTCATTTGGTCATTAAGTAGTTTGGTTTGGCAAAGGTGTCGACCGCGAATGTAGAACTCATCGTATGGTATTACATCACTTAGCCACGGATTAACCGAGGGGTCCTCGGGCGAACCGGAGTAGAACTCCGCGGACTTGATTAGTGGCGCGGCAGATTCACTCGGCCGATATGGCGGCATTTAGAGGGCAGATAGATATGGCACCGTGCACACCACAGGTGGCAGATGAGTCTCGTGATGAGCTCTTTTGTCGTGTGTTCCGCTGATACCGATCTACAACCTTTTTCGTTCCCGCTCAGCCGTAGACCGGCTTCTTTACTTTCTTGCACCACAAGCTGCCATCAGCAGCATCATCATTTAGAAACGCGGCGGTGCGTGTCGGACGGCGTGGCGCTGAAGACGATGTCCAGATTCATGATCCAGAATCGTCAGATCCACACGGGATGATAATGCACCTGGAGTACATGCCGTCTCCGTCGCAGCTGGAGGGAAACCAGTGCCGCCCTGTGGGGTTGGATGTGAGCTTGACGGGCGCGAGAACAGAAGCACGACGGATGCGCGCAACGGAGCAAAGGAAAATGATCGTTGCAGAGCATTTTATGATCGTCGTAAAACCGGTCCGCCCGGTGTTCGGCTCTCGCCACCTTCCCACTGCGCTCACCATCCACCCGGTGGCTGATGATCCAGAATGGTTTACTGCCTGCGCCGCTGACCACCCATCGTGCCAAAGTTGGCTTGTGGAGGCCTTCTAGGCGCCCCGAAGAGTCGTCCCCGCAGGGGTGGAACGTAGCGATCTGTAGCGATCTGCAGACTCGATGTGGTTCTGCAAGTGGTCCACGAGGTCTCGTTCCGGGTGCCGCTCTAGAATGTAGTCATCAGCCCAGCAGTGGTCACAAGGGCTTGGCGAGGTCGCCGGCGGAAGACAAACCGGCTGCGGTTTTTCCAGGAGAGATTCCAGAGTAACGGAATCGATGCAATAAATAGTTCTAAGAGTGCATCCGGAGTGATTCGGCTTCTTGGGCAGAATCGGCGTCATCGAAAGGTCATTGTGATCATAAAGAGTCGCCCATCGGAATGGTTTATATAGTAGGAGTGGTAAAGTTAGTCTAGCAGAAACGTGTGTTCACTCCGGATCAAGTTGACGGGTTGGAGTTGAGAGTTCTATCGATTTATTTGAACCAATTTCACGTGCTTCCTAATAAACCGCTTCAATTAGTTTAACAGCTTTGGTAGGCTTCAATTAGGAAAGGCTTCAATAAGACCTACATACAAATCGTAGTGAGATCGACATCAAACCTCTGCAGGTGAATTTCGGAACTCCATTTGATTTAAAATTTCACGGCATTCAGATACACCCTTCAATCGGGTGCCACGTTCAACTTTCCAAGTGGGAAAATTGTATCTAAACCAGTACGGAAATCGAGATTCGCCTCAAGCTGTCGAGTTTTACGCCAATGATACGCTGTATCAACGTTACATTCCATCCAAACTTTAAGCTTAGGTCGCATTCAGAGATGAGTATTAGTTAGAAATTGCGGATCTTCTGTGAATTGGTTCCGTCAATGAAACGATGGTAGAAAAACTGTATCATCCATGTACGGTTTATCCTTCAACACACTTTGGCATAGCGTTGCGTTTGTGGAACTGATATTTGATAGTTCCCTTGAAGATTCCCTTGAGAGGCTTCAGCAGTGAGAACCCAGCAATTTGAATCACAAAACGTTAGTCGAGACGGCGATTCTCTGGTTTTTTCGCTAGCGATAAATCAGGAAATTGGAAGGCTTCATTTGATTATTGTCATTTTGGCGTTTACTCGGTGAAAACCATTTCACGATGCAAACGAATGTGGAACACCGAATCGAATTAAAACGGTTGTGGTTTTGTTTTTCTTCCCTAATGATTGTTTGCCTCGGAATCAAGATTAGGGTTCCATCCGCCACGGAAAGAGATAAGAAACACCAGCACATGGAAGGGATGAGGAAGCCTTTGGCGAGAGTCAACGATAGTTTGGCTACCGACTTTGTTTGATAAATTTGATCAAAAGCGAGTGATAAACGATGATCTTCCTTTCTACGGCAAGTTTTCTTTCGGCTTTACCCGCGAGAGGTCCTTTCTGCGAATGCAAATATTCAAATTTGAACCAACAAACTCTCGCCGACTGTCGACTGCCGGACGTTGGTTGTAAATTTGTCGATCAATCGATGGATTGTTGCCGTGTTGTTGATCCTTTTAAAGCGTCGAACGATCGTTCCCAAATTCGGTCCCGCGAAGGTGAAGCGATTGCGCTGAAGGGGCTATAAATATTCAACAGTTCTTGAAACTTGATCGAGAGACCGCGTCAGCGTCATCGTCATCGCCGGGACAAATAGTGCGCCTGTGGGGAGTTTGGGCGGACGGACCGGCATTCCGAGCACGATAGCGTGTGTTTGCCTTTTCCGGTTCGGGCCCGAAGTAACGAAGTCTTTCTTCTTGGCCACTTGATGAGGTGCGGAGGCTGGACGTTCTTGTCCGGTGGTCCACATGAAGGACTTTGGAACGAGATTGAGTTTGTTTATTCTGTGATTTCGTTCGGTCGGGCAAGTAATCCAAATCGCGCTCAAATGGTTGGCATTCATGGCGTGGAGAGTAGGTTTTTTTTTGGCACCGGACTCCTCTTAGGTCGATCAAGTTCAAGTGCTCGATACCACCGAATTGCGATGTAACGATGAATCGATTTAATTGTTGGATGAAGTATTCCATTTTGTTGACTGTGAAAAATGCAGCTTTCCATGAGATCGGATAAAACCTGGCGCTAAAGCATTCGGACGCCTTTTTTCAGCGTGCTTGTTTACATATTTACGAGAAGCAAAGAATGCCACCACAGTACCAACTCCAAACGCGGGCAGAAAGGAAATGGAACATCTGACCAGGGTGAAGGCCGCCAACGGACATGGGCGTGAAAAGTATGCTGTTCGCAGGCCGTAGCTCGCCACTTGTCATCAAACAAATTTGCAAGCGCGGTCCTGGAATGAAACTCCTTCGGCGCTTGCCGAATGAAGCATTAATCTTTTACATCGAAAGGCACCGAACAAACCCCGGAATCGTCGGGAGGAGACCTTTTTCCCTCAAATGTTAAATTGGATGACGGGTGAACAAATTTTTGCGCCGGGAAAGACGTCGCCAGCAAGTGTTTTGCGTGTTCCGAGGTGATACATTAACCATTTGTTCTGTCCTGCTGGGTGGGGGAGGAGGGGGGAGAGGAAACGCACGGGATAACATTCTCCAGGATTCTGCACGCAACCAACCGAACGGCGCGTCATGGGTTGCTTGCGTTTCTACGCAACCGGTGCAGACGGCCGTACGTATCCGGCGCATTCGTGGCAATGTTTTACTCTTCTCTCCATCCACGATGCTCATTCGCGACATTCTAATTTCGCCCTTGCGGTCCGACGTCTTCAGACGTTCCTTCTTACTTTGCGTATGCGTCGGTTTACCACCGGGAGCGTATTAAATAATATCGCCTTCGTCGTCCGTCGGTTGTACGAATGAATTCGTTTAATTTCTCGATCAACTTGTTGGCCCTCCCCGTTTTTCCTTTGCTTACGAAGCAATTCCTCGTCGCCTTACCGTTGCCTTCGTAGCCCCCTCCGTCCCTCCAGCAGCAAACAATTGGGGAAAGGTTGTCCGGTGGAGAAAAATCAATTATGGTTACAACCAGCGCCGAGCGCCGGAGGAACAGAATAAAAAAAAAACCAACAAGACGCAAGAAGCATCGGTTTCGTTTGGCGGGTGGTTGCGGCTCAAAGGATCGACTGAACGAGCTCGATTTAATCGATTGATTTTTGTTCCTCCTTCCGATCGATCGCGCGAAACGAAATCATTAAATCTTCGGCTTCGTGGTCGGCCGCATCTTGTCACGATCATGATGACGTGGAGCTTTTCATTAGAACATGTGCCGTCGTCGGACACGTCGAAGATTGAATTGAGTTTCGACATTGTACCGCAACCACCGGAGCCTCCGTTCCATGTCTGCCTGCCACAGACTGCCAGTTCTGAGGTTGTTGGTACGGGAATTAAAATTCAATTTCCGGTGTGGTCCGAAGAATCGAGCTTCGGCAAAACATGAAAAGGGAGCCACGGGATGCTACGGGCGGAACCGAAACGGTTTGTCCCCGTGGCCAGTGCAAAAATCTCGCATCGGTAAAACATCGGGTTTTTCGACCTACGCGCAAGTAGCGTCCCCTTGCGGCTGGCCCATCAATTTATTAATATGCAGCGCGTGACCGGCGCGTCTAGAATGGCTAATAAATTGGAAGGCTCTCCAGCCGTCCATCGGTGCGCCATCGCCCGGAATGGGTTTTCCCTCGACTGCAGTTGCCACCCATTTCTGGCAGAGGGGCAAACAATTCATTCAACAACACGCACGGGGAGGGACGACGTAGACGCTGTCCTTTTGTTTTGATTCTTTATTACCTTGCTCAGCAGAAGACCCGTATGTGGTAATTTGTAGGCGGCGAGTTTTTCGTCCGCGCGAGCGCGTCTCCTTATCCTCGCGACAATCGGAGGAGATCAATCTTTTCGATTCGATTGGCCGGCTCCAAGACGCCCATGACCGCGACAAGAGGCACGCGTTGCAATGACTCACCGCGTGCAGTCGATTCGCAATGCCACCAACTAGTGAGAGAGTGAGAGAGAGCGGAAAAGTAGGGGGAGGGAGAGTATTGCGACGAAACATGCAAAACAACATAGGCGCGGGTGATGTTGAGTGCGGTACAAGTGGACGCTGAAGGGCAGTGAATTATGAGACGGTTCATTCCGCCGCCACCAGGCTGCCGATTAATGGCATCTGGAATGACCAAAGTCGCGGCTGCGGCCAGTTTTCCTTTCGGATTAATCCAGCGGCGGCGATGGCGGCGCAATCGCGCACTCGAACAAAGCAAGTCGAAAAGTGCACGTCGCGCAGAAGTCGTGTTGCTGCTTGAGGGACGTGAAAAACCCGGACCCCACCCGCGCGTAAACACGTGCGCACCAAGGTGGGTGGGTGGTGGCCCACGTTCGATCGATGACTTTGTATCCATTTTTGGCTCCAGTCCATTGTGTCCGTCCCCCACCACCCAACCGTGGACCCAGCGCACCCTGTCCCTCGCTTGAAACGTGCCCCCTTTTGGGCCGATCGTCGGTATTTGATATGCAAAACGAAAGCAAAATATGCTTTTGGCGAAACAAAACAAAAACCGCAAACTGCGCAGTCGTCGGCGTAGAGGGGCGGAAGGAGAGGGTCAAGTGAGAGCTTCTCTTTCTTAACTCCCCACCCCCTTTCAAAAGCCACTGCTTGATCAACTTCCTTCGGATTCAAATGCGACTGGTTATACGTTTCTTGCGATTTTATTGTTTACGGCGGCGGCGACGGCGACGGGATTATGAACGACACGAACGAGCATAATTGTTATCGTGATCATTATCTGCGATCGTCCCCCCTCCCCCTTCCCGTACCTGGTCGACAGTGCAACGGGTGGGTGGCAATGTGTGGGTGAATATGGGCACCGTTGTCGATCGGCAACAGCTGGTACGTGAGGCTGGAAATGGCTGCCACCCTTTTATCGCACACACGGTTGCAGAAAGCCCCTGATATGCTTTCATGTAACTATTTCTGTGTTCCATTAAGGTTCTTTGCTATATTACACGAAGTATTTCCGATTGTTTCAACGGGGATGGATGTACCAAGTTTGGCAAACAAAGGTAGGGTTTTATAGGAACATGACGAAGAGTGGAGCAGCATGTTAAAGTGATATTCGGATTGTTGAACTTTGTTTTCGTTCAATGCTTAATTTCTGTTAAGAAATTCGCGAAATAGTATTTAACTTAATAAAACTTTTTTTAATGCAGAAAACGATGCCAACGAATGAAACTTTACGCAACAGAAAATATCGCAAAAGACTTGCAGTGGTTATTTCCACCCCATTTCGCATGTCCCAGCACGACCATGTGCTGTGGAATATGATGTTCATGAGTGAACTGCATGTCAAACGGTTGAAAATGCGAACACAATCCCCTGCTGATTGCGTCGCTATCAAACATCTTGCGGCCAACTAGACAACCCCTATGCTCCAAAGGCCTACGGGGTTTCAATGTAGAGCAAGCAGCATGCATAAGCATTTCCCAAATGCACAGCCGTACTACACACACAGCATGCCACCAAACCGGAGGGAGCCTCGTTGGTCAAATGTCAAATCGGTAATGGAAACTTTTTCCCAGCAGTTTTGGTGGAGCCTTTTAATAGGGCGAGGCGAGGGGGAAACCTTGGCGCGCTGTGTTGGGCCTTGTCTGCGTTTGATGAACATGAATAATAAAGATTTCTTCAGCTTCAACTGCACCCCGAAAAAAAAAATCATGGAGAATTCGTAACACGACTTCGAACCGACGGCAGCTCAGCCTTTCCCCTCCGAACACGGGCGTTTGGGCACTGTCAACGATCCGGTAGACCTCCGGGAGTTCGTCAGCGCGTTCCCGTCTGTCTGGCTGTCTGTTCGGAAGTCTTGTCGCTGTCAGCTGCCTGATGTGCCGGTGAACCGCCCACCGATCAGTTATTGGGGGCTTGCAGCCTTCCATCACACCGTCAACATCGTCGGTTAGCACTTCCCTCCGAAGGATTTTGGGCGTTTTCCTCTTTCGGCTGCAACACGCGCGTAGAACGAAGTGAAACTCGTGTTGGCGTTTGGGGTGCGTGCAATTAAATTAAAGTCAACCGCGTGTTACCGTTTAGTCAGAGAAGATCGGCTCGAGTTGGAAGTCACTTAAGTCGATTCGTTAAAGCTTGCTGATCTGCTCCGATCGAGAGAAGAAACGAACGCTACCAAGCAACTAGACTTCCCAAGTTTGGGGTCCGAAAATCACTCGAACGCCTCTGATCACGGTCGCGCTAATCCTCGTCGTGTAATCCTCCTCACGCATGACACGCATCGTTTTGCCTCGAACAACGATCGAACCGAGCTGATAAACCGGTGATGCTGGACTCCGACGGATCACTGTCACGTTGTGTGCGTCCCTAGCACACGGACGCCACAATCTTGATCGGAGGCCATCACGCATGATTTGATGGACTAGACAAACAAGTAGCCGGGATCAGGCCACGCTACTCGACTTGCTTCTGCTGGCCTGCTAGCATATCGTTAGGCTTTTCTCAAACCCGGACCCGCACCGGGAGGAAAGTTGTCCGGTCGAAGCCTACCCATGGAGGCTGCGTATAATGAGTCCATATTTTAATGTCCATTTAAGCTTCGCCATCCCGACACGCACGATTCACAAACCCGCCGCTGGTCGAGAGAAGATCGCTTTAATAAATTTATATCCACCCGCAGTGAGGTGGCACTTTTCCCTAACACGCACTCTGGCTACGCATTGGGTGGGGGGATAAAGAAGGAAAAAAAACATACACACAAATTTATGTAGTCCACCTTTCCCGTGCGTAAACCCTGTTCCTACCCTTGCCTTTGACCCATTAGTGGGCACATTAGCATAAACAAAAAAGTACGAGACCAGCTCACCGATCGCCGGCTGATTGACACGAATGGCACGATTTTGGCCCCGGCCCGTGATCTGCTCCGGTCCTAAGCGGCTGGCATTGAACTGGGAACTTCATTTAAATCTGTCCGGCCACTGGCACTTGGGCACAGAGGGCGAGGGCACTGCGGCGGGGGGAGCATTAATAAATCAATCGATTTATGACATTTGTGGCAAGTGTTTTGCTCTCGAATCGATTTGCGAATTTCGTTACCATTTCTCCTATTCTAAGAGAAAGAGAGAGTGAGACAGAGGGAAGGCGAAAGGGAGGTAAAGTGAAGCCATGATGTCGAGGCAGGTTGGCGCTGTAGGAAACAAATTGTTTCGCAGTTGCTGCTGAGTTCGTGATGTTTCTAGTCCATTTATCTTACTCAGACGAATTCGCGGAAAGGACGAAGATGCCTGGGAAAGGTGCCCCGGGTCGCGGAGGAGAGGTCGGCAATACCGAGTAGGAGTAGGCAGGATCATCAGACCTAGATCGAAAAGCTATTAAAGAAACGGATGGGTCGGGGAAGGCCGGAATGGGTCGGAAAACATTCAAAAACTAAATAAGATCATTAGCTCTAAATGCTTGCCACCTTCGAGTGGGTTTGTGGAGTGTCCCTCGTGCCCTCCCCTGTTCGGCAACACCGGGCCGCGTTTCCGCATTTGCCGAACCGGGGGGCCAGCCAAGTTTGACATTAATAAACTCCTAAAACCGGTCATTAATTATTCTCCATGTGCTCGCGCGATCGAGAGATGGACAACAAATGATGAACGTTCGCCTAACGGGCGAAATGGGAGATGACAGCTAATCGCTCGAGGGCCCAGCAGCAGCAGCAGCGTCCACGCGCTCCTATCACCTCCATTTCGACACTTCGCGGCCGGCCACGGATGCAGTCGTTCGGGGCGGGATTCATACGCTCGCGCGGGGCACTCGAAGTGCCGGCGATTCATATCGCTCTTAACGCAACCGATTCCCGTTAAATGGAATCAAATGAGCTTTTCTCGACCGTTCGCGCGGGGGGGGGGGGGGGGGGGTTTAACGGGAAGGGCTACGTTACGAAGTAACCCCAGACGTCGCACCTAAAACTGGCAAAGATTATGACGGCTATTGACGACCTCCAGCGAGGGCCGGGAGTCCCGCGAGATGGCATTTCGATCGCCGTTTGCGTTGTGGCTGAAGAGAGCTGAAGAGATTAATGATGTGCTGCGTGCCCGATTGGCCCCATGTTCCGAAAATTTTCCCGACACGACGTGAACTGTTCGATCGCATCAATCGAGGCTGCTATCGACGGCGCAGATCGTGGAGCCGGGCGAAGCGAAGAGTCGGCCACGGTTTTCTCCGCTATTTTTGTGGGTGGTTTGAAAGTAATCGATTTATTTTGCCGGTGGAAGGGAGAAACTATGAGAACCGGGACGGAGCTGTGCTCTAAACATTTGGTAGATCGTTCGGACGATTGTTTGTTTTCACTCCGAAGGAAAACAGTGACGGCCAGTACAAATGAAGAAACGAACCGTTGTGGGAGGGTGTCCGCTTTGTTTCTGCATTCCTGCTCGGAACAAACTTTTTGATGTCCATCGCGCTCGGTACAAAAGTAGAACCGATACATGAACTCTAAATCCCGTGTTAAACTCTCTCATTCTCCATCTCTTTCTTTAGCACTCTTCCAAAGAGCCTAAAAAGTCCATTATTGTAGCGGCGATCGAGTTTTCTACGAGCCAGTCCGTTGAACATCAGCAGAGAAAGAGCTCAGACGGCAACAAGCGAGCAACCCTTCGGTCATACGAAACGAAACGTTATGGAGCCACCCGGGGGTAGCGATAATTTGTTCCATCGATCAAAGTGCGACAATTCTGCATGCGTCCGACCGTAGTCGACGCCGGTGATCGTTTTCCCATTCATCTCTCAATCGATTCGACCCCATTTTTCACACCACCTCGTAATGCCAACGAAGGTTTTCCGGACTCTCTTCCACGGACAACCATTTTTCACGTGCAACTGCTCCCTTCGATCGTTCTTGGTGGGTGTGCTAGTTAGGGGGGTCTCTCGTAGACCCTTTTCTTTCGCGCTCGCAGTGCATTGCAACTGTCGAGCAAATTGGTTTCATTCGGGGCCGTCCGGGACTTGACGATGCGAACACTATTTATCTCTTCGTCTCAGCTAGTGAGACGGATACAAAGAAACTACTCGGAGCTT
Organism: Anopheles plumbeus; assembly: GCA_034621735.1. Lineage (NCBI taxonomy): Eukaryota > Metazoa > Arthropoda > Insecta > Diptera > Culicidae > Anopheles > Anopheles plumbeus. The sequence goes on from JAOEFI010000006.1 coordinate 21,063,555, forward strand.
TAGCTCATCTAGGATTATAGATTGGTCTTGGCTATGGTCGTTTGATACGAGGTTTCGTTATCTCTTTCCCGTTGTCAGATGTAGACCACCGCGAGTGGTCGCTAAAGGAACGATAGAAGAGAAACAGCTATCAATTGTCGACGAGTGAGGACCACCGATTGCTCGTAAGATCGTTACGATTATGTACGAATGCACTCACAACTGTTGCTCGATGCTTGTGCAGCAATCAGTTTCAAAGTTTCGCCGCATGTACAATTTTTCAACCAAACGGAACGATTCGCAGAGATCGATTTAATGACGTTTCGAACAGGGGTCTTTCTGTTCAGAAAGCGTGTACGTCCTTCGCATCGGTATCCCTTTTTTTCAAGTGCGAAAGAACTTATCCATTCGCAACGTTCCTAAGAACAAGACGAACGAGAGAAAAGGTAACACATCGTTTGAGGGCAAACAGATCAATGCAAGTGATCTTATGTGCTCGTCGTATTATGAGGGGATCTTTCATGGAGTTCATGCTCGCCTATACTGACGAGCTCCTGTCAAGAATGATCACACTATAATCGCTCGTTCTCGTTGCAGCCCTATTTTGTTGTGCCAGGAAAGTCGTAGGTGCTAGTAGTGATTCAAATTGAAAAACACAATTGGTGCAATGTGATTCGGACTAGTTCCTCTTTCGTCAAAAGGAAATTGTATCATGTAGAAATGATAATAAATAATCGTTACTTTACGTATTCGATGAATCATCGGCGTAGCGAATTGATAACAGAACTGAAAGCGGATTGAAAGTGTAACATGTTCAAAACATGTTTTCTCATCGATTGAGCTGTATTAAATTCAAACAGGTTTAACCCATTCCAGCCTTCCACTCATTTAATTAACAACATAATTTGAGTTTAAACTCCAGTGCAAAGTAATCTTTAAGCTTTGATTGAAATAAAACATTTCCAAAGATCACCTTGCTCAAAAGATGATAAATGATGAAAACTGTTTCCCTTTGGCGGGGGCTTTCCTACGAGCATACTTCGTAAATTACGTCTCCGTCAGTTCATTCATCGGCTAATGCGGAAGTCTTGAGGGCACAAAATGGGTCAACCGTTGGACCAGTAATGATGTCTTTTCTGTGATCCGGCTGATCCAGATGAAGATGGCAGGTGTGTTTTTTATTCCTCCTCTGAATGGTGTGCCTAGATCGTTGGATCGTGGGGAAGTGTTCAACAAAAGGATTGAAAAAAAGGAACCCCTTTCGGCCCTAAACCGAATCTAAAAGCCCTCGGTAATGCCTTGCGGTCTAGGAAAAACAGTTTCCAACGGTGGCCGACACATTTACGACTGCCATTGCATCTCTCTCGATTCGTCTCGGCACCACAGAGGAGGCAGCGTCGGACGTCATTTGCGTGATGTGTTAGGCTTCAAAGCATTTTGAATGAATCGTCCATTCTTTGTGACTTTGGTCGCCCAGAAAAGTTCCAACCAGGCAGGTTAAGATATTTTTCCGCAACGTAAATTGCCCTTCTCTAATCGGTTATCAATCTGGAACACTTGGATGTGTGACTTGCCACACGTGATACCGCACTGTTACTCCCGGACAGATGGTGAAAATCGCCGCACAAGCCACTGCCTTCTCCCTTTTCGGGGCGAGGAAGTGTAGAGAAGCTGATTTCGCCCGCATTCCGCACGTCTGCAGTTAATTGAGGTGAAGCTTACGAAACTCGGAAGAACTTTCGCTCCGTTGATGGACGATAATTTCGGCAATATTAAAGCTCACGCGAAGGCTCTCCTGCGGAGTGAAAAATGGGATGCATCGCATGGCCCGGACCCATAAACAGAAGGAACTGGAAGCGCCGATTGATTGTTCCTCCGGTGGGTCTGCCTTCGATGAAAAAGTGTCGATGAAAAATGTCGCGAATGAAGCGTAAATGTGCATCGTTGGGTGGTGCCATCCCGCTCATCTCCCGAGAACCTGTTTCATTCTTCTCGGGGGTCCTCATTTAGAGGTTTTTTTTCTTGCCATCAACCTTCGATTCGCCAGCGTCGAAGTTTGACTGACATCATCGATAACATCGGAGTGGCTCGTATGCAATTTTCAAATTTACTTGTGGTTTTACTTGTTTTCGTTGCACTGTTTGCTTTTGATTGTAATCCTGCTTTCGGAAGCAATTTCGTTGCTAGTTTTGCTAGCGATCTTGATCCTTTTTTATATCCGTATCTAATTGCAGCACCACTTTAGCGTATGATTCGGTAATCGGTAATGAACGCTTTCATAACAATTCATGATTCCAATAAACAAAGCGCATCGAATTGGCAGGAATATCGATATTCATATTCCTTTCGTGCCTGATTCCAGCTGAGCACTGATTTAGGTACTTACTACGGCTGGTTTCATATTAGTCACGATGTCGTACTCACCTTGGAGGGAAAAGAAAAGTGCAGAAAACGGTTGATTAGCATGTAACAAGAACTTCTCGGTTTCTATCCGCTATTCGTCTTAGGAAGTTAAAAATCAATCAGTCGAAAAATATTGGCGTTTATCCCGGCTCACTCGGCATCCGATGCGGCTAGTTAGCCACGTGCCCTACGTAAGGCATCTCGGAAACCTTTTAAGCTGCGCCAATTAGCCGACGGATACGCGTAAACCGTAACGAACGAACGATCGGACGAGAGAACCATTACCGATCATCTGGGTTTTGGTTCATCGTTCGTTCGTTCGCTTGTCCGATTGCTTGGCCAGCCATCGCAAATGGGTGTACATGAGTCAAAGCATCGAAACAGAAACAAAACTATAAGAAGACAACTCGAAATTGTTCGTCTTGATACAACGTTGGTTGGAGTGTCCAGAATGGGCTCGTTCTTTCGAACTCCCGATTATGAGGCAAAAAAAAGAACTAATCATTAGAGAGCTGTATGCATGGTGATGCTTCTTCCTTACCCCAATAGTTTTCTCGGATAGCACCGTTTTCAGCAGAACGTTTTCCGATCCATTCATTAGTGTGTAGTTGCGGACCATTCGCTTTCTCGGGTGATGCTTCATTACGAATACTCTGTTGGTGTTTTATAAACAACCTCCAAAGTCGTTTGCTGGTAGTTAAGAAGAGTTTTTGATTTTCACTGCCGGATTTCATTCCGGTTTCGAATGAGGGTGTTGCGATCATGCAAACCGAAGTCAGGCAAAAACAACTACCATCATTTTGCAATACTTTCTTCAGCGCGAAACATTATTATATGAACTAACGTTTTCATAAATGTTGCTGTGATATTCGAGACTTTCACCAAAGGAGCAGAGTTTTCTATTGCGTCCAATCCTATATGACCCATGGCTAAAGAGAAGGCACAACAAAAACTTCCTTTTGCGTAATCCAATACTCTTCAGGGCGAAGGAAGGAACCCTTAATGGGTTTAATCGTGTGGAATGAAAACTGATCGGAATTGGGTTGCTTAGCGCATCTCGCCGTGTCGGATCGGATGTACAAATTTGTCGTGAGAAAAACGTACCATATGGTTGTCGAAGTAACATGGTGTGAAAACGGGAAGGAGGAGTTAAATACACACACAAAAGATTATTTTATTCAACAGACAGTTTTAGAGAACCATATAGCGTCGAATAGAGGCACAAACTACAGCACGGCGAACACTATAGGTTGGAAAAGCTCTTCTCAATGTCCATAGGAATAGGTTTCTATTTTGTCTGTAAGCTAGCGAAAGAAATGATGACGACACTTTATTAAAACAGCTTGCTGGAAAAGCTGATAGCAAACGCCTTTAGGTTGAATAACAGTAATTTCTACTGAGTGCTAAACACGTGTTATTATGGCCAGCGATTAATACAGCCCTAGACGAATAATTAAAATGCACTCGATTTGAGATGCACTAAAAGCGTTCAAATTTGGAACCATAATAACTAATTCCATGCCGTGACAGCCCTTCTCGCCATGACGAATCGTCGATGGATCCTGTGGACAGCGAGCTCGAGGAAAAAAATGATGATCGCAATCGAATAGACATATGCTACAACGAGATAGACCGGTGCAAAATGTTCGTGGTGCAGCATTTCCGACCCAGGGCTAGACTGCCCATTTTCCGGAGCCCTCGGCCATCGGCTCCGGCTCCTGGCGACCCACTTTCGCACTAGGTGGTCCCAAATGCCCGCTTCGTTGAGCCGCGACACGTACAGCTGAAAGCGCGCCAGAAGCGGCGACGTGCTACGGAAGGGACTGAAACAGACCGTCGTACTAATCGGCTCGGCGATCAGATGATAGTGGTGGTAGCCTAGCCGTTTGCCGAGGAAGGCCGTCGTGTCGTCGATGGTGTAGGGAAAGAGGTCGCACAACTGTACCAACGTCAGTCTGGACGGGTCGTACTTCGCCGAAATGTCCCATTCGATTGTTTTGGAACGCACCTCCGGATGGTCCCGAACGAACTGGTATCCGTCCATGTCGGACAAGAGCAGCGGCATCGGAGACGAGGCGAATTCGGCAAGCGTTTTCGGGTGTGCCGCGACCTCCGAAAGGCCCAGAATGGCGGTCAAGTTGGCGGTATAGTACTCGGTGAGTAGGAACAGCAGCAGGATGCGCAGAATGTGAAGTGGAGTATTTATGATCGGGAACGCGTTCGGACAGTGTTTCAGCAGAAGGTCCTTCAGGAACAGCTGGTAGCCGATGAAGAACGCAGCCAGCGTGCCGATGAGCGCCCAGAGGTCCGGCTTGTACGGCCATATGATCTGCTCGTGCATGATCCTATTGAAGGATTTCGGCACCACAAGACACCAGCGGAACTGATTCGGAAAGAAGAGCGGTGCGAAAGGATAATCTAGGCCCTGGTGCTGGATGCGATATGTCGCCAAATCAACATCCTGGTGTTGCCAAGAGCCTAGGAATTCGTTCTCATAGGGGGTGTACGTGTACTCGGCTACCGTCTTCTGGTGCTTGGCGATAATATCAATAAACTCCACGTCAATACCAATGACGCGCTCGTCGCTGGTTTGGTATGAAAGAGGACGATTATCGTTGCAAGCAACACGGTACGGTTGCCCCGATAAGTTAGAGAGTCGATCCGGGAACAGTTTTTCCACGGGGTCTTCCACGGCGTGCCGGATAGTGCGATTAACTCTTCGCACGCTCGGTGACCTGATAGTGATGTCATTGGAACCTACCACCACGTAAAGAAGATCGATTGCTCCAACCAGGCGATAGGATTTCACCAATCTTTGCAACTCGGTGCGATTGACGCTGTACTTATCGACGATAAGGATCACTTTCTTCTCCTTACCGTACAACCCGAAGTCGCGCATTATCTCCGGGACTTCCATAATCACGGACGAGCTGTTCCCTTCCGCATCACAGGAAGACACAGCGTGCAGCACGAGTGGAGTGTTAACGGTATGCAGATTCTCAAAGTATTCGCTGCGCCCGATGCTAACAAACACTCCCGCCGGCACTTGCTGCATTAGCTGAGCGGGAATGTAGCCAAACTTTAGCCCACCAAAGTTTACCAGTCCAATCGTGGCCGATCCAGATTGATTGCGGAATATTTCGCTGATGACACGCACTGCAAAACTGATCAGTACTGTACCGGCTAGAGAGTGGTCTTCCAAAGCTGCCTGCAACGAGTTCATTGTGGCGTCGTTGGCTGCTATGCTCCTAATAACATTGACCATCCTGTCCACAGGAATATAAATGTTTACTTTCCAGGATCAATTAGAAAAGATTATGCCTCAATGGCTTTCCATTAGCATTCGATGTTATCGATGACCTGGGCGTCCACGAGGTGATTGTTTTTCCAAAAGAAATTATAGGATACATCGATAACTTTGTATACACAAGCAAGAATGTAGCTGTACTATTAAATAAAGGATAAAAAGTTTACATCCATGCTACGACAACACAATTATAACTCTGCTTATTGAATGAATTTTGGCTGCATTTCAAACATGGCAACAATTGCTGATACTTTTGTCAGTATATCTTTTTCATAGAATTTTAGAGCTTTTCTTCATCAATCATTGTTGGGGATGAATCTTTAAACCCGGATTAATGTCTGATCCTATGCAATATATGCTCTGCGATGAAAACACAGGATGCGATTAGGTAGACGTACGCGGCGATAATAAACACTGGCGCGAAGTGATCGAGGTGCAGTATCGAAGAGACTGGGTCACTGTCGGTGTCAAAATGATACGAGCCATTCAGTCTGGCATTCCATTTCCGAATCACGGCATCCCAAATGCCAGCTTCGTTCAGTCGCGAAACGTACGCTTGAAAGCGATGCAGTTTGGGGTTGTTTCTCCCGAACGGACTGAGACAAATTTCGATCCTTAGCGGATCGTCGATCAGATGGTAGTGATGGCGACTTAGTTGAGTCCCGATTTTCTTCGTCGTCATAGAAATTGTGTATGGGAAGCGATCGCACATTTGAAGCACAGCGTACTGGGATGCATCGTACTTTTCAAACTTGTTCCACACAATCGATCTAGAACCCAGCTCTGGTCTTTCCCTGATGAACGCAATCATGTTTGGCTGCATCACGAGTATGGGTATTTTGGATCTGGCGAACTCGTGCAAATTTCTCGGATAGTCCGGGATCTGCGACAAGCCGAGGTTGGATGTAAGCATTGCCGTGTAGTACTCGGTGAGCATGAAAAGGAGCAGGATTCTCATGGTGTGAACTGGAGTGTTGGCAATGCCGTACGCATGAGGGTGGTTCGAAAAGATCCGCCTCTGTAGAACCGTTTGATATATGAAATAAAACGATACTATTCCGAAAATCAGTATCCACAGGTCGACTGCGAAAGACCATATGACTTGCTCGTGGAAGATCCTCCTGTACCGCTTGGGGACGGCCACACACGTGCGCATTTGACTGGGAAGATACAGCTCAGAATAGTTTTTGTGCAAGCCTCGGTTGATGATGCGATAAGTGGCAAAGTCGAGCGATCTATCGTGCCACGGTTGGAAAACTGTCACCGCAGTAGGCTGGTATTTGTACTCCACAACCGTGGACTGGTGCTTGGCGATGATATCGATGAAGTCAATGTCCACCCCACTGACTTGAAGATTTCTACTCATGTAAGATAACACAGGATCCTCGAAGCAGGCGACCCTGTACGGCTCCCCGGACAGGTTCAGCAACCGATCCGGGAACAGCTCATCTACAGGATCGAAATACGAAAGTTCGACAAATGTCTTACTCATTCGCACGTTTCGGTAGATTCTGAGATCAGTCGAATCCATAAAGACGTAAATGATGTCAATCGTTCCCAATAAACGATGTATAGCAGTCAACGCGTTAAACTTCGCGCGCTGTTTATCATTGGCATTGGTTAGGACAATCACTTTTTTCTCCTTACTGATTAGTTGAAACGCGAGCAGTGCGTTTGCAACATCCAACTGTATAGAGTCATAGGTGGAACTTGCAGCTCGAATGTTCACAGCTTGCACGAGCACTGGCACGTAGGTGGCGTTCGGCTTACTGTAGTTAAGGCTCAGATCGATGTTGAGGAAAGCGGCCGTAGATATTTGTTTCGGGAGCTGTGCTGGGATGAAGTCCAGGCTGTCGGTGTTGAGGTTGACCAATCCAACCGTCTCGGGGGAACACCCACGGCAGTGCAGTTCGGTGATTACACGCACCAGAAAACTTATCAACAGTGTCCCAACGGTAGAATGCTCTGGAAGATGCACTGACATTAAATCCATTTTCAGCTGGGCTACTGGAACCTGTTCTGAGGTCCTTTAATCTTCCCGTTGCAGACGGGACCCAACTTTTCGAATCGATGCACTTTTTTCAAAATAATGGTTCGGTTTGAAGTCAAATTAATTTTTACCTTACGCAGTAATTATTGATTAAAATTATCAATCAATGATAGGTAAGTCTTTAACACCATTTGATTGTCTAGATTCCATTAGCATCGCCATTGCTTTGGTAGATGAAGTATTCAAAATAGCTGCAATTGCAAGGAGCACACTTGACCAAGGGATGGGAGCTTCCAGTCATATGGCCTATGTGTCTGGCATTAACATAAATATGTTGCCATCGGCGCCACTCATCCCGACACCCCTTTCCGACACCGCGATGACGTTGCCAACGCATACTACCATTGTGATAACATGAATGATTACAAACACGCCCACGGGGCGAGTAGCAGAGAGCGCTAAAAATGTGAAGCGAACGTAGACCTATAATTTGCCTGCATTAGAAAGTATAGATATTTCCTTCCTCCACCGTTCGGCTCTCCCCGGTGCGGCGAATGTTGCTTCCTATGTGCACTCACACGAGCACAAGCGCAATTGTGTTCTGGTAAAACTTTGCTCGGAGAAAACCGCTTTGATAGTATGCTTCTATTTTTCCATCCCCACCCGCCATCGTCCATTGTTTGCATGGCGTACCCTGGCGGTCCGTTTCATGCTGAGGGAAGCGATCCGCGCATTTGCGGTCAATGTACGGCGTCGAATGGCATTACATTGAATTGTGAAGGCAAGAAGCAGACAATCTTGCCGAGACATGCAAAGCTTAGGCAGCGTAAGTTCGGACATTCTGTATCGGTTGATTTCAGTAGGGTGTTTTTTTTCTTTTAGTTGTAAGAAAGAATAAGTTGCCTCCAAGGAAACTGGTAGGGAGTGTGCGCACCCGGAGTGATTGTTTCGTTATGCGGTTTAAACAATCGGGCCGGCGCGTGGAAGGGCTATAATTTGGCGGTGCGCGCCTGTCTAATGTGCTAATCAAATTAGACGCAGAATTAGGCGCACAATGACTGACCGATTTTCGGAGTAACGATATTCCCTTTCCTTCGGCACGGTTCCTCTGTTCCTACTGGGGGAAAAGCGTTCGGTAACTGAAGCAATCGACAGCCGATAGCCGAGGTGTTCGGAAAGCGTACGGCGGACTGTGAATGGGATGAAACCCTTCCCTTAGAGATCAAGGGTTCCAAACGGTACCGTTTTCCACGAACGGTTTTTTGGGCGTTTGGTGGGCGGCACAGTTACGCTCAGTGAAAGAAGTGAGAGAATGGAAGGGACAAAAAACAACAAAAAGAAAAACGCAAAGCGGAACCTATTTGACCGTATGATTATCTTAATTAATCGCCTAACAAGCGAGGGGACCGCGAGCATAATCGGGGCCCAATTTTGGACGATGAAATGGTAAATCAAAAAGGGAAATGGCTGAAAAACAACTGCCCAATGGCCCGGGGGGAGGAAAAATTAACCTGCTGGACCTATTGTGGGCCGGAGAAGGACAGGGAGGAACCGCGGCCAATGACTTGAGTGTCTTAGGTGGCTGTGAATTGTTCCTGCTGACTCATGTCGCAGACACGGAAAGTCGGAGCGTTCCATGTGGGGATTTTTCACCCATTGTTGTTCGAGCGACGTATGCAAGCAAGGTGGACGGTTTTTGAGGTGCGTCGGATGCCCTTTGAAAATTCCAAGCGGCTAACGAGAAACGAATAACGTTTTTCCGCGTTCTTTTACCGGTTAGGAACGTTCACCAGGTCCCCGGTGGAGGGCACAATATCCCCGAGAACACAAAAAGGAACTGTAGTTTGCGGGGAAAATCAAATTCTGTAGTGTAATGCTGTCTAATGAAGTTAAAGGTATGGATGCTCGAAAGAAGAAAGAACATTACCTCCAGTCTTTCTTAGTGCGCGAGTGTGCCGGTTCAGAGGACGACACCTGTGCCGTGTTTTGCATAGCGTTGGATTGCAAATAGACAGAATACGAACGTTCCAAACAGAACTTTACTACAGGATTCTTCAGTTTCATAAAAAAGGCGGTTTTTTTAAATAAATAAGAACATAGAACAATTTTCATATTTACATGTCAAACCTGAAGCGTGTTAAGTGTTAAGTGCGTGAGGTTTAAAACGCACTTTAATCATATGCAATTGCAGTTAAGTTATTCAATCTAGGAGTAGGTTGCGAGTGCGTCCTTTAAAATAGATTGGATATTAAAACATGATGATTTGTACATCAGGAGTTTAATATGTAGTTCCCTATTTCAAGCTTAACTAGCTGACGTTTGCATCGTGGTACACCTTCTCAGTACCGTCCTTTCATACATATGATTATATGTAGGACACTTGAAGCTTAAATCGCTACTGAATCATATAAACTGGCCAGAGCAGTAGGGCCCATTTAAATGCGAAAGCAATCCAGAATGCCGTAAAACATGCAGGTTTACTAAGTAAACCTTCAAGAATGCACCCAATCAGATGCAGCCAAGCCGGGGGGACAAAATGGTTCACCAACTCGAGTGGACGAGGGAAAACCGAACGAGTACTCCGGCGGTCGTCAATTTATGTGTCCGTAAATAATAACATCCATTGCGTAGCAGCTGCACGATGGCAGGACTGGGGCAAACGTGGCGACCCGATGAGTGACGGTGGGCCGAAAGGGGGCCTAATTGAATCCTTCGCTGCCGTCCTGGCGATTGATGATTACGACCGGCCTAGATGGGGAGTCAAGTAAGCCGTCTACGAAGTGTGCTGGTGTAGGAACGAGTATAATTATTATTCGCACCACAGCAACTCGAATTGCAATCAACCTAGTCGCTGTAACTCTGCGTCCGTTCTTATTAAACCCGCCTTGAACGGACGATATCTATGCTTCACGATTCGCGGTGGAACGACTTTGGTGAGCAGCTGGGTGGTTCCAGCCATTGGCGGAGATTAATGAATGCATGATTATTGCGCGAGACCATGTGCCGTTGGACTGGAAGGACTGTTGTTCCGGAAGCACGGATCTACGATAAAAGAAAACCGTTTATCTCCGAGTGCCTCAAGAATAGTGCGTGGAACTGAAGCGACATTTTGATCCTGCAGTCTTTCATTGCAATCCTGGGCTGTAGCGAAGTATAACTCCTTTATCGTCCTGTTAGACAGTTTGGTATTCATCGCACGGTGGTAAAACATTCGCTTCTGTGCTCGAAAGTTTGTGCACCAAATGATCGATCAGAGAAGCAATGAGGTTCCCTTTGCAGAGTCATAGAACCCATTGTGGGAACTTCTTTTTCGAGTTTCCTGTCTCGCTGCTCCCCGTTCAGCGAATCACGAGAGAGGTCTTAATACTGTAGATCATCAGCTTCCTTCATCTTTAATCATCACTACCACGAACCGGTCGAGGCGCACGATGTTTTGACTTGCTGCTTGTTTGGACCGCGCCGTACACCTTTTCTCCGTGGTCCTCCTATCGCTTCGTGTCATCAGGCGGCGATCGGTGATCGATGAATTCAGCACATCATTGAGCGGCAGGGCAAATTATCGCTAAGATGAAGCAACCAGCGGTTCCAGCGAGGCTACCATCCGAAGGGAGAAACTTTTCCGCGCACTCTTTGCAGTGGGCCCAATTCTGTGGACCCCGAAAAAGGTCTCGAAAGGTGGGCTCGCGATCTCGTGACCGGAGGAAGTAGATTCGAGCCGTACGCTAGCTGAAGGTATCTAATTTTCGCTGCAGACAATTCATTCATCCCCTAGGAATTTCGTTTGATACGGTGCGTGGCTGCGTTTGCGAACGACGGATTTTTCTGTACGCTTTTGCAGTCACGATTGGGGGTACGTTCGTTCCCCCAAATCAATGCGGCCGCTGCTGGGGAGTGGTTTTGAGGCGCCTGGGACCAATGTTTAAGACCACAACGGCTGTCTTGCCGGGGGTCATTTCAACAAAATCACCCTTTTGTCAAAATGTGCTCCAAAAAGGGGAAGCTAGTCTCGAGCGTTCCACTTCTGCTGACTTCGTTCGAGCTTTCCTGGGCTTGCGAGAATCAATTGGAAAGATACATATGGAACCTTCAGTCGGATTGTCCGCGAACATCGAAGTGAATCAAAAAAAAAAAAAAAAAGGGTTCCTTCGGCTCGCTCCGTTTCGATCGATCCGGTTGATCGATAAGCGAGCACATACCAAATTTGGCCTGTCAATGCTGATGGTGCTCGTGTTATGATTTTTGAATCAAAATATGTTACGTTATGGCTGGCTTCTTTCACTTTTGTAGTCGGTTTCCCGGGCGCACGACTCGCCCCGCGATGCTTATCGGTTTTGTGTGGCGTTGTTGTTTAGTTGCGCTCACTGCTTCACATTTTGATTTGCTTTGGCGAGCAGCAAGGATCCTGTAGGTCCTCCCGTTCGAAGTTGCGATTTTTATTTATTTCATTGAACATGTTTTCTACTAAACTGATGAAAGCAATTTAATGTTTTATAAGCTTGATAGAGATTTCGATCTTGAGCGACATGATTCGTCATTTTGTCTTTGTACACCTATTACGATTCACGTTGGCCGAGATTGTCGAACTTTGAAACCATGTTGAGAAAAAGCCATGTACTAGTGTATTTTAGGTTCGTTAAAAACTTCCCTTTCAAGACTAAAACTCGCAAGAAAGAGTGAAATGAACCAGACAGTTTATAATACTTTATTGTCCGGAAGAACCACTTGCTCAATTCTGTCTGGTTTTTGGTCCACGTTTCCCTCCTTTCAAGTCAATTTACCGTTTTTGCTGATCCAGCAGCACAAAAAAAAAAACGCCAGCGGATATCTTTCTCCTATACACAACACATGCGGTCTGCGTCAGGGCTGAGAACTTGCCTCATTTAGCAACATGTTTCTTGCTCGTAGTTTGCTATGTTTTGTGTCTCTAAAACCCCACGGCCGTAATTGAGCGACATGTGGGATTTTTTTATATTTATGGCATCCATCGTGTGACAGTATGTTTTCAATGTCAAAGGCGAATATTTCACTTCCTGTTCGTCGACTCAACAAAAACATCCTCAACTGTGTATGGAAGAAGCTGTTGGCATGTGCTCCCATGATAAACGACTAAAGATGATGGGGAGAGCAGTGTGTCTGAAAATATTCAGGAATTTTATCGGATTGCCCAGCCACCAGTTGGCTGTTCCGTTTTTTTTTGTGGTTTATGTGGCGGAATATGCGATGGGGTTATGCAACCATCTGTGTTTGACTCGTGTTTCATCGTCAATGAGGTTGACAGAACGAATAATAATCAGGTTCGATTGCAGGCTCGATACTCCCCATGTCCGCAATGAATGTCGGCGGGAAATCGAAAACGGCCCGATAAGATCCATTCGTGTGCGAAAAAACCCACGTTTTACGAGGTGTCGTTTACCACAAACGTCGTCAGCTTAACGGCCATTTCCTACCCAACCGGGCGCAATTTTCTTCCCAGGGGCCCAGCAGTAAAAGTCGACGGAATGGCAGCGAAATGACGAGAAATAATGCAACGCTCATAAATTAACACCTTCTCCCGGCTGCACATGCATGTGATCTTCGGTATCAGAAGCGCAAAAGGGGAGGCGAAGAAGAAAAACACAGTGGGTTGGGAAAAATGGTAGCAAACACACCACCATCGAGCGAATCACATACGGGATGCTTTCTCGGTTCGACTGCGTTCTCAGGAGTGCAGCTGGATTGTCGGACCGTGCGAAGGAGGTTTTAATTAAAGCGAATCTTGAGCTAATAAAATATTTTAACAAACTACCACCGGTCTTTCCGGAATGGCGCAGATGGAGGGCACCATTTAAAATGGGTTGCACGCAGATTGAGCGACCAAACGCTCAGCTCCCATTGCAGATCGTTTCCTTTCGGGCGAGAGGACGGGACGTACCAGTTTGAACTCTCTGATCACTACACATTAATATGTATACATGTATATTATAGGATATTTGTTACCTGCCTTCAATCGCTTCTTCACTTTTCCCCCCGGCACAAATTCGTCGGCGTACTCTGGGTCTGAGATATCGCAGTCGTTTTTACAGTTTTCTGTGCATAATTAAGGCACACGAAAAAGTAGCGAGACAGCAGCTCGAAATGTGTCGCCGATCGTAAAGTGGTAGTAGATGGTAATTAGAATTTATCGTATCACGTTCTTGCGTGGTGGTGAAAGGTGTAGCTTTTTTTTCTTGTATGCATGTTCCATACACGATTTGGCTGGTATTGTTTTCCTTCCAACTCTCGCATCCTGAACCTGATCCAGCTGGTTCCAGGACTCTCGAGAGGTCAGCTTCGATATCGTTTGATCTTATCGAACCGACGTTGCTTTTTCCCTTGTCGTTTTAAACCGGAGTTACAAATTGAAAATGGGGTTTCTCTGGCTCGGGAATACGACGATGCTCAAATGGGATACTTACTTTTTGGCACTGTCCAAGAAAAACTCGAACTCCTTGCCCATCTTGCAGCAGAGCGCCTTCCGAAAGTGTCCCTGGGAGCAGTTTGTGTTGACCATGTGGTTATCTGGTGTGGAGAAGAAGGAGAAGAAAATACAATAAATGAAAAGGAACCGAATATGGCGCTTTTTCTCTACTAACTGGTTCAGTAGCAGAGGATGGGGCGATCGTTTTAATTTAAATTTTCGTTCGCCTGAGATGATATTCCAATACCCGTTGACGGTGGCTTCTGTCCGTGGGTTATGATCAAATTAAATTAGTTCGCCCTGGATTTGCGATTCACCGTTCGATCGATTTTAATTAAATTTCCCCACATTTTTGGCCAGATCACCGTTTCGCAATGGGCCAATGTTGCGAAAAACAATTATTAAAAATTGGCATCGTCTAAAATGAAGCTCATTTTAGCCTGGCGTGTCCTTGTTTTCGATCTCTCTACCGTCATACTCTGCGCTAGTTACGGGTTTCCGTTCAAAACC
>JAOEFI010000006.1:21078279-21092318 GCA_034621735.1 Anopheles plumbeus
GGGACACGCTTGGTTTCTCTTCGCTTTTCGCCTTATCACCACCCACAGTCGATCGCTTTTCTAATCTGATGTTCAACCACAATCTTCAACCGCATACTTTCAACGAGCATCTTTGAGGTCGCGTGCAAAAAAAAGGTTGTTTTAGAATATGTTATAAGAGGCCCATCGCTGTTTCTACCTTTTCCTTCCATCGTGTCTTTGACACGCCTTCTGCCGAGCTGCCTACGCACAACAAGAAGATAAGCGGAACAGACACCATTCATTCGGACAACTTGAAACATTAGAAGGGAAGCAGATGAACCTCAAAAGCGGTACCGACGAAGCGAAACATGATCATGCCAAGTGGAAAGGTGGTGGCGCGGAAAGCGGAGTGGAGACATGCCGGAGAATTTTGAAACTGCAATAAAAATCTGTAACATCTTTCCAGGATCGGATTTGAATATTTGGCTAATTTATCTTGATAAGAATCTTGATATGTTTTTGAATGTTGCCTTGCAGAGGGGAGCATTTCCATTTGATTCTACTTTATTAACACCATTTAACCGTCATCGCTGAATTTGGGAAGGAAAATCTGGTTCGGTTTCATTTTTGATAGGATCAAGATACAGTTAAGCGTTTTTTTGCACAGAGAAGTTCCGTTTTGATAAAAGGACGGAGCCTAGGTGAAGAAGTTTTGTAAAGTTTCAAAGGAACCATCCGCCGACGAGTGTTGTTCCTTTTCTTTTGTTTGGTTAAAAAACACCACAACGAACTAAGACATTCGTAGTCGGAAAGAGGTGTTTTCCTCGTCAACATGGTAACAATTTATTGACAAGCATCTTGGTTATTTCCATTTCAATCGATCGTCGGTTGATCATTCGACTCGGACCATCCTCGACGTCTTTGCGTCCAGATGGTGGTGTCATTCTTGCATGTATCTGTTTTCCAGTCCTCTTCAAACTCATCATTTCGAAATCCTCCCCTTCGGAGAAGTCTTCTGCCAGAAATAATGTGTTGATTTGAAAATCACACCACCGCGATTCGAAAGCGGCTGGAACGGGCGCAGCGGGCAACGGGAAGGGATCGAACTGCGATCGATCCCAAGATCGTGACGATCGTAAACATAAAGATCTCACCGAGCCCATACTCGATTTAATTAATGGCACATTTTAGTTCGATATTAACATGAACCGAGGCCCCGAAAAATAGGTGGGTGCGATGGGTTTCTTTTTCCGGGGCTTGGTTCGATTCGATGTTATTTTCGAATAGGCTGCAGGCATAAACATCCACTAGCGATGGAATGGTTTGAACTTTTTCCAACCCTGAAAGGAGACGAACCTGCCGGCCAAGGTCGTCGTGGGACTTTTGAAAATGTTTCCTTAGCTTAGTAACTTATTCCGGAGGTGTCGAAAAATGTCGAGCTACGAATTATAATTCAGCCACTTAGCATGGAATTGAAACATATACAAACATAATCCACAGATCGGAATGTTCTCCTCACAATTATTGTTTCATCAACAGCAGTTGAAATTGTTAAAATATTTTAGGTTCTTAGGGGTACTAACTTGTTAAAAATGAAAAGCAATGAGATTAGCTCCCGTTGTTCCCGTACTTTCATAATTAATTATTGTGTCGTTAGAATAGTTTAATCAAAGAAAGCTATAATGTGACAAACTGCCATCTTTCAGCTAAACGTGACTGTCACATTAAGTAAATTAGGACTTCAACCAAAAGAAATGGCGTAGGGCCACATAATCCAATGATTAGAAAGTGCAGTTTTAACACTGCCCCAAAATGTGACATGATTTTTAACACACTAACATCGTCGTTTCAAGCCCTAATGGCGTAGAAAAAGGAAAGATGGTCACGAATGCTTCTGGAGCTGAATTGACACGGACCTTTGTGCCAGCGTGTCACCTCGCTCTGTCATATAAAATGTCAACACCTCGTGAGCACGGGTTATTAACGTGCCATAGATTGAAGCCATTAGTTTTGAGGACCACTCATAATTATGTTTTAAATTTTATATCCCCGAACACTGTCACATGTTCCAGTCGACCATTCGAGTTTTGGCCTACGATCGATCGCCCGACGATGGATCTTCCCGGTCGCCGTTAAATGTCAAATAGAATGGACCAGGAATGATTAGCATAAATGGGCATCATAAAATAGTTATCTCTTCTTTACGAATCTTCCGACGCAACTCGATCCGCCCCCAATGGCCAGGTTGAGTAAACATAGCCACCAAAAAGCGTCGCTCGTGTCACGATCGATTAGTTTTCGGGGCAACCAAATCCTTCTAGCGTTACACATACACACAAACACGCACACGGGCAGGGACCATGAGTTTGCGGTCAGTTTTGTCTGTCTTAAAAAGTCACCAGGGATTCGCCAGGTTTTGCATAATGATACAAGATTTGAAACTCACAACGAGCCGCGAATGTCAATGCGGCTGGTTCATCTCTTAAGAGGTACCCATAAATTCGTAAAGAGTGTCATCATGGGCAGCCGCCGTGGAGTTGAATCGGCCCCGGACAGACCCTTATTCCTGCTCGTCAACGGCTAACGGCTAGATCGATAGTCAAGTCGTCGATCTATTGTCGAAACCGTTTCGTAAAAGTTCGGTCTTATCTGAAACTCAATGATTTATTTTTTACTTTGCACACTAAATGGCTGGCGGTTGCGAGCTTTTCCTGTCGGCCATTTACATAAAAACAATCTTGAAACCTGAAGACCATGAATAGAAACGTTTCTCGGTAATTTTGAGATAAGAAAGGGGAATTTTTCAAAACTATTCCCAGTGAGCAAGTTAAAGTTCGTTTATAAATGACCTCAAGGATTGCCGTGTTTTCGTAGAAACAGATAGGACGAGAATGTCGGTCTAGGGCTATGGGAAACGAGTTCGGTCGTTCGACGGGATGAATCAACTGTCTTTAGTTTTGTCATTGAGTACAGAAGAGATGGATCCAGTTTTCTCGAATAATTGCATGACTAACATACACGCTCGTTGCTTTGTAGTTAAAGCCCAACAATATCTTCATAACTTTGGTTCCTGCGAAAAAAAGGACATTGCGAACGTAAAGTTTTATGGAACCCGTGCTGCGCTCATTACACTTTTACGATTGTGCAAATAATAAATTTCCCTGCAATTTTCTTGATACTGTTTATGGTCATCAACATCTCCCCGACGGTAGCCGGGCTACTGTGGTTAGCTTCGTCACTACACGAACCGTTCTGCTCTGATTACACAAAGTCGGTTTAGTTGCGTAGACGAGCAACTTCTTGCGCATGCCTTCGGGTGAATGTTGATTGAATTTTATGACCCCTACTTTTCCCCTCTTCCCACTACTTTTCCAGCCCCCTGGCTGGAATATATTTTCGAGGCCTAATGATTCAGATCAGTTCTTGCTTCGCTATTGTTTTACAATCGCGCGTATTTTTAACCCCTTCTCTAAGGTTGTTGTAAACGGAGGAACAGCTCCTCACCCATCGTGGTGGTGGTGGACTCTTTTTCCCTTCAGCTGTGTTTGATTTACGACCGGTAACAACTTCTCATTCCAGTGGCCGACGGTAAAAATCATAATCAATTTAGTGCTCTCATTAAAAAAGGAAAAGCCATAGAACGTCTCAGCGGAAACTGCCGCCGTGCGTTATAAGGGTGTTGTATTTTTGTCTTTTTGGGAATCCTAAATAAATGACCCCCTCAATTGCACCTCCGAAAATATACTCGCGAACAAAGGAAGAGGAAAAGAAGCAACGAAATGCCACTCGCGGGAGATAAATCTGCAGAAAATTCAAAGCCCCCCGGGGAGGAAGGGTGTAGACGGAACGGGGGAAGCGTCATCAAATGCATCCACCTTCTCGGCGTCTTCTTGGGCACTGTACCATCGGTAGCCGCCGTCCGGTAGCAGGAAATTATTCCGAACATTTTGATTAGCCTTTTCTCTGCCGTTTTCCGGTTTTCGTACAATTTGGGGTCCGGGACGTCGTCGTCGTCGTCGTCGCCGCTGTCGTCAGCGTCAAAGTCCACGGTTGTCCGTGTGTGTTTGGTTTTTGGCGGTTGCAATTGTACAGACTCATCCTTCTTTGCCGTACGAGCATTGCCCTGCGGCTTCGGTGGAGTTCCTCGGGGGCCGCGAAACATCGCCGTTGCGTCGATCGGAAGGGTAATAAAAGCATCCTTTCGGGCAGGAAATCGAACGGTGGTTAGACGTTTTATAGTGTCCCAAAAAAGGGCATTGCGCTTGGGCAGAGTAGAAAGGGTTGGCTCTGGAGTCGCTTGAAACAATTTCGGCCAGATCGCGATGCGATCATGTCTGACAATAATTTAGCTTGGAGTAGAGTTATAATTATAATGTCCGCACGATATGTAGCGAGCACGGGTCGCAGGTACTCATTACATTGAAGATAGTTCTTATCAAAGACATCAAGGTAGTCATTTTCACAGCTCGTAAGAATGGAACACATTTTCGTACAAGGGACAAATCATAAAATTAGCTGCACGAAGTCGGGCATGTTTGTACTGAAACGTGCATTTTCGTTACACTGAAATTAAATACAAACAAAACGAAAAGAGCGAAAGGGAAAACAGTTCGTGAATCTTGAAGCAAAAATTCCTCACCAGAAAAATCTTCAAAGGTGAAATGAACTGCTTATGGAACCACAACAAATGGAGAGAAAATTCCCATCATTTGAGAATCATTCATTGATTAGCTTCAACCCTTCGTTTGGTCCTACAATGCGTAGCGAAAGACAATCGAACAAAATCTAGCGAAACAAAACGGACGCCTAACACAACGGTGAGCTCCGAAAATCCGACCGCCAGAGAATGTCTCTTCATTAGTGAAATCCAAGAATATTTCCTTCCGAAACATCCAACTCATCCAACAAGCACGGTCCGTTTTTTCGAGCGACGTCCGCTGCAGACCCGTTGGCCGTTATAAAATTGTCTAAATTGTTGTTGACAGGAGCCCAATGTTCGCGCGGCCCGTTGCGTGGTTAGTCGGAGGGACGTTGTTGAGGAAGCAGGGGGGACGAACAAAAAAAAAAACAACGAAGATCGAAGAAAAAGTGAAACGTGCCCAAACGGAAGGTCGATCATCAATCATGGACTGAAATAACGTATAGAGCAGGGTGATGGGTGGACTGGCAGACCCTTTGGTGGTGGTGTAGTGGAATCAGCACTATGAGTTTGGCCTATGGGAAAAAGTCGACCAACATAATCAAATCATGCTTCAACCAACGAGCGAGAGACGGATGGAGCTCGTTGATGAGGCAAGAGGTCGTTGTAGTTCGAAATAGGTATGCTTTGGGAGAGGCATTAGGGACCAGATTGGTTACAACAACATCGCGAGACCATCCGGTTGATAAACATAAAACCTCTGCTATCCTACGAACAAGTGAGATCTATTTAAAATATGTTCAAGTGCATATCCTTTCGGGAGCATGCAAAAACTTGGATTCAAATTTTTTGCTCCCTTTTCGGGTGTTTTTTATTCGAATGTTTTTCACTTTCAAGATCGAATCGCTGGGAATTTTGGGTGCTGTTCTTGCGGCCGACTGTAACTTCCACAGGTGAAGAAGTGTGTGCAGTTCGCGAGTTCTCCTTCGGCGGGAATTGAACCCTAAATTTTCAGGCGAGAGGCTGGAGAATTTTCGCCGGTACGAAATATGTGTGTCCGACCTGTTGGCCTCGCGCGGAATTTTACATCATTAGGAGGTATTCCGATCAGAATGTCACTAACAAGCTGACATTTATTTATGCGTCTGTGTCACAGACCCGACTGGGTCGGCCGGAGCAGTTTTTCGAACGATTTTGGGGAAGTTTTTGGGCCCTTTTTTGCTCCATCTTAGTGTGCGTGAATCGGAGATTTGAGAAGGGATGCTCAATGTGTCGCCGGCGTTGTTTTATTTTTCCGCTCATTTTAAGTCGTTTTTCTGTTTAGAACAGCGATTGAATCGAGATTGAAACTACTCCAGGATTTGGGGGGAGAATAAACCCCTAAATCACGCTGGTAGTAGGGTGGTGGCTTCGAATGTCAATGGTCACCTAAAACGAGGCCTTTGACATCATGTCGATCGAAGAAAAATACGAGCCAATGGCCTCCCAAGCAAACTGAAATTCCGAAACCTGAAAGGCAAATAGCTTAAAAATGAACCATGGAAAAGACGGGGGATAAAAACAAATCTTTACGACCATGGATCGACCCCTCCATTTCGACGGTCTGGTCAACCACTCCGTTTGCCTTTTTTATTTTATCCGATCGCATCATTCAATTTAATGAGTTCGAGAGAAAATCAAATTATCGAACCGTCCGTCCGACGACGTTTGAACCTAGGCGAGTGACCATTAATCAGCCATTTTGTGTCGTCCGCGGGAGGACGACGATTGTTTTCCCGGCATGTGTCGCGTCATGTCGTGATCGATTCGGGAGTCTATAAAGTCGACCCACCGGAGATGAAATCACGAGCGTCATCAAAATGGGTGGAAAGAATCCAAAGCTGGGGTTTTAGAAAAACGACATCAACGTTTTGTTTCGATTCTATTCGGTAAACATTTGCCTAGACGTACGTCTAGACGCATCACATGTTTTACTGCTTTGTGGAAATAACAACAAAAGCATCCGGAGACACATGAAAAGGTGGGGCGAAAAAACTAATCTTTAAGAACGTTAGAAGTCGTTGTTTGTTTAAACTGCAAGAAAAAAGGACGCGAGCTGACGCAAAACGTATACTTGACTCTTTCCGTTAAACGAGTGTTTAAGCATCTATAGTTTTGACGAGATCAACTTTCATTGCCTTGCGGGGAGAAAAACGTCGATGTCTAGGTCCGTCTGTTGTTGGAATTGCTAGAGAAGTTAGCCATTGCACCATAAACATTTATATGGTAATTGAATTGCTTAGGAAGTATTTTTCATCGTCCAAAGATCAGAGTAAATATTGAACCTTTGAATGAACGGTGAAGTAATAATCTCCTTTTCTGTAAAATTCTTACGTAAATGTGTTGCTGACGGTTCCCATTGATCGTTCAATTGATATCCATAATAAAATGTCTATAAAATAGGAACTCAGTTTTACGACTACCGAATAGAGTTGATGGGTCGAGAAGCTCCTGCCCGACGTTCCCACTCGCCGGTTTTCGGTTGCCCGGTTGAGATAGTCGGTTAAGTCGTTAACTCTAAAGGATAGTTTTTATTGATTTCAACAAATTTCCGAAGCCTTTTTGGTCAAACCGGCGTACATAGATTGAGATAAGGAATACTGCTGCCAGAAGTGTTTATCAAACCGTGCCTAATGGACTACGTGTGACCTTTAAAATACTTCATTGGTAGGGTGCTTGCATGTCGTAGCTGAGTGCATTCCTCTACTGAAGTTACCTTTTCTTAATCAAATTGTCATAAAATCTTGAATGCTCTCTTTCCCTTCGTAGATGCTCGGCATGCGTACACACTAGCGTACACGAAACACTTACTTGTCAACTTCTGGTAGTGCGGGTCGTTGGTGTCGGTGAAAAACCACGTCTGCAAGAAAAGGAAAAAAAAAAAGGAAAAAAGAAAGGAAAATGTTAACAAAGAATAATTGAAAAGCTTGCTGACAATGAACGCAAAAAATAAAAAAACAGTATTATTCCTACGATTTCCGTAAGTGTGGGCTCGAGGACAAAAACCCGGAGGGAAGAAAAGCACCGGAAGGAACATTTGTTCATGTCGTACTACCCTTCTGTCCAACCTTTCACGCCGTCATCATTGCACAGCCCGGAAATCGGAATCCATGATCGATTGATGATCGATTACGTCCGCCGACTGCGATTGCGATCGATCGCTCGCGGACAGACTTTATAAAAATGGTTAATCAGCTTAATTATTCTAATTAAAATATCGAAGCGCTCGTCTGTTTCGAATCGTTCGCCCGTTCGTTCGAGGTGGCGCAAAACGGGACATTATTTTCCCCGAGGGCCCGTTTGAGTTTCCCGCGATGCTGACAAGGGAGGGGGAGATGAAAAATGGGCAGCAACTTGTCGGGTTTTTCCTTGAGCTTTTACCGCTGTTCCGATCGCGATCTTGACCATCCTGTCGCTCGCTGGCGAATGGAGAAAAGTAAATGTTGATCATCGCCGGGTTGAGGTTAGGTTAGACAGAGTCTGCGCCAGACTGCGCCCGTGGGGATTGTTGATGGTTGATTTACTCTAACGAGCGAACGAGCTCGGCCGACGGCTGGTGACGTTTGATGGAGGAATTGTATCATCATCATCACCGACGTCGTCCTCGTCGTCGTCGTCGTCGCCGTCGTCGGTTCGTTTATGGTAGACAAACATCCAGAATGGACACCGACGGGGCAGGACCACGAAGCAGCGAGTCGCCCGGCAAACAGTCAAACGATCGATCGGGCGATCGATTGATCGAGAAAAAATCGGCAGCCCGATCGCGATTTCTGGTTCGCCGGCGATTCGCGATTCAAGTCACCGATCGAATGTCGCTCGATCTTGATCGCTCTTCATCACCATCATCGTCGTTCTCATCGCGGCCAGCAAACAGCGAGACGCTCGCTCGGTCGAACTCCGCAAACTGGCCACTTCCAAATATGTCCACGAAAATAAAAACCTCTTCGCGAGGCAGTTCTTCGCTGTCGCGGAACGCCGTGATTTTCGCTGCCTCGCGGCAGGTTTTCTTCGGCAAGCGGTGGGAAAACGCGGTGCAAAAGCCTACTGGATGGACTTTTCTGCTGGACAAAAACCGGAAATCAATCGCTTGCTGCAAGGGGAAAAAGGGACAGAAAACGCCTCGCCACCCCCTCAAGGAACGCCAGAGGAATCGAAGCGTATATATGTATGAGGCTGCCCATTTTTGCTTATCGAATTTTAATCATCTCATCACCGGCACTTACACACAACCTGCGTAGAAGGCCCCGGGGAAAGGAGGAGGAAGAAGAAGAAGAACAAGTGTGCCGAGTCTTTGCCGGCAAATGAGCCAAGCAATTGCATTTTGATTGCATTCCGCCGTGGCGTTTTGAATTCATCTTGATGCCTCGATTGATCGTTCGGTTCACCGTTTGACATCGCAATCAGCATACGGACAATTAAGAAATGAATGTGACGCAATTAAGGTACTGGTCTGGTTTGAGCCCATATTTGGGTCGAGTGAAGGAGCAAGACGAAGACCGAAATAGGGATCGAACGTTCAAATCAAAAGAATCAAATAAAAATAAGCTCAACATAGTGTTACTTTCGAACAACTGTCACCATATAACATATAACATTAGAATAACATACAACAGATAATTGCAGCTGATGCGTGCTCTCGACACATAACAAAAACACCCACCCGCTTTCTCGTAATCTCGTGAAGAGGCTGAGCTTTACCCGATTTTTCCCTTTACATATGCATTCAATAGCGCACGACATTGCGTTTTCTTCGAGGGGCGCACTGCATCCGCCCACGGGTGGCCACGATCCAATTAACTTCTTTGAATAGGCAATTACAAGTGGTTCAATTTATTATCGATGTCAACGAGAGCCACCATTTTATGGTACGGAATATGTTTCCGGCGCGGGCGATGAAACCACATGAGGGGTGATCATCTCGTCGACGATTAATTGCTTCGATTCCTCCGTGAAAGGTCGCCTAACGAAGCGTGGCCAAAGGCGGATTGGAAAGGTACACCACCATAACAAGTCCGGTATCAGTTTCAGGTGGTTCCAATTTTCAGCGAAGGAAGGAACACCGGCCTAAAAAAGGATAACGATAAATTGCCCATTAATTGCGCCGCCAGGAGTGGGATCGTGTGCTGTTCCGGGCGGGGTGGAAGTCGATCGCGCCCTATCAGTTGATTAACATCTAATTAGACCAGACGCGAACAAATGATACCGATGTTAGGTGTTCTTCGTTCGGGGAGGGAGTTTTACTGCGCGGCCATACGATACACCCGTTGGACGAAGGGTTGGTTTTTGGGATGCTACGGTTGAACAACAGAACCACCAAAGAGTCGTCGACGTGATTAATCACTCTTTTATGTTCACCAGCGAGCGAGCGGACCGGAAAGCGAACACCTACGAGCGGTTGTTGGAGAGCTTGAAAGTGTTGAAGATCGCGGATCGATTCCGCCCGCAGTAAGCCAATAAGTGTTCAATCTTCCGAGCCCATCGTTTAAGGGCTCGACACTCGGGGATCATATGATAAGCTGATCGCATGTGCACACTCTTTCGGAGGAGAGACTCGAAGCAAGCCGAAGCGTTAGTGCATTATAACATAAGCGCGTGGAACACAAAATGTGATCCCTTTCCAGAGTCGCTGAAGGGCTGCCGGGAGGTGGAGGCATGTAGCTATTCAAATATCAATTTAATTTACTGACTCATTGTTCATTGATGCATAAATCAGTTTTCACGATCGTCTCGCTATCTCACTATTTTTTCGCTCTCCCTGTATCTCGCACTCGGATTCATTTCTTCCACAGTCACATCCTATGTCGTCCATCGCAATGTATGTCTTTTCTGCAATCAACAAATAAATACGCGACTGCCGTTACGGTTAGCCGCGCGAGAGTGCAGTTTATACCTTTCGATCGGTTTTCCTCCAACGGAAGGCATGTGCATTGCACAGCAATACTATGTAAGTTTTTTATTCAATACACCATCACGCCAAGCCTCGAGAATTGTGAAGTTTAAATAAAGTTTTCTGTGCTTTGAATGTTTCATGTTAAAAGCGGTTCTAAAAGTGGCATGAAGCATATGTTTTTGTTTCATAAACAGACACAACGTTCCCTTGCAGCCTCCTGGAGCTACGTTTATTCCTCTTGGGGGATAGAATACTGCCTGTGTCTGCCCCACGCAACATTCGCACCATCTGATGCCGGATAGCATCTGTCGGAGTTTAGCACATTTGCTCCAGCGTTTGCGCGAAGCCCTACAATGCTTGACCACATTTCGGAGGCTTCTTCGCCGGCAAAAGGATCATCAATTCCTGGTTCCCGGTTTTGGTTCCTCCACACAGTTGCGGTCGAACAGTGCGCATCGTTCATTATGAACGGATGAAATTGAAAGTCGTTGCCGCCTTCTTGGAGTCCGTCTCGGAGGATACCGGGGGGGATTCAACTTCTTCGATTAAAAGAGTGTAAACCGTAAGAGCGTACAAACCGCACGAACAAATCCGTTTCGTTATGCCCTCGCAAAATCGGGGCCCTATAGAAAAGGAAAAGATCTCGATAAACTTCACCGGCACTCTGACACTCTTTCGGCTCCTTTCCGGCTTTCCCCGATTGGACTCCTTCCGAACCCAAATTCAATGGGGTGCAATGCGATTCATACCGATTCGTTTCGGACCGCGCCGCGACACAGCGACACACCGATTCGGGCGGTTGAAACGGTTTCAAAAATTAAGATTTATTTGCTCATTGAAATTTCACATTATTTGTATATAACTCATGTTCCGCGAGTGTGTTACACGCTTCGCATTCGGTGTCGGCCACCCCCCGGCACAGTCAGCTTGTTCGCCCGGCGGCAAGGTCTTGGAGGTTTTGGCTTCTACCGTGATTTGCTTCCTCCCTCGGTTGGGGTCCCATTTGCCCTTATAGCACGAACCATGGGCGAACGGTTCGGTTTTCGGTTTGCATTTCACCTGAAGCAGAAGCTCCGGCTTCGGCGAACACAACTGTTACCTTTCCATCCCTGAGCGGAGGGGCTCGTGAGGCAGAACATAACGAACCCATCGTCGGGTGTCGGTAACAAAATCGTGGTTCAAGTGAATCAAGTGCAACTTCATCACGACTTTTGTCGTCGGAAGCAGCGTCTTGGGAGGGAACGACGACGACGACGACGACGACGACGACGGCGATGAACATCCACGGGGTGGGTGTGAAGAAACAGCATTACGGGTTGTAAATGGGTGGCAAAACAAATGTATCGAGACAAGAAGCAACAAGTGCGCGCGATGCCAGGAAACTGTTTGAGATTGGTTTCATTTTTCGACGATGGGGGAACTTCTTGACGCTTACCGATTTGTAAACACATTCTTTATTGGAGACGTATGTAGAAGAAGAATCATTTGAGCCTTGATTTTGATTTGACAAAGAAAATATGAATAGGTTAATAACATCTTTTAGTCACACAGACCGCGCTTGCTGTTTTTGTCGTACCGATTCAAATTTTAATGGAGTATGCGGTTTGACAAATTAAAAATATTTAGCGTCTCCAGTCAAAGCCCAGTCGTTGCCATTCTATTGCGCAAAAAAAATACTGCGTACGTGAGTGCATCTGAAGTATAGAATTTCGTTGATGTTGCATATAATTATTTACCAAAGAAGTGTTTTTTTGTGTCACTGCATTCTGACTGCACCTTCGTCACTGAATGAATGCCTACACACTGCTTCGCCATTCTGAAAAACGGACCGCATAAACAAACGCGCCGTTTCAAATTTCTACTTCGAAGCGAGTCAGCGACTTCTTGCTTTCGGGTAAAGCGAAACAAACAACAACCGAAACGCATATAGAAAATGACGTTTTTGTGAATAGTTATACGAAAACCACAAATTGAGGTCAACGAAACGATGTCCCACGGGGACTCCATCAAATGAAGCGTATAGCTGTCGAAAGGGCTGTGGAAGTTCTACGAAATCGAAAGGGAATTGATTCCGTCGAAAGGTGGCTCTGGGAAATAGGATCATCAATGTCACCCTAGAATGGGCCGTAGCAGAATTCCAATGTTCGTGCCGCTTAACTCATTGACAGCTTCTCACACTGACACCCTGGTCCCTAGATGGCACTCCATTCAACGTCGGGCGGCAATTCAAACAGGGATCCCTTTTCGATCTACCGATCCCTTTCGATCTACTCGCTGCCGCGGTCCCCGGGTCGATGGTGAACAAAGGAAAGAGGCTCGTGGAAGCCTGGAAGCAGGCAAATAGGCGCGTGAACATTCAATCATGTGTGACGACGGCAATGCGTTGTCAGGCGTCTCTTGCGCAACACGCCGCCTAAAAATAGGGCTTCGGGGTTCGGATAGACCAAACATTACACGCAGATGATCTTTCATCGGCATATGGTTCGGGAAAATGTGTTTTCCTGTTTTTTTTTTTCGTGCTGCAGTTCGTAAAAGCCGTTAACGTCAGACATACCACACGCGAAGAGTGGAAACGTATCCGACCTGTTTCCGATCGCTGATGACTTAATCCTTTTTCTCTTCCTTTCGGATACTGTGGCATGGGCATGTACTTGATCTGGTGACAAATTTACTTCATTCGAAAAGCGTTCAAGATGTCGCAGGGCGCGAGAAAAAATATTGAGTCAATAATGGAAGCGGGATCTTAACGACTGTGTTGAACAAAAGTGGGTAGCACGATCATGCTTCCTAGATGCGTAAGATCAACTAATAAACTCTCTAGTGGAATGTCGATTGTCTTACATGTGTTTGGCGGAATGCTTCAAACGGGCCACTTGTGTTCCTTTCGGATGGCACTCTAGACCTTCTACAAGTGGCAGAAGATTTCATCGCCCGTATGTGGTTGTATCACAGTACCAACAAGTTGTTTATCCACCGGAACTTTGTCGGTAGTCGGTGGAAAGAAAAGACGAAAACCATACGGTTCCGTGAATAATTCCGTTTCATGTGTTGATGTCATTGACTTTTCCGTTCTGTGTATGGTTTTCGTTGGGTGGGAAAATCACCTAGAATACCCTAGTTTTTTCATTCTTTCCCAGTGGAAAACTGTTGACACTATGACTTCTTCTTTTATTGTTTTCTTGAATTCACCATTCGCCAGTCGCGACCGAAATTTGACGATGGTTCATGCATCAGCCGTTGGCAAGTGGAAAACATCGTCGTGTTCTCGTGTGAGTTGCATAACACTTTGGATGTAACGTTTCATGCGGTGGGAAACCCGCGTAAAGGTTTCGTTACTCCTTCCGTTGGGTGCATTTCCTTGGCGTCGGATTTGGTGGTTGGTTTGAAAAAATGAGGATCGACAAAAAGTCTGTTTTCATCATTGCACTGCTTCCGTATGGTAGGCGGGGAAAATTAATGAGGCGTGGTGGGAAAACCCTTTTTTATTTTGCTGGCAGTTTAGTCTCGTTG
>JAOEFI010000006.1:21103453-21120432 GCA_034621735.1 Anopheles plumbeus
GTTCGAACTCGCGACTTTGCTTCTTGTTACAACCAACGTACGGCCGGCCAGCCAGCGCAAGCATGTTTTATTCGGCGCGCTTCGGGCAACCCTCGTGAAGACCGGCGTGTGCTCAAGTATTAAACAGCGAACAATACTCCACCCAGAACGGGGACACAATCGTAGTCGGAGTCCAGTTTTCGGCGACACAATGCTTGTTGCATTTGCAGCCTCTGCTGTTCTCGTTGTATACTTCCTTTTAAAACAAAGATCTGTAGGTTGAACCCTCCTCATCCATAGTATGTAGTGCGATTCGTGGACTGCAAACCTTAGAAGCTAGATGTATGTCCTTAGGGGACAACCCCGGCGAAGGCTGTATCGTGATACACGTGGGCGACCTTTTCGTCCCCTTTTCGGCGCTTCGGACCATCAACAAAGAGGTTCATCTTTGTGTAGAATATCGACTAGCAACACACCGATAGGAGAGCATGATACCCAACATATGGGACCTAACAACCTGGTAAGTTCTGGTTGAGAATAGAACGGTTTTTTTGTAATTCAAAGACATATCCTCGAGATCGGTTTGATCGAGTGATCGCCTAGTACGCGGGTGATGACGCTGACGCCGATATCACTTCAGACCGTTGTATAAACATAAGTTTAATTCCATATGACCGATTTGCCGGGCCGGAGCTCTTGCGGTTTGTTTTTGTTTTCCTTTGGTGTTGGCGGCGGAGGTTCATTTGGAAGGTGCATGGAACATTCCAATAATCCTACCCGTCGATCCGGCTACGGGACACCCTCAGGCTTCCCACGATGATCCAGAGAACGCGAAACAACATCCCTTCAGGCAGCACGGTGGTGTTCGACCGCGGTCAAATATTTCCGATCCGATGGCTTTGTTTGGCCGAAAGTGCAGTATCATGCAGTCCACTTAACCCTAAACGACGTCCTCTCTCGCGTGTCCGGCAAGTTCTTAACCTGGCCGCGTACGAGCCGAGCCGAACTTGACGTTTGAGCGGAGGTCAGTTAGCAACGTGATCTGACCACTTCTGGGGCGCATCTGTGTGAGTGATGTGTCTTCGGATGGTGGTGGTTATCGAGCCATTGCGCCCCCTCGCGATCCAACCGTGGGCTGAAGCTCTTGAGTTGGGACGCTGGACGAAAACGTTCCTCCACCGCGCCGTCGTTGTTGACTCACGGAAAAGTCGCTGACTCAATTTCTTCATCAAACGCCACCCGGGTGATCCGCTGGAGGAGGAGAGGCGTGTTCGAAGGTACCTCGCTGGCAACCGGGAGGATTGTCCGGATTTGATTGTTGTTAACAAAAATAAAACGAAGCCGCTGTTGGGGAAGAATGCCCGTGGAACAACATATCAGCAAACTCCATCCTTAAACTAGGAGTTGAATGATTCACCTCGTGGACGTTATGTAAACAGACATCCTCAGCGGATGAAGGTAGAGAAAAGAATAAGGGTAAAAAACTAGAGCGTGATGCCAAAACACTCCAAAGAATAAAATCTTTCATGGCAGAAACCACTGGAACTGAGAATGGAAGAAGTGTCGAGATCGAAAGCAAACTCTATCACAACTTCATGGCTTGCCATCACAATACTATTGTAGTGCTTAGCACAAGTGAAGGAAGTTATGACAGTTGAGTTTTTCGGTATAAAACAGTTTTTGAAGAGCTGCATTTACATTCGTTAGAATATTGTTCTATGGTTTGCCAGCCGTTGAAGATGGGTTTGGTTTGGATGGAATAGTTAGGAAAGACATTATGTAGAAAACAAATAAAATACGAATCAACTCTATTCTAGCAATATGTAATTTCTGGATATAACCTTTCATATACTCAACTTCAGTTCAACCCTAACTGGTAATGCCAATTGCACAGCCACAAAGAATGGCTTTAAAAGCAAAAGAAATTCATTTTTAACCACGTGCCTTCGAGAATTCGCAAACAAATGTTCGCTATTGAATTGAATATTGTTCAGAGAACTCGGTAGACACAAAGGTGGCACGCTTGCGATGTAGCTTCCTGCAGCATCATTTGCATACAAAGAGTTACATAAAGGCAATGTGAGTCGAGGGAAAGCAAGTTTGATTACAGTTTAAATCATCAAGAATTAATGTTTCCTGATGCTGATTTTTAGATGGTGAAATATTTCGAGGGAGTTATCAGAACACTTAACAGGTTCAAAGAAAACTTGTTGAAACTCTGTGACATTTCTTCACTCCCTTGGAGGATTGAGGAATTATAAGACAAAAGGAATTATAAGACTCGGAGAAATAAAACGATTAATTCTAACGCTCAATGCGCTGGCGCTCACGTGATTGATTTGCGTCTGGCTCATTTGCCATTCAGCGAATGACGCGGGCGTGCGCATCGCCGACCACTTCGATTGGACGGCGTTAGAGGCAGAAAAAATACTACAGACAACCGAAATGTCGGATCTAACGTTTCCAGTTGTTAGTTTTTTTTTGTTCGATAAAACGAATTGAGTGGTTTTTAAGCATGGAGGCCGAAACGACTGAAAAGGGATCGTGAGGACAGAGAGGCGAAGAAAAATTAATAATCTTAATGTTCTTTTGTGAAATGGCTCGCGTTTATCATCCTGGTTCGGACGTTCATGAAAAAAAGGACACAAACGCAAAACAATATCGAATATGTATTTGAAATATTGAAAACGTAAAACTCGTTGACCGGAGAAGTGTGTCGGAAATTGTTTTTTTTCTTTTGTGTTGTATTTTTTCTTCGTTAATGAATACGATCGCACTTTTTACTCATTTTGATCGCGCCAGCTCCATATGTGTTGATGTGCATACCACCGAAGTGGAATCGATGTAAAAAAATGCATTTATGGGAATTCTCGACGGTTTTCCGGTTCTCAAGCCGAACGAATGGAGAAGCTTTATATTTTGGGGGTTTTTTTTCTTCTTTGTCGCTCTATCCGGGAGCCTTAATTCTTCCGGAGCAGCCAACATTAAAACGTGAATACATTCAAGACAAAGGCAAAACTCTGCGACTTTGGACATTCCGCGGCTCCGAGGGAACAACCTGTTCGCGGAATGGTGTTGATGCGCAGTTAATGCGCTTTCCCAACGCCGTGGCCTTATGGATAGAAGACGGTAGGGAACAGCAAAAAAAAAAAAACACAAACGCTTTGTAGAAAATCCCTCATTTTACGGTCGCTGAATTCGTCTTTGGGGGAAGGAAATTAATTAGAAACAGGCGAATCGGCCGGCAAGCGGGTGGGAACGGAAAGAAAATGTAATTTTGAAAAGATCAAACCGACCCAAAGTTGGCAACGGTGGCATATTTTTCGAGGGGGAATAAAAATTCACTTTTACGACATTAATGAAGTGTGGAGTTATAGTCAACTGCTACTAAACAAAAGTGGGATTCGAGGACTGAATTCAAGCCTATAGGGTCTTTTCATATTTGAATATTATTGGATCAACTTTTGTACGCTCCGAAGGGAGTTCAATCGCGGAATATGAATTCCATTCTCTAGGCTCCTCTAATCTGCAAATAGCAAGAGATAGACACCGAAAGAGAGAAGCTAATGAAGTGTAATTGCTCGTTGATCAGAGCATTGGTGAAACGCGCAAAGGAAAAAAGAAACCTTCGTTGCGGCTTAACGACGCGCCTAAATGAAAAGCCAACATGAAGCCAAACGAAGCCAATTATGGGGCTGTCCGCGTCCCGAGCTTTTCCACCCGAAGCTTCCATGCTTACGCACCGAAACGGCTCAAGACACCTCCAGTGAGCTTTGGGACAATGCTGCGGTTCAGTTGCGGCACCTAGTCCGTCCAGAGCACAGCTCGGACGTCATTATTTCGGGTGATGATTCAATTTCTTTTCCAATCTGGCTGTCCATCGCGGGGCAACCGCCCAGCAGTGAGGGGTATGTTGAGAGCGTTGTCTTTGTGCCCTAAAGTCGCGGATGCTCTGCGGTCCTAGCAGCAATTGCCGGCTGGGCTCAGTTCATTCAGCTCTAAGCCGGGAAGATCGTACGATCGATATTACCACAAACGCCTGTGGATGTAGGGCGTCGGGCTTGCGGACGTTATTACTTTATGCGCGCGCGCTTTGTACTCGGCCCTATAATTTGGCTCATTATGAGGGTTTGCGTCCCTTTTCGTGAGGCTTTCGGGGGATGTTCGGTATTTTCAAATTTTCTTTATACGTGTTCCCTTCACCGGAGCGAGATTTTGAGATGCCTGATCTGATTTTTCCTTCTCTCGACCGAAGAGAAATGATGCAATAAACGTTATGATATCCGGTGACGCGTATGGGAGACACCGCTTCTCGCTGGAGTTCTCTTCTTGCGATGGTGGTTCAATCCGATCCGGGCGAAACCGTCAATAATTTCCCTTTCGATCAAGTCATCCGCGTGTCAGAAATTTTAATGAATGACAGAACAACCCGAGAAGGAAGGAGAAACCCCTACGCAGGCAGCACCCTAGGCCGCGACGGGCTTAAGGGGCCAATTCCAAGCATCGCAAATAGTCATAAAATCCGAATCGATCCTCTTCTCATAAGACCGCTGTATGGTGGTGTGTTTCCCCCAGCCGGGCGAGAGTGTTAGCTTTGACGAGTTCTCATCTAGACACTCCGGGGATGGAGTTGAAGTCCGCTGCTTGACGTCTCCGTCTTCGCCGTTGGCGCATCGCAGCGGGCTGAAGTGGGTTTATTGCCATAATTTGACTCGTTGTAGCTCGATGGCTTTGAAACAAGAAGATGGGTCTTCGGGTGTACAGATTGCTCGTCAAGAGCATAAATCTGAGCAAATGAAGTGCCATTTATTGGACATTTCCTGCACCGATCGATGTGGGCAAGCGCAGAATCAGGGGAATTTATTAGCGTACAGATTTCTTATTTTTTGCGTTTGCTTTTGTTTAGCTCGATTCTCATTAGGTCGGCGCTAGCTCGCTGTTTGTGAGGAAGATCACTGAACCTCGCGGTGTGTTGTTTGTGGAAATAGAAGCACCAACTTTGGCACTAGTTCACAACACGAATGAACGATGTAAAGATCAAATCAAATCTGCCTCCCAACTTCCGATGATTAAAATCTTAACTACACGAGAATACATCTGCAAATCGATGTTGCAGGATTATATTCCTTTTCTTTTTGGGCAGCTGACAGACTCACGCTTAGATTTCCAGACGCTGTCACTCATTTGTAACGGACAGGCGGACGATTTGTAGAACATCCGGATCACAATGTTCTAGCTCCGATTTGTATCACCTGGAATGCACGCGAAACAGAAAACAGAAAGCACACATGCTGCAAAAAGGGGCAAAGTTTATCTTTCACGATCGCTAAGATTAAGTGTTCTTGGTTAACATAGCTATGCTTTCGATTGAGCCAGATGTTTCTTCATGCCGGTAGGAAATAGCAACGGACCAAAGAGAATGTGTTACACAGACTGATCCAACGTCTCGCAGTGATCTTTCGCTGATACATCCTCAAACGTGCCACCGGAAGAACAACGTTCGGATGTGATAATGATAGTCTTTCGCAACGCAGACGTTCCCTGTAACGTATACCGGGTGTCGGATTATTTAACATTGTTCGCTATGTGCAAATAAATTTTTTTAACGGCACAGCAAATGATAGTTACGTTTTTGTCTTCTTCTGTAATCTATCATATTATGTAGTATCTGAAAAATATCTAAGATCTCAATAACAAGCAATTGAGGACGGAGGCTCATAGCACGATAAATGTAGGACATCATTCCGTCACGTCGGTCGATGAAGACATCAACTATTATCTGCAGAACGTGAAACGAGCTGTCTCGCTGGCTGGCCTATCGGGGATGATTTGACAGCAATCTCCGGGCTTTCCGTTTTCCACACAATCGACCGCAGCCCGTTATGGGATGACATGGCAGGACTTCAATCTGCATACAAGCGGAAGACATTGCGGAAGAAACTGATGAACGTTGTGTTGCATGCCAACCAAGAATATTGAGACATCGATACTGATATTAATAGATCAACGATAGTTCTCCCATTTTTCAGGCAGGTCACCAGGTAGTTCCCCCACGCATGCAGATTTGATGGCGCTTTTCCGACCAGTTCCCTGGTGCATATACAGACACGATACGAGTCGGCCGGAGCAAGCGACCCGCATTCAAGAAAAGGTAGACTGCTCACCGTAGACAACATTCACGCTTGCGTGGAACATTTGTTCAACCACGGTGGCCACGGTGCCGCTCCATTGTCGTGGAAAACGGACTAGCCAGACACGGACTATGGGGCCGGACGGAGCTGCTCGCGAACGTCATCGCTCGGAAGACGGGCATGCAGCTTGCCTAGTGGAAAACGACGACGAAAAAGAGGGGTCTACCCAGACTCAATGCCACCCGCCAATTGCTGCGCCGGTTAATGTGTGTACATTTGCAATTTAATGAAGGCATAAAATGCATTTCATTCCTTCCGGAGATTGTTTCGGGCCGGGGTGGACGGTTCCAGTGGCGGTCGCCGGTTTGCGGAATGGAAAATAAATGGAACATGCATACACATGATGCACTTGGCGGCGCGAAGGTAAGACGATTCGGACGACACAGCGTAAAAGAGAGAGAGAGAGAGGTTTGTTCGATAGAGACCCCCAGATAGCTGGAAAGAGAACGGCCAACATGAAATGACCCGTATCTTTTCGTTTCGTGTTTTGTTTTTATCTCCCCATTTTTGTATGCTTCACTTGGCCTTAGTCCAGTTTTGCAAGCACCTTCTTCCAACTTCTTGCTGTTTTTGCACTCGCACAGCCGGGCTACAGGGGCCATTTTTTTTTCTCTCTCCAGTATGTGTGCGTGTGTGTGGCACTTTTGCTTATTTAGAAACAACCCTCCACAGTTCCTCTTCAAGGCCTTTCCCTTCACCGGCAGCCGCTCTTGAACGCGCCACACTCGTCAGCTCGCGTTTTTACTTCTAGATTGTATCCCTCGTGCTCTGCTTTTCTTAGCCTAACCCATAATCGGCCCGCGAGACGCACGGAGCAGGCTGGAGGCATAAATATACGAATATATAAAAACCAAAAATGGCACAAAGCATAAAATGTAAAACAACGGCATGCAACATGTGCTGTCGGGGCCGTTGTCTTCGGGGAAAATCGTAGTCCAGCGGTTGCTTCAACGCACACTGATAGCTAGAGGGAGAGAGATAGAAATAGTGAGAGAGAAAAAGAGAGAGGGAGTGGGGGAAGACGGAGCTAGAGTGAAAAGAAAATCAAACTCCACAGCATAACATATAATATGCAACGAGCAGATTTGGCTTCGGTTGAAGCTTCGTTCTGGACCATTGTCTGAAAAGTGGTCTGGAATTGCCGGTGGCTGTTGTCCTCCCGCCGTCCTCCACCCACCATGCGCCGGTCGCAGTTCTGCTCTCCCCGCAGAGAGAAGATGCTAGTTGTATGTAGTTGTGTTTTAGTTTTGCGTCGATTTTTTTTTTCATCCCCGGAATTCGATGCTGCCGGTCGCTCCGGGCGGAATTATCAGAACCATTTCATCAACTCTAACTGAAAAAGCGTCTGCCAGCGTCAGTTACGGGCAAACGGCTGGTCTCCCGTGTGGTGGGGATGCAAAATGCACCATGCAACGTGAGGCGATAAGTTTTAATGGGATAGATTCGGTTTCAGCATCATGCTCTCTAAACGAATCGGTTCCGCCTTCCTTTTTCTTAGGGGCAAAAACTAGATGTGCGCATTTTGGGATCTTTTTTTCGATCAAATCTTCTGTTGGTCCATTTTACAAACCGTGTCTCATATTCTACGGTTTGGTTAAAAGCATGTGGAATAAGCGTGAAACATATGCACATTGATTGGATTCAGAGCTGTTTTCCTTGAAGACAGGATGCATATCAAAACAAGTTATCTTTTTCAATTAAGAATATTGGGAAGATCTTCGGCCGAATGGAGAAATACAACGGATTTGATCAGTACAGTTCGAACGTTTAGCTTTATCAAATCGAACTCAAATCATTTGCATAGGTTGAAGTATTCATAATTGACTCAGCTGCACAATCTCGCCCAGAGTGATAAGAAAACTGTAAAATCAACTGCCGAAATCCGTGCCTCATTTCGATCGGTCAACAGAACTACCGGCACATTAATCGCTGCTGGGTCGATAATGTTTCCCCCTCATCAATCGTTGCTTCTGTCCCATCGTAGTAATGGCTTCATTAGAGCTCCGAGGGCACCCCAGCGTCACGTACTCCCGGATTCCGATACATCAAACAACTGTCAACGCTCTCCCTCGCTGCCAGTTAGTGGGAAGCCCGAGATGCGGTTTCCCTCGCACAGCACACACCTAAATGTGTCAAATTAAAATCAGTTTAGCCGAGCCCCGAAACGCGATGAATAACATGGGCTTCCATCAATTACGGTGCCCTCCCGTTGTCGTAAATTCGTTGATTAACACATTGCGCCATGGCCGAAAGTTCCCTTCTCGGGGGCAGGGACAGACAAATCTACGGAAGCCGTCACACAATCCGACAAACAAATCATAAATCCATCGGCAGGCGAATGACGACTCGCGGGATGGCGAGGGTGCGTAATGGGTGTAGCTGGGCATGTACCAACACTGATGCTCGACATCCCTCTTCGCTTCTAGAGCCCGTGATAGAACCAAGCCGATGTCCTGCGGGTTCGCTGGCGGCGGGGTGCTTCGAGGCAAGTGATCCATGAACGGTCGGTCCGGTGGTGTCCGGGAAACAAATATCCGAACGAGCTGCGGCCATTACATACCACATTATAGCCACATTTGCTTCTATTCCTCAGACCCCTATCTGATGGTTGGGTTTGATTCGATTTTCTCTCTCTTTCTCTACCTTCGTTTAAGCCCTGTGTCATAGTTGAAGATCACGTTCATTGACCTTACTTTCGCAGCCAGCAGCCCACGTGTGAGGAAGTAGGCCCTTATTGTGACAGAATGGAAAAACGCACCGATAAGAAACGGACACAGACACAGCCATCCCTTGGCAGGTAGGAAAAGGGTGCATAGAACTGGGACCCTAATTATTGTTGACTCAGGACTTTGGAACCTTTTCCGAAGGGGAACTATTCTACCCTGTTGTGAAAGAACCGAAATGCACCTTTCAAGAGAACATGCAACCTGACGCAATCGTGACCACATAGTCGCGCTACTGGATTAATCCTTTTCTATCCCACAGAGTATCACTCACAGAAGGCAGGAGAAAAAAAGAAAACTGGATGAAGGTGTCTTCCAGCGCAAAAGTCCAATGAATTATGCTTCAATCGATTCGAGCGATTCTCAGACCTCCTGCTGCTCCGGCCGTTACCGATTTAATGAAACCATGTTTCATAAGGCGAAAATCGTAAACCCGATATGATCATCATCATTACCGATTCGTCTAGGATGCAGCTGCAACCGATCGGGCCGGACGGGTTCGATCTTTTCCGATCCGAAGGTCACACAGCAGAAGAGGGGTTGGGAGAGAAGGAAAAATGCAATTTATTTCTGCCGCGAAGGCGATGAAATTGAAACCAGCTGGAGGTCGGAAATCGATTGAGTCTTGGCTTTGAAACTCAGGATGGTGGAGAAGATTGGTCCTCTTTTGGTACAATGTATAACAACTAATTGATTCAACATTGGATTCTAGCAGACGGGTTCGATGGGAGAGCTTGTGAGAACCGAACATCTATTTTGTCTTGTATGTTCTCTTAGTCGTCCACTTTAAATCGTGGAAATTAGTTACATGCATGGATGCAGTGGGTAGGTTAAATCTTCCTAAACTCGCAATTGTACAACGATAAAATTCCATCTCAAAATTGTTGCCCGAAAGCACAATTCCCCGGCCTACTCTGAGAAATTGATACATTTGTAAAAAAGTAGAAAAAAGTCTCCAGCATACATGTTTAGACTATGGCTCTTTGTATCAATGTCTCAAACATCTTCCCCATGAGGGCTGGGAAGCCAGAGCTGTCAAAACGGAATTGATTGATCATGCGGAAAGTGAGGATTAACGAGGTGCTAGTTGAACTGGTTTCTGTTTGATTTTTCCATGCCCAGCCCACTCCACTGTCGCCAGACGGCAGGCAGGTTGATGTGTTGTTACAGGTCCCCTCCCCCCCCCCCCCCCATATGTGAAGGAGAGAGCGTGTGTGGAACGATCGATTTGATTAGGCGTCAACTAACAATGATCCACTGGAGATCAAGCCGAGAAGGATCGGTGACATTTCTGCCAAGTTTGGTTGCGATACAATTGTTAAATGAAAGGGGACGAAAAATGAGCCAAGTTCAATCTCCATGTTTCATTAACTCCAACCTTCTGATGTTTTCTGGCGCAGGCTGAATTTAGTACTTCTTTTTCATTTTGTTTTCAAGAAGCCGAGACGCGATCAGAAGGACGATTGTAATATTTTCATTTCAAAACTCAATCACGGAACGAGGTGGGCAGGTTGCTGTCAACTAAAACACACGCTACAAGCTTTGATGGGGTGTAAAACAAGCTTTTGATTGATCGACGGATTAGGCGAATGACTCAGAAGAAGGCAAAAAATGTGGAGCCAATTACGCAGAGGCAGCGAAGGTATGGTAATTAAAATAACAAACACTTTTTCTGGCGTAGGAAAATTAAACCAACTTGGAACGATGCGCTTTCGGGAGAGATGTTTATTGAGGCGCTGTGCCATTATGACATGTTATCGAGTTTATCGAATTCCTTTTTCAGGGATGAAACACGGTCCGATTTCGCTCAAGCATGAAGAAAAGGAGGACAGCTTCCGACGGCGTGTAACAAAGTTGATCGATGGGTTCGTTTTAAGACAAACAAACAAATCAACAGCTCCCAATTGGTCTCCGGCGGGGAGGTGTTGCGCATTCGAAACCCACCACAACAACTCCCGCTCGTGGTTTTCTGCAGTTTTGCTTCATTGTTGCAGAATGCACCGGACTGTTGCACCCGATCACCGAAACGGGAGCGTAAAATGTATTCCGCCGACACTCGTCTCGCGTGCTCGCTCCTTCGCTTCAAGAATGAATGAAAGAAAAAAATGATTCAAAGCAAAAACATCTTAATTGCAACCGAATGATGCTGCAGCTTCGACGGCGACAAGTTGTGCAGCGATGCATCGGTGGTAGGAAAGTTTTTTTGCATCCTTTCCGCCCCTTTTTTCCCCCTTCCAACGCGGCATTATTTAGCCATCAACTTCATCAACAGCATGATTGGGATGTTTTCCCGTTGGAAAGGATTGTTTTTCCAACATTCGCTACGATTTATGGGAGTTGTGTCGCCGTTTCAAGGCAGGGGGCAGGAAAAGTCGGCGCTAGCAGTGATGCAACTTATCGGAAACGATAACGAATCGATGTTGGAACATCGGAGGAAAATAGTGCATATCATGGGAGGGAAGCGAGTGCCACGAGGACGAGGACCGCGGTCGATAAAGTTGTCAGTTGTTTCTGGTAGCGGTTGTCTTCCGAGCGGAGATTGTGTTCGTATTATTTTTGCCTTCGCAATACGTTTTCAATGTATTGATGTGCCCTCCTTCGTCGGGGATATGAAAAAGGTTCTTTGTTATTCCCATTACGCCTGCGATAGCCTTCCGTTGGGCAGCAGGGCCATTGTATCAACAGTAAACCGTTTTTTTTTGTTTTCTTATCCCTTATCCTATCCACATTCAACCAGACAAGAAAAGGCTTTCATAAATCCTTGTTGTCGGTTTTCCATTCTTTGATAGAATCCACCAACTCGCTTGCTCGCCTGCACTGACTTACGAGTCCTTTTTCCATCCCCCTTCCGCGCGAAGAAACGCGTGGCAGTAATTAAGTTGGATCTCTTCCCCACTTTGCCGTCGCTTTTCCCCAGCGGTTGCTTTTAATTAATACTGACACCGAGCAGACGCGCCATAATCCAGCGACCCCCGACTCAACGGAGAACTGGAAAGGGAGAAGGAAGAGAAAGCCGAAGGATCAGCATCGCTCACTGCAAACTTCGCGTATCCTGGTCGAGATTCTTTTAACGGCCCATTTCGCTGCCAACTTACCTCCGTTAATTATACCGATGAATTTGTCCTACCCTTTAGATTAGGTGAACCTCAAAATGGCACCGCAAACTCTTGTGGCTTACGAAGGATAGGAAAGACGACAGTTCGAGAGGCCAGCGAATGATTTCAATTTATGAAAACGAAAGCCCCGGCCTTCCTCCTTTTCCTCCGGTGGATGGGATAAAATAATTAAAGGATTTATCTATCAGGCCAACTTTCTTGGCCCCGAGAAGCGCCAGCTGAGCGGCTCAAGTGTAAGCCGACTTCTAATTAACGCATCCTGCACAAACACTTGACATAGAAAAACAGGGAAAACCAACAGTTTGAAGTGAGTTGAATTATTCACCACTCGATTTGAATTGTATTGTTATTGCACGCGCACGCTGGCCGTTCGACGACCGCTAATTGTCTTAGCGGCTCTGCTTTGTTTCCTTATCAGTTTACTAGGTTATCATTTTACACTTCAGGAGTAATTACAGGCCCCTGCCCCGGTTCATTAAGGGCTTGGAAAGGCGCGAACTAACAATGGGCTATAAGACGCGTCTCCGAGGGTGAATAACAAAGAAACTTCCCTTCCGCAGTATCTGTTTGTAGAATTCACACTTATGCAGACCAGCCACGGCACTGGAGACTGCAAACGTTGCATAACTGCGTGCGGAGCATTCGGCTCAGACACGCCGAAGTCAGCTTTCCCTCCAAGAAAACGGCTTACCCTCAGTTTTCTTCAAGAAAAGTCACCGCAACTATCTGGGGGTGTGTATATGTGTGTGTGTGTGGGTTTAAAAAGTTTACGCTTCGTCATGCAGAACAATTGCTACCACCGTCAATCCAGAGCGCTTTACGCTTTGTGCCGACAAGTTTGCCCGTGTTTTGTAGTTTTTTTCCCCTATAGGTTTCCACCAGAAATCTGCTGGCCCCGCAGGAAAACTATGGATGGACGCATACACAAAAACTTGTGAAGAAGAGCAAATTCTTCTCGTCAGCTAAACTAAACATAGTTTTCGCACAGCTAGCAATATCAGGAAGCCGTCTCAAGGAAAGCGAAAAAACAAGAAGTTGTCACAGAAGGAAGAACAAAGAACAAATCCCTTTCTTCCGAACGATTGATCGGTATTGGATTAATAATTAAATACGTTGACCGCAAAATAATCAGGCCGGAGTAGCAAAGGGCGTTGTGGTTGTTCTCTGCGGTTTTCTGCCTAAGGCGTGCAAGAACATGTTTCCATGTTGGAAAGGGGATTAGATGGAAAA
Organism: Anopheles plumbeus; assembly: GCA_034621735.1. Classification (NCBI taxonomy): domain Eukaryota; kingdom Metazoa; phylum Arthropoda; class Insecta; order Diptera; family Culicidae; genus Anopheles; species Anopheles plumbeus. The sequence continues at coordinate 21,116,693 of JAOEFI010000006.1, forward strand.
AAATAAACGCCTACCTGTTCCTTGGCCAGCTGGTACCACGTTTTGATGATCATCTCGAGCCGCGTGTCGTGGTAGCCCTTGGTCGTCTTGACGCTGATCAGCAGATCGTCCAGCTCGGTGGTGGGTGGCTTGGGGGTGCCGGTGACAGCCGGTGGCGGGGGTATCCGGTGGCCACCGGCGAACATCCGCCTCGCCGGATCGGCCGTCGCGGCGGCCACATTCGCTAACTTATTCGCATCCCCGGCAAGGCTGTTTCGTTGTCGCACTACACTGCTCTTGCTCTCAATCTCATTATCACTAGCATCGAGGATCGCGGGCGCCACCACGGAATTATCGCGCTTGCTTATCACAACACTTGCATCGATGGGCTCGAGCCCAGCAGCACCAACACCAGCACCACCGTCGCCACCATCCAGCATCATAGCTCCAAACGGCTGAAAATCCTGGAAACGGAAGAAAAAAAGCAAACGATGAAATAATATTCTCTTAATTTGTATTACAAGTTCTTTATCCAGCTGAAACATTGGCCTTCACTTTATGCTGTGGTTCTATTTTGTTAATGTTTACTTAGCTTATCCCATGTTCTCCATACTTCAGCAGAAACCTTCTAGTGTACTGAAGTGAGACAGGGACAAATTAAAAATCGTTCAACTGTCAACCATCCTCGTTTCAGGAGCCCCAAGAGAAAATGTGACCACTGACATCAGCTTCGGCTTCGAATGGCCATGACGCGAGCATAGCGTGGAATTCACGACCCTGCATCAAACTTCGTGTTCTCGTGATCATGGTCGTGATTTTATAGTTGCTTAGATCTCCCATTGGTCAGGCCTTGTTACTTGGAAGAACGGTAACGATAACATGGCATGAGAGACGAACATGCACCTTCGAGTCGAAGCGAAGGAACGGTATCATAACCTGACTCCTGCACAGCAGGTGCATGCCGGCCCAGCATGGCGTGTGTATGTTGGGACTGTTAGAGTGCGAGTCAGGTTCTTCGTGTGGTTATATTCGAAGCAAAAAGAACCCAACCACCAACTCGCAAACACCACTCACGCAGGTTCTCGACATCTCGGGCGAAGGGAGTGGAAAAACTGTCACGATGCTCGCGCCCGATAGCGTCATGCAAAAGATCGTGTTTAGAGGCAGTAAGATGCTGTCGAATAGGAGCCACGTTCGAGAGAATAAAACCGTCTGCCCGGAACCTGGCTCCGGATTATCGTCCCACATTCGAAGACATTTGCAGTCTTCTGAACTTGTAGACAACGCGCGGCGTCAGGTTGTTGAAAGTGGAAAAAGAACTGGCGCCAGCAGAAATGTGCACGAGTTTGTTTTTTTCCGGAGTAGAAACATTACAAACTGTTTCATACCGAGGCTTTTCTTCCACGGAGATAAAAGTGCGATCAACTTCTATAAACATGAAGAGATGATGAAAGGTACGGAATGAAAGAAAGCCTCACATTTGTTAAATTTTCTTATCTATAATGGGGTAATTTTTGGTTTTGAAATCTCGGACGCCTTCCTTTGCGGTGTGCAAATATAAACAACGACGTTATCACCTCCAGCTCAGTCAAGCCTCTTCGGCGTAGAATATCCGGTCCGGAAGACAACAACCTATGCTAGCACAAAACACGTTTCTCGTAATGACAGCACAGGCCGTCCACGCGTCGCCGAACGGACCCTGCTGCACAGACATGCGGTTCCGAAAATGTTGCCACACGCTGGAGACATGCGTCCGGCAGCCTTATCTTATCCACACACACGGCATGCGGCACGTCAATATTTGCCTTGTTCGGTGTCGATACGTCGATTGACCAACCGACTGATCGAAGGCACTTGCGTAGAAGAAATTTGCGTTTGCATGTCGACGAGAAAAATAAACCAGACAGTGTTAGGAATCAGGTCGAACAGTGTCGGAAGTTTCGCAATACTTCTATGCACTATTAGAAAAATAAAAACGGGGTAGTTCCCACGCTGGTCATGGTCAGCTAAGCTCCCGACCTTCTTCCGAGAAAGAACGCATTCGACAGTGCAAACAACTTCTAGACTCGATAAGGACGGGCCAGTAGTCCGGCCATGGTAGGGCAGACGGACTGTTAGCACTGATTAAATTCGAATAAATTTCCTCTACTTTTCAATGCCACTGGATTCGTACGGGGAAGCTAAAGACAATTCATGTGTGAAGAAACGATCACGCAAGGAATAACATGGGACAACAACAAACGCTGTCGAGAACGTAAAAACGAACTCAATACTACCCGCCATGAATCTGAGGGAAGCAGTGAAAAGAGGTTCGTCGCTTTTAGACCGCTATAGAAGTCGTTTGTTTTACGATAACAGGGAAATCAGCAGCTCGCGACCGAGCAGCTCTCCAGTGGAAGGGGTTATTGTGTTAGCATGCGTAAAGACCGCCGTGACCGGCATGACCTCCCCTTTGAACAACCGCACGCGTTGCTGTACGTGTGTGTGTGCGCGAGTTTTCTAGGCGTATTTCCGTCACGGTTCGATGCATGATCTAATTGAAGTGCGTTCTCGCGGTCGCTCTAGCCGTAGTTGCGTTCGTGCCGTCTGCATTTTCCCGTGCCCGATTTCAGGTGGGTTTCTTCGCTTCTTTCCCAGCCGGAAAGCTCCGGCCATCCGACGCCCGTCATCGCAATGTGGGCTCATAAAAATGAAACAAACGAACTCGTTGATGTTCCGACGGACGCGCAAGTCGAAGCTCACGTACCTTTCCGGGCGTACCTTTGCCTAACCGTGGCCGGTGTTCCTCGGTGTGCACGGAAGAGTATAATAAAATCAGTGTCAGAACGAAGCGCACAGCGGAGCATACAAAATGGGACGGATTTGACGAGCATCGAGTCCCCACTAAAAGAGGAAAGAAAAAAAAGAAAAGCACAAATCTAACCTTGTCCGAGGTCGCCATCAAGTGCAATGCGCTTGTAATCATAAACAAATGATGGTGTGGCGCAGGAGCCGTTGGATCGAAATGGCTAACGGTGGGTAGGGCAACACCGGTGCTACAATTTCACTGGAATTTGTCCGAAATTTTATGATCGCTTGTCACTCTCGTGCCTACAGCGAGGGAAATGAGATGATTTTCCTGAAATTGTTGTCGGTAGAATGTAGAGATAACTTTAATTGGCCCGTAGATGTTGTCGTTTGCTGGGACGGCGATCAACTGCTTGTTCGTAAAGCGTGTTGTTTGCAGTTCCGTACCGTTTAATGTAGAGTTCTTGGGAAAACACAAAAAAACGTTTCAGGATGGAAACATTCTCCGCGATCGTTTCATGGAATCATAATAATAAAGCATGTTTCTAGTCATTACTATACGGCAAATTATATGTGAACGGTAGCCCTCCTCCTTCAACGGTATCTTCATGCCAACCGGAGCCCATTTATCGACTGCAGTTCAATAAACTCTCCGGAGTTATTCTAAAGCAGAGCAAAAGGCCCAATAAAGAACACTCGCCACTCGCTGCAAGTCTCGATCGATTAGTCAGCGAAATTCACCGATGCTCCACGATTTCTGTCAGCGTCTCGTTAGGTATGATCCTCGTCACATCCGGTCCAGCCAGCAGACCATCGACTTACGGCCAGAGAAAGAGACTGTCGGCTTTAGCAGCAGCAGCACTCCGGTATGGTTTCCCCATCCTCTAGCATTTGTCGGCCGATCTCGGTTGATGCTTCTGAAGCAGTTCCAAATCGTTTTCAACAGCTTCCCATCCATCCATCCATCCATCCAT
>JAOEFI010000006.1:21132852-21151382 GCA_034621735.1 Anopheles plumbeus
CATGTTTAAGTGTCCTCGCCAGTAACGCTGCGAGCGGCCAACTTCCCTGTTGGTTCCTTCGGGAGTTTCGAGAGCGCTGTGAGGAATACTTTGTCCGCTGGTTAGCAATGATCATGAAATCCTAGGAAGTCATGACTGGCACTTTTCCCTGGGGCTTATCGTTCTTTGTGCCTTTTTCTACTTTTTACATCTAGCTAGAATTTCCCTCGAGAGCACTTTTGACGTACGTTTTACTGAACGCTTTTACAGAACCAGACAACCGGCCACACTGGTGAGTTAACTTCCAGGCATTTCCTGTACTTTTATGAGTTGTACCTTAGGGAGAACAAGTTTCTGCTGCTTCAACTTTTTTAAATGGCTTGACTACCGATCTTGACATGTACCGTTACCAAGGATGCGGAAAAGCATGATTGAAAACGAATCTAATAAGGTACAGGGTGGATAAGGCACAAAGCAATCCTTTATCCTGATTTTAGAACGAGTTAACGCAGTGTGTTCATCAAAACTCATTACATTTGCCTTATCAGTAGCATGATAGCAGATAGATCCACTTGTGAACTTCTGAACCCCGAACGGTTGTTCCATTGAAGGATGGTTATCGTTTGACATACCGTGCCAGCTCCACAAATGCGGGTTTCGCCTGACATACTATTTGCCCAAGCTACGGACTTCAATGGCGAGCTTTTCCGCTTGCCTGAGGGCTTGCTTTTTGTTTGCCGGGCGAGAAGGGAAGCGAAGCACGGCGGCAGGGTGGGTTCGTCGGGACGCTTTGTCACGCGTGTCAATACTTTGATCCATTTCTCGGCAAATGGAAAAAGCGGACGAAAGACAAGTGCTTCACCGCCAGGCCAGGACGAGACGGGTACCCGTATGTTTCGCATTCGCCATCGAGGAGTCGTGTTTCATCGCTTTTCGTTGGCGAGCGAGTGCCGATTGTGAAGTGTGAAGTGAAAGGAAGCGATCCCTAACCTAAATGGAAAAAAGGCGGCCTTTTTGTCGGTTTGTCGGTCGTTCCTTTTCGCGAAGACGACATGCCCAAACAAACTGTCGATTGAAGTGTGCGTCCTCCACCATCCGGATGGTGGAATGGCACTTGGCACTTTGGAGGGTACATTGCGTTCCGTCCCCCGCCCCCTGTTGACAAATTCATCGACCATAGTCAACAATCACCCCCCACAGTATCGGCCCTCCATTGCTCAACGGTTCGAAAGTTCGAAAATACTCAGGTGTCAACAGCCGGCACGACCACTCATGGGCTCCGTGTTGGTTGCGGTTTTGTGGAGGTGAAAATTGAATTCAGGTCCCTAATTTTCGGCATCCCCTCACCATTCCACACTTACCTTCCAGACTCTGATCGTAGCCCTTGGTGAAGAAGAGCATTGCCTTGGCGGCCCGCTCCGGAGTCTTCAGCAGTCCCTGACGTTCCGGATCTTCGCCCAGGCTCGACAGCAGCATCCGGTAGGACTTGGACATCAGCGGCAGCAGGTCCTCCCGGGTCAGTGGTTTGTGGTCGAGTTCCAGATCGTGATGGAAGGTACATTTCTCGTGCCCTGTTGCAGAAAGGTGAAACAGTTGAACCGGATTAGACAGGTTTCAGAGATCTTTTCTTGCGTGAAAGGATGGCGTTGTCAATCGTAGCATCGACGGCACATCGACAACCGAAAAAAAAGCCTCATGCTGACATTTCTGGAGCGCTCTACAAAGCACTGCAGTTCAGGAACTACGATTTACAAAGCAACAAACATTAATCTGGTGTCCTGATTGTATCCGAATTCGACTGTCTGGCCGCGTGTTCAATCAGCCGCAGGACACAACACAAAACACACAAAGCCTGGCACCACGTTGCATGCCGCACCTGACCCGATTGGGGGCAAATGGAGAGCGTTTCCTACCGCCCGTGCCGTCCATTCGATTCAACCCCCTCTCGCACCATCACCCCACCACAACAACCTTCCGGCGGGTTTCGGGTGGTTCCGTTCGTAACCGGTTTACATGATGAATTATTCATTAGCGGCAGCGCGCGTTGACGACGACATCGACGTTAGCGTCGAAACGGCTGGAACGGGGTTATTCCGATCCGAGGGAAATTTCTGCCAGGTGACTTTGAAAACCCCCGGCGGCGCTGCCCAGTGCCGCTGGAAGTGCAACCGATTGCACTGAGGCAGGATTACAGCTGGCCGTGGTGGAAGAAGGTGGGGGATAAATGCTGTTGCTTTGTCGTTGGTTCGTTGGTTGTCGTTGGTGTAGGTGTTCATATTGTAAGGTAGGTATAATGTTTACATTTCATGCATACTTTACACTAGGACCCACGTACCCTGGCCACGAGCACCGTTGATAATGATGGAAGCAATGATGTTATGTGTCGGTAATGTTATGATAATCGCTTGCTTAACAGGTGTCATGGCGTGCCGGGAATTATGAATTGTGGGGCATTAGTTCGATTATTTGTCGGCATTCCTTGATGGAACATAGATTTGAGTTATGATACGACGAATCAAAGTATGCGCGGAATTGTTTCGACGTTTCGACTCAGTCAATTAATACGGCCCAGATTCTCCTTCAGGCGCACTTAATTTGCCAGACCGTTTTCATGCCTGTTTACGAAACAACATAAATATGCGAATCAAACATAAACAACCTTATCAGCTCATTTGCGTTAGCTTCGACTCGCCGTCATGCTCGCCATTCACGCAAGCTGGCGCTCGATTTCATCTTCGATTATCAGCACGCTTTTAATAAATATTGTGTTGCCAAGAGGTCCGCTCAATCTTTAATCTGCGCTTGCGTTTTTTAGCTAATACGCGGAACACCATGCGGTTCTGAGTGGTGTGAAATGTAACACAAACACACATTATTGTTCCAATGAACTTGATTGTTTTGGTTTGTGTTTTTGTCTCCTCATCTACAGTGTGCGTGTTTGGTAGCTGCGACATAAATGGTGACGAAAGTAATCATACCATTGGAGGAAAAAGAAAATGGTAGCAAAGGATGCTATTATGCTTCTTTGCTTAGAACTGAAACTGTGCGTTCAGCAGCTGTCCTGTTGTTTTGAATTGTTTTCTCGTTTGTGTTTTTTTCTCGCCCGAAGAAGGAATGTTGGTGTCACAAAAAAATTCGATTGTCCCTCTCACTTCGACCGATTGCACAACAATATTCAGGAGCGGAAGAAACACTTTCAAAACAACAACACAAAACCAGTCCCCGAAGTGTCCTTCACTCTTCCTGTTCGGGTGGCTTTTAGCTTCCCTTCCGAAGACCTTGCGGCAAGATGTGGAACAAGCTCTACTGGTGAGTTGTATTTGACTGGCCGCCGATCCGTGGGGAAACCATTTGTCAAAAGAGATTAATTGGATAGATTGTGTGTTTTCCAGAGAGCGAAGTGGGCTGATATAATGATGTACTAATCTGACTACTGGCTCGAAGGTTCGCGAACTCCAAACGTCACGAACACTGAATACGAGCAACGAGAGAAGCGATCCAAAAAAACAGCCAACAATTAAACATGAAGAACGATAAGCCAAAATGAAAACGAAACTGTTCGCCATATGATCACCATGCATGCAACAAGTGCAAAAGCCGAGAAGAAAAAAAAGCAAACTAAAAGGAAGTACGTAATCATGGAAATGGCCCTGAAAATCTAAAGCTCCGGCGCCAAGGATTGCACACACGCGTCGTTGGCGGTTGTGTTATGGTGTTCCACAAAAACAAAACTAGAGTTATAAAACGCCTTCACATTCACGAAAGTGTCCACGCCTGGTACCTGGCGTCATGGTAGCTCGTGGAGTTTGGAGTGCCGAGGTGCTGTTAGTGTTAGACCCGCGCTGGTTGCTGGCGCTGGTAGTGGGCGAGCTTGTCTCACCTGACAAACTGGTCGTGCGGAGCGGAGTCGGACGGGCTCGGTTGAGGCCGCCGATCGCGGTGACCACACTGTTCGCCCCGTTCTGGCAGGCGCTGGCGCCATTTTCACCGCTTTCGACGCTGCGACTGGCAATGTTGCTGTTGTTGTTGTTGGTGCTGTTCGCGGCAGCCAACTCCCCGGGGGCCCCGATGAGGCTTTCGGCAGTGGGTGCAGCGGCGATGGCCGCCGGTTCGTCATCGCCCGGTTCCGTCATCTCGCTCTCCGTCCGGCGGATGCTGCTCGAGCGGCGCCGATTGGCGAAAGGGCCGTAGCCGTTGTTGAGGCTCCCGGTGGACCCGTTCCCGTTGGCCGCCCCGAAGCAGATCGAGTTCGAGCGGGACGGAAAGTTGGTGTCGTCGATCTCCTGGTTCAGCTCGTCGGCGTCGTCCGAAATTTCGAACTTACTCATGATGCTGGCGGGCCCGCGGGACGTCGCAACCTGGGGGTCGCTGGGGGATCAGCGGTGGAAGCAACGCGCACACCACAGCACACCGAAACACTCGCGAAAGCGCCACTCACTCGGCCGCGACGATTTTCGTCCTCCACTGTTCCACGCTCGCTGCAGCATCCAACGTGTATCGGCGGAACACCACTGCTTTGTGCTGCGAAGGACGAGTAGCACCGAGAACGCTTGCAGGACAGGACTATTCTTCTGCGCACACACGGTCACACACGACGGACACGGACACAGGAACAGTAGACGGAAGCTGGACAGATGAAGGATGGCGCCTGGGAAGCCACTGCCAGCAGTAGCGAAGCGGGTGCGAGCGAGCGTGCCAACGGAACGAAAAAAGCGACCCGAATGTGAACGCCGTCGGAAGGCAACTAGCACAGCCTCGGCTGGCAACCGAAGCAACAGGGCCCCACCAAGCGACAGATGCGAGCATGCTCTCCGATGGCGACGATGTGATGGCGCGTGAGATGGCGGTGAGCTCCGTGGCTGCGGGTGCGAGTGTGCCGAACAACAGGAGGAGACGCTAAGGAGACGCAGTGGAGCAAAGGGACGGTAAGAGCTCGAGGCTTTTATTAAGCTGCTTTCAAACCCGCGGAACGTGTCTCCCTCTACCGTTCACATGGTCACAGCTCACCGGACGAGTCGTGTATGCCGCTCACCTCACATTTCTCAGCTCACTAGGCGGAGTGGGCGCAAGGAAGTGAAGGGATGCGTGTTCCGAAGCAGTGATTTTATGGCCGCCTAGGGGCACACTGGCACACTGATTCGGACAGATTGTTCAGGTTTAAGTGATTGCAAGCGTAATGGATGGATGATTCCATTATTCGACAGAGTTAGACGCTTCGTCTAGCAGTGTGGACCAGTGTTGAAACCGATCGATCTTATTCAGGTAGCCCGATTGTCTTGCAGGAGTGATTGGCAATATTTTCGAGCCTAATTTTGCCACACTGGTAGCATACATCCCCAGAGGAGTACTATCTTTATTTCTCAAATGTCCTTATGAAACCTTTCATACAGCAACATACAGTAACATTTCTTGAAACAGCTTTGATTGGGTGAGCAAGTTGAAGAAAAAATACCGGAGACTTCTTATAGCAACAGGTTGGCTTAGTTTAGATTTATACGTGGGAGAGCTGGTTTAATCGTTCGAAAGACCAACCTGTTGATTGTTGACGATTGCGCCAGTGCGCGACAGCTTGCAGCAGAATCCACGATGGGCCACAGTTTCATTGGAACGAGACATAAGTCCTCAGGCACGATACACGTGTACCGTTTGGGGTAAAGCGCACCTTTCAATGTCAGTTTGGAGTAGGAATCAAAACACAAATTTAAATCCAACCACAAGATCACCTGTTGCTGCTGGCGAGGCCCAGTCGGACAAACAATCATCCTCAGCCACGGTATGGCTCCTGTGGCGGCTTGGGAGGGTTGGAGACAAACACCCCCATTCGCAGCTGAAAAGCGGAGCGATGAAGCGAGCGAGAGAAAGATAGGGTGCAATCATTTTTAATCGCCTTCGTGTCGTACCTCCCCACAGCAGGGGCGCCCTGTAGCCTTCTGCTGGGGAGACCTACGAAATCATCCTTTAACTGCTCAAAGGAGCTCGGGTTGGTGGTCGTTATAGTGTTCGATTTTGTTCGTGTATCTGTGCGGTTTCGTACCCCACGGAATAGCAACAAACCACTCGCCGCTTCTGGGCGCGATCGATCGGAACCACTTTTAGAGGATATTACTAACGGAGGGCCGGCTGGAGAAGCGCGCTGGAGCGGGTGAGCGGATGAAAATTGTGGAGAATTAACAACTGTCATTATAAAATGGCTACCGTTCGGAACCATATTTTTTCTTCTTTGTCGTCGTCGGTTTTCTGTTCGATCAATCCGAAAACCTTGGCAAGGACATGGCGGTGGGCAGGGTTGTGGTAGGGAAAAAGTTACCCAGGGGGTGTTACTGACGGTTGCAGCGTGTAGTGGTGGTGTAAGAGAAACGAGAAGGAGACACTGGCGTCGAACTGTTGAGCCTCAAGTTTGAAAGTGAGGTACTTTATTCTTGAAATCCGTCCAAGTCAAGGCTCTCCCTGGCGCGCTTGAAGTTGAGGGTTGCCCGATAGGGGTAGAAATAAATGCTTCGCATTAGCGTTTGACAGGCGACACGACTGGCATTCTTCATTTCCATGCTTTCATTTTTCTGTGATTAGTTTTGGAGCACAACCGAAAGCAAGATTGAAACACATAAAAGCCCGTTATAAATAGGGCTTGAGAAGAATGTTTTGTTATGAGAAGCTAGCTAAACTTGTCCATCTCGCTTTGAACCCTTACCCATAGTGAAAGATTGGATGTTTAATTCTTCTTCACTTTTAAAAATTGTAGTTATCTTAATTGAATATATATATCATTAACACACAACGAATGGCAAGGACAAATTGAATTTGAAATGAAAGATTGTTGTCTGATTTACTAAAATAAGTTAATCTACAAGTTTTCACAGGTTTTACTAGAAAAGCTGAATTTCCTCTTATTAATCGCAAGTCAAATAAATCTATGAAAACCCATCATTTTGGAACGATTTTCTCGCATAAAAAACAGGGATTGAACGAAAACCAGTCGTGTTGTTTTCTCCTAGCTTTGATTCTTTCTCTGTTTTCATTTCAATTTTTCTCTTTTCGGCCTTCCTGATTTGATCCTGTCCTATATCCTTTTGGGAGATCCAAAGGGATTCTCAGACTTGTAGGTTTGGCTGATTGTGGTGAATTATTTTAAGCAATCTCACACACGTTTTCTCGCTCTCCGCTCATGAATTCACATGAGAATCAGTATGTCCGGGTTTAATATAGGATTTGCAGTAAAAGCGCAGGACGACGAGCACCGGCAAGAGCCAGGGTAGGTATTATCCCACATTCATCCTCGGGGGTGCTTAACCCACCCACATGTAGGATGACTTGAGTAACGGCGAATGTTGAACCATGTGGGAATCTTTTACGGCCCTTCCTAATGTAGCTTGAAGTGATTTGCTGTTAACGACAGCTCGCATTTCACTGACGCTATGGGGTGGTTCTAGATGGGGTGTTCCACCGAATAAACATAATTAAATGTTTTTCCTTGGTTCAATGTTTTATTTTACATGTGTAGTAGCCATAACGAATGTCTATCATTGATTTTACATGCTTCACAACAACACTTCGATGTGTTAAAATGTAGGTACAAACATTCTTTATGCATGTTCAACATAAGAAAATGTTTATCGGAAATGAATTGAATGTTGGGGATGTTACTTATGCACATATGTGAACAAAATCAGTTTATATCATTGTCCACATACACACACGTAAGAATACGAGTTTTCACGAATCAGGATAAGCTGCTTCATCCTTAGCTCTTTCACTCACAATGCAACATATCTTCTGCCTTCTCCAGTTCCCTGATGAAAGAAAAGCACATAGCATTAATCGCATCGCAGCACTGCCTTGTAAAGAAGTTGAACACAATGTATTATTTTTGAGGGATTTTTCTGTACGTCACAAAACATTTCACAGTACTGTAAATAAAAACCGGGGAATTTTTATCACACGGTTGTAACATCAATATGCTGTTAGGGCAGCTGTGAAATCCCACCAGGCAATGAGTAACACTCATTCCTTCGAAAGACGGAAGATAATTACTGACCTGTTAGAGGGCTGGTGACAAAATGGGTCAACACACTCATGCCGCAAAAACATTTCCACCATGTATCGTAGACGAAAAAAAAACCCGTAAAAATGATGCTACAATGTGGAGATTTTTCACACATTCACTTCATGAGTCATTTACCACTCCACGTACCATCAGCGAGGCAGAAACAATCTCACTAGCCGAAAGGCTAGAAAACTAGCTAGAACCGAATCGTACTGGGCTCGTGAATGGTGTACGCAAGCGTCATCGAAACCAGGCCAAGGTCAAGACGTTCGCAGACTTCCGGCAGGCAAGCAGGTAGGCCGGCATATGCGTGCGGAACAAGTTTCTCTGCCTGGCTGCTTCTCATTGTCCCAGGTGCAGGTGAGCTTTAGTCCATATAGTGGCAAACCTGTTGCTAGCTGGCAATTGTTGAGGGCAATCAGTCGAAACACGCGTAGACATATGAGGTAAACTTAGTCCAACCTCCCATAAGGTCTGTGTCGAATGCTTGAAAAGCATTCCTAGCCTTCGATGGTTCAGATTCTAAGGCTCGAGGTTCATGATTTATGGGAGGGTTGATCTTACCCGGCAAATCTCACACATGCTTCAACAGGGACAGATATTCCCGTTTTATAAACCCTAACACCTATGCAGGCTTGAAACTTATCATATTTCCATAATTCATAATACTTCGCGCGCAAATTAGAATCAGCTGATTGTTACATGACTCAATTGCCGTCAGTTCCGTGTCCCCTGAGACTTGCTATTTCACTTCATCATTTAACGGTTGCTTTGAATTTCATAACAGTAGAGTTATACAGCTGATCAATGGAAAGGTTGCATTCCAGGCACCCAGAGATATTAATATCGATTCCGAAACTTATTACCATTCTATTTCGAACGTTTCCTTGTTAGTATCTCAGAATCGTGTAATGTATGTAATGCCCACCCAGCCCACCACCATAGTAACAGTACCTTGATTATTGTTAGTATCACTGCCGTCAGCCAGTCCGTCTTTGTTGCAGGTGCACTTGACCGATTGCTTCTTAGAAGAACACCCGTTGGAGTTCATTGCTTGTGACGTGCTTGTTCCGTTCGTCCCGTTGCTGCTTCCATGAAGACCGGCGTACCCGGTGGATCCGTTGGTGGCGGTATCCATTGAGCCACCATGGCCGATTCCATTGCCGTTGCTCAGGTGCAGGTGACCGTTGGTTTGCACTTCTTTCATTTTTGTTGGCGTTTTTGTTTTCTTCTAATTCGTACAAACACACCTAGTTTGGCTGAACACTTTCTAAGCAATACTGTCACTGGAATGGTAGATTTAGGATTTATTAAAAATGCACGACTTTTTGTTGTCACAAATTAACTAAAACTAAACTAAAACTAAATCTGCACTATAAGACAGGTCGCCGAATCTTGCCGAATAGCACAACATCTATTACAATGTTGCAAACAAATATCACTGCCTTTTGAACATACAGTGAAACCTCCCGTGCGGTTCGAACATTTTGCCAGCCGCCTCGGAAACAGTACACAACATTATGATCTCCCATGTTCGAACCGTTCGGCACGGAAGGTTCCACTGCAGTACGACTTGAACTTGAAGGAAATGGCCACGAACCAGCCAGGGATGGGTGAAAGATGTTGGCGGTACCAATAGGTACAAAGCCAGGTGTTAACCGGTGGCTCGTAAAAGCGGCGGCGTCAACAGCGAACAAGCGAACCGTTCGCGACGGTGTACGGTTTGGAACTGAGCGTTCAACACAAGCATCGATCGCGGCTCGGTGTGGGCAGCGAAACCCTAACCTCAGATCGTCCATTCGCGCCGCCACGCGCCCCTCGCTCGCTCGGTTTGTCTCTTTCTTGCTCGGTTGTTCCCCTTTTCCCCATCTGTCGATCCACCTCTCTCTCTCTCTGCGGTTCTCGCTCGCCCGGTGACTGCGCGTATACCATCTGGACCAGCGGCGATCAGGTGTTTGCGTCTGGTTTTGCGGCGCGGCAATTTCGCGCATTCTCGTCCCACGGCCGCGCAGGCTTCCTCACTCGCTGCGTCCCATGCTGGCGGACCGTGGCTCAGCTGTTGTGCGGCGGAAACCTCCAGACACGCTCGCGGGGGAGGGCGCATTCGAACACGCGGGCCGACCGTGGTGGTGAAGGTAGCATTACGTGAGTCTCGCACCGACACTGCGTTGACCTACGCCAATCTCGCCAGAGGAACTTTGAACCAGTCATGTTCGTAAGACGAATAGGAGCGGTCTCGAAATAGGATGCCTGATGGTATAGGTTAACGCACTATTGTACAAGGAACTGTCACTTCTAGGTCAGGTTTTCTATATTAATAGTTTATGTTTAATCCTTAGCAATAATTATTGATCAACTTTAATTCAACAATAGTTTGTAACTTGTAACTTATTGTGCACTATTTCACACAGTTTCTACTGCCCGAGCCTGGTACTGGTCTACGCCAACGATCGCCATTTTGTTCCACCATGCCGTAGCGCGACGGTGGCCATGGTGATGGTGGTGCGGTTCGTCGTTTAAAAAACGATTAATCGAAATCGATACAATTTACGCCGCGAGTGGGTCAAAGCGTGGAAACAAAATGGTCGTTTGACTGACGGCTGACGGATTGTTTCGAGGCGAAATTGTTGCACTTTTCGCGCCGGTATCGGTGCCGGTGACAGAGAAGAAATATAGAAAGGGACAAAGAGAAGAAGAAGGGGGAAAGAAGATAGGAAGGAACGGTGGGGGAAAATGCGCCACCTTGAAACGCCGCACCGTCGCCGAACATGGGAAAGGAATAGTTTAGTCCATTTCGTTTTTTCCTCTCGTTCCTTTTCCCATCGACAATGGCGCCCGCGCGTGTCATGTACGGATTTCCTCGTGTGATCTTGGCCCTGGCCAAGAACATGGTCACCTACAGGCGGTAAGATGGACTTGCAAAAACGGAGCCGTGGTTGCAATCTGGAGGGCACGTGGAGTGTGTGTCAAACGAGGCTAGTTTTATGAGTCATGGCGTTGTGTGTGTAATCGCTCTCCGTCGGATCGTATCGATGGCTTTGGAATACGTTGGTCCAAACATATACAAGTTTATTGAATTAACCGTCAAGCTTCATGAACATCGCCATAAAAAATGATTATATTTCGCTTCATTCTTTTCAACGAGGTAACGCCAACATTGTGTCGAATGGAGTGTTTGGTAAAGTATAATAATATAAACTTGTAAAGAAATATGTTTCTAGTTGTCCGAAATAATATAATAACACAACCGGGTCCATAATCGTTTACGTAAATTTCGTACGGTAGGAAATTTTGGAATCGTTCCGCGCACCAACGTTCCCTTTTCTTCAGCCCTTACGAAATCGGTGCTGCATAAACCTAAGTGAACGGTTTGTTGGCACTGTTGTCACTGTCATAATTGAACCTCCACACGGCTAGACCTGCGGCAATTATTTAACACTACACTGCACTGGCAACTCGAACCGTCGAACGGAGAATGAAATGTGCCGCCGGCCAGAAAGCGGACCCGGTCCATCGTGCAACCGATTTTGCCACGTCAGGTTCAAGGCTAAGGTCGTTATCGAGCCTTCGTTCGTTCGAGCCCCTCGTAAACCGGTACCGGGCCTCTGGCACTCCGTTGCCAGGGTTGTTCAAGTGGAACGCAGGAAGTGCGTCCATGTTCGAGCGGACGTCGGAAGGCTTCCGAGTCGACCGGGGGAAGCACAGGCACGTTTACGAAGAAGCATCCGGCGCAGGAAAATACAGAGCTGAAGAAAGTGTGGTTGACTCTTTTTTAACCATCTTGGAACTAATATTCTACAATTTGTAAAGAAACGAACTTTTGTTGATTTATACACCAATCAAAGTTAGATAAATTTAGAAGATTTTAACTCTTTTTTGTTTTAAAAACGCGTTTGCGGAAGTGGAAAAATGTGATCCGTAATATATCTGCGATCGCCGCCTGCTGCTGATTTCTTAAAGAATGTTTAAACCCAAGGCCAGGACGCCTCAAGAACTGGACTTTAGACTCGCTGATTTGTTTGTTTTTTATTTTTTCGACCCACGGGCTACGTTTAGTAAAGTTTAGCGGTTTGCCTATGCGGCAATATCCTGCTTCGGTTGCATCATTCCACTTCTGCTGAAACATCTATCGTTTGTGGTTAGGAACATTCCTTTGTAGATATTTAGGTCTCCCGCCATTCTTGCGCGCTCCCTTCACTCACTCGTGGCTCGTTCGTATGGATCGGACAGGAGTGGATTGTTTTAAAGATATCACAAAAAACCGGAATAGACTATTCCTTACTGAAGCAACCACGTATATCTGAAAAGAATGCGCGAATTAAGGATTCACGGGTATCGTTTTAAAAACATTTGTCATAATATTTCTACTTACTACGTATAATAATTAATTATTAATTTTACCTCTTTCAATCTTCACAGTAGTTGTGATTTTCCCCCATGATCTAATATTGTTGAATACATTTCAAAACAATAATCACGCAAGACACAAACCGTCGACGGTAAACTTCACGTGCACCGCCAACCGTGTCCAGCGAACCGCGAAAACCGTTCTCCTGCTTCCGACCGGCAACGGTTCGTCTCAGCTGTTCAACCGACAATCGGTACCGTCGGGGCCACGACTTGAACGGGCTACAATGCTACCAGCCTTCCGCAAAAAAGGTACAACACACGTAGACGCAAATTTATTGCCATCGAGTGGTGCGGCTGTGCGCCAATCAGAGAGAGAGAGGGAGAAGAGTGCTTCCTATTTGACAGACTGACCTAACCTTGCGACCGTAATCCACTGGCCGAATTATGGCGGCTATAAGTTAAGAGTAATTTCCTCGAGTAAGCAGCTTCTATTAGCTGCTCAAATTGTGATAATCGAAAATCAGGAAAATCGGAAGTAGCTACTGGATTTGATATTCGGATTACGTAGGACAAATTGTGACCATTAACCACAAAACAACGCTAACAACCAACGGCAATTTATTCTAGAGTGGAAACTTTTGAGATCTCTTTTAGCTTCAAAGAAATAAAATCATTGAGTCTAATTGAATTTCCTTCGGCAGGGCGATATTATTTTCTCTTCGCATTAGCCTTCCTATTTTTGTGTATGCTCTAGGGAATGCGTATGTTTCACTTTTTTATGTTTAAAACCACGCTAGTAAGTACATCTCGGGACAAAATTGGTAAAGGTATAAAAGCGATTCGATTATGAATAAAAAACTCAAAAAAAAACCTGGACGAATTTACTTCTAATGGAAACGGAAAAGCAGATATAGAATGAAGCTCAAGGGTCTTATGCATAATTTCATTTTAATTGGAAAAGCGATTTTCCCTTATATCTCTTTCTTAGCGATGTCACAAAAATGAAAACCACCTTTTTCACCCAGCTCCTATATCTCGATTTGTTTAACATCCCGTAGGTGTGGTAGTATTTTGGGTCCCGCTGAAGGGAAGGGGTTCGATGTCGAAGTTCATGGTAACAGAAAGAAAATTGAGAAACAGTGGAGAAAGAACAAAAAAACAACTTTCCGAAAGTAAAGATTATACTTTCGTGGCGGTCCGTCAGCGGTTGTAGTAACAGTCGCGGGGTGCGTCTAATTCTTTTGTTAACTTATTCCGGAATAAAGAGGGTGAAGGAAGCTCGGAAGTAACTTCTTCATCAATTGCTGGCGGAAGAAGCTCATGCATAACACCGGGAAAACTTATCGAGTGCTACGAAAACCAACCGTCACTAATAACCTTCCCAGCATGGTAGTGTTGCGGGTCCGACTTTCCGCAGGCCGCTTCCTGCGTGGTTAATGGTGTTCGACGGTGTTCTTTTGCTTGTCGTCTGGTGGCGTGATTATCGCGAGGGAAAAGGACGTTCTCTTTCCTTTGCTCGTTCTGCCGGCAACGTCGAATGATCCAGTCTGACGGATGCGTAAGAAAGGATACATGAAGGAATATAAAACAGAAGAAAACAGCTTTTGTAATAATGGAACATTGTTTACTTAAATTATGAAAGGATTCACCCACGCTCACGCTTTTAAGATTTTTTGGTAGACAAGTAAAGTGCAAGTATAACGAATCCAAAATGAAGCATCGATTGCTCAAGACGCGGATTTTACGATCCTTCAACTATCTCATCAAAGGAATTTCTGCCAGTGCTTGTCTCGGAGCGTTGTAGCAAGATTATGTTGTTCTTTCAAAAACGTTCAGCACACCGTCAAGCATGATGTACTTTCACAAAACATAACTCTCCGTAATCCGTTTACTGATGAAACGATCATCTTCAGCATCGTCTTGAGACGATGCATATCAGAGTGGGAGTTTGATGGATTATTACCGGGTGAAACGGATTGGTCTTCTTGGTTCGAAGCGCTTGCAGAAAGGGTTGGGTATCGTTAAAGTTTGTGCCTTGAATCCTTTTTTCAATAGTCTCGCCTGAGTAGCAGACGGTTGAAAGGATATCGACCAGCAGGTCTATAAAAGAGATAAACCAAACCGGACGAAAAAGTGTTGCAAGATGTTTATGCGGTTGATGCCTCTGTTTCTCACGGAACTACTAAGCGTTCAAAAACACCAAAAAATAACGGCATTCAAGTAATAAACTGTCGAAAACAAAATAAATAAGACATCTGTTCAAAAATGTGTGATTGTGTGCTCCTCTAACGATTTTCTTCAAATGTTCGCTCCAAGCACAAATATGCTTCCAAATGGGCTAATAATTATGTTCTTTTCAATCATTTGTCCGTGTCCCTTTTATTTCCGTTTCCGAAAACCGTTCGTCTGCAGCGATGGGTCGTATAACTTAATCATCTTCGCCTTCCAGGAATCCACATTCTATGGCCATCGCTTCGAAAATCGTGTTGCTCGCCAGCAGCAGAGGACACTCTGGACGCCAAACACACCACACACACACACATATATAAACCAATGACATCATCATTAGCCTCCTTTTCATGACGATCAACAGTGGAAATGCTGTTAGAGGGGAGTAATGGACGAAGCAGCATCGTTTGATGAATGATAAATTGCTTCTCTCGCGCGATGGCAGCATAAAATCGTCTATAAATCAGACATCGCATGTTGACGAGGGGAGTGGGTGAAAATCTTCCCTCCCCTACCTCTGTACCGTTCCTCCCGTGAAACCGTCCTTCTCTTCTTTCGTGATGAAAAGTCCTTCCTTAAGACGAGTGGTAGGGCCGTCTTGATCCCAGTAAGATCGTTTCTATGTCATCATGCACAATATTTTCCTCTTCGCACCTGAACCGACGGGACGAAATACTGGAGGGTGGAGAACTGGCTTGCGTGCGAAGCCTCTGTTTATTGTCCAGTATAGCGAAGTAGTTATCATGCGAGTTTCCACCAACATGTCTTAACCGAAAAGCTTAAGCTGAAGGAAAAAGCATTCTTAAAGTTCACGGAGCCGGGATTGAGTTTTCCAGAAGGAGACATTCTTTGGTATGCGTGCGTGCTTAGATTCGCCTCGTTGGCCAGTTATTCTAGAACTCTAAGAGGCAAAGAAGAAATAGAAGATGCAAGGAACGCCAATGAAAGGCAGCTCGTGCAGAACATGGAGATAAATTGTCACAGCGCATGATGAAGCCGTCGTGATCCGAGGAAAATTGAATTATCACAGACTGTTGCTGCGAAAACCGTTATCCTTGTGACTAAAGCCGAACGCAACGTTCTCTGACCCAGAATGTAGGCGTGTAATATGGATTTCCATTTTCTGAAGTATTCACTCGAAACTTTCATAGATCCTGTATTATTGGGGATGTTTCAATTGTTGAATTAATATCGAAACTGATTACCAAGTTATTTACCAAATAGTTAAAAAAATATCTCTTATGAAAACTTGTTTAGAGAAACGAGCTCCTCGGAGCAACACTCCTGGTCATGCTTTGAATTTTCTATCTACAACACAGGAGGATGTTCCTTCCTTAGTCCACCACAAGTGAGGGGTTTGGTTCGATTCACCGTGAATAATAGAAACGCTCATCAATCAATCCCTACCCTGGAGGAGTCGTCGGGGGTTGCAAAAGGAAACACTTGCTGCGCGGTTCACTGATCGGCGGAAAAGCGTTCGACGATTCGAAATGGACCGTGGGCAAGATGGGATTTCGTTCGGATAAGGAATTAATTTCAATTCAGCTTCGACAGGACTACGCGGTCCTGCTTCCTTTTGCTCGAGCACTGTGCAGGTGCGCCCCAGTCGCTTGCTTCCCCTAGATGACTTTAAGTTTTCCCTCGCTCGGTGAAGGTAATGGCACCAGGTCGTTCATCTTTCTGTCGGTCGTAAATTACATGTGGAAGTGTTGGCGGTCCTCTGAACATCAATTTACACTTGCACACACACACGTGTCCTCCTTGCGGTTGTGATCCTTCCATCGTGCGGTCCTGAGTGCACATGATTCGCTGGGTTTTAATCGAGCACTTTCTTAAAGCTCAGCGGCGCATGCTTTAATGGGACACATCTTTCAATCATCCTTGTCCCAACACATCCCGTGAAATATTATTGATCGACTTCCAAGAACACACACCCCATGCATATCGGTGACCCTCACGGGAGCGGAACGAAGTTCGTAATCCTGGCTCCGTTCCAGCATCTCGTCGGCCCTTTGGCACAGCTGCGGAACAACACATTTTCCTTTCCATCTCATTAGCCACATCAGCCAGCCAGAGGGTGAAGCGTCCTCGCATAGCCCTCCGAACTGGAAAGGCTTACTGGAAAAGGGGCCACCGTATCTTACCGTGTAGCTCAACATGAAGTAATGAGCGAAAGCGAGGTTTCTTCTGGTCGGGATATCCGTTTCCGTCTTCTTCATCCTACGTATCCGCGTGTGTGTGTTTTGTGTGGAAGAATAATAGCAAAATTTGCCTTAACATAATCTATCTATTCATCGGGAATCATTCAGAATGCGGAACGCTGGTATTTGGTACAGTATGCCGGACAGAGAAGGAAGCATCAATAAGTATAGGACCGGGGCGCTTCTTTCCCTCTACAAACACAAACGAAATCAGTCTCACATACGTTCCCATTAGTGGCCATCCTTTGCTAGGCTTCCGTTGGATACCGTTGATGATTCCATTTCAACGGCCGATCAAAGCTTCTTATGGTTAAGTTATGCTATAAGCGTAAACATACGCCAGCACACTAACGCACACCAACATTCCGAAGATTACCCACTAGGTGTACCCCGTCAGCACAAATGCCAGAAACGTGATCAACATTTCTTTTCCACGATGCCGTTTTTTACACTACGTTGTCGAAATGATACTTCAGTTTTTTCTACCCAGAGGTAGAGAAAGGGCGTGTATGCTGGTGGGCGAAGACGACAACTTGATACAGCGTCCTTCGAATTGACTGACTAAAAGCTTTTCTTGCTAATCGTTCATATCTCTGCTTTTCATTAGCTTTTCACGGCATTCATTCATTTCCAGAGGGTGTCAATATAGAGGAATAGAAAAAAATCGTTCTACGTCAAGGGTAAGAAGTTGAAAAAAAACACACACACACACACACCGGAGGAATTCTGCAAAAAAGTACATTATCAAGTAGCCATTCTTCGATGCTTTTCCCCTTCGCCTGTGGTCGCCCGCCCTAGTGGTTGTGGAAAAAGCATAAAGTTCAAGGACACATTGCGTCTAGAAAGGCGAAGACGATGTTCTTCGATCTTTTTGGGTTAGGTTCGATTTTCCCTTTTTCATGCACGTGGAACCAGACCCACGAGTTGAAGATACTCGTGCGAGCGAGCTCTCGCGAGAGACGTCGTAGGCGGTTGATGGTTTTTTTATTCACGTTTCGCATACGTCTGCTTCAATCCTTGGAAAACGCATAGTCGCCGGGTGGCATCGAAAGTGAACTGAAAGAAGGCCATCTTGACGTTCGGAGCATCATCCAGCACATGGCGAATCGGAGCGCAAGAATGTTCGTCGAAAGCATTAACATTGTTTCAGACATCGTCGTTCTCCCAATCGTTCCCCACGTGGGTGGGTTGTCCGAACCGGTGGGTGGTAGGTGTCTCGGGAATGCTTCTCATTGAGTGAACGATTCTCCGAAGAGAGCGAACCATTTCTCAACTGGATACGTCTCCAGTTGGAGGGTGGATAGACGATCCCTATTGGGAGGGTAGGTGGATGGCCCCGGACGGAATGATACGCCGAGATGAAACCGAGAACCGATGAAACGATGCTCACAGGTCTGATTTCTTCCGTTCGTGCCCTTTGACCTCTCGCCGGTCCCGTCGCAACCGTTGGCCTTTGGGAGTGCTTTCGCCGTGTTCATTCCACTGCATCCACCACTATGTCAATGGCCCTCCGGAATGCTATCGATGGCGGAGGTTCACCTTAACGTGGCAGGTTATGTCGGCACACACACACACAAGCGCACTGCACACTTGGCAGTAGTGGCGAGTTGGGATGGGGCACACGGGCTTGGAAGCGAAACCTGTCATCAAGTCACATCGTAACGAGATGAATGTATTTTCATTTTCCCAGAGCGTTGACAGACGACACAAAAAGGAAGGAACAAAAAAAA
>JAOEFI010000006.1:21163495-21176605 GCA_034621735.1 Anopheles plumbeus
TCAGCACGGGCGGGTTCTACGACAGGGCCAAACATACCACCGTGGCCGTAAAGCTCTCACCACGCAGCAAAGGCTGTCCAGGGTCGTCGGCGCTTGATATGAGAAATTAATTATCGTATTGCTGTTCCTGTTCGTGTGTGTTGAATCGTTTTTATATTATTCGAAGGAAGAAAACTGTGAACACCATTTTCCAGTTGGGAAATCCGACAGCGAGCGCCGGTAGCGTGCGGTGTGGGAAAAAACGAGAAAGCACACTTTGCGGCCATCGTAAAGTGGAAAGAAATGTAGCTGTTTGCTGCCAACGATGGTAGCGGGGAATACAAACAAAGCCGATAGCCGAATCGGGGAAGTGAGGAAGGAAAATTCGGTACTACTGGTGGGAGAACAGCATAGCAGTGACCATGTGTTTTATCTTTTGTGGAAAGTTATACTTTTGCCGTTGGTCAGGCCAAGGCCAGAAGGAAATTCGGGGGGAGTTTTCCGGACGAAAAATACGATTTATTAAAGGTTGAAAACGATTGATTAAAATCCAAACCTTATTTTGATCCTACAACATGAATGTTTCTAAGGAATTATCGATAAGGTGTTAGTAACTGGTGCTGATCTATATGTTAAACACTTTGGATCAATACGATTTGGTTGAAATGAGGGTGTGTTTGGTTTAGTCAAGAGAAGATACATTTCCTCATTTAGAAACCGATGGAATCTGGAAACCATCTTGCGTAACCTTCGCTACCAGATATGCGGAGGAATCCCATTCAACATAAAACATGCTTTCTACGTGCACAAAGGTCCAGTTGAGTATTGCAAAAACCTTACCTAACTGAACGTTGATTAACTACCCACCGGAACCTTTAGTCCTTTGAAGGAGCCACGAGTTGGTCGATGATATAGGTTGAGGTTATTCTGGCATTGTTCGGCTTCACTCAGTTACGATCCGATCCGGATGCTTTCCATATGCAAAGTTACCCGAATGCTGCCGCTAGAACCAGCAACGCCATTAGGGGATGAAAGATTTCAAATGATAATCCTATCGCCTACCGATCTGTCAGATTGTTCTGCTTTTCTGTTTCGGTACGCTTGAAAATGGTGTAGGTGGCATTCTATTTTTTTTGAGTCCCGATTGAACCAGCAAAGAAGGTCAAGCACTTGAAACGACGATAGCTGTATAGCCACTGCACGTGTAATTTGCGAGAGTTGGAAAAGTGTTCGTTATAGAATCCCAAAACCAGAACCGGGGGTGAAATGGGGAAAAATAAATAAAACATCATCACCAGCTTTTTCTGTCATCGATTTTTCCCCACACCCTTCGTTAGAGGTGGTGCCAGAGAAAATAACGGCGGGGGAAACGAATACCTCTTGACCTCCAATCGTTTCCTCGGTCTCTTTCGCAAACCCACCATCGTGCGAACAATGGCGCTAAGATGGTGTCAAAAGGAAGCTGATAAATACGGCCGAATCCATGGGATGTGTTCGATCGGGCAGAGAACCATGGCGCAGGGATCTACGGCAGGAAGTTGGAACGAGGTTTCCGTTCCGCTGTTCAATGAACTCCACGAACCGAGAAGGTCGCCGGAAGGGAAACTGCGCTGCGTAACCTGAGAGATCTATTCCTTTTTCCGGCTCCGAGAGGCTTTTCCAGAATGGCGCGTGGTTCGCTGACAAGGCGAAGAAACCCGGCCGAAGGCTTGTCATAATATTCTGTTTTTTTGTTCCACTCGGTTTTCCGTACTGTCCGAAAAAGGGAAATATCATTTTTGACGAAGGATTTGCTCGGTTTCTTTTCCACGCGCGGTTTAATGCCGAACCGCACGCACACAACTAACGAGCGAAGAGACACATGCACATCCGGCAGGGAGGGTCCGGTGTAACCAGCCGTGTCCTTTTAACGAAGCTCCGTGCTGCTACTCCACTTCGTCAACCCGCGACAAATCCATCCCCCACTTCCGGCTGTCGGCTTCATTTCCATGCTATTCATTGGGTTGGCGCAGGCTGGCCCTCAGCCCTCATGCTGATAATGGCCTGATGATGAGGAGCAAAATATGGAGAGAAAAAGAAGAATGTCACATTTCCGCAACCACTACCCAGCCACCCGCCAGGGGAATGGGAGGAAACTTCCATTCCCTTCCACACCCAGTTTTCCTATTATTTCCTGTTCCGTTTTTCATTTGGCCATCCATTCAGCTGCTGCTGTGGTTGTCGGGTTGCGAGAATTTGCCCCACCCTTTCTCCCCGTGCCACCACTCCACCCAATGTTGGTTGTCCTCCTCTGCTTCGCCATCAGCCAGTCTTGCCAGTCTTGCTGTCTATCATCACCTAGCGAATATTATCGCACCTTCTGTATTCTACTTCCACCAGTTGTTTCCTGCCGGAAAGAATTAAATGGTGAAAGACGAATTTTCCAACACATACCCACACACCGTACCCATCTTGAAGATTGGCGAACGGATGAAAGGAAAGCCCGTTCCATTTCCAAGAATCGTCCCGTGCCTAAGGAAAAGAGTGAGTTTTGAAAAAAAAATCAGGTCAACTGTGGTGGAGGGTGGAAGATAGAAACAAAACGGAAACCGACAGGAAATGTTTCTACATGTGTTGGTGGGACAACTATCCGGGAGAAACGGCCGCGACGGTGGTTAAGCCGAGACGAACTTTTGATTGTGACAGAAAAATGAGCTAGCTGGATTTAATAACCCGTAGTCGTCGAGCGGGTGGCTGGGAGGGAAACATAATGGAAAAGAAGCGATTCCTTATGCGCAGGCGAACCACAGATGGCGTGATTGGGGAAAGGCCGGAAACCGAAAGCCTTCTTCCAGATAACGACGGCCCAACGATGGCCGACGGCAGAAGTCTTTCGTATTTAATTTGTTTAACAAGCCACCAAACCCAACGATCCTTGAAGGACGCCGACGATGAACCTGCTGGAGTTTAACATACTAAGAAAGCTGTGCGACGAAGAAACGCGAAAGTCTAAAATGGCACTACAGAGTCTTCGCAACATCGGAGGAGTGAACGAGCGAGAATCATTTTCTTCCTCTTGAAAAATCTGTCTCGATGGAATGTGGGAGAAAGCGAATGAGATAAAAAAAAAGTTGCCCTATTTTAATTCCAGCTTCTCGGCGCGGTTTTCTTTTGCAACTTTTTTTCCACGCCCTTGGGCAGTGCCTGCTTCTTCCCTATCTCGTGATGTTACGTCATCTCAGTAAAACCAACATTTACGATACGCAAATCCAGCACGTTGTGCCCGCAAACCCGTAGGTTCCCGTAGCTGGATGCTTTAATAACGTACCGTACAGCGTGCTTGGGTAGAAACGTATTACAAACATCTTTAATCAATGTTGGCGATGTGTTTGTAACAATCTTTGGGAACTCGTTTTCACTTATCCTTTGCCCGATATACGATGCACCGAATGTATTGATAGAAATTTGCAGAAGCGGTACAAAACGATAAATCATTTCTATCAACACCGGCCGGGATAAGCCGAGAAGAACCAATGTAGTTGTTGGGCTTAAGCATTCGCTGTTGCTCTCTGCTCCTGTGCAATCAACAATATAAGGTACATATTTCAAGTGTGCGGAAGTTTTTCCCGAATAGGAGAAACCTCCACAACCAGCAGGAGAGAGAAAAAAAGAGTAGAAATCCAATAAATAATTTTTCCCGCCATTTCTTCCGTTTCCTTTGAAATTCCATTCATTTCTCGAAACAAGTTTACGTTCGCAGCCAGCCGAAGGAAGTGCTGGCGAAGAAAATCGAAATAACAGAATAAATCCATTCCGAGCTCGACTGCCATCTTTCTAGCGCCGCTTCAATCCAAACATGCCACCCTTCCCGGACTTCCGCCGCGCATTCAACGGGTTCGGGAGAAAACCTGAATCAACAATTTTCGGACGAGATTAATGAGAAGGAACGAGAGAAAAACAAGTTTTCCGCGCCAGTCCCCTTCCATTGTTGTCATTTTTTTTTCTTCGTTCTTTTTTGCTGCCCTGGCAAAGAATGTCGGCAGATAAAGAAGAAATTCGACGCCGTCAGCGTGTTGCTGAAAGTTTCTTCACAACTCTTGTTGCAAACCGGCCCGTCCCCTTCCTTCGCAAGCAGCCTCTGGGCCATGTTTTGATGGCTGCCTTCTTTTTATCAATAATCCAAACACGCGGAGACTTCCGCCGTGTTCGGATCGTGTGTCGCCAGGGCCACCCTTTCCACAAGTAAACGTCATCAAAAATTCATCCTCCGTTATCGCTCGACTTATGACAAAGAGGCACTTAGGAGTTTGCCCCGATCGATAAGGTTAAAGTTGGTGAATGCGTTGCGTATTCTTTCGTTCGGATTCGTTGGATAACTGCTTTCCTACAAAAGCCCACACCCATCCGCTATGGGATGAGTTGCTGTTCGTGAGCCACCAGGCGCCTCCATTGAATATGGAAAGGAAATCAAAAAGAGCTTTTTGTAGATAGAATCCTAAAGCCTCCACGGAGTGAACAGTGTATACAGAGTGCGATTCATTCAATAGCAGAGAATGTGTGTAAGATCGAGATGCAACTGCAACAACCTATGTTGTCACAGTGTACATTCTTCGCCGTCGAATTGTCTTAGAAATGAAAACAAGAGATGAAATGAGCTTCCATTGGCTTTTTCCATACCTTGAGATGGTGGGCTTTTATTTTGCAACTTTTTTCAACCCCGTTCTATTACCTACCCTGTTAAAATATGCTATGTACATAGAACGACCTATAAAATAAAATAAAACTGCACTTTTCTAGCCCTTTTTCCGAAACGCGAATCTGATGAATTTATGTTTACAACATTGATCCACATGATCCATTTTTCCGCAAATAGATCGCAGCTGACCTATTAAAGAGATGCATTCACGTTATACGTTACGAGTAATAGCAATGTTGCCGATAAAAATCGATTTTTGGTAATGAGAAACTTGTGATAGAGAAACATCCTCCTCATCTGCATCGAAATGTATTGTTTCAAGTTTTTTCTCCGGCATCGACTCGGCAAACACTTTCCCGCCCATCAACATTCGTTGAGAACGGAACGAACGAATCCGAGCGTATTCGAGTCATGATCAAGAATGGCCCTAAATTGACCGACATTCGATTGTAGGCTCGTGCACGAAAGGAAACCCCATCGATACAGATCCGCATGGTCCGCATGGCCGCCGGGCTTGACCATTTCCGCATCCACTTTCTCACCCCACGCTTTCTTCCAGGTGGCGGGCCCGTCCGGAACCAGGAAAATCAGGTACTTTAGCACGTTTTCGCAACGTTTACGATATGGCGTATGATATAAACGTGTCCCTCCGGACGCGCATCGATCGAGTGTCCATTCGCAACGTTCTTTTCTCCTGGTGGGCTGTGGATGGTAGCTAGAAGAGAAAGAAAAAACGGACAAACACATCGCAGCATTCGGGAAACGGCTGGCGGTCTTTCGCCGATGACGGTTTAATGCGGACAAAACGTACCTCTAACAGCATCCGGTCCAGCGGGGTCGGTGGGTTGTTTGCTTTCCTCCACTCGCCGTTGTAAACGAGAATTTATATTTCCGCATGCGGCAAACGTGAATGCGGCAGCGTTTCGCTTAGAATCACCGTTCGCGTTTCCATTCGACCGGGAGAGGGAAAAACCAAATCCACCGAGGCCACTAACGAAACATCTTTTCCGATGGAAAATACTAGATAGTAGAACCGAGGCATACCTCGACCACACCAGGAATGGTTCGCCATTATAATTTCGCCGGCTGGCCGTTAAAAAGGGAGTGGCAGTCGTGGTGTGATTTCGAAGGGCGATAATAAATCATCAGACACCAAAGATATGGTTTTTGTTCGGCAGAATCGTTGGCGCTTGTCGGACGTCGTTTGCATGCGCGACATTCCTGTTCTGTCGGGTCGATAAGACGTTGAGGGTGACTCGTGTTCTGCGTCTAACAGCGTTACAACACTTTGATTTATATATTATAG
Source organism: Anopheles plumbeus (assembly GCA_034621735.1). Lineage (NCBI taxonomy): Eukaryota > Metazoa > Arthropoda > Insecta > Diptera > Culicidae > Anopheles > Anopheles plumbeus. The sequence goes on from JAOEFI010000006.1 coordinate 21,169,456, forward strand.
TATTTAATTTCCTATCCATAAAGCCGTCAGCCAACGGTGGGCAACGATACGAACGACGATTGCGAACCCCCAAAAAGCAATAGAAAAAAGAACCGTTCTATATAACGAATCTAATTTAAGCGTGAAAATCTGCAGTTTCTCTGTCAAATGAATTCAATGAGATCGAACTTTATCTCCGGTTGCTTTTTCCATCATGCTGGTAAGTTGAAAAGCCTATAAATCAAATCGCCCTTACTGTGTGTGTGTGTGTCGTACTGGGCCAACAGGCTTAGCCAACGCCATCTAGACTCGACCGGCGTATAGTGAAGAAAAAAAAAGGAAAAACTTAACATTTCACTTTCCACGCGTAGGTAGGAATGCCACTTCCTTCGATCTCGGCACGTACTCGAGTTGATACCGGATTAGACCAACACCAACAAGCCAAACGGATACCCGTTGGCGACTGGCGAAGGAAATAAGGCAACCAAGAAAGCCTGTGAGACGGGGAAAGGCCAAAGAAAAACCGATCGGGAAAATTATGGCTAAGACGGAGCAACCGTCCGCATGGAGAGGAGGGGTGCGCAGGATGGACATAAAACCCAGACGCACACAACGTAACCCTCGGCTGGTCATGGAGAGTACGTGAGAACGTTCCTCTCTCGGGAGAGGGGGCTACAGAGTGGGCGGCCGGAAGCTGGAAGGAAGGTTAATTGCATTTTCTGATTGCTTCCAGCATCCATCCACCTGGGACCTGGGAGCCCCTGATGACTTTGGCCGTAGGTTGTGTTGGTTTTTGCTGAGACTGGCCGGTTTGTGTGACTAACGCTGGGACCCGGTCCAGCAGTGGCACCGGTGGACACAGCGAGCCCAAGCACCTGATTGGAGTGACGCTATAGTCTTCCTGGCGTGGTCGACATTTTTCCACTGGTGGGAGACTCCGGTTCTAAGGGTGGATCGTTTTATTTATCGATCTTTATTGTTTCTAACACTGGGCCCGTTGAGTGGGAGTTCCCCCCAACCTACTACGCCCGATTAAGGACCATCGAGTGTCCTCCGTTCGCAGAACAGTAAGAATCCCATCTTTCGTTAACCACTTCCGGAAGACGTGGCGGGTGTGCGTAGCGTATAATTTATCGGCCAACAGCTCGCCAGCACCAGACACCACCGAACGCTGATGACGTTCCGAACTCGCTGCCGAAAGTGCTGCCGGAAAAACCAGAACGACTCGAACGGTCGACTAGCGGAATGGTACCTCTTTCTAGAAAGCCAGAAGCCGGCCTTGGTCATGAAAGCATCGTATCCTTCACCATTGAGTGGCTTTAAATTTTGCTCAATTATTCCGTTCATCTGGCGTGGCCGTTCAGAGCGCGTTCCATCGATGGGGTTCACGGGGACACAGATAAGGATACAGCTGATCCTGGCCCACTGGAAGCCAGAAAGTCTGTTCGCAGAAAGCGCGCTCCTGTGTCGATTGCAGACTTCGATCTGCTGTCGGCCCGAAACCTGCGGCGGATAATGCCATTAGCATCTTTCCAGCCAATTTGCGACATAGCGTCACAATCGAAGCTCGCGCGCTCTCTCTCTCTCTCTCTCTCTCTCTCTCTCTCTCTCTCTCTCTCTCTCTCTCCGGCGTGGCCTCTCTTTCTCTTTCTCGGTTGCGTATTTTCTTGTTCTCGGCGTAGCGGTGGAAGTCGTCAGAAATGACGACGATAACGGAGGCGGCCTAAGTTTCAACGGCCACAGTGACACTTTGTCCGATCTGACGGAGGTAGAACGAGCAGCATAGAGATTTCGTCCTTTCTGCGGCCTGTTCTCCGCGGGAGTTCTCCGCGCATCATCCTTGGACCCCGGAAAGGTGGACAAGGATAATGAAGGGATGGTAGGCGTTTGACGCTTAAATTTGTCGATGGCTTCAGCGAATAAAACGTGGTGTCAGCTCGACGAACCCTTGTGGAAATTGCTGCTTCAGTAAACGACACAAAATCTTAGGCGCATTGTGTTTCACGCTTGTATTCCCAAACCACCACCGCAATTTCCTTTTCGCTCCGGGGTTCCGGCAGTGATTCTGGCCCGCCCGAAGCGAATTTGCCTTCGTAGTGTTTAATCAGTGAAATGGCTGCCATTTGCGCGATCTCTCAGGGATGGCGGGCTGCAATTAATTTGCTGCGATGCTAGGCCAGCCCTGGAGCAGACCGCCATTAAACTGCTGTATCGTTTCAATTTGCATAAACCGTTTGCAGTTACATAAAAATAAAACGGGAAATTTATTGCACGAACCAGCGTATTATCAGTTACGTGCAGATATGCTGTGGACAGTCTAGAGCATGATTTTAAACCTCCATCGCGAGGGCTTCATTGACCATTCTACAAGAAAATCGTAGTCCACCGGCCACTTACGAAATAGAACGTCTTGCCAATTTAATTCCATAACAGTTAAGTAAACAATTGAAAGTGTCCAACTTTCACTCACTTAGGGTCTTTGAATGATGTAAAAACACAAATACCCTTAATCGGCATTTAGTGAACGTAGTTGCTTAGTAATCTTTAGTTTACTGGCCTTCTTCCAGACAGCTTCACTAAGCATAAAGAAGCGCCACCACCCACCAAGGTGGACATAAATATCTTTCCTTTTGCAGCAAATCTCCTAATACCCGCTTAACTCCAGCCATCCCGAACAAAGAAACACAGGTTCGCTCATCGCCACTATCGAGAGCGTGGATAATAATCGTAAATAGTTTCGGCGTAAAACTTTGACCCATCGGTGGGACCAAAGGCTGGTAGCTGGTCAGCGCAAGGACTTGTGAAAAAGGAGGCAAAAAAATTACAGCAACCGTACTGAAAATAAAATAAACCCAAAAGCTTTAGTTCAATAAACGTAAATCTTTGGTCTGTCCTTTTTCGTGTCGGTGACGCTTTCTTGCAAGGGATATTTCAATTCGTTCCGCAGAAGGAGTTTCCCCCATGTAGTCTGTGGCGTCTCCCCACCCCGCTTCGCTGGTAAACTTTCGTTCCAAGTGAAACAATAAAAGTTTTCTTGATTTGAAAAGCTCGAACTAGAACTGGATAGTAGACTTCCAGAAGGAGCTGAGAAGCTGTGTTATGTGTGAATTAGAAACGTTTGCCTTTAACTGGCCGCCCGGTGCAGGAAATCGAATCAAAACACATCAATCCTTATCTGTGACCCCACAGACACACGTGTCCCTTAGGGTAGGAGTGTGCGCATGTGTTGGTGGTGGCAGAGTGGAACAATCTAACTTTCTGCCGCCCGACAAAAGTCAACTCAGTGGATGGCAAAGATGGTGTCCGTTTTTGGGGCCCACCCAATGGCAGCTTCTCCGCGGACTACAACCACAATCGGCTGTGTTATGGTTTCTTATCAGCAGTAGCAGCTAAGGCAGACCGGGCTTTATGTGCCCGTAGGCGACTCATTTCTCCCGAGGGAACTTCCATCCTGGGTAGAGTTTCATGAGGACGGGGCGAATTATAATACCCAAGTGCTAAAGTGCATAACTGACTGGCGAAGAAGACCCTGATCCCTTGAATACTTCCAGTCGGCTCACCCTCCATAGAAAACATCAAGTTATGACTATCAGTTATTACAGTTTTGTGGCAACACTCTCTTTTATCCCCTGCACCGTTCATTGTCTTCCGTTCATAACCTTTGGTTCACCGAGGGACACACAGACACACATTCGGGGTTCTGATGAAAGGATGAAAAGTTGCAGTCCTGTGCACTTTTGGCATCGTGCGTCTGATGTGGTGTCCTTTGATTGTCTGAATGAAATGGAAAATGAATCCACCTTGAGTCTGGGAATTTCAGGACAATCCCTTGGAAGGACATGTTCTACCCGGTGGATTTCGGCAAACAAGAGCAGCTGGTGATTTGATTTAATTGTAGAAAAGATTTAATGACCCCTGAAGGGAAACAAGCGGGGAAACGCACTCACTAGGGAAACGTGGTGACAATCGTTTTTGGCTCAAATGGGAACGGCTCCCCTGTGCTCGAGTCCCCCGCCAGTGTCCATTAATAGTCAGCCTAGTTCTGCTCGCAGCTCAGGAAGACCAATCGCCTCCGGGATAAGCGTCACCAAAGGGTGTTCAACGTTTTTCCGAACGTTATCCCTACCACGCCGGACAAAACCACAGGACGATAAAAATCCCGCCCCAGTTACTGGTTGAGCCGCGGCGGAAAGCACTGCACAGGCCGTACCATGCCGCGTGAGGTTCCACCGAATATCAACGCTAGGGACATCAATATAGGACGTGTTTTATGGGGTTATAATGATAACGACGCTTGTGTGTGGGCGCCCAGTCGACGGCACAAAAAGGGGCTCAATATCCTGGCAACCAGGCACCGACGTTTGGCGACGATGCGTGCCGAGATTTACTTGTTGAGACGGCCTCGTCGTTTTCGCGATCGTTGACCATTTTCCTAGCCCATCGGCCCCGAAAGGGATAGTCACTTCAAATGAGCTGGTAAAATAATGGCTCGCGCGAACTACAATAAACGGCCCACACCGGAAGGAAACAATATCTTGCGATGTATGTTGCCAAGGAGGAAGCTGCACGCCGTTCAATGGATGGGAGTGTTAATGGTGGTTGTTGATAGGTTATTGATGGTTTCGAAGTTGTGCGAAGGTCACATTTCTGATCGAATTAAAACCATAGTAACCACCATTCCAGTAACCATAGTTCCATTTCGATTAGTAATGTTAGTTTGAAAATATATAAATTATGCAAATTATTAGCACATACCTTGATAATACGACAAAAATTCGATGCTTATAAATGGAACTATCCGGAAAGCTTCGTATCGCGAAACTATTTTATGATGGTAGCAACTTTTCGTCGGAGCCAAATTCCTGCTGCCTTATGCTGGAGCGAGCCTGCTTCACGCGCAAACTTTGTAAATTCTTCATTGTGGGCAACACTCCACCGACGAGCTAATGCCCCAGCGGGACCGGAACCGGGAGGTCCCATTTTATCGATACGGAAAATCGCACGGTACGGTAGAATGTGTCTGCTGCGCTCGGGCGAATTTTGATCCACGCCACTCCACTCAAAACCCCTCGTTTGACGCCGATGCGTCTTTTCCGTAATGCATGCCTCGATTGTTGCTTCACAGAGTACCGCTCGCCTACGGCAGATACCTCCCTGCCGCGCGCGTGCGGGTGTTGAATTCCATTAATGTTGAACAACATTTCCCAGGGAACTTTCGACGGTTGCGTGCTGTGTGTGTTTTCTCGTCTTGATTAATACTCTCCGGCAAACATATCTCTCATGACTTGCTGCGGCCCCGTTGCGTCCCCGTCCTCCAGAAGGCAGCAGAGAGGGAAGACAAATGTGTACATATATTTGCACAATCCTCTCCCACCTCCGGTTAATGACGTGGTGTTCAAGCTCGTCCTCGTCGTCGTGTGGGGTTGCCGGTGTTCATTCTTCAATCATCGTTCTGCTTGGTTGGCTGGGGAGAAAATGGGGAAGGATACTACTGCCGGAAGGTGGAAATAGACGCCGTGCGCGGTTCAGATGCACCGAAGCGTTTCCTTTTCGTCCTGGTGGCAAGCAACGCCGGGAACCCTAACGACCGTCGTTGAGTCATTCGGCCTGCAAAAGTTAATCCGATGGAAGTTTAAACCTTCTTCGGGGTGTCAAAGGCTGTCCATACACCCGTAGGGCGATTGTCAAAGTGTGAGTGCTCCGTGATTGCAGTGTTCATCCTTCCAGATTATTTTTCATCTTTCGCAAATTTTTCTACTAAATATTTTGGTGAGAAATTGTGTAATACGAACGTTTAATAACAAGTGTTCATGGATAAATCGAATGTTCATTATTTAAGATTGTTAAATTCATTTTACAAACACACAAGAGCTTGTTGTCTGATTCAGAGAAGAATAGAATCTAGAAGATCGTTACTGTTTGCTCTTCTAATGAGCAATTAGCTTAATTTCGTTCAAAACTTCTTCAACCATCCCGGATTTTGCCCCGAGTGGAAAACCCGATCCCCACAACGATGCCCGAATCCTTACGTCTTTCCGAGAAGTGTGCGTGTTTACTTCAAACACCATGTGGGCTTGTGTCCGCAAGATAACCAAACTGTTGGCGTGTTGTTAACTTCGCCTAATTTCTAGTTCCATGCCAAGGAGTGCAGGATGATGGTTCAGTGAAGCCTTCAGGATTTCGGAGCACCTTTCCGAGTGGGTCATTATCGTAACTAAATAATGACGGGGAAAGCTTTTTTTAGACTGTCAACTAGAATGCGCTCTGGAGAAAGAAAGAAGCAGCACACGCATACACACACAACCGGACAACAAACGGCGATGGAAAATTCGCTGTTGTTGGAACATAAGAGACCGCTCCGACCAGGGTTACATTTTCGCGTTATGTTGTTTGAGTTGGGTGGATTCACCTCTGCCGGCAATGCCGCCTTTTCATGGCTTGTTGCAAAGGAAAATAATTTGAGGCCCAGTTTGGCAGGAGTGGAAAATAAACTGAATGACGCCGTGGAATGGCCTCCTCATCGCAGGGTGGATTACGGCAACGTGGTGAGAAGCGGTAGATTGAGGAGTCTGATTTTTTGACGCCCCTCGTGTGCCCCACATGATCCAAACACATTCGCAAAAGGAATTGGATATTTGGCGGCTGTGGAAAAGATTTCCACCCCCGGGCTACCGGCTTCATACGGGAGATCCATATAATTTTACGACATTACACACATTTCGGCATTTTATTCACCCGCAACGTCATTTGCCTCGCTGTTCCGCCGGCATTGCGTGGTCCTTCGCTTCCTCGCCGTCCCCTTTCAAAGTCCTCCTTTTTTTGTTCGTTGTCGTTGAGCCATAATCAAAATGGCTCTCTGTTGGTCTCGGGTGGTCGTAATTTGCTGAAAAATGTATGCCGTCAAAGCGATCCACACATCAGAGCAGGTTTTGGAGGTGAGAATGGAAACTAAAATAACAAGGAATGACTTAAGATAAGCATTCAAAACGGGACACGAAACATTGTTACATGCCTGAGGTGTTCGTTAAAGTATATCGAGGAGCGTGGCAATGCCGAGCGTGCCCTCTATGTCACCTTGCGTTGAAAAGCAAAGCTGTTTCCAAAAGGAAATCAATATCGTGAATGAAATTTGCTTTCCTGCCTCTTAAACGATTTTCATAAATGTATAATC
>JAOEFI010000006.1:21189569-21203721 GCA_034621735.1 Anopheles plumbeus
ACGTGTGTGACGTTACTTAACGCGGCTGTAAACAACTAACAATGACTAATTAAGCAGATTTCCTAAGGTATTGGGGCGTTTTAATTTCCTCTCCAACTGCATTACTAAATGCAGCGCTTAGTTACCCGCCGTCAAGAAGATTAAAGCAGCAGCGCGGAAGCTTTATGTACACAATTTACGTACACCTTCGGCGGGCGGAGTTTTCGAAAACGACAGAAGATGCTTGAACGAATGAGCATGCACAGGGTAGTACCTCCGGTTTTGTGGCCATTGCAGAAGAATCTTACCGCCCGCACCGAAGCCCCGGGAAGCGTATTTAATGTCCTTGTTGAGCGAGCCCCGAAGCCTTCGCCAACTCCTGTGCTGTCCGGGGTAGGAAACCTGTGCTGTGCCAAAGCCGGGGACCAAAACAAACAAAACCCAACATCGCCAGCACCAGCACTTGGACGCAACGTGCGCAACAAAGCCACTACCGAACGACGAACGACGCCGGCGAAGGAACGGATGGAAATTAAATTTGCATTTTTATCGCAAGTAAAACGATTTTTATGAAGCATTTAAGTGCCCGAGTGAGCTGCCACCGTCCGATTTGGTCCGAGGACCCGAAGAACGCTACCGGTGGCGAAGGGGAGCTGGGCCGGGGTGTAACAATGCACGAGGTGCCATTGTTTGTGTGCAGCGTTGGAAGGCGATGTAGGCTGTCGCTCGATTCCACCATGCTCCTGTTGCCGTTGCATTGAGGCCGCGTTGGAAAGGTGCAATGTTTTCAGTCATTCGTCTTTTCATTCGACAAGGAACCGGAGGAGGAGGAGATTGGTGGCTCGGGAGAGGGAGAGGCATGGTCAGATAAACAATGTTCAACATCACGGGCAGGGACTACGAACGACGGGACGAAGTAAATGTCAATGGACGACGCTGGAAGAAGTACGTTGTTACACGTCGCATAATGTAAAAAGGACTACAAAAAAAAAGGACGCGAGCGTCCACATAAATCCAACACGGTCAGTTGCTCATGGTGGCGATCATTACGGGTGTGGTTTGCGCCCGATAAGAGTGGGCTCCCAGTGGATCAGGATCGGGCGCAAGGATTCTGCCCGTCGGAGGTCGCGTTTGCTGTAATGTAAGTAAATGAAATCAGCTCCCTGCTGCTGGCCACCTTGTGCTTTGAACAAGGGTAGAAAAACTTTAACCTGGCCACTTTGAATAGCGCGGGCCAGGACTCGCACAAGGACATTGTGAAGATGGGAACATGGGATAGGTGGGGGGAGGGAGGGAAGAGACACAATTACCAGAATGCCCTGACGACCATCAGGTCGCCGAGCCGCTTGACAGTGGCAGGATCGTGTTCGCGTCGCGAGCCGGACAAAAACGACATGCCGCCAGCAGCAATTTCTCGACACCCCCACATTCGGCAGTCCTTTGCGTTTCAACTCCGCTCCGCCCACATATTCATTTCCAGCATCCGTGCTGATGGGTGGTAACTGCGAGCGGCCACAATGTTTAGATTGCCATGTTCTCGGCGTGCTCATTGTTGCTGTCAGGACGAACGGAGCCGCCAGTCAGGGGTCAACAAAAGAACCGACGCGGGCGATGGAAGGGAGGGGCGCAAGGACGAATTCGCTTATCACGCGCTCGCCGTGAATCAGGTGTCCTCTTGCCCTCACACTGCCAGACAGTCTGTGTCATGTAAGAGTTTAACAGGACAGGGTAACAATTTTCTTTCCCTCTCCCAAACCATCCCGGGGTCCAGCAAATGTTTCCCACACGCTTAAATGTACACAGACACCCACAACGTAATGGGCAACGTAGAGACAGACGAACTGGCCGAAAAGTGTGGGCCACGGTTGGAAGTTGACTCGCGAAAAAAGCAGCCACTAAATGACGCTAAAATTGCTCAACAATGATTCTGTCGGGATCGTTTAATATGCCCCGCTGCACTCGTTGCCAGACTGCTTACCCCGCTTCTGATCATGCTACCTGCCCCTCCCACTGGTAGGAAAATTTTGAGTTGCCATTTGAGAGTTTGTTTGTTGAGGGACTGAAAACAGACCCACTAAAAGGTCAGTAAAGAGGCCACAGCTTGTGTCCGCTTAAATATGAGGGAACGTAATGCCAAACAAAGCTTACATCAGCTTACACGCGTATGAAGAACCATGAAAAGCGATACTAACTAACATAAGGTCAAAAGAAGAAATGGCGCTTGAAGTTAAACACTATAGGCGTTTTTGTTGTTCTCTTGAGTGATATTTCAAAAATAAAATGGATAGTAACGTAATTTCAATTAAACTGCGCGAAGTGTAATTAAAGTATCCAAAGTAACGTTTGGCTCTCTCCCATTTCTTTCTATGGCAAAGTGAAACTTATTCATTCATCGACGGACCGTTCATTTTACGATTAATCTTAAACATACGTACGTACGTTCACGGCGTATCACTAAAAGCACTAGCAAAACGATTGATTTTCCAGGGCTTAGGTTTACGTCAAGTATTAGCTGATGTGGATTACACTGGTACACCATAATGACAGCTATTTAATCACTCACAATAACGAAAACAACATTCATGTTTGCTGCGTAAATCGCCACCTACGATGGCTTCTCTTAGTAACGCAATACACAGGCCACCATTGAAAGCTCCGCCCAAAGTCTTTGGGTGAATAAATAAATCATCGTTCTCTATCGAGCTCTTAGATGACGCATGAAATGATGGTGTATCAATTTTGTGGCCAATAGATTTATGAGCTCCGTGTCTAATCGTCATGGGAAAAGCAATATCATTTTCTTACACTTTCCCCCGAGCCCTCACGATGTGGCACGGAAACACTTTCCACCGAGAAGTCGCGTTTTCAATCAAGCACGTGTTTTACCAACGATTAATTATGCAAATCGGCCTCCCGCACTATCTTTCCGCTTCATCGTTTTTGATGAACACACGAACGAACAGGCGAGTCACTCACGGTACTGGTTCTGATTCGGGTGTAGAACGCCGTACCGTAGTTTATTGCCCTAGACGGAACGATGATTATTTCGTGCGTCAAGGGTGACGGTTCGGTGGAAAAATCTCGCCGGGAAAATTATCATCCCCTTTGGGATTTCCACCGATGGACGCCTTAACGCGAGCGAAACTTATGGGATCCAGGCCATCGTCTGGATATATCTTCATTTGGTACGGGAATATTACATATGGCGGACAAATTAAGGATTCGTTCCTGCCATGCTTTCCCTCATACCGCAGCACAAACAACGACTAAAATAACGACCTACGGAAGGCAATCAGACCGAATTGCTTCGATCAGGTCCACCATGGCTAGATGTTGTGGGACGAAGCGTGAAAACGTTACAAGTAAACACACAGCACAAACCACACCAGCAGCTACCGTGCGTCGGCGGATACGGGTTGAGTTTGGCACCAGTTTCCTTACGGAGAGGGAAAACTTCTTTGGACCGTGAGGGAAAACCTCATCACTATCGCCATCGTCAGTCGGCTTCCCGGAGTGGAAGGAACGATGATTTGTGATGGCTAAAGACGCCCACGTTAGTCGCACTATTTAGCCGTCACGTCTTATCGAACGGCAACACACAGAAGATTATTTCGGATACGGATCGACATCAAGCCGGGCAGCCTTCCATGGTGAATCTTCCAGTTCGGCTCGGAGAGGGAAAAGCTCCCTGAAAAGCAAATTCTGATCTCCAATGATTGCTTCTCGACGACTCGGACCGATTCCTGGAACGAAAAAGTTGTTTGGATGATACGAAAAATCTGTACCAAATATTCAGACCGAATCGTATATCTCATCGTTTGCTGGCTTGGCTTTTCAAATTAGAGCTGTATCAACCTCCGACCAGCCAAGCAGCATTTTTCCACTTCTCCAGACATCCCAGATTAATTTGATTTCTAGTTTCACCCGACGAAACAATCGTCGATAGTAACTCCACAGGACCGTTAGCTTCACCATTTCCAACTCTGACACCTAAAGCAAAGCGCGCGAAGGAAAAACCGTGGCTACAAGGGAACACAACACGTGGGTTATGTAATTTAGCATCCTTTGACAAAGGACGCTGGTTTGATTCTCGTGGGAAAATGGCTTTTCCTCGGTCGATCGAAAGGCAATCAATAGCATCGATCCGATTCAAATTACATCCAACTACCTCGATTTACCTGCCTGTCGAACTCCCATTCCCCCTATCGCCATCGCTGTTAATTTGTTTCAATCTGATGTAGACCAAATCAGTGCACAGCATTTCCCAGCGGAATTTTTAATTAAGTGTACCACTTCCACTTTCCCATCCCACGCAGACCCAGATCGAGGCATCGAGATGAGGCGAGAGACAGGACGGAAAAAATCATTTTCCAATCACAACTTACAGCACCGAAGCTGTGCTCCTTCCCTTCGCATCGCCTCTCGTCAATCTTTCTCTGTCCTCCAGTCCTCCAGCTTCCCTTTTCATCAGACTCCCAAAGCCCAAAAACAAGGACATTCTTGTATCCTACTCGAGTTCACCGCCCCCCCCCCCCCCCCCCCCCAACAATCAACGTCCCAAACAATCAACGTCGGTGACGGGCAGACTAGTTCCAAGGCGCACTTCCGTCGACGATTTTGGAAGGCTGACACCTTCAACCACGTTGCTCCTAGTAAACGCCTTGCGGTCCCTGTTCCCTGGTCTGTTCGAAGTACGATACCTTTCACAGGGCAGGTATGGACGTTTCCCTTTGTCCACAGGACACTATTTATGCTCTGTGTTGGTAATTCTCCGAAATACACTAACCCGTTGGGTTAGGACCAGAGAGAAGAGCATAAATCCTTCACTCTCCAGGTGCTACCCCAAACGCACTCGCTAATTTCTATGGCCAAAGCTGGATAGTGGCACATCCAATGAATGAATTATGCAAGTAATTAAGGTGTTTGTGTTTGCTATCAGGGAACTATGTTGGCCACGTTGAAGACGCCTGCGGAGCAAGTAGTAGAAACTCTCGGAATAACTTGTTCTGTGTGACCGTCCACTGTCGGAGTGTCCATTTCGCACTCATTAGCTTCGTTTCGGATGCGTGGAAAAACATTACGTTCCACCGAGGTCGGATTCTTCGAGTACTTTGTTCTCGGTAGTACTCCTTTTTAACACTTCCTTTAGGATTGGGGAACGATACGCCCAAGGGTGTGCGATGTCCAGACCAACCGGCAAAACTCTACTGGCGCCCGGATTGGCTTCTCCGTCTGGACCGGTGGCGACTCGTGGCCTTCACCGTACCTTCCGTGCCGCCTGCCTACCCGGGGGAGTCCGGGAAGTCGTGCCATTTTCATTAGCAGCCAACATTATCCCATTTGGAGACCAATCTACTGCTGTGACAAACCGCGGTGCGAAGTTTTCTCAACCCGTCCATCCGGGCTCCCATCGGAGGAAAAGCGGGAAAGAACTGGTTGGCTTGCGGGAGCCCCAATAGCGACGAAAAAGCGATAATGCCCGGGCCATGCAGGTTCAGTGGCAAGTGGCGAGAAGGATCGGCCACAAACACTGTTGTGGCCGATGTGGCCTGTTTGGCTAGTGGTAATGGCAAAGTTCGTCCAATATTCATTTATCTCTGTTCTCTCCGTTTCTCCCAACAAACCCGCGCAGAGACGACGAAACAGCGGCCCCGGAACGTTGCATGGCGGTGATTTACTTCCCGAGCGAATGGGCCCTTCCCCTCTCGGAGCGACCAATTTTCGCTGACCCCCGTGTTCCGTTCGTTAGAAATTACTCTCAATTTGCAGTTGGTGTTTTCTTTTAAGGTCAGTGCTGCTGCTGCTTTTTCCCAACCAGTGCTGTCGGCCAAAGCCATCGACCGCTGGCCGAAACGAACGAGCGAAAGCAAACCGGCCCAATGCAGCGCTCATTCATAACTACAGTTTTTAATGAATCTAAGTTCCGTCTGCGCTTGGCCTTCCCATGCAGCCTCCTACCGTAAGCGAAAGCGTTTATTCAGCGGCAAAAGCTCGCCAGCACCGGCACACTTTGATTCCACCCACGGTAGCAGGGTAAATAAATTACGTTCGCACTTATTTACGGCCAAACTGTAATGCACCTGAGCACCGGCCAAAGCAACGGTGCCCCGATTTGTAGGCACAAACTTTCCCCGAACGCTGCCCGACAACATTTTGTTCCCCGTATCGGCCCAGTATCGTAATGGAGGCGCCTGGTCAATCATAATTGATAATGATTCATTAGCGTGCAGCTGAACGGCCCACTTAGTGGGATGGCGGGCTGGGTAAAGTTTTAGTCTTGAGAGATCATTAGCCTGGTGTGGGATGGTGAATTAAAGTTAGATAAAACACTTGCAATTTATTACCGAGTAATGTTCATGTTTTGATGAAAATTGTTATCAATCATTGGATTGCCTGGAGGAAAGTAATATAGAAAATGCTCAAGTGGTTGGTGTGGGCAATTATTCAGATCGTTGGGCACACATAATGAATGCACACAAATACACCTCGTTAATTTAAAGAATACAAAACGAAATGGGTTTGGGTGTACTTTAAGAGTTCAAATCAAAGGGAAGTAACGGAAGATAGCGAACTAGAAATGTCTCTGAAAACGTCCCATGAGAGATGTTTCCGTTGGGAAAAAATGGAGCATAATAACATTACCGCTTTTCTTGGGTACTCGCGTTTGTATACAAGTGTAGTTCCATACATCCTGCAAAGTGGCTACGATTTGTGGTTGTAGCGCGGGTGCTGTATCGTTATTTATAGTTCACCTCACGCCAGACCGCCTCATACATTTCCACGCGCCGCTCGATGGGAAAATGTTCGACATATTCCGGAAGGAGCGGCGGACGTGCCGGGACATGGAAGGGCGCTATCGTTCCCACAATAACGACTTATTTCTGCCCTGTGGGTCCTTTCGCCTTTCAACTTCAATTCCGTCCCAAGGCACTCGCCGTAGTGTGTCCTTATCCGTGGAGTGTTTTTCTTCAATTACGTTACAAATATTTCTCGTCGATGTTTTTGCACGGTGTAGGAGGGCAGGAAACCGCTGTGCTCGCCGGATGTCCTTTTTACTCTTCAAAAATGAAAAACATCGAGCAGGCTAACGAGCCGAGCGCAGTAACGCTACTTCTCCGATCACGATCGGAGACAGGAAGGAATGTGAAGAGTTTGGGGAGTTTCGTCGAGAAATTAGTTCTTAGGACCAGCACCGCGGGTTTTAATATGCAAACGAGAAGTAAAGGTGCCAAAATCGTAAAACTGACAGTTTGCATAGATCTTTTTCGAAAAAAAGCACATTTGTCTGCTTCAAAACCCTCATACTGTACATCATGTTTTAGAGTTCTTTAGAAAAGCGGTTTTTTGCTTTGCTCTCTAGTATGTTACAGAAAAAAAGGCTCCAGTCTCGAAACAGTCTTTACCGGGAGGTTCTTTTTTTTTGTCTGTTTTATTACACTGCAACCAGAACTCGGTGTGCTGTCGAAATGAAACCGAGCCCGCGATATCTAGTGCCAAAAGTAAGTGTCACAGTCTGCTCGAAGAAGCCGAACGAAAACAAGACCACCGGAAAAAAAAAACACACAGGAGAACACACTTCCAGTTTTCCTCGCCAACTGCCAAGACCGAACCGGAAAAAAAATGCCAACCGCGAAAACCGATCCGAAATGGCAAAGCAAAAAGACACAACACATAACGTTGCGGTGGGTAAAATAAATTTATTTTCATCTAAACGAACGACACGCTCGTAAATTTTGTCCAAGCAATTCATTTCCCTTTTCTTGCACTTGGCCACCACGGGCGAGCAGCGCCTACTCCCTGTCGCCCGTTTGTTCTTGGCCGCTCTCCTTTTGCGTAGGTGCAGTGGGTGTGTGTTACAGCGAGCGGTTGTGTTGGGAATGCCACGTTCTTCGTGGCGTCGTTGCCAAGACTCAGGTTTTTCTTTTGTCGTTCAACACTTGATTCTTGCCGGTGCTGTTCGGAAGAAACCCGGTAAGGTTTTTTTTTCACCCCCCAGAAAACACTTCCTTTTATGCTCCAGTGCGTTCCAGGTTTTGGGCGAAAGAGGTCTTAGGCTTTCGGTGGTGGAGTTCCGCGGTTCCGCTGGCGCTCCTCTTCACTGGTTGGTTTTTGTGCCGTCATAAATCTACGCGTGCTTTGCCATATAATGACATTTACGCAAAATGGGTTAATTTCACGTTTTGCGAGCTAAAATGGATGGCTGGTGGGATTTTTGACGCCGCCTTCTGACGATACGGTGACAAACGGGCGATGGCAGGGAATAATCCAATTTCACCCTAAAGCATGGCCTTCGAAGAACATCAAAGAGTGGATCGGGCGCATTCATGTGCTGAGTAAATGGGAGTCATGTGTGGAATATAAATTGGCCCCCTTTTTCCGCGAACGGCGTCGTATTTGTAGGAACGAGTTTGTCGTTGCATTTGTTTCGTGGCATTTCTCTTCACGGTGCGACTGGGAGAAAAACGGAAAGAAAAACGCCATTTAGATGAACTCGCAAAACATTTGGCATGACGTTTCACCCTCGGTGCGAATGTTTCTCACGGGTTTTCTACCAATTTTGCGCGCACTGCTGCCAAAAGGACGCTTGTTCCATTTTCCTCACTGGGCGTCTGTCAAGTGTTCGCTTTTCTTTTTGTTTCTCGCCGTGCAATGTTACCGCCTTACTTGCATACTTTATCTAATGCTGGGAGTGAAAAATGAACGTCTTCGGGCCGCCGGTGGCATCACCTTCGCCGCTGTCCTGTGCAAGCACGTCAATCTACATTTGTATGCAGCAACCGCTCCCATTGGAGTCATTCGTTTTTATGTGACAGTCCTGCTTTTTCTCCACCAATCGTTGTTCGCTTCTTGCCTTTTCCTTTGTGGCAACCCACGAAAATAAGAGGTATCCACTACTGGCCACCAAAAAAAAAACACAAAACGTTGACCGAGGGAAAAAAGTGTAACCTCGTCCTCGAAGCCATAAAGTGATTGAGTGGTTTCTGCAGACAAACAAGTAGGTCGCCGGTCCGTTTCTTCATGGTATGTAGTATCGAAATGAGACTGCTTTGCCTCTGCTCGAGAGGGAATTCTGTATAAATTAACCGGAAAGATTGATTGACCATGAGAAGCGAACGCGAGGTTCATTTTGTCTCATTAAAAGCTAGTGTTTTTCTTGTTGAACCTCTAGTGCATTAATAACGTGGTAGCTCCGCTATAAGAGAAGCAATTAGTTAAGCAGTGGACTTTCATCGTGAATATCGATTCCCACTATGAAGATGTAGACGCATCTGTTCAAATATTACTTTTTAAGTACATTTAGAAGCTCTCCTTTCCGGTTAGCATTCGAAACAAATATTCCGGTTCACGTTTTGATTCGCTGAATAAAGAACAACACATATGAGTGAAAAAACAAATGTAAACTAGTTGAAACGTGTCTCGTTTGGTTTGTATTAAGAGTGTCCGGGAATGGCAGGAAACAAAATTAACGGATCCTCCACATACGAGACAATTTCGTGCAAATACACATTACCTAATACATATGTTCACCATATTCGCGGCCACCGCTATCCGCGTATTCTACAAATAAATCCAGCCATTTAATATTCCACCATCCATGTAGTTATTCACAGTTTGTGGCTTCCAAAGCCACGAACAGGAGCAGGGCGTGAAACACGGATTATTGGGATCAGCGCGGGAAAAACGAAAAAATCATAAAGATAAAAATATCACCAGTGGCACTTCAAAATAAATCCGGATTATTGCGCCAGCACTGAAATTCCACATCCATAATCCACTTGCTACGTTTACGCTCCCCATATTCCGCACGAAGCTCTTGCCGCCAATGATTTCCACGAAGGGCGTTTGCCCGCTGGTAAGGCGATTTCCGAATGGGATTTCGGAAAATCCCGCTGATGGGATGCTGTTGATGAAAAAAAGCGCGGGCTAACAAGCAATTACGATTATTTTTCACCTATTGAACATTGATTAATCAACATTAATTTCCCTTCGACTGTCCGCGACACGACCATTGCGCGCGTGTTGGTGTGATTCATATTTAAAGTGTTTTTAATCCTTCCGCCGGGGCGCAAACGGAGAAGCAAAGTCAATTGGGGAAATGGAATTAAATAAACGTTCCAAATGCTACGCTACTCGATCGAAAATCGAAAGTGATACGCTATTTGGCGGCGCCACCACCTTGTGGCAAGTTTCAACCGTGAAAATGGGAAAGTCCGGAAGTTTTCCGGGAAAGTGCTGTAGTTCGTATCCGTAAACAAAAGTTCCACTGGACGGCAGCACTCTTCTTTTGCGACGAATGCGAGAGGCGAACGGCCGCTCCGTTTTCGGGGAGATTAAAAATGCATTCAAACGTTGAATGCGCTGCGGTCGAAGCACTTATACCGGGCTCAAGTGCAGCGAGAATACGCACACTGTCACGGGAGTGGCGCGTAGAGTTGGGAGTGACGGCGGATTGCAAGCAAACATGAATTGGCTTCATTTCGGGGCTGTTTGTGTACGCATTATCAATAAATGGCCTCGGCAGCCGGCTGGCACGTGTGCGTTCCCGGAATTATTATGCCGAACGCGGCAGGGGTCGCAATGGGAATGGAATGTGCCTCTCCCTTCTCTGTCACTCTCGATCTTTCTCTCCATCCTACTAGCTTTCTCTTTCGTTTTAGCACACAAGAGCTCGATTTTTATGTGACATTAAATAGACGAGTTAATTTAAATCACTGCTGCATTGATGGCAAATTTATGGTGCAGTTTTGATTGGTCAAGTTCCCTACCAACCACCCTTCCAAACCCACTTTCGGCCCTAAGTGCTCGCCAATTGAATCCACTTGCCTGGAGCTTGTTGAGGCGTTCGGAAAGTGCCGACCGTTGCCTCGTCGATGGAGATTGATCCGAACTCGTTATCATCTTCGGCGACACGAGAGGTTTTTATGTTATTCTATTGTTCCAAATTAATTGCCATATTTCACGGTCATCCTTCATTTCACATTCTTCGCCTGTGTTTGAAACAGATTCTTTTTTACAATATGATTGTCAAATAACCTTCGCTTGAATAACGGAGAAGAGAAGTAGTTCCAGGATGGACAAAGAATCAAAGCGTACTGCCATGGATATCTATTGTTCAGGGTGTCCTCGATAAAGATTGTCACAGCTACACCGCCACACCCGTCCTCCTCATCAATGTCGCTGTATGCTTTTCGGTCTCCAACTCAATCACATTTTTATCGCCCATGTTGACTCAAGATGCAGATGTGTCTTCGATTCGACGAAGAGAAAAACCCACGGTACACGTCCTGGAAGAGGATCAGGATTCATTCGTCTCCTCAGCCAATATCGGATTTGAAACCATCGACCTCCTTCTAAATCCACAGCTGCTCCCAATATTCCCCACGATGGATTATTACGCTCCCCCGTCTTAGCGAGGAATAAGAATAAGGGAAAGAAAATAATAAGGGCACAGCTGCAAATTGGCATTGGCCTTTGCGGTGGAGGAAATTGGATTCCATTGCGACAGGTCCAGCACGGGCTGTAACAATGGAACATATGGTTTGTTGGAAAACAAGCAAATTATTCCTCATCATCATTTTTCCTTCTCATCCACCCACCGTAGTCTCGTTCCCCAGGCCCGCAATCCATTCGATAAATCTGTACGCTAGTCATGAAGCCGTAAAACCTGCTTTATTACGGAACCCATTATTTTCGCGTCTGAAGGATACGTATGCAACAAAAGAAAGGCGGCACGGACTCGAACGGAATGACTAAGGGAAAAAATAGCGCTTATCGATGGAAAGTAGAGCAGCCGCTCAACCATCTCCGTCGTCTCGGGTTTGAGGTCATGCTCTTGGGGAAAAGTGACTCATGTCAATATTTGGTATTGATTTTCCATCTCCATTTGAGATCGGTTCTTTGGTCTATCTTCATTTCCCTGCCGTCCTTTTCCTACGCCATACGGCCGAGAAATTCATCGTTCAATGTCGAAAGTTTTCCTAAATTCGCCGATTAATGCTTCACCATTCCGGCCGGCATTGGCTGTGGACTCGGTACCACTTATTGATTACACCTATTGATTTTTTCCCCCATTTGTGACGAATAAAATAGTTTGCTTAAACATGCTTTAATGTTCGCCATCTGACTACCAGGTTTCATATAATCTTCAAATATCGTCTACCATTCACTCTGTAGCCTTTGTTTGCTCACATATGCAGAAAATCTGCTTCATCCCTTTAACTCAACCATGTCCTACGTCAACTAGTATCATCTTCATCCTGAATATAGCTCTAGTCAACGACCAGTCGAATTCGGGTGGAAAAAACACGTAGAATAGCAGACCCCTGGCACACCATCTCTATTCATAATTCTAGCGAATGTTTTCTTCTCTGTTAAGTTTTAACTTTCGTCCGTCGGTCCGTCCGAGGTGTGTTCCCATTTTCTGTAACGTGTTTTCATTTCGTTTCCGTGCCACAGCCACACTTGCAGGCAAATGTGCCGCCCTTCTAGAAACGATAAGATAGCCGGACACGTGACATGGTCCCGAGGAAGCGAAGGATATTTGGAAAAAAAGAAAGTTTACACAAACAACATATAACGTCGAACAGAGTCTCTTATGTGGTATTTCAACGTAAGCTAACACGTCGTCACCGTGCTATCGGGCAGGTCGGTGTGCCATGCAAAGGGGATTTTTCGTTTTTCCCAGAAACTGAAGAGCCAGCCGATGGTCAAAACTCTGGAATATGAAGTCCATCTCCGGTGGTTGTGTGTAAACCCGAAATCGGTATCAACCTAACGAGGGGAGAATCCCGCGCTGGTTAATCAAACAGCCACATGGCAAACCCTATTTCCTACCCTTGCAGCTTTCCACCGATGACACCGATATGGCATACCGTTCACTTTGCTTGCGTTAACATATTTAAATTGAAAATTCTTCGTCTACTGGCAAATGGCATCAGCATCTTGTCCTCGCTTCCGTTCGCTGGGCGGTTGCTGGCCGTGTTTATTTTCACTCGTCGCCGTATGCATCTTGCACTGCTTCCGGAGACTGTCTCAGGGACACTTGAAATGAATTTTCCTGTCCACCAGTATACGGCTGTTTTCTACACCTTTCCTTCATTCGTGTTTTGGTATAAAAATTCGGACGCAACGGGGTGAAACGTGTGACTTCATACTCTTGCGAGAAGCGAAAACCTCCTTTGCAGGGTGTTCAAACACCAGCCGAGGGCGATGGCTTTTCCGGGATGATGATACTGCCCGCGTCAGCCCGCCACCGTATGTCGGTTGACGGTAATAGGATGACAGTTGTAAACATGAGAAACGGCACAAAAATCCGTTGTCATTCCGGCCCAGAATGGGTTTCCGTATGCGCACTCATCCTTTCAACGCTTGCCAACTGTCTCCCTGTTGGCGGGTGAGTAGGGAAAACGTGTAATGGTACATTTTCGAGGAAATTCCTGCTTTCAGATTTGTCTGTCCTCAAACCCGGATGAATATTAAAAGGATATGTGCCCTTAGAAGCATCCTAAATGGTTAGTACAGAAAGTGTCACATGTACAGCAGGGTTCCTTTTCAGTGGAAGCGTATTATAAAAAATACAGTTTCATTCAAACAGCGTTCGTAGTCGTTCTCCAAGAAAAACACGTACCATGCATGATTACACAACGTAGCTGTTGAAACCTCGATTTTTTTAATCTATCGTTATGTGTTATCGCTATGTGTATGTAATGCTCCAGGGCAGCACTAACGGGCACGGATAAGAATGTCCCGACATGATCGCTCACTGTACTGCTGGACGCCATTGCCTCCACGTTCCGCGCCATATGCTAATAATGTCTCACGACCAGCGGCTCGCATCGGCAACCGACGGAAACATGCGTACCGTAGTACCGTGGCAAAGGTCTTAATTGGTCCGAGAAAGTGAGAGAAGCCACACGAAGAAAACATTTAAGGGCATGTGGTTGGGGCGGGTGGAGGGTGGCGGGCGACGATAAATGCTGCGTTCCGTTGCGCGGATTTTATTGCCATTCCGCTGCGCTGGTGCGAACCGTTACGCGTAGGCGTGTAAAACACGGCGTCGTTCGTCGGTTTTATGGTAGCCACGTGGATGGGGGTTTTGGGCGGTGGCAGCAGAAACATGGACCAGCCGGCCCCCACCAACGGAATGAAAGTGTAGTGGAAGTCTAATGAAGAA
>JAOEFI010000006.1:21221219-21277497 GCA_034621735.1 Anopheles plumbeus
AAAAATGTCTCACACCCCCAAAAACTCAATTTTCCTCGGCACCAGTACATTCCGGTGTGACGGTAATTACAACGGATTTAAGCCGTGGGTTGCGTACGGCAAATATATATGTGTGTGTGTGTGGGCTACCAGCATGGGTACGGATTGTTTGTTTCAATTCCTTGCAGTATTTTGCAACTCCGTACCTTCTCCATTCATTCTCACCGCAGACTGAATCCCGCTGAAGTTTTCTAAGACTTTCGAGCACTCTGGCGGTAATTGAACGATGTCTGATTCCGGTACCAACGTCGGGTTTCGTTCGTCTCGGATTCGTTTTGCGCCGTGGAAAAAGGAATTCAGTAGAATTGCCTCATTTTCTTCCTGACACACCACGATACACGCCTGATTCGTTTTAATTAAGGTTCAACAGCTCCTCTCGTGGCCACAGAGTCGATTGGGTCGTAAAAAGCATATTTTAACATCTTCCAAAAACCAATTCCGTGCAACATTATCAAAGCCAAATAATACTCTAGCATGAACTCACCTGATTGTTTCCGGTATTCGCTAGTCAGATCGACTTTTCAGGATGGGAAAACAATTCCTTCCTTCTCAACTCCACCAAGTAGGAATGGATGAAAATTTTGCCAAAATCAAACGTCCAACGTATCAAAGCGCGGAAACGAACCAAACAGTTGCGTAATAAATGAGCAAGCAGGAAGTTTAAGACTAGGAACGAGCAAAGCCCATTAATCAAGCACATCTTCTTCGGGTTCCGGTGGCTTAGGCCGATGATTCCTTTCCCATTCTTCCGTATCAGGTCTGTCTATTTCATTCAATAGCTTTCTAGCACATCGTTCTCCCCAAATGGGCTGAAGATGAAAGAGAAAGCACAAAGAAAGAAGACTCCGATCGTTAGCACACGGAAAATCATGAGATGAGATAGCCTTCCGAACCGATAATGCTGGGTTTTTGGCTGGCGTCAGCGATAAGGTTCATGATATCGTCTTCCATTCATTATCTTTCAACGAAGATCAACTCATTGGTTCCGCGCCTCCGCCCACGTCACGGCCAAACTTCGCATCGCTGGCGGAAAATCATCCCGAGAAGGGAAGCGCAATCTATTGATTCACTGCCCGTTGTCAGAAGATGCCTTCATTAGCCGCTGACCTTCCACCGTTTTGCTTACAGTTCGGCGACGTGCCCGCGTTTCTTCCAAAGTCCAACATCCTTGGCCGAGTTAGAATAGAGCGAAGGCGAAACCCGGCCAGACTGTAAGACAGACCTTCTTCCAGCGTTCCTTCAACCAGCCGCAGCCCAAAGATCATTAAATTGCGGGTGGAGTACGCGCTGCGGTTAATAGTCGGTTGATTTTCACCACTACCACCGAACGAAAGCGCGAAGAAGATAGAGAGATGGAGTGAGCTATCTCCCACCCACCGGGTGGGTGGATTATTGTTTTGCTGAAATATTCGCTCGATCAGAAACACTGACCGGTCGGCAATCGAACTGCAGGTCTGTATTTAATGGTGGTGGGGGTTTAACCACATTCAGTTTCCCGGAAGAAAATGGCACCGATATAAAAACAAAAACTTAATCCTGCAGTTTTCGGAATCCTGCCGCAACTGTCTCTATGTCTACCAGGGAGAAAAACAATAAAATCCGAAAACGGCATTGTCGAATATGAAAATTGTTACACGATAAACAGACAAACAAACGGACGAAGCGGAATCGGAAGGCAAACTGTAAAATGCAGGCGCAAAGTGCAGCGATTATAAGTAGCACCGAAGCAATAAGCATAATTGCAATTCGATTGCATCAATTACGAGCATTACGGATTTCCCGTGGGCCAAATTCTTTCCCCCGCCGCTTCTCAGTGTTGTACTATTGACGAGGAAACAGTGAACGGGCCACAAAAAAAGGAAATCGTTTAAAAACCCATTTTATTGCAATGGGTGTGCATGGGCATGGCAATGCACCCAAACAACTTTAAAATCCCAGTTAAAACGATTGCGGCTAGTGGCCGCATTTTTCACAATGGCAATCATTTTAGTTTATGTTTCTCCTTATGGGAGTTTTAAGTGCAATGACCAAAAATACCAAACATAAACGAACCGGGTTCTCTGAAACATAGGATGGACTTCGATAGGACTGTATCTTGCAGCTGATTGCGCAAACTATTCACTTCTCAGTCAGGCAACTTTCGGCCGCCGAAAGGTTTGCCAAATCCAATCGCCCGGAATAAGGGGCAGAAAATTGGAAAATTAAATTGATCAGAATTGTGTCCTTCCAACTGCACCGTGTTAAGTGCTTGTGAGAAAAAAAGGGAGAGAAGAAAAGACCTGTGTCCTTTCTCCTAATGTCCCATTAATCGCCCAAAGTCTAGCCGAGGGAATCGATTCCATTTGACATTAATTGACTTTTTATGATTTTTCGACCCCCGGGGGTAAAGCGAGCCGCTTTACACCAAGGACCGAACAATGCTCTGCGAGCGGGTTGTGTTTCCCTTGACTATTCGATGGCAAGCGTTTTTTTTTTGTTTTCCACCAACCCAACGCACACTGCGATCGGACGAAGTTTGACATGCGAACGAACTGCTCGTCGGAAAAGCGTTGAAAAATGCCTGTCAGCACCTTTGCCGGCCACGGCATTTAGAAATCCAGTCCGAGTGCCGTGCCGAATTCGTGTCAATGATGCACCACGCGCGTGATCCCTTCTGGCCGGTTTGATTCTGACTGCGATTCCTTCTGACGGTTGAACGTCCCGCGCCCCGGTTCCCATCTAGAACTTTTTACGCAGTGTTTAGCGCACTGCCGAGTGGCCGTAATCCGCACCTCTAAACATAATGCGTCTGGCAGATTTCCATCTCCTTCACCTCAATTCAAGTGCATGTGCAGTTCGGAAAACGCGAGCGACACAAAAAAAGCATACCTAGCCTCGCACCTCGTCAAAACAATCCGTCCGGTGTATGCAAATGGTGCTCGGGAAATTGAACATTCGTCTAGCCTAGAGCTCGCTCTAACCCTCCGAAACTGGGTCAAAACGTTCCGCAGTGGTCGTCATCCGTTGCCGGAAAATTGGGGCCAAAGACACAGTGCCTGTTTTATGCAAAGAGTTTGTGTTAGAACTTCCGCCGCCCGAACAATCTCGATGCTTGCTTTTTGTGTGTTTGGTCAGTACGAGATGAGCCCTTTTTTATCGTATTGTTAGGAGTTGATTCACCCCTGAATTCGGGAAAAGTTTGGCGGACTTTTTCACCTCTAATAAGCAACCGTGGGGAATGTGTTAAATAATATATGCAGTAGTGAATAATACCCTGGGATTCAATATTATAAACTTGAAAGAAAATGTTGGTTGAAAATCGAATTGCTGCGTGAACACACAGCCATCTGTGCCCACATACGCAAACCACATCAAATAAGCCACGCTCACAGGCACGCGCTCGGAATTCGAAATGCAAATGACCTTCAAAATGTTTCCCGGCAGTTGAGACACTCATCCGCATAATACCCGCTCCCGGGGACGCTGGATTTGCACATGCATTTGCATGCTGCTTGTTTTGATGATGCCATTGATGATGATGATGATGATGACGGTGGTGTTGGTGATGGTATTATAACGGCTTCCACCGTGCGCCTCGTAATCGGCTTTGCTAAAATATATTCCAAAAAAGGAACTCTGTTGACCTTGTTCGGATAGTTGTACTACAAACTCCCGACCAAAGTGGTGGGCCAGTGGTTCGGTGGAAAGCACGTCGAAGAGCCAGCATTCGGCAGGCAGCAATGGAGTGCCTCGATCGTTTCGAAATCGATAGTGACCGACCGCAGCAGCAGAAGAATTTCCCCGAAGTGAGTACTAACCACCGTTCGGACGTACAATGGAAACGGGACAGAAATTAGGTTTAAAATATCAATAAATTATCTTCAGCATGCGGATTCCGGCATCCGACTTTCGATTTATATCGGTGGGAGTTACGCTCGTAAAACTAGTTGCACTACAATCCTGCCATTCCACTGGCAATGGAATGCCCGGGAAAGGAACTTTTGCAAAGTATATAAATATATATGTATATCTATAGATGCACTCGTGTAGATATCAATATTTACCATATCGCCTAGTCGTGTGTGTATGTGTGTGTATAGCAGAGACGATACCCTTCATTATCCGTATCCTCGAGAGAGAGGAGTCGCCTTTGCAGCCTGGCAGTGACATGAATTTATTATCCCGCATGTTGCACTGGAACCTTCGACCGAAGAAGAAGACCTGGGCTTCGCTCTACCGAAGGGTCCCTCTGTCCGGGGGTTTGTTGTAAGCTTGCTCTGGCATTGTTGATCCTTCTTAGACGTGCCTCGAAAAAGGCAAACTATCCTGGGGACTACCGGGCCGAGCGAACGGATTGAAAGATTATGATATACGCCGTGAATATTTAAAGCACCGCCTTCTCCTTCGCTCGTCAGTCTCAAGGTAACTGGAGCGGATGCAACTGTTGGTGCAACGTCCACTCTGACCGTCGTTCGTGTAGGGCATGCGAAGGCCGAGAAACCCACACGGTGGCTTGTGCACATTACCTGCAGATGATGATGGGTTGCGCGGGACTACTCTGGGAAAAGCTCGCTGAGTATTCCCTGAATGCGAGGGCAATAGGCAATAAAACATCCTTCGGGTAGCTCCCGGTAGCGGTACCTCCCACTTGGAGGAACTGTGTGATAGCTTCCACAGGGAAAACATAAACTTAGTGACCGGAAAAGAACGAACCCCTTGGGGGAAGGTGTAAATAACAAATGCTACATTACAGCCCCATTATTGTGCCAGCTTTTCACTTCACTAACATGTTCAGTTCTTTCCGGTTCCGATTTAGAAATCGGAGGAGGACGTCCTGCAACATCACCTACTTTGTTACATTATACGTCTCCTCTGGTTTCCGGATGATTTTTTATGCCATTATTTATGAGCTTTCACTCCACCGTTCGGTTTTCGTAGAAAGGCCGCCCAGAATGGTGCCTCTTATTAACTAACCTTCACAAACAATGAAAACTTTCAATCACACGCCCAAAAAGTACGTGAAGATTTATGGCTCATCATTTGCACCAATATTTCCACCATTTCCCGCTGGCCAATAAAAATTTATCTCTTTCCCGTGCCAAATATAACCATGTTTTGAGTACGGCAACAAAGAAAACGCACACCACGGAAAAATGTCGTCAAAGACGGGTGGGGAAACTTTTTAGCGTGCCACGTCCATGTCCCGGAATAAAAATCGACTTCTCAATGTTACTCCAAATTGATTTGGCCGCTGATCCCAGCGGCTGTGAAAAGCCCTCGATGCCTTGTACAGGACGAAAATAGCAACGTTGCCCTCCGCCACTACGCCACCCCATCACGAACCGAACGCGAAGACAAAGTAAAGTGACAAAACTTTTTGGGGCAGCGAAATTTACGACTGTTTTTTATGAAACTGCAACCAATCGGAGGGGTGAAAGTTTTCGCACTTCTTGTTCCGCTTCGTGGACCCCGAACTCCCCCCTAAACTTTAAACCTGGTACTGGTTCCATCGGCCTGCCATATTCTTCGTCTCTGGTTCGACAATTCTGGCCAACGAATAACGAAATTTTTCATCTGGGCATTATCTGCAAAAGCTAAACGCGGACGACATTAACTTTCACAAGGTACGCCGTAATAAGCGTTCGGAGCATATCATAATGCTCCGCATGCTTTGCCCCGCTCGCGCTACCAACGGCGCCGCTTCTCTTCCTCCTACCTTCACGTGCTGCGGCAGGAAGAAGCTCCTCGAAAAATTCCTTCCATTCCTGTTCCGAAAACTTAGAAGGAAAAAATTCACACGAACACGACAATGCCGACACATTCACACGCACTCTTAAACACGCTGGTAGCCAAATCCGATTTGTTCGTGTTTTAAACGTATAGGGCGTTCTCCCAATCGGGAAGCGAAATGTATTTTTTACCTTCAACATATCATGTAGTGTTAAGATATAAGAGTAGTGAATTTATAATAACGACACTTTAGGGATGTGCTGTTTCCTACCTTAACAGTGTACTACATAGAGCGTAAGCCAAACGTTAAATTGAACTCATTTCCATACCTTATGTAGCTACTACAAACCTGTTTGACGTAGTTGGCAGTGAAACATAAATCTTTACTCAAAATTAATGAGAAAAAACCCATAAATCTCAGAAGCAAATGAAACAGTATACAACTGGTTACGTTAAATCATTCATTGTATTTCATGCCATAACTAATCCCTGCGCGCTTCAAGTACACACGTTTCCGTTGGCAGCATCATGCGCTAGGATCGCTTCGGCTGGCTGCCACTCAAGAACATATCCTTAAGCTCAAGAATGGGTAACCCGAGCTGACGCGAAAGGCGAACCTCTTCTTCGCTTCGTGCTCGCTTGGCACGCTTTGTGCTCTTTCCGTTCCTTATGGTTATTTGTTTTGTCTTCTTCTTCTTCTTCTTTTCATTTTCATAATCTCCCCCAAAAAATCATCAAACAAACCGATAACAAAAAAAACCACCCCCACCACCACCACCCCGGCAACAAACGCGCGCGCGGTACCGTGTGTGCGTGTAATGCTTTCAATTCAAACGCCACAGGACAGCACGAATCCGAAGTGGAAATCAACGGTAAAGTTTGCATTCAACCAATACCATACTATTTCGTTCACTTTACCACTCAGCCAATTGTTTTTTTGTTTGTTTGTTTTTGTTCTCACGTATTATTTCCAGTTTCTCTTTGCTTCAGCCCTGTTTTCGTCACCCAGTTTACCACCTCACTAGTGTAACCACCCTTTGGCAACCTTCTAGTACTCTCTAGTTCAACCTACACCTACATATCGTTTCGATGAGAAAATGTTTTCCCGCCATTTAAAACACGACCGCAGCACCTCTAGCACTTGTGTGCGCTTCTTTTGCGATACCATTCCATCGTCCACATGGCATTTTGAATATGTTAGATTTCCGTGGTTTATTAACCTCTCGATAGCTTTTCCGAATCATCGCCTCAAGTAGTGCAGTGAAGCTCTTCCGAGCCTCTCTTTAGCCAGCGCCTTTCTAGCAGTGCTTTCCGCAACCCCCCACCATTACTACGGTTTTGTTTATTCGTTTTCATATCCTTTCGCGCAGTAACATTTCCTTCACGCTCCTCGAGAGCCCTTCCGTTCCATCGAGAGCCGGAGAATGCGGTAACAAAAAGGAAAAATCAAACAGTATTGGCTCCTTACGCAAGGGATACGATTGAACCGGCGGCGGAATTGATTTCAATTGTTCTTACTGTCCTTTTCCGTCCTGCTCAAGTAGCCCTCCTGACACACGTACCATTCACGGATGACAGGCACTTCCACTGCACTCGTGTGATTAGATTGACACGGCCCTTGTGATTGTTGAACAAACTTACATCAATTCCCCGCTCGTGCCCTTTCCTTCCTAGTCACTCACTGGAATGTCCGGATTGTTTTCCCCATCATCCATTGATTGTGAACGATTGTTAAATAGTTTTTATTGGAAGTTTTAGCAAACAACTTAAAGCATTCTTGAAGAGCATGGATTTCACGTAATAAAGAGTAACGTTTTATAGAGTAGCTTAATTTGCTGTTTAGTCAAAAAACATACAAGTATGCCCGAAAATTGTTAGTAATGCGATCATCAGTGTGTGAACTTTATGTGCCAGCACATTGGTGTTGTTTAAACGTAGTGGTTAGGCTCCATTATTTACGAAAAGGCTAGCTTTTTGAAGAACATTTAAAAACGAACTGCTTCTGCAAAAGAACGTGAACAAAAGAATCCTCAACATAGCACGCCGGGTGCACATTGTTTCTCCTGGGCTTGTGTGTGCACCTGACAAAACGGCAGAAGCCTTCAAGAGCATTCTTGTTTCATCCCATTTTCCTAATTGCTTACTGCTCACAGGCGAATTCTTTCCGTTCGGGAGCAGTACGCCAGAATGTGTGCTCGGCTTTCTTTCTTGTTGTTTGGGGTTGATTTTCGTTCAGGTGGTTATGAAAATTAAAAAATTAGCTTTTCCAAAAACATATTCCACGTTTTTCGACGGCGCCTGGTGATGCTAATGATTTTCCCCTCCATCTTGGATACCGTTCCAGGTGCCTTTAACAGAAGAAGCTGGGTGGGTTTGTAACGAACGAGGTTTCTCTTCAAAGCTCCATCGAGCGATGAAAAGTCCTTCGTTCCTTCGGCCGGGAAAGGTTCAGTTAAGATCGTCTCAATCAAGCAACGATCCAAGCAGCCTATGCCTCACGTGGACGATTTGGCCATTTAGTATTCTTTTAGCAATTTCTTTCTTGTTTTATCCGGAAAATGAAATATGTTCCCTTCCCGCAGGTTGTACAGCGGGTGAATTCCTTCGTCGGAACCGAAACGAAGTTTTCTGCACGGCTGTCCGTCCCCTTTCTGCACAGAAAGCCCTCAGACAAGCTAAGGCGCGTAATCTCACTGATACCGAGGCGAACACACGTACACGGCTGCACAAAGAGTGGCTGCACCCGACAGCAACTTGTCACGAGACAGCGGTAGCCCCCGGCCCCGGCCCCTCGCCAGTAACGCGTCGTAGCGACGTGCGCTTCTGCCTCTGTCATGTTCAATTTCCCGATAGACTCTGGGGCGCGCACTGGCAGCGGAGATAGCGGAGAGTTTCCGGTGGTCTCCCCCGCCCAACCGGGCCGCCAGCCAGGTCCCATCTTCCCACACCCGGACACTCTTATCATTCCGCTTTGCCCTCCCGTCGGACACGCGCACCTCGGAAGCGTTGAAGAAGTACGGTGGCACTAGACAATGTGCAATGTGCGCTCGTGTCCCAGCTACCTAACCGTGCAGGCTACGGGTACCCCGTCGAGCCTCCCGTCTCGCGTCAGCAGTTCGGCGAAGGGAACGACCGCGAGACGGGTGTTGATACGCATCCAGGAGATAGCGATCGCCTTCCAGGACGCGGCAGGATGTGTCATTTTCCATCAGCGTGCATGCTCCTGCGCTGAGTTACCTTCGGCATGCAGACGGGAGAAAATTCTTTCCAACCCCCACTTCTCATCAAAACCTGGCGGTAGGCACCCGCATCAGCGGCACATCAGCCCCTTTTAACTTGACGTTTTTTTTTTTAGTTTTTCATTAAACGAGAACAAAGAACACGCAGAGGGCTCTGTGGGGAAGCTGGATGATGATTTACTTCGTATTAAAGTTGTACAGAAAAAACTGCAAATAGAATTGAATTACAGGAACGTACGCCAGCCTTGTGATTAAGTAACATACATTATTTATCTTGAAGGAAGAAAAGGTAATATGTTACTAGTATTAGTGTTTTAATAATGCAAAGTTCAGTCACCATAAATTTGGCTGGTTCGCTATCTTTTGCTGAAGAAGAGTAATGCGTAGGTGTTTGCATAACCTCGATAAAAAAGATTTATTTCCTACCCCGGGAAGAAATACTGGAGTACTTCAAACGAATGCTGGATTCCTTTTATCAAATTAATTGCCACGGAACTGAGTTGTAATAGTCATTCCCGTTCCATCCAGCGCCCTACAGCATGCCCTCATGTTTCGAAACCCCCTGCTACGTGGTATGGGTAATATTCAACTCTTGGATGCCCCGTAGGCCGCGTGAAATTCTTCTGTTCGGTTTCCCCGGTTGCGGTTAGTTGGTCCACCGCTGGGAGCCTCATTCCGATCCTTATTTTCTTTCTCCGGGATTTTCCTTTCATCCCAAACTGTCCCAAAACCCAAGCACAAAAAAGGAAACGCTGATATTACATTAAAGATGGCAAACGATTCCAATGTCCGGCGGTTTTGCGGTGGCTCACATTCTGATTCCTTTTCCGGGCCCATTCCCGGAGTGCCATCGTAATAAAACTGCTTCCCTCCAGCGCTCGCGTATCCTGCGCGTAGGATGGATATAATTGAGAGAATCACGAATTCCTCGAGGATATTGAGAACCAGCCGGTCGGCATGTGAACAAATTCTAGCCGCTCTCGAAGCAGCTACAGCTGGCATTAATCACCGACGACCACAGGGAAAAAGGAACCCTTCGCCCTCAACCCGCCTGCTTCCCACGCGGCGGGAGTCGTAGAATGTGCGTGTCACGATCCTCCTCAATCACGGACACGGATTCGGAATTGCCACTGCGCCCAGCTGGGATAAGATTTTCGCCTTCCTTCCCGGTGCAATGTGGGCCCGGGTAAACCCACCACAACAAGCAGCAGCTCATTTAATTTAATCAGATCAAACCGGTTGATCCACCAGGACCTGCCGCTTCCCTTCCGGAATCGCCTCACCAAGCCGAGGAGCGGAGGGACGCTTCTGGTTGGCATGGTTCATCCGTCTTAAAAACCCCGAGACGAGCAGGAGATTAGGTGCTGAGTAGGTGCCTTCATACTACGAGACTATCATCTTCCTCCTACTTCCTACGAGCCGGCTATCGCACACCTTTGCGTGTGGAATTCTGCGAACGCATAAGGCTCGTTACTTTGCTTACTCGTTGCACGGACGAATGAGAACGAGTGATACATTTCCATGCATTATTCATTGTCATCCGGAGTCCTGGAAGGTACTCTGTAAGTAACAGCCACGAGGATACAAAGTCAGCAGAAGCAAGATGGAATGGTGAATAGACTGGAATACGCTCATTTAAAAAAATGACGAAAGCCGGCTGAATCTAATTTTCCACAACATCGGGGCGTAGAGTGTGCGTTTCATGATGTTGATTCAATTGTTGTAACCGATTGCTTTAAACACCTCGGAAAGATTATTTTTACGCTGCCATGGTAACCATTTGTAAGCTTTCTTAGAAGGGGACGTTCGCATCAAGCTTTCTATTGGCTTCACCGGATGTTGTGAAGAAAATTAAAGCATTTCACATTCGGGGATGGAAATGAATATATGGTTTTTACGATTGATGTATGTAATGTTTTCTAACAAGTATTAAATTGATGAATCATACATTCCATTGATAACTCCAGGACGACCTTAACCACCTGGCAAAACGTAACGCCCGGGGAAAATTCTTCAATGAGTGAAAGCAATGGGTTTTTCTTTGCGTCGTTTAAATTACAGCCTTATACCTTCAAGTGTGTGGGTTTTATTTGGCCGGAAGTGAGTATGGCGGACGGGTGCTGTACAAACGACGAGCAAATGATTACGGAATCCAACGACGAGTGGTTTCCTGTTTACTGTTGCTCATTTGCTTTTCTGATTATGTGAATTCCCTTCCTCTGCTGCTTCTCATGGGAAATTGAAGAAGACAGAGTTTTTTTCTCCTTCTGGTTTTATACCTATTTGTTGCTAAAAGCTTGTTGATCTTCTTTCGAGCAATTTTCATTTTCTCACATTTTGGGGTAGGACGTTCTGAAAGAGATGAAAACCCGTGGAGGTTGTTTAAGTTTCAGCTTTAATTTGAGCATAACTTTCCTTTTTGACTTCGGATGGGCAATTGGTGAATCTCCCTCAACTGGCTGCTTGGTCGTTCGTTTTAGGGTGTGGGTTGAACGT
The DNA here is from genome assembly GCA_034621735.1 of Anopheles plumbeus. Lineage (NCBI taxonomy): Eukaryota > Metazoa > Arthropoda > Insecta > Diptera > Culicidae > Anopheles > Anopheles plumbeus. The sequence goes on from JAOEFI010000006.1 coordinate 21,232,703, forward strand.
AATTTTAGTTCTATACGTTCTATTTTACCGCTTTGCGATACATACACTCACAAACACGGAGGTCATTGGCAGTCGTGAAAAACTGTTTGGAAACTACGTACAAAAAGGCTAGAGGATTTGGAAATGTTGTTTTTGCTGGACTTACCCGAAACCCATTCCATTGCTTCGAGTTATCCTAGGGATAATTTATGCAGGCGAACATGGGTAGTTATGATACTCCAGCCCATCCATGGAAAGTTCCTTATTCCTTTCCTCCGCAGAGCGGCCGGGAATAGTACTTCATCGTTCGCCCAACCCCAATACCTCCCCTGGTTAACCAGCCTTAAATTAGATCCTTTTTAAATCAAGTAACTAGCAGTAACCCTCGGGTTGCTTCCGGAACGGCAATTCCAGGCAGCGGAGATTGAAATAGTTTTCAAATTATGAATTTTCTGAGAGAGTAAGAGGGATTAGATCAACATCAAATATGATGATCTGGTCTGGTTTTCCATTTGATCGAGACTATGATAATGTTAATGTTGTGCTTGGAAGTTTCTGTACTTGGCGAAGATTAAAAACGAAAATAACATAGACTCGCCTTATGAAACGTTAGCCAGTTTATTTTGGCCAGTAAGTTATTTAATTAGAAAATTTAAAAACATAAAACGCCGAAAAAAGATAATCTGTTGACATAGAACTTTGTTGTCTAGTAGTACAGCCTTATGCTAACTAGCATCATACAGACATAAAATAAAAGCTTTGAAGAAAAGCAATACCTCATCCTCCTATTACACTTTCGAACAAACCACCACAAGCGTCGCTTTTCATAAATTCTTCTTCAAGAAGAACTCTCCAGTCTCGACGCGCATCCTTGATGGCATTCAATGTCGACAGATGGAGCATAAAATAATGAATCGTGAAACGAGTGTACGCGAATAGCACAGCCGGTTGCAAAACATTTTTAAACTATTCATTCCCAGCGAAGGCTAGAACACAGAGGCTGCCACATAATGCTCATTAAAATTGTAGAATCTTCATTCACTATGTTCGCCCTCTCACGTCCCATGCGCCGTCAGGGGTGGGTTTTGAAGTTGACGGGTATCACGGCCCTTTCACAGCGACCCGTGAAAGCTGACGGTGCCGGATCCGGCTTGTCTCACGCTGACACGCAAATCCCTTCCTTCCTGCGTTCAAAACTCCATTCCGGACGAAATCACGATGCCGTTCACAATTTCACTACTGCACCCCCTGCTTGCCTGGGTGGGCACCCAATCTCGCCTCCCGAAAACGGGTCCAAACTTTGGACATTGGACAGATCATAGATGGGCCATTGTGGCGGTGAGTTTTCCTATGACTTTTCACTGTGACAACAATTTCCCTGCGGGGGCCGATGGTGATCGAATAGATTTAGAAACCGGTTGCCATTCCATTTCGCTTCGTCGCTACTGAACATGGGTCCATCAAACATAATCACAGTTTGTCTGCAAACTGCTAGAAAATCCTTCATTTAAAAAAGATTTTTTATAACAAAGACACGCGCCATTTCAATAGGTGACATCGTCGATACATCCGACTGGAGGATGTGAAGGAGAGCCTCGCAACAAATTCGTTCGAAAGCAACTCCCATTGTGAGGCGACAACAATAAATAAAAAAGGAAATGTGAAGATGATGCCATTTCTCAACTCTTTACACCGAAGCCGCCAGTTTTCCCTTACTCGTTTTCCCGACAACAAAGACGAAGGTGTCACTGTCCAGAGATGGGTACTTGGGGCGAGAAAGAGGCACTTTGCCCCAAGGGGAGTGGTGTGAAAATGTTTGCGTTCGCAGAAAACCCGTCAGCCGGTGGGCAGGAGAAAGGCATGGCCATAGGACTGTGGGGGGGGTGAAGAAATCGATCGATAAAAATTTCATCTCGCCCATCAATAAATAGCGACGACCATCATCATCGTCCCACACACTACGCACAGTGAACGCACACTCGACTGAGACGGTCCTCAATGTTTCATGGAAGCAGAACTGAAGTTCGTTAGGTTGTTCGCTCCGTTTCTCTTATGTCTCTCTATTTTCTCTCTCCCTCTCTCTCTGTTTCTCGTTGGGTCGTTAAATCCGTCGGTAGTATTTGCGAGACCGCGGCGGCCGCGTCGTCGTCGGCGTCGTAAGCACATTTTATTAGTTATTATCAGGATTCATTATCTTTCCGCTAAGTTCGACCCGAACCCGGACTCACGACATGGCCAGGACGGAGGCAGCAGCGACTGGCCGTGTAATTCGTGCATCGATATTCCATGTGGTTGGGAGAACGCGGTAAAAGGGAACAGTGAATCCACCCAGCGCTGCGGGGCCTCCTTAATGGTTCCAACATGGATCCACTGGAAAGAAGGACAAAAAAAAAGGACGTGAATGCACATTTCCTCGGCCCGTCGGCGATAGTCATCCCGGAGCAATAACGTTGCACAAGAAGATCGTAAATAATGTCAATAACTACAGCCTTCGTGGAGGTCGCCACCGTGTCCCTGTTCCATCCGAAAATCCCTAGGGGGTTTGAGCCTTCCTGGCATTAGCAGTCAGTGGAAGAGAGGGAGGGCGAGAACACAGACGAGGGGAAATAGATGAATCCCAGAATAGATTTATGGACGAGCACGAGTAGGGAAATTGTCGTTTTGAAATCAATATTCTACTCCATCCAGCTACTGCCGTGTAATGACCCCCCTGCACACTCCTGCAGGTGGCTTAATATGCTTCGAATGTGGAACACAACAACATGGCGAGGTCGCTTCTGCATTCTAGTAGTTAGAGGCAGTAAGAGAGTCACTGGAATGGTCGCCGCCCATGCTGATGCTTTGATGTTTGGGAAAGTGCGTCCTTCCAGACCACACGCGGCGAAGGGACGAAGATGCAATCGACAAAGTTCAAATGGCATCGAACTATGTGGGATCAATTATTCTCGCCGGGTTGAGAGCGGGCGGGCCCTTCAAGGGGTCTCGAGATGGAAGGGATTCGAATGCTACCGCTTCCCCAATTAATCGCATTGTTCTGGCCCTTCTATTAATTAACAAGCAAACCTTCCAAGTAATGGATTCTTCTTGAAGGCTTGACCGCTCAGGCGTGAGTCGTCGTCCAATGCAACCACTCCAATGCAAGTCATTGAATTTCTTCACATGAGCTTTCCCAATGCAACTGCGCGTCAGCAGTGGTTCGATCCTAATTGAATCAATTGGACTTTGTGTAGGGTCGAGAATATTTAATTTTCCTCGTACATTAGACGACTCCACTCTGCTCCCAATTGACCTTATCTACAGAACAGTTTTCCGGGAACTGTACGGATTTGATTTTCCATAAATATCGCCTTCCAATTTATCTTCACACGTCCCGAACTCACCCCATGATCAGCATGCGTTTCTCGTTAGTTTATTAAATGTTCTCTGTTCTGTTTCCTTTCATCTTTCTTCAAAACACAAAGTTCTAGTGACCGAAGCAATAAAGCGTATCTGTAGTTTTCAACATGTAAAATGGTTCAATTGGCAGTCAGTCCCGAGTGGACTTTTCATGTGAAAATTGTCAGTAAAATCTGCGTTAGGTTTGTTTATTGCTAGGGCCGCCCCTAAACGAACTTTGATGTGCTGAATCAATAGAATATAAATTCTCTCTTTTCTATTCCTTATGCCATGCACAAACTTTGTTGCTACTAAATAGGAACGCCCGACAATAGATGAGCATTTTGTTTTTCCTCACCATTTCCAATAGTTGCAACAACTTCGCTATAGATGCAGTGCATTGCAAGAGTTTCAGTACGTCCTATAGTGACAGGCTGGTAGTAAGCCCACTCTTCTTCTTTTCAACTTTGTTCCCCCACCCCAATTTTCCAACCACGCTCATTGTCTCCATCATAGTTTCCTTATCTCTCTTTCTCTCTATCTCTTGCTCGTGCAACTGAGCAGCAACACTCTTTCTCACTGAATTCATCCGTCCAAACCGCAAAGTAGTGTTCCCAAAAATAATGGCAGTTAATGCTTGCAGAACCATGCCACCAGCGGACATCATTCCGTGTCGAATTCAACGTTTTCCGTTTGAATCGCTCTTCCAGGACTACATCACCGTGTACGACGGTTACACGACGCGTGATCCGATCATACTGAAGATCTGCGGCGGCGGACAGGCGATTCCTCAGGCCATCTCGAGCGGGCCGGAGTTACTGGTGGAGTTCACCACCTCACCGTACGGCACGTTCAACACACCGCAGACGAGTGGACATTCGTTGCACGGATTTCAGCTCGAGGTAAGGAAGCGGAATGTAATTCTTCTTTCGGCCCAGTGAGTTGCTAAGGTCGTGGTTCTTTCTCCCACAGGTCTCGGTGCGATTTGTGGACCTCCAGACGCCCACCTACGCCAAAAGCAAACGGATCTGTGAGTTCTGGCTGCGTGGAACCGGTCACGGTGTGCTGCAGAATCCTCTCCACTCGCTGGCACCGAACACCACTTGCTTGTACCATCTGCAGGTAAGTTAATGAGGATCTGGAACATGATGCAGCAAACGAACTGTATCTTCTATCTCGCCTTCCGAAGGGCACCGAAGCTCGGGCGCTGGATGCCATTAACATTCCGCGGCGTTCGGGAGCGCTCTCGACCTCGCCAACTCGCTTCAAGGTGTGGATATCGGTGATGAAGTTCGAGCTGGCCCCGGAGTTTGGGGCCACCGAGGAGCAGATGCTGCAGTACCAGACGAAGGAGGATTGCAGCGGTATGCTGCGAATATGGGATGGCCCGTTGCGGGAGGTTCCGATCTGTAAGGACATCGATTGGTAAGTAGCTGCATGGATGGGAAAGCCTTTCTGCTAGTGGTTTACCGAACGGTGGATCGATGTCTTTGCAGTCTCACAACCGATAAGGATGGGACACAGAGAAGCAGCATACGGTTCGGGGCGAACACGACCAACATCATCGCCCGGTACTGCCGAGGATCCGTCCCACGGTCGTGCGACCACGGCATCCTAAACGTGAGCAGCTCGCGTCCCTGCACGCTCTCGGAGAGCTTCGTGTCGAGCAGTGACTTCGTGACGCTGGAGCTGAAGACGTCCGACTCGACCGTACTGCGACCGCTGCAGTTCGCCCTGCGCTACGAGTTCGTCGACCTGCTGCAGGACGGGACGGCCATCGGAGGGGAGCATGAGTGCAACCGGCGGTTTGCTAGCAGCCAGATGGAACGGAAAGGGCCGCACCAGGTGCGGAGTGTGCGGAACATTTTCCTCTTCGGTCGCGGTGGAGCCAAACATCTACAGTGAGTCGTGCCGGGGGGTGGGATTTTCCAGGTGCCACCGAACCCTCTTTTGACCACGTTGTATTTCCTTCACTTTCAGTTGCGTATACCGCTTTGAGGCGCAGCGTGGCGAACGAGTCCGCATCGAGATCAACCGCGCCATGACGGGCAACAGGACGTGCGACTCGCGCGTCGACCCCGACACCGGACGTTCGTACTGCTTCGGCGACAGCACGGCCCGGGTGGAGATTTTCGAGCGTCCGTGGCACGAGTCGATCCTCTTCCCGCGCGGATGCGTCTGCAACTCGACCAACAGCTCCTACCTACCGATCGTGTTCACGTCAACCGGCCGAGAGGTGGAGGTCCACTTCATCGCCGCCAACATGACCAACGCGGACGATCCGGACTCGCTGGGCTTCGAGGCGTCGTACGAGTTCGTCAAGGGGCCGATGATGTGCAAGGACGTGCGGCGCAAGAATGCCATCACCGGCGTGGTCAATCTGTCCTCTGGTGATGTAAGTAACAGGATGCCGAATCGGCGAGTCCTATACACTAATCTATTCCACTCCTCTCGCATTCCCGCAGATCGAATGCCGCAATCGCCCGTGGCTTATTGAGCCGTCGTACGATCGCTATCTCTACATCCGGTTGAAGGGTCTGTTTCTGCGTAAGATCAACCCTGCCGCCCCACTCGCCTTGAATGGGACCTTCAGCGCCGTCACGCCGATCCGCTGCTTCACCAAGTCGCGCGTCATCATCACGAACGGCGAAGGCCTGTCGGTCACCGCGTGCCCCCTCCCGGAGGAGACGAAGCACCGGCACGTGGTGGAAGTGTTCAGTGCCGGCTGGGGCCGCAAAAATCCGTTCTTCGGCACCGAAGCGTCCCGCGTGGTTTCGGTGGAGTTTCTCAACCCAGACGAGGGTGCCCAGTACGCGTTCAGCTGGCTGGAGCTGACGAAGCGACCGTCGGAAAGTTATGGTAAGCCGGGCGGCGTGCCATCCGGAAAGTCAGAACCATTACCCTCTGTGCTCTTCTTTCTCCTTCCCTTCAGCTCTCGTTCAAGACGAATGCCCATTCCTCTGCCCGGAACTGAACGCGTGTGTCAATGCGTCCATTTGGTGCGACGGAATCGAGCAGTGTCCCTCCGGGGAGGACGAAGCCTTCAGCCACTGCTCCGCCCTGCTTCGCCTGCCGGCCGAGGTGTTGGCCGGCCTGAGCGTCCTGTTGTTGGTACTGTGCTGTGGATTGTTCGGCTATCTTTACAGGTACAGCTTGCTCATAAACCGTTACATACCGGTGTGGTAAGTCGGTAACATCTTTCAACCTTTCTTCCATCTTTTAGAAAAATCAAACGCAACTGCCGGCGTACGAGCGTGCTGCAGACGCGCCTGAAATCGCTCAGCTCAATGGATACGGCCGTGTTCGAGGACAAGGAGGTGATTTGCTGACAAAACGACAATTCTGTACGGTACGTGGAGATCGACCGCGTCACCACGGTCTGACCACGCCAGCCTGCAGCATCAGCAGCAGCGCAAGTGCATGCCGTACAGAATTGTCTTCCCAAATCGAAACCAACCAATGCCAAACAGCCGCACGAGTCGCGACGAGCAGGAAAAAGATGGACTGAGTATCTGCAAAGTATGGTGAAATTCTTTTTTACTTCTACCACTACTACTACTACTACTACTACCACAACTACTACTAACTACTACTTCTACTGCGACGTCGCTAGCAAGAGACACCCCCGGCGGGCGAACACTACCGAGTAACACTCGACATATTGCTAACCAAAAACCCTTCATCTCGACGTCATTACTAGGGCGAAGGGAAGAGAGTACCACTACTAACATTACTACTACTAGAATCCGTAGATCCGCTAGCAAACTAATCATTACTAGGGACAAGGTGTTAGACATTCTATTTCTACAATTTTACTAGACGATTGACGCTGGTGGGAGAAGGACTAAGGATCGTGCGCTCTTCGTGTATTAGAACCTTGCAGGGATACTTTTCCATTGCAAGTAGTACGACAGGAGTGATCCCTCCCTCAAGATAGGATAGGATCATTTGGATATCCTCACCGGGATGACACTTACTATGTACTACGTTTTAGTATTACTTCTAGTAAAAAACAAAACGACGAAAGATGATCATTTCAGTAGACAAAAAAAACGTTGGAACGGAATGCAAAAGAAATTATATCCTTTCTTCCGACGTAAAAAAACAGTGGAAAGCATAGAAAATCACATAGTCTCAAAATCTTCCATAGACAATTGATGGTTGATTTCTCTTGATGCAGTTTAACACTCGGTCGGTCGAAAGTAACGATCGTTCAACAAGGAAATAGCAAAAGCATCTCTCTTTGCTGTTTCCTACTGTAGGAGAGACTCCTCTACCGGCTGTACGTACTCCTTCACCCAGTGACATAAGCGCATCCTTAGGAAAACCGTTGTAGAGCTTTTAAAAGGGGACATATATAGAGAAACAAAGTGTATGCCTCAATTCTATAAAGGATTAGAAGAGTATTAGCGAATGCAAATGGAATGCACCGTTAGAAATATTAGTGAATGGAATAGTCAATGGAAGTTTAATGAAATCGTTGAAAGAGAAACCACATGGTGGAATTTAATGCGCTGTAAGATAGAAATAAATGAAACCTAGCAAGAGAACTTTAACAATGTTCATTGATTGATTGAATAAAATAATAAAAGAAACCCCGGAATCGTTGTTCCGGACTGTTCAAAATAGTAAAAAAAAACGGAGGATTCCGCCGAGAACTGAACTGACAACAGTTACCGATGGACAAGAGTTTCGTTTTAAAAAAGTCGGCCCTTGCCGATCGTTAAGTGTTGTCGATTCCGTTCGCGATGGTCCTCAGGATTATAAAACCGATTAAATCAATCCTTAAAGCGTGCGGGAGGAGAATTTTAAACTAAAACTTAAATTGATTAGCATTTAAAAGAAAACAAAAGGGCAAATTCGAATCCTGCTAATCGTGCAAGGAAAATGGTAGTACTCTCGTTACGGTGAAAGGGTTAAGCTTAATATTAGAGAAAGCAAAAAAGGCATTTAGTAAACATGTTTCACTATAACTAGGTCTGTTGAACACACTAGGTTCGCCTTTTGTCAAGTAGGAATCGGATGTAAGATAGAACCCAAACCCGCACTGTTCCGGGCGCGGGAGTGAAAGGCTGCAGGAGCAAAATTTAAGACTCGCCGGCAGCGGTCTGTTACCTTTTATCCCACGGAAGGCTCGCCCAACGTTGCGGCTATAAGCCTCCTTCTACCCTGAACGTTTTCTCTGAACGGACCAAAACTAATGATATTTGCTAACGAACTACCGGTTTAAGGAAGCTGTTTGGACACAGGAAGGTATATTTAAATGGAAAGCACACACACACACGCTGGACCTGTAAATATGAACGATTGTAGGTAAGGAACATAATCGAACTGAGGAGAAGGGTTCACCTGGAAGCAGAATTAGAACTAATTCAGTTCTCAATCGAACTACAACACTGCGGACAACCACTGGACGAGGACTAATTCGAGCAATTATTTTTGTGCAAATGTACGTTAAGTGCAGCTCAGTCGTGCCGCGAAACGAGTATGGTAATGATAATTAATTAGTTCACACTGTTTTCCACTGCGAATAGTATTATTACGAGCAAACTGCCATGCCGTGAAACGCAAATGTCGGCCACGTCGAAGGGCACCTAGTGAATTCTAATCAAAATCGAATCGAGAAAGAATGAAAAGCGAAAACATAAAATGAGACAAAATCAAACATCCATTACCAAAAAAACACGTTCAAACTGCCAATACGTTCAATCTTGATGTTGTTTGGATGAGCGCATTTTTCGTCGAACTGTCGAACATTTTCATTCCATGTTCACAGCTTCAGCGAGAAGCTAACCTTCACACTGTCCATTTACGTGTAGAATCGCCAAGCTGATAATATTATTTCGCTGCATTATCGAAACAAATGCCAGCTGATTTGGGAATAGTTTTTCCAACGGCGCGAACGCCGGGAAGAAAAAACCTTTACACAACCACGACTGCCAAATGCCAACGAAACGAGAGGCGTTATTGTTGTCCTTTTCAATTCGTTCTAAACGTCTCACCGCTTTTGAGATTTTTGTTTCCTCTATTGGAATTCAACAGACCAATGAAGATGTTCTTACTTTACATTAATGAATTCGCGGTTAGTCAAACGAAACACTCTCAAACGACCCGTATACTACTACTACGACGCTAGGGGCTAGGGAAGAAGGCGACAGTTCTACATGATTGTGATTATGTCTTTCTAGTTTGTCTTAAGCCAGTTGTGAACCAATTTGTCACATTGTAAAGCGAAGTAAGAGAAGAGCACACGTTAAGATACCGAGCAGCTGTATATTCGAACACTTGTTAAAACTGGAGCATGGAAATCCCCACGACTAATAAGAAATCAACCTCCTTATCCTACCAATCTATCCTATGTTCTTTGCCGACTTTAGCGAGCGACAGATAGGTGCTCGCGCCTAGTTTTCATACTTCTTAAGAACGGTGTAGATAATTTTTGTAAATAGGTATTCGATTATCGAGTCCCCATGAAAACTCCATCGCCCTCCATACTCCACTAACCCAAAAGAGAGCGCGATCAGGAGACCATCACATCGTTACGGCGCAAGACAATGAGTCAACATACATTTCCTCGCGTTCTTGAATTGAATCTTGAATTGTGGAAGAGAACAAAGTAAGCAAACAAATCAAAACGACTTCCCGTTCCCTGCCAAAAATAAACTGCAAATGAAAACGTTTAGTCGGGAAAATAATAATTATAAAGTTCCGAAACAATACTCAACTGATAAGTAACAATAGAGTCTCTCTCCTTCTACCAACGTGTTTCCACAAAACGTTGCGCATTATAATAAAGTTAAAATAAACGAAAGAAACGGCGCTCTAACGCTAGCAAGAAAACCGATTTATACAAGGTTACCAAAAACCCGTAGCCAATGCGCATCCACTCGAACCATTCAATTATTTTTCAGCTAAAAGTGTTTTGAAAAATGACGAATTCAAGACTTCATGACAATAAAAGGGCGAATGACGAGCGCGAGCGTATGATGGCGAAGGCACATGGAAGATGGCGGTAGTCCGAGCGAAAGTAGCGAAGATAGACATGTGAAGTAGCACCCGAGAAAATAGATTTGTATGCAAAAGAAAACCTGACCTTTTTTGAAATGTAACAAAAATGGTAAGAATTCGTATTTCCTTCATGAAACAGAGAAACAATATTAAATGAAATAAACTAAACCGATTGATTTTGTTTCTTAAATTCATGCAGAGAATATGCTGTCATATTCAACGCAACACTTTGCTAAACAACCACACAAAGTACACGCTTCTTTTGATTTATTTAATTGATACTACCTCCCTCAGAAGGAAACTATCATAACTAATACAAAACATTGAATCAATCGAACATGGAATGTCGGGTGTACGTACGTTAGTTCTCTTTCTATGGAAAGCTATTCTATTCTTTTGTGGAAAAATGGGTCAAGAAAAGACGACACTGGTGGTGAAGCAAAATGAGACGAAACAAACAGTAATCAAGCAAACGTGACAAAAACCATTCAAACGTGTTTTTAGATTCTGTTACATTTAAAACAAACTGAGTCAGAACAGGGCGAAATTAGAGGAATGGAAAATATGGAATTTAAGATAACCTCTCGATGATATAACGATTAGCGAATACCAATAACTGGTCATACTAGTGAATGCTGAGAAGTAAAACGAATAAAAAACAAAAACAAAAAATCAATCCAACTTGAACCAGAGGGCGAATTCTCCCGTTACAGGAGGCGACTAATAACATGAGTTTAAAAATTAAAATAATTCAAGTACATTTATAAATGAAAAAAAAATCTAGAAGAAATTGAAAGCGCAAGTCGTAAACAAACAAAAACTCCTAAACGTTGAAGTTAGACGACAGCAGTTTTGAGTGCAACGGAGGGATGTAACGTGATTATAGGTATTCACTGCTGATGGCAAGAAAATTAACGAATGAGAAAAATCAATGACTTTACTGCGGGTACGCAACCAAAATCGTTTGAATGAAATTTAAAAATGAAAAAAAGAAATGAACAAAAATAAAACAAATCAACCATATCATTGAATTTCAACAAACTCTTAACGAAACCGATTCCGGTTGGGGAAGTGTTTTGCTTGTTGTGTTGTGAGAAGCCATCAGAAATGTATTTTTAGTTGATCAACGCTGACTTACCAGAACTATCATGTTTCGGGTTGAATATCAAAAAGTGCGTCATTTATCCTTTTTTACGCTTCTCATTCGCTCTCTCCTTTATTACAGTCGATCATTTCAATCATCCATTGCGACACGTCCGCAAAGGCGTCTCATAAGCGGCGCACGAAAAGCGGCAAAACGGGGGAATTGGGAAATAGTGAGGTTTTTTACTTCGGCAGTACCGGAAATATGGTTGCATACAAAATGAGTGGAATTTTGGGTGAACTAACAAAGCCTTCGAACTGAGCAAAAAAAGAGGGAACGGAAATGGTTATACCTTACATTACAGCGAGTGTGATAATAATAACCATTTTGACAACACTCATTATTTCCTTCCTTTACATCAGATATCAGCTCAATTCGATGGGATTCGTACGACTTCTTTTTTATCTCTGTGCTTTTAAATCGTTGTTTTATCCCCTTCTCCATACTTCTCTTTGACATCTTTTTTTTTACTTCAAGAAATTAACAATTTACTCAGTTGGATCTCTAAAATGGAAGAGAAGAATAAAAACTGCTTATTTCATGCAACTTGGAGCGGTATGGTTTTTGATGTCTAAGTTAATATATTTCCAAAGTGCGGGGAAACAATACGTATTTCGATTGTCATTGAAATGGGGTAAATTTTCCACAAATTAACCAATGGAATAGTAATGCATTTAAAGCTAATGTTTTTTATTCAGCTATCATTCGGCGTTTTTTGGTAAAAAACATTCTTCTTCTTGAATGAGCCACTTACCCGCTAAACGCTTTCGAATTACAACCGATCCCATCATCTTCTTGATTGCCGAACGATTTTTTCACAAACTAGCACAAAGAGGGAAAAAATGGATAAGGAAATTTGCTCAAACAAAACTAGTGCATTCATATTCACTTACCACTGGGTTGAGCATTATTTCCTCGTCCATCTTAAGGACCTGCTTGTTCAACTCCATCACAGCCACGATCTCTGTCTGCACCTTGTCGAACATCTCCTGGTTGTTGTACTGCTCCGGATCATCCTTAAACACGACCATGCCGTCCTTCTGGTTTATGGTGGCAAATATTTCGCCGGATTTGATCTGTGGGAAGGCAAGGTTTAGAGGTAAGAGCTGGTCTTTTCCCATCGAGCCCTCAAACTGCTCACCATATTGAGAATATACTTTTCCGCATCGGCCGGTCCACTCAGCTGCACCCGACTGGCCACGTCGGCCAGTGAGAGGGTGAGGAAAGTTTTCGTCAACCGCTGGATGTTCTTCTTGTAGAGCGATGACACGACTTGCTTCACCAGGCCTATGTTATTGTCGCGCAGGAACGTATCGCGGAATTTGTTGACCACGTTCCGCACCTCGTCACTCGACGAGGTATTGTACGCACTTGACAGGTCGTGGTACGCGTGGCTGAGCGGCTTCATAAACCGTGTTATCACCTGCGACGAGTACTTCGGTATCGGGAGCACCTTACCGTGCAGGATGAGTGCAACGAGGATGTATTTCTTGTATGACTCCAGCATGATGTGTGACATCGCCAGGGCTGGCGTTGAGACGGCCACCTCGAAAAAGTACAGGGCACGATCGTAGTTTTTTACCGCAGCATATATCATGCCACCGTAGTAGTAGTACAGCAGGAAGTACTTCGTGTCCGCATTGTTGTCGTCCGTGGACGCGATCGCGGTGATGTCCAGGTCCAGCACGCGTATCGCAGGATTGAACACCTTCGCGCACAGGCACAGCTGGCAGAGGTCGGCGTGAATGGGCGTGAGTTGGTTGTTGAACAAGCGGATCTTTTCGACTGCCTGAGCCAGAACGCTGACGCCCTGAATCATGTGCTGTTTGGTTTTTACCAGCGCGTTCGTTAGGTGGTGGCAGAGTTCGTAGTCTAGGGGATAAACGTTAGAATCGATCATTGGCATCGATAAAACCACAACCAAAATGACACACTTACAAACATGGGGGGCATGTCGTACTTGTTCGCCATTGCAATAAATGATAAATTCCCGTACGCTCCGCAGTACGTTTTCTGTTTCATCTACATTCTGGGAAAGTAAAATCAAACTGTTAAACATTTCCAAAAATAACACCAAATTTCGCGCCAGTCTCACTCACGCTCGAGTCGTTGAATTTGGCTGCTAGCACAAACAACACCCCGAGGGAGTGCTGTTGAACGTCTAGCGTTTCGAGGACGTTATCCAAGATGTTGCCATTTTTTGTAACCAGCTCATTGGACTCCACTAAATATTCAGCCAGCTCGCGGAAGTTTCCTGGAATGGCGAATGAACCCTATGGTTTACTAATATATTCCCAGGCATGTTTACAGTACGATTTCGCTTACCTGCACTACTTTGAGCACGGACATGATTAACAAAATGCTCTAACGGTGAGGCCATTGTTTACACTCGCTGCTGAGATATGATGTTGTAGTAGGCGATGCTTACAAGCTTCCAACAGTGGGGGTGCCCTTCAAGCCGGGATCACGAAAAGACTATCTAAAGAATTGGTCGTTGCCTTACAGTAGGGACATGACATCCGTAGCCAGTGGCTCGTTCTCGGAACACCTGCCGGCGAATTGATCGATCCGGAGTTCTTTCTCCACCGTCGAGGGATGTTATTGGCCACACGTGTATTGTTTTTACTACCGCGAAATAATTGCTTTCGTCGCGAATATGACGCTGGGTAGCACGCACGACGGATTTTTAACTTCTATTACCGAACAGACTCTCTTCTTGCAAAACGATACACTCGGCGAAGCGGACACCATCTGTCAAACGAAGGCCACCGCGAATACAAAGTCGTAGCTACGAGGGTCATTTTCACTTCACATGAGGTAGTGAGTGAATGTAGCCCATGTAAACAAAAGATTCTTGAACAAGAACACGACAGTGCATGGAGCAGAATACAGTAAAAAATTAAAATAGTCTCTTCCTTCTTGGCATTTATAATAAATGTGCCTATTTTTGGCAGAATAATAAAAATCAAATTTATGAATTAAGATTATTTTTATTTAATATGTTCGATACTATGACAGCTTGCTGGATGTTCGGCAGCACTGGATTTGTATCCTGTCAAAAGTACGATTGGCATTTAAAATATATATCGGTGGATGCAAAAAAACTGTTTTGATTCAATGATTCTCACAAATGATAAAGTTGTAAGTCGAAATATGATTTCATCTTCATCATCAGTAAGTGTTACATAAAAAAAATCTCTGTTTCACCTGTTCCTTTTCACCTTCAGGATTGGGATACGGACGATTTGATCGAATACAAACCGGAAACATCAGACAACGAATCCGACGATGACGGTCACCGCTATGTACTGTCTGATTCGGCACAGCCGGATGAAAGTGAAGCATTGCGCTGTAAAATTTGTAGCAAAAATGTTAGCACAATGACCGACCTTATTGCCCACTTCCTACTTGAACATGAGTCCTCCGGCGATGCAACACTTCATTCAGTTTCGAGAAAGGAAGCAAGATCCATGGTCGATGTACAGAAAAAGTACATATGCGGCGTGTGTGGGGTTGAGAGTTTCGATACGGTGCGCGACACCAGGCGGCACATGATCGAAGAGCACGGCTGCCCAGAGGATGTTGCACGCGATTCCGGTGCGGACTACTCATCGGAGGAAATTTACCAATCGACCGATGCGGACGTGCCGGTTGAAGCGTCAGATAACGATTCGATCGATGGTGTCTCGTCCGGGATGCTTTCGGGAATGTCTTCTAGCACTCAGTACGTTTCTTCGCCGGAATCCCGTACAACGTCCCGTCGTCAATCGTACAGCTCTTCCGACTGCGGGCCCGTTAAACTAGGTCCAGAAAAGAAATCTCCAACATCCTCTCCAAACATTCCACTGATTATGGAATCTCCGAACAAAGAATTTGAGGAATATTTCCGATCGGTTTCGTTAAAGTCGCTGATGCAGATGTTCAAATCTGAAACGCGTAACAAATGTTCCCGCAAAGGCTGTCAGTACAAGTTTGTGACGACCGACGTCAGGGACAAGCATCTACGTTGCCATACTGATGACGCTGGTCCAACGACAAGTAGTGGAAGAAGGAAGCGATTCGCCTTCAAATGTTACCAGTGCGACCAAAGGTTCGATAGCTGGAAGCCGTGTTTGTTGCATCTTTGGCACGATCATCAGATTGACCTGGGGATGATGCAGTGCACGCTGTGCGAAAAGCGGTTCGGGTACGGCGTGCACGTTTTCAACCACCTACAAACGCACCGCCCGAAGGAAATGCGTGAGATTGAGTGCCGTTTTTGCGGGCAACGCTTTGCAAACACCGCACAACGATCTGTTCATGAAGGATTCCATCGAAAAAATGGTCACCAAGCCACACTTGGCCACACATCAACTGTCAAAAAGGAAAAACCGGTGAACGAGCCGAGGAAACCGGTGAAGATACCCAAAGCCATTGTTCCTCCAAGTGAGAAACAACTAAAACGCGCAGCAAAACCTCAAAGCAAGTCCGGGCGTCGCTGCAAGTTGTGCAAGCGCATGTTTTCCAACGCGAAAATTCTCTCCAAACACGTTAAAACGGTCCACTTTAAGATCAAACCGTTCATTTGCAACGTTTGTGGGTACAAATCCGCCCGAAAGGTTACTCTGGACGTAAGTAAATGTTTGCGAAAAAAAGAAAATTGGGTTCTCTATTGCCTTTCATTCTCGACATCCCACAGATACACATGCGGCAACATTCGGGACAGAAACCCCTCGAGTGCCAGATCTGCTCATCCCGGATGGCCGATCCGAGTGCTCTCTATTACCACGAACGGCGTCACCGGCAGGAGAAATCGTACAAATGTCGCATATGCGGGATAAACACAGTGCAGGCTAGCGCCCTGAAAATGCACATCCAGAGCCACCATCCGCAAGAATACGAACGGATCAAATGCCGGATGTGTAACTTCACGTCCGTTAATGCACAAAATTTAAGGCGACATCAGGCGGAACACGAGGCAAGGTTGATGGAAGACAACAAGAAGGGCTTGCGAGAGATTGAAGCAGGCGAAAGAACAACGACGGGTATGAACATAAGTGCGGCGAGAGCGGAGGTAAAGAATGCACCAGAAAGTTCGTCAGATTGCTTTTTGCCACCGGAAAGCCTAGATTCGGTTGTGCACGATACCGGAGGCATTACGATCCCAGCGGCGGACGTTCCCGTGTCTTCTGTAGGTCATTCAGAAGATACACAGTTTTAAATGCAAATACAAATGTGAACCTAGCACACGTAATCCACTGCAAAAAATTACAGCCCAATTAGAAGATTCTTTTTCGCCTAGGCTTCTATGTATGAGGTGTGTAAAATATGATTTAATGTTCCCTGGAAAAGTTTTGATGAAAAAAGATAAAACTTAACGTATGCAGGTGTGCACCAGCACCGTTTAAGTATGCGATGATCGTGGGACCCGTCTGCGACGCGCTTGAAATGCAAATATCTGGCCAGTCTCCCACGCCCTTAAAGCTTGTGCACACTTTCCCACGCTGTGATTCACAACGAGAGAAAAAATTGCAAATCAGTTAATGTTCAATCAGTCACGATTGCCATGCAATCTAGTGAAGACATCGAATTCGTCGTTGCTACTCGATCGGATTGCGAAGCCGTCCGGAATGGCCTGGCTACATTCTTCTACCAGGAGGAACCGCTAACGATGGCCCACCGTGACGGTGCGGAAGTCACTCCGGACGACATGGAAAACTCGCTTTCGTTTCTCGATCGAGGCACGATCATACTGGCAAGAATCAAAACAGAGAACGAACCTGTCGGTAAGCTGGTGGGCATTTCGATCGGTGGCCCTTCGGACACTGCTATCAACGTTCCAGTACGAACCCGAAAATTTGCCGATATCGTCGCTTTCCTGGAACTGCTCGATGAGCGTGCGACCGTCGGTGCGCTTGACTCGCGGCCTTCGTACAATATCCACGCCATCGCTGTGCACCCGTCCTACCGGGGTCTTTCGATCGGTCGCCGGTTAGTTGAAGAGCAGTTTGCGTTGGCCAAGCTGCAATGGCCCACGCTCCACTCCGTGACGGCGGATGCGACGGGGCCATTCTCTATGCGACTCCTGCAACGGCTGGGAATGGAGGAAATAAGTAGGGTGCGCTTCGACGAGTATCGGGACCAGGAAGGAGAACCCGTTTTCGGGACGCTGAACGGTGCGGAAGTTTTCAAATTGGCAAAGGAAATATAAGAGAACAGACATCTCCATTTACTTTACTGAACTTTTAGTTCAAATAAAGCAAGGGACACGTGTGAATCACGAATGCCCTGTACAGAATAGGTTTTGTGTTTGTGTTTTCATTTATTTCCACTTTTTACATTCATTTTACATACTTTTACATTCCCTTTTAGTTTCTCCTCGCCCAGCTCCTTTGTATTCCACGTATATTCCACGCCATTACACACACTATTAAAATCGACGGTTCAAAGTGGTTCTTTCCTGTGCGGTCGATGCCGGATGGGAGACACGTACAGTACGAACAGGTATATTGTTTTTACTTCTTTTTTTGTAGTACATTTCGTCCTCCTTTTTCTTTGTCTCGCAGACTATTGACAATAAAATTATTGAAAAAACGTTTCTAAATGGTTCTAGTTTTGCCAATAGATTATCTGTGAAGATTCGTAAAACGTTTTTAATGATACCGCCAACGCCCATCAGTCAATGGAGCACGAAAAGGTTAACCATTGAAAAAAACGTCAGAACTAACCACGTAACTCGAAAATTTCATCTACGAATGAAGAAATGGTAAACGCCTGGCTGCATACTAATAATTTGTCTATTTTCTTCCTAAATTTCTCTCGTCCTTTTTCTAAACCCAGATATGAAATAACCTTTCACTACTTCACGAAGATAATAGTTGGAAGGAGAAGTATGTAACTCTACTAGTAATTTGGCTTGATGGATTTGGAAAAAATCTAATTCTCCACCGGTGTGTGGGCTAGTTCCCAATTCTAGCAAGAGTACTTCGAAAACCGTCGAGAGATAAGTTTCCTGGCTTCCTGAAGCTTCCTAAAGCTTCCAACCATCTTCAGGTTTACGTTTCTATTACTCTTATCGAGTTATCTTTAGGAGATGACATTTCGCTATCATTAGGTTAAGTAATTGCGTGAAGGTACGCGATTCCATCGGTCTATTTATTCATTGTTCTCGAAGAGTTGCGTTTGCCGTACTGCACCCCTAAAGCGAATTGGCAGCATCAGCAATGCGGTGCAAGAAGGAGAGTATCGAGAAAATTTAACTTCGCGGTTTGATGTGAACTCGTCAACTCTGCTGTAGTAATCTATTTCGCTAGTACCTCTGGTACGGTGTAAGCAGGAGAAATCATTTTCTTTACTTGGTTTTGCGTCCTGTCACCATCTCTAAAAAAAAGGTCCAGCCTTGTGTCTACGGTATAGCTATAACGTTCCTGCTCTAAAGCTGCACTATCATAGCATTAGTTTGCGTCTAGCATCATGCGTCTACTTAACGAAGAAGGGTATTAAATTAAACACTAATATTAGTTTTATCTTCACTATCGGGAAAGGGCAGTTAAATTAAACGAACATGAAAATGAGCAAGAGGAAACGAAAGCCAAATGAGAGTTTGCGAAACAATTGTATGGCTGAGAAGAAAATCTACAGAGCCATAGAATGTTGATACTGACAACAGGTTTGGGTCGATAAGTAAATCAACAGTTTTTTGTAGCTCTGGTTTACGTTTGTTCTATTTAGTTCATTTTGTTTTTTTTTTTACTTTACATTAAAACATCTCACAAGGCAACATCACATCATCGAAGTGTTTGGGTAGTATGAACTGTGGGTATGCACATGTACGGTGTTAGTGTTTTTAAACGAAATAAGGACACTCGTCCCGGTGTGTCATATCATTACGGCTTCCGGTGAAGGTGTTTGGAAGCTGTTACATATCGTTCGTAGTACAAAAAGAAACGTATCGCTCAGTTTCACCGAAATGCCTATAAAGCATATGATTTCATACAAGAGCAGATACACAGACACGAAGAGGTTTTCAGAAAGTTACCATATATCATTCTAGCGCGCAGCCGTGCTTTGCGGTTAGAAAAGGTTAATGACGTATGCTATCCGGATTTATACCGCCGGTTTATGCTGTGATCGCTTTTACACCAACATATACACCAAACAGTAAAAAACGTCCAGAAAAATGTGTATACCTGTGTATTCGGTTCCGGCCCACACCTGTTTCAACCGGGATTTCAATTTCAAGCTTTCCATTGTTTTTTATTCACGCGTGTCTTTGCCTGCTCGTTTTTATAGCGTTCAGTTTTCAATTCAAAGTTTTCCATCTTCTCGCCCAAAATGTTCCATTATTCGTGCAATTCTCTCGTAGCTTCTTTTCGCTCTTTACGTTATCATTGTTTTTTCTCTTTTCCTACCAACTACCATTGCAGGGATGCGGCCATCCTTATCAATTTGTGTATAATTTTCCATAAAAGCTGTTGGACTTTTAATATGGTTTATTGTTTTCAGTGTTCTGCTTCTGATCTTCCTTAGCATGGCTATGTAATAGAATAATTTCTGCATCAAAATGCAGTCCCATCTTTTGCATCGCTCGACTACATTTTTGACTTCTCGCCATCACGTATTCCCTCCCGAGCTGTAAGTCAGCTATAAACAGTTAACTAATTGAATTCGTTAATTTAAAGAGACGATGGTTGTGTTAAGATGAACAATCAAAGTTGAAAGTCTATCCCGATCACTAAAAACACGGACCAAGAGTCGCATTCTAACTAATATGTCTACATTATTTGCCTTTCCGATCGTCGTGTGTTCCTGGTCCATTCTAATACGTCTCGGTTCTACGGAACAGTCCGTCTCTTTTACTCTTCTTCTGCATGCACATTCTCCCTGCGGGATAGCGACTCCATCTGTGCACCTTTCCTCAATTTTTCCCTTCCACTTTCACTTTAAGTAACCTATGCGCACGCGACAAAACCATCGACATCTGGGGTGTAGAATGGAGAACACATGTGCGTGCATGTCCTTTGCTAAGTTTCCTCATCTTTTCCGCTGTGACAATAGTGACGTGAAATGTGTGTCCCAAAAACGTCGACAGATGGGTCTTCGTGGCGCTGAACACGACGAGAAATTCAGGTTTTCCAACTAGCGGCGCCAAATGTGTAATGAAGGTCACATAATGTATGGATGATGAAAAATTAAACCACTGAATGACCACTTGCCACATGTCAGCTCTGACCCTGAATGATCCCCTACTACACCATATTATTGTGGGCATTTATACCAACGTAGAAAGTAAAACATCTTAACCAGCATGCAGTTCCTTCTTTTCGCAAGACCCTTCTAATGCTTTTGATCTGCTCGCCCAGCAGTCCACCACGAAAAGTTGAAACTGGACTACAAAGAATGATGCCAAAAGATAGTTGTAGCCACTAAACGGGCACTCAGCAGCCAACGCCCCGTCGATCCTGCTGCTTTGCCAGGCTATGTGGTACATGCGGTGGGCGGAAGGAGCACCCCACTTTAGACAGACAGCGAAACGAAGCTGTTGTACTGGGTGATGTTTCGCTTCAGAATGTCGGCACACAGCCCGAGCACCCGCTCGAACCGGGCTCGATCTAGCTTAACGCACTTGAGCGGTCCGCGCGCAATGACGGTGGCGGCACGGGGTCGATCGAGCAGCAGTGCTATCTCTCCGAAGTAGTCCGACGGTCCGAGGCGGCCTACCTCCGCTGGTTCTTCGTTCTAAAATCGGTGTGAACAAAAAAAACATGATCATAACCTTCCAATCGAATGTATGACCGTGCATCGTGTTTACCTCTCCCCGCTTCTGCATTACGGTGGCGCACCCTTCCACGATGATGTAGAAATCGTTACCAGGTTCACCCTGTTTCACGATCGTTTCGCTGTCTTCGAAACTGACCGGTTCCAGGGCGTCGGCCACCGTTAGCCGTTCCCATTTGTCGAGACTCTCTATAACAGGAAATACAATAGTACGGGGTAAAATATGTTGCCTGCGATCATCAGTTCGTCGTCCAGCTCAGACCGTAGTCGCCGCGCGACGTTTAAACACTCACCCAAAATGGACACACGCGACAGGAACTCCTCGTACATCTTGCGCTTGCGGATTGTCGAGCCCATCAGGATGCGGCGGTACGAGTCCCGATCAATCCCCCACAGCTTCACGTCGGTTTTGGCACGGACGGTGGCCGCACGGGGCGTACCGTAGATCAGGGCTAGCTCGCCGAAACTGCCGCCCTCGCTGATCGTCGTCACCTGTTCGTTATTTACAAATACCTGCGAATGGAAGGAAAGAGTTGTTAACAATCATCAAATCAAGAGTTGTTAACATCACACTGAGAACCTATCGTTAATTGTTACGGCTTCCGACAGTTGTTAAATAATGAAACCTTTGCTGTCGGAGTAGCTTTCGTTCTTCCACCATACCAACGACAACCTTTCCAACCTCCCTCTTCTCATCGGAAACCCTCTGTCTGTATCTATGAAGACTCTAAAAAGAATATCTGCCTTCTCAATCATGACTGCAAATGGCTTTTAGCCTTTACCGTTTACTTACAGCCGTGGCTAATTAGTATTTGGTCCACCCAACAGGGAAACTGTGTCCTTCTGTGGGCTCTGCGTAAAACGCGCAGAGTGACCTGTGAAAGGCGTCCACCAGCAGTTTGTTCATGCCGCACAAGCCACGGTCGCGTGTGGGTCTCTTTTGTGGCATAAGTTTTAATTAGAAAAAGTTCTCCTTTTTTTCTAAAACAACCGTCATCGTTATGACATACTGAATACATACGGCCTATAGCATAGACTGCGGGGTGAGATAAGAATGGCTGCGAGGCATCCACGGAAAAATTTTAAACATGATACGAGCAAGGAAAGAAAAGAGAAGGGGTGTGAGGGAAAGGTATATGGTTACCCGCACCGAATGCAATGAAAGTGAGCCCCGGAAAGCGCACGATCTGGAAAGGTCAAATGCCAAGCATGTAGCCGAAAAGGTCAAAAAAGCACAAAGGGGACTTGACAATTAAAACTTTTGCCTTTTAAAACGCTCTGTTCCGGGGCCGGGTAACTCATTTTCCAGCAAAAATTATCTGCTCATGTCAGCACTGACAGGCAATTGTGGTTCGATATACTCCAACCGTACCATTTTTGATTCATTCTGTAGCCCTCGGGGAGACTGGTTTAACGAGCATCGCAGACCAACGGAAGCGTACACAAGGGTAGTCACGCAAGAACACTGAGTGGGACCGGAAAATTCTAATTGAAACAACGAAACAACAAATGACCATCATCATCGTCATCAATATCGTCCGTCTGACGTCTGTGACGAGGTGATGACACTGCTCTTTATCTTCACGTCTTCCACGACGCTCCGCCACTGACGAAGTAAGCAATTGAGACCACATCCTACGATGCTTTGACCACCCGGGTGCAGAAATCCAAACAGTTTGCCCCGTTTGATTGGTCACTGTCCAACGGAGGGCACAGGACGTGATCCAACAAGCCGGCCCGATATTAGGCGGATCGATCTGTCCCTTCGTAACACTGTTGCGCGCTGCTTATCCCAGTCACGTTTACAGTGGGACTAGAACCCCTTCCGACGAGCTGGGTCCCCTACCGAAAACGAAATCTCATAACACATGGACGGTGGGAGGGTGGCGGTACAAGGTAGGGTGGGCTTTGGGTCACCGCATTCTACACTAAATGTCCTCTACCGTAAGCCAACCGCAAAGCCCCGGAACAATTTGTCGTAATCTGGCAGTTACGGCTACGGATGACCGGTGAAAGGCGACGGTTTTACGGTCACATTTGAAACGAAGCTGGCGATTGGGAGTGGGTCAACGGTTCAAGTCGAACAATCGAGGGACATGCCTGGTATGGAATAATATTAGGAACGGGCGAGAAACAATCACTCGAGCGTCTGGGATGAACTGAAACAAACCCTGCCACCTAGGTTCATAGGAAACGGAAAAGACTTCTATTTTCAATTATTGGTCCCCGCTCCAACACAAGCCCGACGCAGCCCTGCAGAGCAGCGATTGAATTTCCGTCAAAAGTAATTTGAAAAATGGTACGAATAATCCACCCTAGAGGATCAGTTTTAACGCTGTAAATCTTACACACGCCGAATGTAATCAGCCCAAATAGGCCAGGAGAATCTGATTGCATTAAGAAAGATTGGAGGTGATTAGGGAAGGATTACTCTTTAAAATTAAAAATCACAAATGAAGAGTCGGCCAAAAACGTTACCGACAGCTGAAGGATGTGTATCTCCCCGTTGGGATAGATCATAATAAACCCCTACAGTTTGGCCGTCGTAGAGCAGTACATCCAAGGTGTGGGGAACGAATCAGTCCGTTAAATTAGAACCCATTTCAATCTGAAAAAACAGTCCATTAAACAGCTTATTCCGAACATCATTTCAAGTTCACTAATGGCATGAATTATGTTCCATCCCCACTCCACAAACCACAGGTTTTCGGTCCGATGGTATTTCGCAATCGTATCCCAGAAAGTTACCAAACTTTTCCGCCAGTTGAAGAGTAGCGTAAACACTACCGCCGAGCCGAAGCCAACGCAAGGGAATAAAATTCTTCCCAATTAATTAACCACAGCAAACAATCTGATTCCACCCCTTCCTACGTCGCCCAGTCATTATATTCGTTGATGGGAGTAGATACCGACGCAGCACACGAGTATTGGTACATTCAAATTTTACCCTCGCGTTGTTTGCTTTCTTATGTTTATTTGTTGATGCCCCGTGACCAGACCAGAACGGCACAATTTTCCATTTCGCTGAATGAGCAAGCGAAGCTGAACGTTGCTGAAATACAATCCGATCCTAATTCGCCAGGCAACCCAAAAGGGAACCTATGCGAACGTGTGAGAGAAGGTGATCATCTGTGTGCACTTGCCCGGCGGGAAATGGAGATTTCTTTTTCCTATTTGCACCAACAAGATGTTCCGAGCTGCGCTGTTCT
Organism: Anopheles plumbeus; assembly: GCA_034621735.1. Taxonomy (NCBI): domain Eukaryota; kingdom Metazoa; phylum Arthropoda; class Insecta; order Diptera; family Culicidae; genus Anopheles; species Anopheles plumbeus. The sequence goes on from JAOEFI010000006.1 coordinate 21,257,174, forward strand.
TGAATCGATCTTCTGACAAGTGGACGATGAAAGCGGGCGCCGCAGTTGTTGATGCGTGTTTGTTTTCGTAGAAGCAAAACAACTCATCCATCGCCGCTGGCCAGCCGCGCTTGGTGCACGGTGAATGATGGGGGCGTTTGGGATATTGTAAATATTACACTATTCCGAGGATTACATTCACCAGAACCACGGATTATTGTTCAACCTCAAGTTTCTACTGCGACTGCGAGTGTTTAGAAGGTAATTTAGTCCGCTTTATGGCTCACCTCAACCTCGCCGATGTCGATGACGTAAAAGTTGTCCCCCTCGTCACCCTGCTGGATGATCGGTTCGGCCGGCAGGAAGTTGCAGGGGAACATCGCGTCGAAGATGTCCGACCGCTCGTTCTCGTCCAGGTGCGAAAAGAGGACATTCTTCGCGATCGCCTTCGAGAGCGCGGCCATCGTCTTGTAGTCCTTCGGCACCACCTTCTTCACGTAGCTGGTCGCGTCCTCCTCGGTGACCGGCTCCGCCGAGATGCCGCCGCGGCGCCGCACCGGAGGCGCCGTCGTTTGTGGCATCGGGCTCAGGTCATCGAGGTCGTCCGGCGTGACCGCTTTGCTCGCGTCCAGCTTTGCCTGTTCCTGTAAAAAAAGAAAGAAATGGTGTTGCATTACTTCTCCATGTAATCATAGTCGTTTTATTGCGGACTGAAGAGGCACTCTCTATTGCCACTTTATGATCCTCGTTCCTACAGCGAAGTGATACCAAATCGTCTTGAAACATCATTTTGGAGCACCCGCCTAGGATGTTTTATTGCCTATGCTCTACCGCAATTTGCGACCCATTGGTATCGTCGTCCAATGCGGCTGCTACTATCATCATCTCCGGAAACTGCTTCCTTGAATTGGCCGCGAAAATCGCCTGTTTCTACTCATTCCGCTTGATTTCTTCTATTCTGATTACAGTTGATTGTGAAAGGTGAATCGTGTGGTAAAGGTCACTGTAAGAAGCTTACAGTATGAAGGTACTCTGGGTACCGAAGCTAAAAAGCAGAGTTTGCCTTTCTTCTTGTTTCACTAATCGTTTTCGAATTTCCACTTATTAACGGAACGATAGACATAAACAATAGAAGAATTCGATTGAAAATGGTCGATATATTCAATTGCTTCCTTTACTTCTGCGTTTTCGCCTGCTCTGAATCAACAGCCCCAAGCGCAGAGGAACGCTGTTGTGGCAACCTTGACACGTGGCCTTTACTTGCACAGGAAGCGTGTGAAAACGATTTAATGCGGTGAGAAAATGCGGTTCCTAAATGTATCACTTTCTCGCCCCTAATGTATTCCCATCTAGCGTTCAGCTTGATCTGGCGTTTGCGTGATTGGGCGTAATATTGGCGAGGAAAATCGGTTGGTGGTTTTTCCAACCGTTGAAGGAGGAGGAAGCTCACGGCACAGTTTGGGGGTGGTGTTAATTTCTGAATTGAAGTCTTATTTTTAGAACCCTAATTATTCCACTCTTAACTGCCGTATTTTTTTTTTATAACACTGTTTCATTCACTGTAATTTGGATTGTTTATCATGTCCTTCTTTAGTTCTTCGTTAGCTGAAACGTATATATCATTTCTTGAAGATTGAATACCTTCTTAACGAACGATAATGCGTAACGAGCCGGAAATAATGTAAATTGAATGCAGTCATAAGACAATAACGAACGTTCCAGATTCGGCTCAATTTTTTAAACGAGCCAAGTCTGCACGAGGTTCAAGTCGTTGGAGAGGGCTAGAGGTTGTTTTGAAGCACCAAGCTTATCGAAATATGAAAAAAAAGCAACAGTAGATGTAAATATTGTCTTTTCTCGTCGTCGCCGCTTGTATAGCGCACGAAAGTGAAATCAGATATTGTCATATTTATTAAAGCCCCACAGCCACAAGACGAAGATCTTTTCAAGAGAAAGAGAACCAAATTGAAAGCAACGTAATCGAAAAAGAAAATCGAACCTTCCACAGGATACACATTTCGTGGAGCAACCAAAACTCCTCCTCCTTACGTGCGCAATACGTTTGCCCTTACGTATATCCTGAAAGTAAGCCACACTTGTAGACATGGAAAACAGATGTCTCTCACATTGGTATTTTATCCCCTCGGCAACTACCGTCTCGTACTGCGATAATCAATAATCCACTTTTCACCGGAATACTTTTCTCCGGCCCGGCAGCGAAGACAACATCCGACAGAGACTGCTGACAGTCGTGCGACGCAACATTTCATCCGGGCGCGATCTGAATATCACTAATTAACACGTTACATTTGCAACGTCCGACATTAATTACTGAAAACCCCCGGCCGGCTCGGGTGTCGGCATGCTGGTAACGATCTTTCGTGCCGCATCTTCTCCTGCTCGTGGAATGCCTCCGACAAAGAGTGTTACAAAGGGGAAGGATACCCCATTTCTAGTGGAATTTCACTTCGACACCAAACGTGCGGCAAGACACCAGCCACACACCCAACAAACAAGCCGGTCGCATGATATATTCAGGCCGCCCTTCTATTATTCAACGGATTTCCTTTTTGCAGGAACCATTCTGCCCATCTAACATTTCGCATGTAAACAAAAAAAAAACACCTTAGCAGAATTGTGGTTGTAGAAAAAGAAACGTTTCTCTACCCAACCCAGAGCCGATGGGAAAACGTTGGGTACACTGCTTGAACAACGGCAGAAAAACGTCTACTTTACTTTAATGGCAAGCCATTTGGATGGCTGTTGGAAAAATAAGACAGCACTCCTTTTCCACACTTGCTCTTACTTGTTGCTGGCTCACAAAATCACCGTAACTGCTCGGCATCTGTTTTAGAATCATCACGGCGGAAGCAAAGCACCAGCCATAAGCAGACCAGGCAGCATCTGCGTGTCGTTTCGAGCGAGCGCTTTTCCGCCCACCAGAGGGAGTGCGTCTGCATAACAAATGAGCAAATTTAGGCAATTCACGTTCAGCGTTCACTGCTAATACATAAAGGGCTCATATTCCGGCTGCAGGGCTGGCTATATGCAAGGAACAGTCTCTGGAACCCACTCGTTGCGGCATGATTCAGGCGGTGCTAAACCAGCTTCTGACGTCAGAGTTCATACCGCACATACTTTCGAGGCGTACGATCTCACCGGTAGACGGTAATGTCTGGAGGATACCTTTGTGCATAACATATTTTATCACGATGTGTTCATAAATCATTCGAGCGCAATCAATCACAGGACCCTTAACATATACGATACATATATAAAAATGTATATGTTTTTAAAGCAAGCACTAAAAACCAGATTAGTTCCACAAGCAACGTAAAGATTTACAAACAGCCGTTCGTAGATAACTTCAACCTACCACCGACACCTACTTATTTCACCCAAATGCCCAAAACAACGACAAGGATCAACCAGCGGACCTCTGGAGGTGGTTAAAATTCTTCGAATTGGCAACGGAAATGTAATACTTCAAAACAGGAAATGAATTCCGTCAAACTTTTTGCTCGCGATGATGGATGGTACCACCCGCGTACAACCGCTTGATGATTTATGGCTTTGTGCATTTTTACACCGTGGCTTAATTTAAAATGGGTTCGAAGAGCAAACCTCCTAAATAAGCACTCAAGTATTCATATTGGAACAATGTAGCCAGCCTCGTCACCATATCCTCGTTTCCAACTCCCAGTCGATAAATTAGCAGATGTCAGTTGCGTGAAAGAATCGCACAAATCATAACACTCCGCCAAAGGAAGAAAGTTTGCCAAAAAGGAGTGGAACAAAGAGCGGGGTGGGTGGGGCCAGTATGTAGGACGACGTGACACATTGAGCTGATCTGGCATACGTCATGGGAGGGGTATGATAAACCTCGCTAGCAGATTTGGGGAGGACGGGCTCGTGTGGGCGACGGATCAGCGAAACCCGCCGGCAAGAGGAGCCGGATGTGTAACAAGTGTGTGCCCTCCCCCCCCCTGAACTGCGGACTGAAAAAGGAGCAAGAAAGATACAAGTTTTCGAAAACAACGCCTGGCGAATCTTCGTGCTGTTGACGGCGACGTCGTCATTCATTACTCAATCACGCCCCCAGTGTATCACTTGTCAAAGTTTTGATTCATCGTCCGCTCATTCGTCGAGGGCGCCTCGTTTGCCTTGAGCATCCTCGCGCTACTCGCGACATGACGTCCTAACAAGACGCGAAACATGCCGTTGCTCTACATGCAGTAACGAATGCATGCCAAATTGGAAGATAAGAGGAAAGCTAAACAAATTTCCTTATGCTACAACGCCCACGTCTGCGGGACGCTTTCTCGTAATCTTTTTTTTACACAAACGACGGTTCTTCGAAACCATGATGGATTGCCCAACTTCCAGTCTGTGCCACAAAACCAGACGATCCCATGCAGGAGTTGTTGCGCTTTTTGTGACCTACTGAGAGCGCAAAATTAATCAAATTCTTTAATGCTGTAACTCATCGGCAGATGAGTAACTTGGAGCTTCTACAAATGTTCAATCACAGTCAGTAACATCCACCTTGTAACACGACTATCTTTCTGGTCTTTCAACGGAAATCGACTAAAATATTATATAACCTCTGTAGGCTTTTAGTAGTAAATTAGTACACACACACACACACACGCAAATGAAGTTCCCATCCAAATGAGCTCATCTGCACAAACACCACTATTTACCCTTATGATTTAGCTGTTGTTCTAACTTCTCTCTGTCTCTCTCGCTCGTAAAACGTTATTTATTGAACCCCCGAGGGAAGAAACAACATTAGCTGGCGGAGCAAGAACAACTCATCGCACTCGCTATATAAGTAACCGGGGGCAGGAACAAAGTGGCCACATTCAAAGGACACAGACCACACTTTCTCCAACCGGCCTAAAACCTTCGCTCCTTCTCCGGGTTTTACCGGTCGGCGCGCAGGAATGTTTATTTTTACCTACCCTGTCGAATGGCCGTCGCGAAATGGAATAAAAGTAAGTTCATTACACGACCAGCGCGAGTTATTAAAATGTAAGTATAACGGCCTATATTTAGGACGGCAACGTTTACGCCTTTGCAGCAAGCAGAAGGTAGCGCTGACTGGTGTATCTGGCAACACGAGCTGTCCACAAGACGGCCCCGAAGAATGTGTGTGCGCGTACCGCGAAACACAATCCAAGATGACAGTAAGTGGTACACTCGGGGCAAGTGTGAAGTATCGCAAGGAATGTCTTGAAACGTCTGCAGTGACACCAGTTGGTACCCGGTTTAACTTTAGTTAAGCAAATCGAAAAGGTGACATTCGCGAATTTTGTTAACGAAACATTTCATATTTCTATACAACCATTCAAACAGGGCACGGCCGTGAAATGATGGAGTACGCGATTCTTAGATCTTATTCCATTTTCCATTTTACACACACACACACATTAAACTACGAATATCTAATATCAAAGTGCGGTCTTTGCTTTATTGCCCCTGGATAAACGCTGACTCGATTCAGCGGCAACGGGGGATAAATATCGCGTAGCTATGATGTAACCGCCATCGGAAGATGGGAAAACGATGCTAATGCTTTGAGAAACCGTCTAAAGTTTCTTCACATCAAAAACCACAAAAGGGGGTTCTCCTTCCTATCGTGTTGAGGACCTGCTTTCGGTCTCGTTGAGGATTTTCTTGGACTGTCACTTTGCAATAGTGAGCAACGCCCACTCTGGCAACACATGCAAATGAGTTCGTAATGTTAAAGCTTGTTATAACTAAAAATATGTTTATCAATAGTTTTTAAGTTGCACGATCTAATTTTAATTTAGCAGTTTGAACATAAACATTTTAATTAAATCGCAGCATAATATAATCATTTTCCATCTCATCTGATAGAGGTCAGGTCGCACGACTGTTCTTCGTGTATGGAGCATTTAATTGAATCAATTGATTTCTTACAGGGATGACTGCCCTCACCGTACCGGGTAGATATGCCGACAACAATGCTACCAACCGTTTACGATACGTTTTGGGGGTACGGTGCAGGCAAACGGCCTGCTAAGTGATGCGACACACATATTCCCGAGGATGTGGACATAAACGTGAATGGGAAGCCCATTATCGCCGCTTCCTTTACGACGGCGGGCGGCTTCCGGAACAAACTAATTGTCGGTAAGTGATTAAAATATTTGTTCATAGTGAGACATCGGGGAAGACATAAATGGGGAAGTTCGCCCATCGTCGTTGGAGCTCCCAGCACCGCCCCTACGAAACACCATCCCCAGCAGGGACGGATAATGGTTCCAAATGGCTCGGATGAACTATTTTTAGCCCCTTTAGGGTCAACGACGACGACAGCGCGTTCAACAATGGGGAGCTGGCTGAATGAACGCGCGACATAAATGAACTAGTGTCGCGTGCTGGCTCGTCTTCTTCTTTGTGCCGGCCGCCAACGAAAACCTTCCTCCGCTCTCCCTCCCAGAAGACGCCCGTAAAAACGATCAAATTATAATGTTAATGGCTTTCCACCCACCCATTGGCGTCATCGTGACCTGTTGGTTTGGTTTAAATAGTCAACCCCCGTCCGTTTGGCCGAACGTTCCTTAGTGTCTCTCCAGTTTGTGCGATGCTAGGAACAACAAGGTTCTTCCGGCCCAGTAGTGTCTCCGATTGCTTGGTAGGAGTCCAAACCCAAAATACGGCGTGGCAACTTTCATCGCTACGTATCGCGAGAAGAGATAAGTTGTTATTCCAACATGATTCATCGCTACCGTTTGCTACAAAAACCACCTGTTTCCTTCGATTCCCTTGTACCTCACAAACATACTTTCAACACCGATAAAATGGCGAAAAACTACGTGAAATAAACAACTAAAATAAAACATTCCACTGGAGGTGCCGAAAATAATCTCTACGTTGATGAACGGGGTAGGAGCACAACACTTCCATCTACAGTGTTGTTGTCTTGGCCCGAACAGAAATGGAAGTAGAAGCAGAGCATATATGGAGCATGATGATCATTAATTCAAATTAAACCCGTCAGTCGTCGGAGTGTAAGACAGCCAACGAGCAGCGACACAGGGAAGATCCGAAAGAAATCTCTTAACCGAAAATAACAATCGTGTCTGGTTGATACCATACAAACTGTCCCACGTAAAATTAATAAAACAATAGCTGATGTTGATCAGCTAGAGACACGAAAAAAAAATATATCTGCAAGCGTGTTGACCCGAACCGACCTGAAAATAGGATTCCTTCGATAATGTTTCGCCATCTTGAGATTCGTTATTGAAACGACCTCCTCCCTGTTCTACGCTTCATCACACCCACAGCACCACTATCGCAGTGGGGTGGGGGATGCAATTGAAGCTAATTTATGACCGCTGGTAAACAAAGTATCAAGTAGACAAGGACAGAAACAACACACTTCGCTGCGATGCTTGTTGCACACGTGGAACTCAAGCTTCAATAGGACGAACCGCAATGCAATAGTTGGTTGTGAAACATACACGATTAGATCTGTTTACTACTTGTTTAATATGTGGTCATATTACGCATCTTCGTTAAGGCGAACTATGTATAAGCGAACTACGAACTTAACGTATAGAACACAATCTTATTTTCTTCTTTCTTTGGACATCTAGAACAAACCCTACCGGTGTCTGTTTAATTGATATTTCATGTCTAGTAACGCTTTCTTTACACTTCTCTACCACTGTCATTGTGTAAACACAGTAAGAGTCGCCAGGCGCTCGCTCGTTTACCCTCTGAAGTAACATCTAAATATTGTTTTTTTTTTCTAGAGGTAAGCACGCTAGCAGGACCGCCACCATTCTTCTGACAGCTGAAAACAGCTGACAACGGCGGGGCGGAAGGATGTTTGTACACGCGGAAGGAGGCCGAATTCGAAACGCATGTTAGGGGTGAAAAGAAAATCCAACTCACGGACAGCTAGCTGCCCGGGTGTACCTCCATTTGTCCACGTCAAGCCCATCACTATCGGGCCGGACAGGCAGCGTGAAATGCTCCAAACAAACCGAAGGAAACCCAACCGCAGCAGCAACAAACCCATAGAAAAATGTAAGCCTGAACTAAAAATACACCACACCGGTCGAGAAAAATCGAGAACTTCACAATGGCCAGAGACAGGTTTCCGAACATACTTGGGGGCAGGAAAACCAATTCCATCCATTGAAGTTGGTTCGATTTGGATCAACGGGTTTTTTTTTTTTCATTTGTTACGGAGATGTTGTGCAATGCTCGGCTCTAAAGAGCACACAATAGACGATTAGGAGGATGATAATCTTATTATCATAAAGATGGCATACGCGTTTGATTCATATTGGGAGCTGTCCGATTGGCGAACAGTTTTCCAAGGAAAGAAGAAAGATAAACCCCAGAACTAACAGCAAAGCTTAGGGACAGCATTCATCTCACCGAAGCTGTCCAAACCGTTTACTTTTCCTCTAAGACATGTTGTCATATAATAAATCCAGTGAGCGGTACGTTTGTACGCGCTCAGGCCCTTTTATGCGCTTCTTGGAAGGCCTTCATCGCATATTTGATTTTCACCATCACCACAACTGTTCCTGCTTACTCAATGCGAAGTGAAGGTACCGAGAGATTGAAAGAATTTTTGGCATCGTGCCAACGGCGATCGAGAACTGTGAGATTCGTGCATCTGTTACCCCCCTGTCAGACGCGTCGCCTGACTCCGAAGCCGACCCGAAACGGGCGAACGAAGCAGAACTAGAAGTCGAGCATGGAAAGTTTTCCTATTTATGACACACTTAATCAATCGATGAGGTGTCCCTCGGCCCAAAAATTTCCTTCGCGTACCACTAACCAGGCGCCTCCATCGCTATCAGCGTTATCAAATTAGACGGGACCGGGGTTCACAGCATCGACGTCATACTAATTAATGTACCGGCCTTTTGCTTAAAAGGTTACTTAATATAATCAAACCACCGGCAAGCGGTCTGAGTTTTTGGGCCGCTAACCTCGCTCATTGTAGGACAGATGAACTACGGGGAACTAACGACACACGTCTTCAGATCTTTGGCTTCAGAAGAACACAGCGCACAGCACTCAATGCAGGAAAACTTCTTCGAATGGATCTAAGGAGAAGCGTATACCATATATATTCTCCCGATTCACAACGTAATTACTTCCAGAACTGTAGGAAACAACACTTCACTGTAGACACTGGAAAAGATAGTCGCCCTTTCCTGCACACAGATGCACGGGAAATGGATCGGATTCACGATCGTCCACTGTGGTTTTTCCAAACGTGGGATACACAGCACACCTGAACCGACGGAACGTGAACGTCGACTGTGGGATCCAATTTTCCTTGATATACTAATTTCCAAGTATTGCGCTCACACTCTCAACAAAAGGGAACGTATATATATTTTTAGAACATACTCCTTCGTTGGACGATCGGTACACCGACAGCAAGCTCTTGCCGATCTGTAAGAGCTCTCTTAAAATTTGCCGAAAGAACGAATTCCTTCTCAAGACGAATATTACCGCCTGCTACGAAAAAGGGGAGGTGAAGAGAAACAAAAACCGTTGAACACTAACGCTTGGCTCACTTGGGGGTTCATGAGGATCGATTCTTCGGTGCCATACACTAGATCAATTACCGCTAAAATAACATAAACGAACACACAATCAACTCTTCCACTTCATCGGAAGATTTATGGGAGATTTACTGCTTGCTAATGATCCGACAACGTTGAATCATTTTACGATCCGCACCGCAAAACCGCAACATTCCCGAATGGACTTTTATATCTTCCGACCTGGCGATGGTCTGGAGGTGAAAATAACAACACACTGACGAACACAACTGAGCACGCTCGGGGAATGATCGAGCGGAGTGCACAAAAATGGATGTCTCTGCCACAGTATTCACCTGTCGCTTCACCAGCAGGCCATTTGTTGGGCACAAATCACTTGCTTGAGAGTTTCGCGAACCAAAAACACCAAAGAAGAAGCATCCCTCAGTAATCCCTTTAATTTGTGCTGACGATCTGCCGCAAAGGAATTCCGAACGGGTTCCAATTAAAACATCACTCGATTCCAACTTTTGGCCAGTGCGATGGCGACGAAGCACCGGAGAAACGCTACGGACATAATAAGTGTGACGATCTTTCAATTTTCCACCATTTGCATACGGGAAACAAGCGAACGGGTTGAACCGCACCGGACCGGATAGATCGAAAGAGGACTGTAGACGGAGCACTAATTGAATTTATGCCAATTGGTGCATTTCCGGCTCTAAGCTGCAGTTCCGCCTGCGTAATCCCGTCAGATGGACGAGCAGGAAGTACGAAACTAGAAGGGTATGACACAAACTTGCTTCCTACGTCCGAAAACGGTTCTGGCGGATGAAAAGTTTGGTGAGTCACTATATCCACTGTCTCCTAACAATTAGAACACTTGATCTCAATAACACTCTAGAGGACAAACCAACGAAATTCTACACATCAAAAGCCACTGCTCCGAGCGTCAGGACACAAACGCTTTCCCCTCGAGAGGACTTGCGAGTTCAAAGTTGGCAAACGTTCTTGCCGGCCAAGATCCGTTCAAGGTACGCGTCAATCTACGACTGAGCCAGTGTTCGGTTTGCGCCAGATGCCAGATGCGACGCTTGGCGCGCGACTACCATCGCAATTGTAGCTGCGCTAGTGTGTCGTGCCACTGGCAGACACAACTACATCGACGGTGTAACGACCAACAAACAACGTTACGTTCCCTGTTTTGGTCGACATAATCCTCCGTCGACGTCTGCGACTAATTCCATCAAGTTAGTATACTTCGTTCGTACGTCGAAAAAATCGATGTGTTGGTGTGTCTGTGTGTGTATGTGGGCATGTGTGTGTGCTCTCAAGTCAACAGCGTGTGTCAACACAATGGTAGGGGTGGTGAACGGTTGTCTAGTCTGTGCTGCTGGTCGTCGTGTAGTGCTCAAGAAGTAACATCTTGAGAGGGTCTTCCCGCCTCGACTATCTCTAATCTCATCCCTACCTCGACATTGTGCATTGTGTGTCACAAAGATAAGTGGGGAGACATCGCTGTTGTTTACAACTAGCACGCCTCTATCTCGGACGCATTGCTCATCGCCTATGAGGCGATAAGTAAGAGGACAACAAAATCGAGCGGCTAATAATTGGGGCACAAAATTCATTTCGTATTTGTTAAACCTGTAAAAACCTGTGTGGGCCGGCCCATGAAATCCAGAACAGATGCAACATCCCTCCCTTTTGAAAAAAAACCTTCCATTCGGCCGCTAGTCCCGGAGTAACGGGTTCGACGTGTCAGGCTGAAGCTGTCCTATCTAAAGGCGCCGGCATTGTTAATTGAACCGCGCCAAATTAGTTCAGCAGGCAGTCGAGCAGGCTAGCCGGCAAACAGGCGTCCATAACGCGTCCCATTAATTCAGGCGTCCCCATTAGTTCAACCGGAACAAATTTATAGCTTCTCCCGACTGACACTCAAGAGACCCGGTCGGCTGGAAGCCATTAGGGGGACGGAGCTCGAATGCAAGCAATAAGCACTTTTCAGTGGAAGGTGTGTTTCTATGGAACATTGCCGCATTTAAATTTGTGATCGTATATTGTTTATTGCGAAATTGTCAGCTATTGAAAATAAATTGAAAAAGCCATTCGAGAAAAGAGCAGATGGTAAACCCTTCCCGTTTGGCAAGGTCATATTTGGCCGGAGGAAATTTATCGTAGGGCAGCGAATAAAGTCAGGCCCATCGGCGACAGCTGTCAATAAAGAAACGATGCAGATATTTGATGGCTTTTCGACGCTACCGAATGCGTTCACTCGATTTCGTAGCAGACATCACAGCGATTGTTCGATATGTCATATGTTTGGATGGAAAAACTCAACGGGAAATTGATGAGAATACAATCATCACCAGTCACAACAGCTGGGGTGGAGAAACGGAGCAAAACGAAGATCCAAATACCTCCAAAACTCGCCGATGGAGTTGACGTTATCTGCCGCGCCGAATGACGCCCTCCGGCGAACGACGATTGAACGCGAAATGGCGCCAGCCGGATGGGCCGAAGTTATACTTATGAATTCATCCCATCCGTTTCACCATATTTTCACCATACCTCTTGTGTTTCCTCAGTCCGTTTTTTCGTCCATTTTTGGAAGGATAAAAGGAAATCCGGCATGTGCCGAAGAGCTGCTTATCACGATAAGGACGATGGTGGTGGGGTGGCGATAATGATGATGGGCGGAAATGTGTAGCTTCGGAAATGGGCCGGAAAGAAGTGTCTACCACCGCCGCCGGCGTGCACTGGAAGCGATTCGATTGTTGATGATTCCCGGGGCCAGAGAAGCTGAACGGAAGCACCAACAACACGAAGGATTGGCGGGTGGACGAACGAGTGTACGAAAATTGTCGATTGATTGCAAGGCCGCCAACATCATCAACACTAGTGACACAATATTGCTCCACTGATTTCATTCGAATTAATAAACCATGTTCCGGAAAGAGGAAATGGAAACAAAACGAGGTTCAGATACAATCCACTAGCACAAACGTGATTGAAGCTTGAAGTTGTACAACCCGTGGAAATTATAATGGGAAGGAATTCAAATTCATGAACAAAATCGGCGAGAAGATATCATACATACCAAATCGTAAAGTACTTAAAAAAAGAGGTACTTTTGTTCAAAATACATCGTTCACGCCAGCTCCACGAAACTGTTTCCGAAACAACTTGCCTTACAGTTGGATCCGGATGACAACCTTTGGTTAACATTTTTGGTAGCTTGCAAAATATTTCCTCCCTCCACGCGAACCAGTACTTACCTATAAAGCAAAGAGACAACAAACCGAGAAAAAAATCATTATTAAAAATACAGGCGCACAAGTTGATCGATAGCATGTTGCAAACAATCATGAATACCCTTCCCACAAACGATAAAACTACCCGCAGTAAAACTGAAATTTTTCATGAAACAAAAAAAACCACATTCGGTGATGATAATGGAAAACAGTGTCCATGGAACTAGGAGTTGCCATTACATACAACGACAGTATGCAAGAGCTGTCAATCGGGAAATATTACATTTCTTACTTACCAATGGCAAAGTCAACATGGTTGGATTCTCTTTTATGCGGTGACTTTATAGAATGTGATTTCAATGTTTCACTTTTCGCGCACAACCACCACTACTTCCAAGGACGATGTCTTTCCCCAACGTTGGAGGGGACAACACTTCAACTCAACAGGAGCTCTCGCTCTATCTCAGCGATAAGTTTGCTCTTTGTATGTTTTAGTTTTTATTTCACACGATGCAACCCAATGCAATTCCAATTAGCAGAAACAGTGTTCAGAAAAAAAGAGTCCCTTATGACGTTTCCGCTGCACAGTAATTAAAGGGGTGGAATTGAAAAAAACGAGGACAAATTAAAGTGTGCATAAAATACCCATTTTTAGCACACTTTCCGAGAGTTAATTATGGCTGATACGGAGAGAGAAAAGTGCTTCAAAAACTCACAGTAGGAAAATTAATTGTCATTCATTTATCATGCGACGCTCGCGGTCGGGCATAGTAACACCACGGTCGCAACATGCTGATGAATAAATAGTTTCCTCAACTCGGGTGTAACAAGAGACAAATCAAAATGCTCCAACGGATCGCCGAGGGGAAAACCGGCAGACAAAGCGGAGACCAACTCAAACGGAAATAGTAACCAGGTGGTGGCAAATACCCCGCGGGCGATTCGGAAAAAGCAATCTACCAAGGAAGCAACATTTCAATTTCACAGCCGGTCGCCGACGATATGGCGGTCTAATTTTTCATCATCAACTTACTCTCTCTCAAGCTCCAAGCTCTCTCGCGGACTATAAGAAATGTCACGTCCCTTAACGAATACGAAGTGAATTATTCGCCACCAGCGAAAAACAGAACACTACGAGTCAAATGCGATTACATGAGCGATTATTTCTTCGGCCTTTTTATTTGATTGAAGAAATCGTAACTAACAATTTTTTTTCTACGCTGCACTCGTGCAATGTATTTAGGGCTCCCCAAGATAATGGAAACGAATTGGAAAAAGGATCTTTGGATCGTGACTATTGGAACAAATCCAGGCATGCTGGTGCTTGTATGTATGATTCGGTGAAGGATTGGCTTCAAACCAGGTAACAGTTCTATCTGTTATGCAACGTTGAGAGTGCTGACAAACTTTTTTTTAAACTGATGGTGAATCCAAGGTTTGGACAAAGTCTAGTTATCGTCGTCAAATGAAACTTTGCGCGAAAGGTATGAATTGAATTGAGTCGGCTGACAAAAATATTCGTCATGTTCATTCATCGATCAATCGCAATCCAATCGATTGACCCGCAAAGATTTCATCCTCATCATTGTACTACGATCAACGCGAAAGAAAGGCTATTCAATCATTTCATGTGATGGACAGAGTGATTGGACATCATCACCTCGTCATTCTGTTTTTCCCATCGATGTTAGCCTCTTTTTCAATCGTTGAATCAATCAAGTTGTTTCCTGTTTTTCTTCTGTGCCTTCAAGCAACTGAAAACATTCCTATGAAAGTGTTCAATAAAAACCTTTCTTTCCTTATTACTACAGCAACATCTATCCAAGATATATACTTCGCATTACATCATCGTACTCCCATATATTCTATTGGGAATCATATAAACTTTGTACGATGGAAGTTGGGAAAGTTTGTATTGTTTCTATCCAAACACCGAATACATGAAATTTAGCACATGCACAAGCATATAACGAAATAACAACCAAGTGGGGGAGAGAATATTGTCTAACGTGCGAGAAACAGCAATGTGAAAATCGATTTTCTCGTTTAGATCCGATTAAAGTGAACCTATTTTCCCTCCATTCCATTACTTTATCAACCGCTCCCTGCACGCACGATCATGCAGCTTTGTGGAGCAGCTCGACGGACAGCAAGCTTCATGCGATCGTGTATGTTTTTCTATCCTTCATTCCGCCATTCCACAAACGAATGAACGAGCTGAATACTACAGTAGATGAAGCTACAAATACTCGTAGGCGAACATACTTTCCCTGTGCACACGCATACATCTGTTTTCGGGCGGCGGAGTGAGACTTATCCTGTCAGTGGCAGCTGTTCCACATGGCCACAGTGTTCGCAGCGTGCAAAGTCCTTTCTTTCTTCCGCTTCCTCGTCCATCTGATTCGATGGCCACGGGAAGAGAAAACCGTTGCGAATTAAATAAGTGTGACAGGAGGGTAAACGGTGAGTGGCGGTTGAGCGGCAGGCAGCGAGAGTCAACCAACCACGATAAAACACACTGACACGATTATGCACTTTCAGCATCCGGCGAGAAAGGAGATCGAGGTCGGAAAATGGTTTGGTTTGCCACCACAAGCTTCCCTCCGTCGCGCGTGCTCGGAAATAGTTGAATTGTGCACAATGCGCTCACAGGAACAATGGTTGCCGGTGATGGCGATGATGAGCCATCTTTGCAAGTACTCGAGGACCCTCGATGCAGGCGTAGAAACACACCCTTTAGCTCCCGGCGTGGGTTCACCCCATACCAAGGACACTATAGGCACTTTTAGAAACAGACTCTTGCACTCTGATATCCTGCAACGAAAAGTGCATTCATAACTCGTAGGTCGTAGCTTCAAGATATGAAATGACTTAAGGCGTTTATAGTTCATCAAGCAAATTGTAACTAGATTATTATTATTCGTCTGTTCTATTCTTTCATTTGGAAATGTGTCACGCTTCTCTTATTTTTTTTTCTGTCTTCCACTGTATTGAAGTTTATAATTCGCCTCTGCTCCCTCTACTTGCCGAGGTTACAAAATGGAAGCGCCCGATCGGAAGTAATAAAAATGAAACGTGAATCCGCTCAAACCAATTCTCTATCGTTCAAGTTCAACCATTCTTTTATCGTTTGACCTACTTTTTCACTGCCCGATAAAATTCCACTTTTCTTGTATGTTTAGTATTACCATTTCGTCTGCAAGAAGCAATCCTGGTATTTCTTCTTCGTACCCATCCCACAAAACCGAAACAAATAACAAATGCAAGCGCCGTCGTCAGAATCATGGCGCCACTCGTTGTGGCGTTGTGTCTTCAGATGACAACTTTTCAATGCCTCACAGTTTTTCCACCAGAGCGCCATAGAGGCCAGCTTTTTGATTGGATGCGTGCACCATCGTATCATAGCAATTTGATTTTGGATCAACAATGTCCAAATCCCATCTCTACGAGCAAAAAGAACAAACATTACAGAAGAGCGATGAATGTAATGGTAAATGCATAGAGGCAAAAAAGAAGGGATAAGCCTCCCTCGATACGCCGTTGTCGCAAATACGAGGTCTTTCCACAAACAGGCAGAATGAATTTAAGTACGTTCACCTACCCTACAATTGTAACGAAACTGGTCGGAACATTAGCATAAGGAATGAAGTTTATCATTGATAGGTTTTCTGTAGATTTGCGTGGGTAGATTTTCAACCGGCAATGGAATCTATTGTTGCTGTGTTATTAGCATAAATATTGAAACACATTACCACCCAGGGAAAAAACGCCATTGGCCATCACAAAGCAAAAGGGAAACGTATCAATAAGAGATGACAAATGGGGCGAATACACATTGTCGCCAATGATATCGAGTTTATATTTTCCGCATCATTCGACATCTATTGATAGCTGTTGAACGAACATAAATCTGCCGGTTACAGAGGAGTTATTATACCCCACGGAAAATCAGGGAGGGCGCCACTATCCACTCGAACTGATACAGCTAGGCAAAATCCACATGTATGTTTCATATATGGACGGATTAGGTGTTTGTAAAGGAAATGTTTTGTATCAAAATTGGTTCCGGTAAATCTTTTTACAAAAAGAAACTTTTATCGGTATTACGATAAAACCAGAATGCCATGACCGACCAGGCGTCTCCATCGCAACTATGACCACGTTGCGAGAACTAAGCAACAGTAGCTGCTACCATTATTTTCTAACACTACCATCAGAAACCGATTAACTGCCCCACGAAACCGTAAAGAAAACGTTTCATCTATTTTTTATGACCTTAATACATCATATCGACGTTCTCGTGCACGTGTCGATGTCGCGATACGACGATAAATGAATGCAACAGATGTACATTTTCCCACGAATCCTGTTAAAAAAAAAATCATCCCTTACCACCTATGTTCTTGGTACGTTAGTATGTGTGCAAATAAGTCGCTTATTAGAATTGCTTGTTGTAAAAATGATCGATATTGAAACAAGGTTTTTTTGCACCGTTTCAACCGCAAAAGTTACCATAACTTCTTGGAAGCAAGCTTTTGGAAGGAAAAAGGAGCATAACGGTTGTATTTATTAGACACACACACATCGGAAAGTCAATGAATCACCTCCTCTCTTGAACGGGAGTGACAGTGACGTAAAACCAAACAAACAACACCATGGGTCCAACACCGAGAGAATGGGTCTAGTCTTCATTCTGTGTACCACTAGAAGATATTCGTCTTTCTTTTCAACTCGTCACGGTCTCAGCGACACAAAGCAAACAATCCTAGCTATCTCTTCGCAGGGCGCGTGAATTAATCCGAAATTCTCGAGATACGAGACAAGATACAGGCAAAAAAAGCCTGAATGACAGGCGATGATGTACGACGATATAAACCAGAATTTCTAACACCAAACATAGGAGCTTTATTTCCTAATGATAAACAAGAACCTTATGGGTGCTTTGAACTGGGTTGGGTGGGTCAAAATACAATCAGTGACAGTACATTGAAACAATTTTAAACCCTTTTTCAAACGGTGTTGCTTGCTCAAAAGTAAGACAAAATTGATACACCTACGAACGCGAAGCATCCCCACTACATGCTACATTCAAATGGTACACACAACTTACAATATGCATACCCCTTTGAAAAGGAGTATCTTTGTTCATTTCACGAGAGGAGCTTTAATCAACAATTAGTTGATCAAATAAAACACCGAAAAGAAACTTCATTAGCACGGATTCCCAAGTAGGCCCTTGTTCCATACATCGCCAAAATTCAAGTTCACCGTATCGAGGGTGTAGCATTATTAGATAATCAATGATTGCCCTAATGAAGCAATTAATCAAAGCCCATTAAAGCGTCAAACGAAAGGCGCACCCGTAACAGCCGAAAAGCTGTACCAACAATCGCTGACATCGAAAAGCATGACCTACAGCCAACCACATGAACAATATTTACTTTACCGAGAAGGTCAACTCGGGCAAATCGTTCACAGCCATCTTTCATAGATAGCATGCAATAAAACGATGGAAAAAAATAACACAATTTATGTTATGCGTCAAATAATAATAATTATCATCGTCATTAACTAATATATGCCGTCACCTGAGCATATACGGAGCATTGTAGATGCTTAGTGCCCCTCGCTAAAAAGCCCCAGCTTTATTTCGGTCACCTGAATTACTTTCGTGGTGACACACTAAGTCAATTTGGGAACAGTCGGCACCGTTCCTGAATTGGGCACAGTAGTGTGCTGGTTCATAAAACGAATGATTAATTACCATCAAGGACCATAACGTCACGATAAGAAGGTGCCCCCCTGTTTACCAACAAACATCGACAGACCGAAAGGACGCTTCGTCGTTTGGGCCATTTACATTAGCGCCGCAAGGTTCCATACCATACCGATGAGGCAACAGGGATTGAGTGACAGGGAAATATGTAATAAAAGTTTCTCAAGTGCGTCATACCCGGCCCATTCAGTACCGAGGGCTACCCAGACTGAAGCCTACTTTTCCAATGGAAACCACCCGAGAAAATGTCTAGTGGAATCAGTAACGGGATTAGTATTCGAGATGGCAACCAGTATCCCCGGCAAATAGCAAAAAAGAATGTCGGAAAAGAACAGCTGAGCGTCAAACCAGACCACGGAGAGCCTGACGCCCAAGTAATCGATAAGTTGTTGGTCAGGATTTGAATATTTGGCTCAGACGCAGACGCCGGTCGAAAAGTTGCCCTTCCACTTGCTTGTTTCTCTTACTCACGCCGTCTCTCTCTCTCCCTCTTCCTCGATCTCTCTTTTTCTATTGCTTTTTCTACATTTGTCTTTCTTTTCTCCTTCCTTGTTCAGCCCGTTGG
This sequence comes from Anopheles plumbeus, assembly GCA_034621735.1. Taxonomy (NCBI): domain Eukaryota; kingdom Metazoa; phylum Arthropoda; class Insecta; order Diptera; family Culicidae; genus Anopheles; species Anopheles plumbeus. The sequence goes on from JAOEFI010000006.1 coordinate 21,276,299, forward strand.
ATGTAAAAGTTTCTTTACAAAGTTTTTTTAACACACAATGCCAGCCGTGGATCTTCAATGCAAGACGAAATTTGGGGTTTCAATGGGAAGATACCAAATCAAAACGATTGAAACATACACACTAGATGATCACACACAGTAACAAGAATAACCCCGCAAGGATAATAAAAAGTATTAAGAAAGCACATTATCTTCTTCTCGATTACCACCGATTAGATAACGCAAGAATTGATGCAACGGAATCATCCCAAACGGCAGACGCATAGAGAGGGAATATTACCAAACAGATGCACTAATAGCAAAAAAGCACACAAGTACGCACGCACTTATTTCACGACCGCACACAGAGCATTTTCGCAACCGGAAAACCACATCTGGAGAACGAACTGCCACGAACGCCGGATCGCGCCCAATAACATCGCCCAATTACGGCAAATGGTCACGGCACAAAGAGCCTCGGTCAGTCGCTACCGAAGATGACGTCTTCGCTTTCACCTCCCCGGCCGGAAAACTCGAGCTCGTGTGCGCGACCGCGACCAAGCACGCTACTCTCGATCCCGTTCACCTGAAGCGTCACTTGAGAACTGAATCAACTTCCAACCACGCGCTGATAGGCCAACGACTTGCTTCGCTTTTCGAATGGCGGAAAAGGAGGAAAGCGGATGAGAGATGTGATGACGGGGGAGAGAATTTTCCCACCGGAAGAATGGGCGCACTGAAGCGATGGACCGGTGCGGGCGGGAAAGCGGGAATGGGCGGGATAGAATTTGCTCTTTCCGAAACTCGAAACATAGAGCCAGAGCGCGAAGGATAAACGTCCGGCAGAGAAAGCGAAGGGTGGTCAAGCGCCTTTGCTATTTTCGTATTATGATTTCCCCGTCCCTTCGGATGAAAGAAAAACATTCCCAACTGAAGCAGACAGGCCTACATGAAACGTCCGTCCGTATTTGTCGGCACTCCTTCTCATCGGCAGAGGGAAGGCACACCATCAAATAAAAAAATATAATTACTTTCGCTCGTCCTGGCAGAATTCCCACGGCTCACAGAACATCCTTCCTGCGCCACACGCACCGACGACTGTGACGCATGGAACTGGAATTGGGTTGCGTGGTAGTGGTGGTATACCCGACCACACCGCGGTTCACAGCCAATCTTTAACACATGGATTCACTAGACTGGTGCCGGAAGCAAAGCGAGGA
>JAOEFI010000006.1:21281922-21340489 GCA_034621735.1 Anopheles plumbeus
TGGGTGTACAAAACATTAGTGGAAACTGTGCGAAGTGAGATGCAGTAGCGAGACGTTTGGTGTGTATTTGTGCATGTCGAGCTTCTCGTATTCATTATGCCTGTCGTGGGGATTTCATGCACGGTTTTCTCCCTTCTCTTGGCCCGATGCACGAACATAACTGAACAGGATCCAGGTACCTGTTTTATCGGCTCCCACACGTCAACCAATGATGCGCTACTGCAACAGGGAAACATTTGTCTTTTATTCCTGCTCGCAAGACGAAAGAAAACCGACCAGCCTCCAGCTTACATACGGCAGGCCGGAACAAATGAATACATTTCCTTTTTTTTCCTATTCCTCCTGTTTATTCCGAAACTGTTCACCCCAAAGCGAAGAAACATCTGGCCGAACACAATCACGCCAAAGAGTAAACGATTTTCACATTCAGGCAGTATTTGATACGGAGAACATCCAATCCAATCTTCTGCGCGCATAGCGGGGCATTGGACTGCAGCCAGTCCGTCCGGAGCAGACTTGTATGTGATTTTCACAGATCAGACAAACGAAAAACATTTTCCGATCCAATCCTCAACGGGAAAATCGATATGCAATCTAATGCACTGCTATTAATTTTAATTAATTCGCTTTTTGTTTTCCCAAATGAATAGAGCCCGAAAAAACTCCAACCGACATTCTTGTGAACAATCGCCCACGATCTTTGCTCCGTTGGTGGTTGCTTCAGTATCGTAAGGCAGTGCCGTTTTCCCCGAAATATTAAAGCAATATCAACACACTTTTCTGTCTGAGTGGTTGTTAAGAGAGTGTACAATTACGAAGAAAAACGAATCAAAATCCCATCCAAAGAGCAAAACGAGACACAATGGAGGACCCTGTCGCCGGCAAGTCGCGTCATCGTTTTGTCATCATATTTTCCTTGTTGCTTTCGCGGTCGAACACATGCCAAACCGTTAGAAGGAGTCTCTAACTCCTGCAAAGAGCTGTCCTCGTGATGACCTCATCAGGATTGGAGGGCCATGTAGCCACGAGCGGAACAAGCTCTCGTACAATTATGGATCAGCAAAACTTTTCCACCAAGCTTACCGTAAACTAGTGTTGTGCCCCCAACTCGCTACGAAAGAATCTTGCATGCCCGGAAACGGTGATAATCTTTACCTGCACGTGCTAGAAAGGTGGCCACGGCATGATTTACGGGTCGATTATTTAGCTCCACGTAACACGCATGCGATTTAACTGTTTTGAAAACCATTGCTGTTTCGTGCTGATTAGCGAGCTGGAGAATTATAAAATCCATTACGATTGGCTTTGAAAATTTAACAAGAAAATTTGTTCGAGAATATTTGCCAACTCAAGGGCTAAATCATAGAACCAAGGAAACACCATACACTTTATCAGTCACTGGTGATAAAGGCGGAACAAGTTTGAATCTTACTTGAGACCTGAGTCCGAAGTTGGGTGAAACGATTCCTACTTCAACTATCGTGGGCTGGAAGCGACATTCCTGCGAATAATCTGGCACTGTTCCATGAACTAATTTAAAACCATTTGCAAGGAATTATCTATCCAGATCAGCATTTTAAACGATACAAACATAGCTACAGTTCCAGTGGGTCACATTAATTGATTGACGAATAAAAACCGCGAACTTAACCTTCAACGTACCGTTTTTCTTATCATCTTTTCTTCACTTGAACTCCAGCGAAACGGAACGGAAAAGTTATCGATTAAATCTGCATCGTGACGACAGCAGCAGCAGTGCCCTGGTGCAATCTAGCCGGGCTGTCGGTATGTGGGGTGGAAATAGTGCAGCCGTGTCTGTCTGGGACGGCCAGACATATTCCACACGATGTCGAAGATGTTGCTTTCGATTGGAGCGAGACTGACAACGTATTGATAAGGAACTGGGCGAGCTGGTGGGAAGAAACAAGACGCAATCTGGCGAGAACGATTGCTGCGATTTTCGAAAGGAAAAGGGATCTTTCTCGCAATGACTATGGAGCCCTGGGATGTAAGGTCAACTCCAATACAGTGGTGTGTGGTGGAGGGCTGCTCACAGGCATAGATGTTGTTTTTGAGTGACAAATTAGCATCTCAATACTAGGCCACCTTCAGCATACCGCCGGGAAGCCGAAATGATCAATCACAATGACAGTCGACGAGAATCGAGTCATGCTCTTGGCTGTATATTCATCCCCTGCTCTTGTGCGTCTCACAATTACGATCACGAGCTGCAATGTGAAGTCGTGATTTTTTCACTCATGTTTGTACGCAACCCAACACGCCCCTCCATTCGATGCGCAATCGAGTGCGCGAAGGTAAACAATGCTTTCAAGCGCGAAATAATTGTACGTGTGTAATTGTGGCCACCGCGGCGATCTCAGTGTACGTCCGAATCGTGTAGCTGCTACAGCAGTGTCGATCGTGATCTGTCGCTAATGGGGAAGATGATGGGGAATGGAGACGCCCCAAGCCGACGGTTTGCGGGGTAGCAAACGGGTAGCCCTGCGTCGTTGTTTGGTGACGGCGCGTACAAGGTCAGCCAGCGCTCAAACCGACTCAGACGGAGCCGAGGCGCAAACAGCATCATCCATCACAAGCGAGAGTAGTCGTTCGCCGTGATATTTAGACATGTGGAAAAGATTTTTTTTGTGTGGCGGAAACACCAAATCAATACAAAAACAGGTCATGATCACTTCTAGGGCAACACGGTTGAACAAACCATTGAATGGTAATATTTGTTTGCTTCGGTATCCAAACGTTTTAAAAACGTTTGAACTGAAAGGGTGCATTCATAACGTGATAGCAACAACACGTTTGACGGTAGAATAATGTTATGAGTCTTTGCACTCGAGAACTGAATAGATTCTGTCACGCTGTTCTCAAAGCACCGGTAAAATACACACCCTATCCGAGTTTGTATATAAAACAATTGGGAAAGCCAAAAGGCCAACCGCCTATATTTGCCGAACCAGGAAAGCATACCAACAACAAAAAAATCAATAATAAAATGATACTAGTTGTGTATCTAAGTAACAGAAAAGTTATCACAAGAGAAATAAACCTTCTTTCCCCCAAAGATACATACACTTACCCGTTCCAGCTTCTGAAAGTACTGCCGCAGAAAAACGATCGGATTTTCTGGCCGGGACACGCACAGCTGCACGATGCAGTCCTTCATCAGCCGCTGTATGCGGTGCGTCCGGATGTACGACTCACATTCTCGAAGGTGTTGCTCTTCTTCCGACATCGTTGACGGGACGGGATGAGAAGACGTTGAGGAAACTTCGCTACACACCTTTCCGATGACGTTCGTAGCGCGGATACGGGATGCGATCGCGGTCACTATCTATTTGCAGCTACAGCGATGAGAAAATCTAATCACGAAACCGATTCACGCAAGGCAATCACACACGCAAGCAGCAGCCTACGTAGAGACGGTGGTCGTCCAGCTGCTTTACACCAGTGGTGGAAAATTGACAGTCGGTGATGCTGTTGAACTAGATCGATCACAGACTTGAATATGTGGGTAATCGTTCCCCGTTTCGGGCCTCAGATATGCGATGAACAGATGGGGCGGTACCGCAGGCAGCTACCGTTCGACGCTGTTTTGCAAAAGGTGAAACGGTAGTCGTAGGTTTAGCGCACGTTCGCAAAAGCTTTCCTCTTCTTCTCATTCAAGACTTTCACATCCAATGTCTACTGCGACGGGCTGGTCTGTCCTCCCGCAGATGAGTGACAGCTGTTTGCTTGGGGCACACCTGGACGACGATGACACACACGGATTATAGAACAGCTTCGATTCGACGTGCACGAAGTAAATGGGTCGGTCAGGATATCGATATTTTTTATATTACTTATTTAAACAACCAAGAAATACTCCCAGCTGTAGCACCCAGCTGTAGACTGCAGTCGTTGGTGGCGTTATCTCAAGGGGACATGAAAAATGTCACTACGGAGAAATGGAACCGAGACAGGAAGATACGTCCACTAAAAAAGTTATCGCGACGGAAAGCTAGGTAGCAGCCTACGTTACGAACTATTGCATCCGGAGGACGAATCGGTTTAATGAATGGAATTATTGCACAAACTACGACACAATACGGAATCCACAGGGATTAGGGAATTTCTATATGTATGAAAACAACGCACGACCTTACACAAACGATCGCAGCGAAGTGGGCAATGTTTTGTGCACTTTTTCGTGATTTGACAACCTCAGCATACTGAGCTAGTGTTGAGGGTTCCGACCAGAACCCAATTCCACGCACCCAGTTCTAAGTAATCTAAACTCCATTTGCTCCCACTTAAGAATTCACAAATATGATATATGCCAAAGTTGCATTGAGAGTTACACATTAAATCGTGAACCCTTAACAAACCTTCGCAGAAGAGTTCGGTTGACCCCTGAAGAAGTAAATCAAGTAAAATTTCAAACGTCCCCTCTCAACCTACTTCCAGTTCCTCTGCTACTATACATCGTAGTTCCGCTCAGTACAACACATCCCTACTTTATGTCTAATCTCGGTTTAGTCTCAAGTGACAAGTGACATCTACGTAGTGACGTTTCGGAGATAGAAACGGCACTTTGAATTGCCAGTTCGTAGCATAGATTCTTCCAAAATCCATATGATAGCCTTTAACCTATATAAATGAGATAGCCAACTGACTGCCAACTGAAGACTTATGAAAAACCGTCGATCCGCTATGTTTAGAAACTTGTAGCATGCATTTTTCCACGACTGCTTATATTGCCACGTTTACGTTTTATTTGTAGTTGTTGGACATTCGGATGTGTATATGAAAATTGAAAGGCAATTACGAACATGCAAATAATTCATACAACTTTCTTCAAATACTATAATACAGCAAACCTAGTGCTGCAACAAGGTACGCTCTGTTTCCTACCCGGAGATAGTTGCGTCAAGTATTGACTACATCGAATTTGAAACACTGATTAACCAACTACTCTCTCAGTTGGGCCTATTTTTCTGCTACGCCATTGCTATACAAACACACACTAAACATCTAACATTCGTGAAAAGGGTTCATAAAAACACACAAACATGAACCGTGTGCCGGAATTCACAGTCCGGACTCCTTTCACGACGAAACGCTGAAGCTCATCCGCATCTAAAACGACATACATACAGTTTGCGAAGTGCGACTCTTTGAAAATCTTTAAAGTTCAATTAATTTCCTATAGAAAAATAAACTCTATATGTTTCAGTCCTAACGGTCTCGGTACTGGAGATACTGCTTCCGTACGAAAGACCACCACAATTTTATGCACTACCAATCAATGGATCGTGATTTATTTGTATTTATTTTCTTACTAACCCTGTATACTTTCTTGAGTGCAGGTAACGGCATCGCGATCCATGTACTAAATATTGCTAAATCTATTGCATTAAAATTATCCACAAATCCACAATCAGCAACGCGAGGAGTCGGCAGGTATGAGAGACAGCAGACAGTGAATCGAATAGGAAATTTTTTGTTCAGGTATATAAGTGACTTATTTTATCGTCACCAAACCGGATTGTATAAGATCGTGCAACACACATTTTGAGGAAACTATCGATATTCTCGAAACCAAACTGTCTACCTGCTTATGTAGTTAATTAGTATATTTCCAGGATTCGCAGCGGCTAATTTGCCATTTAAAATTTCTTTTACGCTCAAGTATTACTTAATCTTGATTTTGTGGAGCTTTAATTTAAATCCTAGCATTTCACTAAGCACGCCTGAAAGCGCTGACAGAATAACCACCTTTACGGTAGTATAGAGATACGGATTTGCACTAAGCCCGGAGATTTTAAATGGAGATTCCAACTCCTATACGTGACAGAATGAGCCATAAGAGACGCAATTTCGTGTGGAAAAAAGAAGCGTATTACACGAGGTTCGTTTTTAGAAAGTATCTTGCTTACCTTCAGGAGATCAGCGGCCAGCTTCAGAACGTTGTTGGATATCATCAACTCGTCCTTTTTGTTTGGCTTCTGTTCAATCTACGAGCAAAAGAAACATAAGACAGTGTTCAAACTAGAATCAGCTCCGATCACAATGCTTTGCGCACCTGAACGTAGAGATTGATCTGCTCCGTGATCAGCACCGAGACGCTCTTGTACTTTTTGTTGATCTTCGTACCGAGCGTCATGAACCGCAGCAGGAACGTCCCAAACGCACAGGACCAAGCGAGAGCTTCCAGGTTGAGCTGCGAGTGTAGATGCACCGAATCCTTCAGCCACTCGACGCTCAAAAAAGCCAGCAGGAGCAGTGTGATAATAAATGCCGCGGAAACTATCACATCGACCGAGTTCTGAGGACCGCGTCGTTTCAAGTAGGACCGTACACACAGCCACGTCTTAATGTTGCGCACCTTATTGAGACGGAAGTGTGGAATGCCGGACTTTTGTGCACGGCGGGATGACGTCAGATGAGAGAAGAGTTTTGCGTACAGAAACCGCTGCTTAAACGTACGCTCGGCCACGGCCAGCAGAAAAAACACCAGGAAGGTTAGCACAAGTCTCAACGAAAAGCCCAACACGAGCACAAACCGTTCCCAGACGCTTTCCCCGAAGGCGAAGCGAAGGATTGCGAGTATCGAGAAAGAAGCTTTCTCGAACAGTATCAACGGCATATCGAGAAAGTTTACTTCCGTCGAGTTGGTGGAATCAACAGTCGCCTCGCACAGGCGGCAGAAGGCGGGAACAAGCGAAAGAAACACGCTCAGTACTACCCCGATGTAGACGTAGTCGCACGACTCCGGCATGGCTTCTACGCGCTCAATAATGGCGGATGAAATGTCGAGGACGGACATTTCGGCCTTTTTCGCTTCATGTGCCTCCCAGATGGTGCAGCTGACGCGATCGTTTGCGCCGCAGGATGGGTTCAGAATAATCGTCGGTGCATCCTCAAGCTCGTAGTCGTCGTCCGAGTGTTCGTTTTGGGTGTCGGAATGATCCAGTTCGGAGCTATAGCTGCACTCTTCACCTGAAACCAGAAAAGCATCAGAAATAGATAGATTGCATCTTATTTTTGAATGCCCTTGCGTTAGAACATTTGGAATGTGCGTAGTGGTGGTTTTAACACTTTTTGTGGCGCATACGATATTCAAAATTGAGTCAAGGTGACTCGAGAATCGGAGGACGAGTCAAACGTTTCCTGAGCTTATGCTAGATAGTAGGTTTTTCAAAGAAATCACTTCATGATTTTCATGATAAAGATAAGTATAGTTCAGCGTAAAACTCTTAGAGCACACACTTTGTGAACGCACATTACGACAAGTTCTAACTTTACAAACGGAAACAATTGTTGGTGGAAAATTAGCAGGCATACCTTCACTCAATGCAGAGGGCGGATGGAAGTGGTGCTGATGTGGAAGATGCGAATGGTGCGAGTGCAGCTGCTGCATGGAATGGCGATGAAGGTGAAGCAAATGATGCTGCGCCTGAGCCGGTGCCTGTGGACGCATGACGACGGGATGATGACGGAGCAAGGGTGGCGGTGAGTGGTGGTGCATGTGTGGAGGCGACGGCGAATGTAAATCATACTCGTTCTCCTCGTCCGTGTCGCTGCAACTTGTCCCTAGCTTTTCGTCCGGACCGCTCAACGATCGCGTACCATCGCCCTTGAACACGGGAGCCGGATCCAATAGCGTTCCCGAAGCGAGTTGATGGTGATGTTGATGCTGCTTACTTGAGTCCTTTGGACGTCGTTCCTTTTCCAGAAAGCTTCCAGCCGCGTTGTCCGATTCGGATGGGTTTCGCTTCAAATCGTCCATTGGCCGAGATACACCGGGTACTACGTCCTGAATGGATCTGCTGGTCGTCCTCTTTGGCTTCTGGTTGAGTTGAAAAGCTGGTTTTATCACATTTTGCTGCTGCCCTATCGATCTTTTCAGGCTATCGGGTCCGACCACTGGCGAGTTGTTTCCGGTGTTTTGCAACGTATCTGTATCCGAATCTGACTGCCGTTGTTCCTTCCCCTCAAGCAGAGAACAATCGATCAATTCACCCTTAACAGTCATCGTCCGATAGTAGACTTTATCCGCGTGAAAAATGTTTCCCACACTATCCTCTCCGCCGGAGCTTTTTCCATTCAAACTCTCAAACCCATCGTCATCGACAGCTGCTTCCGAACGGAACGATTCCGCGCGGGCTCGCACCGGTACCGTTGGATCCCAATTTACGTTGCGTCTACGCAGCCCAGAGGGAAGTAGCGGCAATTCATTGGATCGTACGTGATCGCTCGAATCCGGTGGGAAAATTCTTCCGTTTGGAGGCGAATGATCGCTTGAACTGTTCGCCGATCTATTTGTTACGGCTAGCAACGGTACCGTCGTTTCAGCGCCAGTCGGCGTTCGATGAGTATTAGATATGCACTCCTCGTTAATGACGATCGATTCCTCCTTTTTAACCCGAGGTGCAGACTCAACGATATTTGCTATATTCAACTGATATTGATGTTTTTCGACTGCATCACTACTGGTACTGCTGCTTGTACTGCATGCTCCCTTCTTTGGAGCCGTGCGAGCCGGCGAACTAGTGGCCGACTTCGAACCCCCCACACTAGCGAACGCTTTCTTGCTGCGATCTTCCGAGGGAGTCTTGGCTGTGGAAGATTGCGTCGTTTCGGAATGCGTCCGCACTCGTCGCTTGCGGCGTATACGTTGCTCTCGCTGCTTCTTGCTCATTGCCACTCCTGTGGACATTGAAAGGCCTGTCCCTGCCGCAGCAGTCGCAGGCATCGTAGCTGGCGTGGAACCGTGAGAATGGCATTTTTGCGAAAGTTTTCGCTCACAGGAAAATAACGACGATCCGTTGTTGTTCGATGCGGTTGCTACGATCTGCGAGTGGATTACGCTGAGAAGAAGGCTCAGTGCAAGTGGGATCAAAAAGTCCGACATCGCCACGATGTGATCGACACTGGGGCCCTCCTCGCCATTACTCGGTACAATCGATCGCACTCGGTAACTGTAGATGCCGAGGTTGAGCATCTGTAGGAGGTACAGTGTCAGGAGGAGCAAGAATACACCCGGGGACGTTTGCTGGACCCACCAGCGCGCGTATACCGGGAGCAGCACAAAGCGCACAGCCGCCAGATATAGTACAGTCAGGATGGAGAGCTTGGATTTCGCCTTCGGAAAGGAGGAACCGCGCACCAAATCGACATCGATGAGTTCCGTTTTGAGTTTGGTGTTCTTCAGAGGCAGATGGTTGATTCCGGCCAATATTTTCTGCTCGATGGTTTTTTCCCATTGCTGCTTGTCGTAGGTCCCGATCTTCTTCTGATACCATGCCACCAACGCATCTAGGCGCATGCTCCAACGACGGTACAATCCACGCTATACTCGTGGCGATAAACACCTTTAACGAAAAAAGAACACAATGCAATTATTTTTCCACCGCACGTGCGCTTTCGATAGTTGACTACAAGATAAAGCTCTTCTACTTTGATTGATAAAAACGTGTCAACAATGAAAACTTATTATTTGTCAGTTGTGTCATAATACCTCGATTCACTATTCCCGATTCAGTATTCGTAAACTCGATTCACTATTATTATGTGTCTCCCAAAATATTAAACTGCAATAACCAATTTCTGTTTTTTATTTAAAAATACTTTCTCTGAATCACCACAAAACGGACAGCCCCATGTTGTTCGAGCGTCGGTGTAGCAATGTGCTATACTAATAGGGAATACCTATAGTATTTGTACTATTATTAGAAACATGAACGAGGAGAGAAGCGTTTGCTCTTCCCATACGTATTTTTAGGACGCACAATGCGACGATGAACCAGCTGTGACCAAGGGAAACGGATGCGTATATAAACTAACAGATAACAGAAAACGTTCCATGCATCCGAAGGCGAAAGCGCCGAATTTCCGACAAAATTGATAGCAGAAAAATGTACAATATCGCCACGTAAATTTGAAGAGGAATTCTCACTTTCTATAGGATTTCTCGCTTGTTTTCAATCATATGATTTTGACGTTTTGACAAAAAACGGCACTTCGAGGAAAAAACAAACCCCGTGCGAGCCGCACAGTTGACCTTCGATCGAACAACGAAGTTAAACTTTATCCTACGTAAATATTTCTTCCCGAAAATGCACAAGAATCCCGATTTCAGTGCACAGTCAGTGCATTGTTACCCGTATTTCAATGTGTTTACTAGTTTCACATTGCTGCAAGGAAGAAGAGTCAGTCTATCTAGATAGATCCGCTAGATTTTTCACTGTCCAAAAAAAACATTACAACAAAACATAACTTAATTATCACTTTTTACAGCCTAACTAACAGCCATTTCATTTGTAGACTGGTCGCGGTCACAAAGTCACACTCACCAATTTTTCGTTATATTAAACAACGTAAGATAATATTCACTTTTTGCACTAACGAAACATCCGCACTTCGACGTAGTGTCGTTTGCGTCAAGCATCAAACAAAACAACAGCCGCAAAACTATGAAAAAAGAATAATGCAATCCTTGGGATTTGTTTTTCCTGTACACTGACAGCTGTTTTGACAAATATTTGCCAGCTGAACAGTTGACAGCAGGTAACAAGGTTTATAAATTACAACCAAGTCAGATACATTTCAAACGTTAGTTTAACACTATATAAAACCAATTCTACGTAGATGGCTCAGGTTGACCCTTTTCGCTAGTTCTGTGTGTTCGTCTACAGGAATAAATTATTTACAAATTTGTTGCAATTGCAACTTAGCTTTGAAGATTTTGAATATAATATATCCAAACCTCAAAACTATCAAGAGATTCATCTTCTCAATAGTCTTCCGCAGGACTATTGCGCCTGCTCAGTATGCAATTGTTTCTCCACATGGTTTACTCCAGAGAGACTGCAGTCCGCATGTTGGTTTCACAAAGCATGCTTTCAAGAGAAATGTAAAATCGTAGGAAAAAAAGAGTCTACACGAAGCACGATCGTGTGGTGATCGGAAAATTCATAAGTACGATTGGCGATAAGCCCTCATAAACCTGTGTCTTCGGCCCTCGTGCTGGTGTGCGTGTGTGTTTCGCAGGAATGAAGAAGATTATTTTTAACATCATCCGATCGACCGAGCCGAGGAAATCTGGCCGCGAAAAGCCATTCGCGCCGTGTGCGCACCGCAGTTACGAGCGGACCTCTGAACGGAGCGGATCTTGAAACTGCAAGTCCGCTAAACATCCCCCAGTAGCACGAGATGGTTCTGCCGCGAATCAGGAATCTAGTCGCACCCTTGTGCTTTCTATTGGTTGTGAGTAGCTGGCTAGTGACCGATGTAGACTGTGCCAAGAAGGCGCCGGCCGCCAGTGCCCCGCCGGCGGCCCCCGAGGCAACGATCGAGGAAGTGTCGGCCAAGCAGCTGGAGCGGTTACTAGAGGATAAGGATTACGTTGCGGTGTACTGGTGTAAGTGTGTCCTTCCTACCCATCCCGGGTTGGCTCAGTCAGGTTGTGATGTGATACCTACGCGCTGCTGCTTCCGCTGATGGCTGTGTGGCTAGCAGCTCTGCCCTCTGTGCCCGTGTCCTGGGCCGTCAGCACCATCTGCCCCGAGCTCTGTCCGTCCGTCCGTCCGTATGTCCCGTCGCACTGCCGCTGTCCCAGAGAGCTCTTCCTTTGCGTGTGCGGTTCAAATCCGAGTGGCCTCATCGGTCGGGGGAAATGTGTGCAAAAACTGTCTAAAAATAGTTGACCCGGTTCGTTCGTGCCTTTTTTTCTCACCCTTGCTGCGAGTGTCTAAGTGCGCGGGGTCCATCAATTAGGTGCCGTTTGAAATAAAACTAAATATCCGAGCCGTGTTCGCTGTGTGAAAACGGTGGTTGTACGCCTGCATTGGTAAACTGTCAAAAACGTCCTGAAATACTTGCTGTATCAAGAATGTGCTCCACCACACCACGGACTTCCTGTTCCCCAAAAACCGACATCAACATCTTTAATCAACTGTGTGTGCGCGCATTTTCAAGTGTCTAGTTTCAACCAGGAAAACCCCGAGTGAAGCTAAAACTTTGCCAAGAGAAAACATATTAAAAACTATTTTCAACAACACGCATACACCCATCGAAACACATATACTCCCTTCCCCCGCGCACGAGTGCTCGCCGCAGCAGCCCATTGCGCAACCGGAATTATAGAACAGTGGTTTCGAATGTTGAGAGCTGAATTATTTTTAAAAATAATCTTAAAAAGAAAAGTAAATTCAAAAAAGACAACAACTGAACATCAAACACCAGGGACGGCGGCAGGGGTGGGCCGTTAGTGTCCACCGTTAACGGGAAAGGGAAAAGGAAGCGAATCGGAAAAGCCTGGCAACAAGCAGCAGTGCGACATGCGGACGTTAATGGAAGAGCGAGATAGAAGGGAGTGGAATTGGTTGCGTGGCTCGGTGTTTACGATCGGGTGTAGTAGTGAGCGTGTTCCTGTGAGCTTTGGAAAAAAGTAACAATGCGTGTAAAAAATTATTCAAAAAGAAAGCAAGTCCTACACAATCTACATTGAAGTGAAAAAGATAGCCCTGCCGTTAAAAGTGTGGAAAGTGATAAAGTGATCGCCTTACTGTCTGATCATATGAATGATAAATCGGATAGAAAGGATCAATTAACATACAAAGTGGAAAGTTTTTAAGTTTGTAGATCATCCATATATAAAGCTTTTTAACTTGCCATCAGAATAAGATTTCCCCAATAGGTTTTTTCACGGAAGTGGAACCTAAATTATCATGTTATGCACCGCTAATACCCGCCCCGGGGGAAGCATTGGTATGCAGAAGTTGATCATGCTGTCAACGTCGCAGACGGGCCTGTCTCAGTGTGGTACTCCGTTGGTTCAAACGTCTATGTCCTTCGGGGTGCGCAACCAGTCGTCCGGACATCGGCCGGGGAAATACCATCAGATTTGAAACGGCCCGTAGCAGCAAGGGGTTCAGGCGATTCAGAACAAAGTGTTCAAAAATAAACCTTCCAAGCCCGTGCCACGTTAGACGGTGTCGTGTGCGCGCGCGACCTCCTCGCAATCAGTTCGCAGCTATCCGTCTGGCCACCCCTGCCGTAAGCTTCTTGAATTGCTCGTCTCACCGAGCGTCCGGCTTAGTCAATTTTCATTTTTGGTACGTGGGATGCTTCTGGGACGGTCCGTGTGAAGCTGCAACATAGAATGACTAAGAGGCAAAAATGTTGCCCTCTGTCCGCCTGGCAGGAATATTAAAAGATGGTTCATTATCAGGAAATAAAGATCATCACGTTCACTCGTGGAACTGAGCGTTGAACAACTGAACCTGCGTGCAATTCGGTGTGGGAAGACGCTGGGAGCTATCGAACGGGTAAAAAAACGAAACCCCTGGCAACAGTGAAGTCTGCTTTCTTTGGGGGAAGGAACGACTCGGCTTATGCGGTTTGCAAGCAAAATTCCAACAGAAAAAACGGCATGATTCCTTCTCGACTGTGTACCGTTACAGGCATGGGTTTTATGTATTCCGACAGGTCTTAAGGCTGTCGAGTTAGCTCTTGCCAGCGTTAAGCGCCACAGTTGCCCCTTCTGATTCCCTAGAAGACCTGGTGAAGGGTTGGTGGAAGTACACATTGGACCCACATGTAACGAACGAGACACGACATGGATTTTTGGTCGAACTCGCTGTTTGCTCAGCGCTTTTTTTTTCCTCGACCACCAACTCGACCTGGATCTCTCCCAACAGGTTGTTGATTTAGTTTGTCTGAATTATTGGCAGCACTTATTGATCGATACGTATTGAAATGGGAAACGGCGTCCGTAGTACCTGAATGTCGTTAGTTATGTTAAATTACACTTTTCGATCTTTGCACTTAAATTATTTTCTCACTTTCTGGCAAGCTAAGAATATAAAAAATAAGTGCAAGATAATGTATAAAATAATTCTAGTCATAAAGCGAAAATAGTTTAAGCTTCTTCATGGCAAAGACCGAGACCCATTACCCGGTTGATGAATACTCACAGTAGCTACATTTTTATTCATTTATACAGAACTATCTGGTGTCGTATGTCTCCGCACAGCGTGGGAACGAGAAAAAAGGGGAAACATTTCATTTCCATCCTCTTCGCTTAACGGCGTCAGGCTACATTTCTGTGGAACAAGTTTCCCACCGGATGCTACGCTAATGGGGGAAACCTTGAACAATTTTGGATTTTATTTCCCTCGGTCCACATTTGTGTAAACAGTTGTGCCAGGCTAAAGCGAAATGTTTAGCCGGCGAAAATGATGTTTCCAGTGGGCCATTAGAAACGGACAAAGTAAAAGAGGAAACACAAGTTAGTTTCGTTTCGTCTAAAAAATCGAGTTGGACAGACGAAGCCGCTCGACCGATCAGTATTGGATGATGCGTGGTGAATGGGAAAAGAAACCATAGAATGATGCACTTTATCGAATTTTATGGTTTGAAAGACGACCAACGTCTATTCGTTGGGGAGATGATGACGCGTTCAGGGGTGGTGAAAACGATCGAAGCGAAACGAAATCGATCCATTTCATTTCCGCTGGTTCCATTCTTGGATTGAAAGATGATATTTTTCACATGAGAGACGCTGATGTAATGCAGCTAAAACGATAAACGGGAATAGAACTGTTCTGTGTTCTTTGACGACGACTAAAAGCCGTAAAATATATGAACAGTCCTCGTCACAAAATTAATATTTTATTTCATTGCCTAATAGAAGTAATGAATGAATGAATTGATTCGTCAATTATTATCGCCATATTTATGCAACAATATTTTCCAAACGTAACCGTAACCGAGCTTCGTTTACCAGAATGCTGATGAATTATGCAGAACGACCAACCGCACCGGAGCAATTATCTGATGAATGAACTTGACTTTCCTTCGCCCCGGTGGAGGCGCATGGTGTCTCACACACTAAAAATGCACGAATGCATCAAATTGGTTTCCCAATGGGCGGCTCGTGCGGTCGCGTGTATTACACTCGATCGCACGTCACATTTTAAAACTCGTGCCACGCTGCACTCACTCAGCCGCACTGACTATCGGATCGGTGCTAACGAATGAAACCCAGCGGAGGAAAGTAAATTCTCTGGCCAAAACGGTGGCCATACAGACGAAACCCAGTGGCAGTGAATTAAAAATAGTCCCCAGGTCCGCGAGTCAAAGATGAAACAACGAACGACCCTTTTGCCCCTTTCATTCTTTTGGCAAATCCGATGCACGTCGCTGTCAATGCCTGTCGGATCACAGCGCTGCCGAACCGCGTGTCGGTGGTTACTTATTTTTGAAGAGGACATACTGCACTTTCGGCTCTGCGCTTCTCGAATTTCCACATTCCATTGTCATTTTTCAAACTAAACGACTGCACGACAGCGTTTCGGTTGAATGCGAAAGTGGGTTATCTTTTCTACTGTAATCGCGGATCAAGCAAAAGCACAGTGGGTGGAGTCAACGCGATGCACGATGCAGTTAAACTCATGCCTGACAGGGGCGAGGCACCACCAAAGTGATTGTTCAAACTTCCAGTTATATCATTGACGCAAGTTTCCCGACTTCCGTTTGTAACCTTGCTCTCGTTATATCATCATGGAACAACCACCACCGCGTGCTGCGCAACGTCACAATCGGACAGCACAAGCGCCATCTAGGGCACGGCCAGCGAAGGCACAACAACACCATTTCATTGTTGACTACCGAATCGACGAGGCAAGGCCTCCCCGTTGCGCGCGATCGATCATTAGCGGCTGGCTTAAAGCAGCGCGTGGTTCGTGTTTATTTTAAGGGATTCCTCCCACTAGCGTGGGGAACTTGCCATGTTCTCGGTATGGTTGGCTGCTCCGTCTCGGTCCGTCAAAAGTGTCTGCAATCGATCGATGTTTGAATGCTCGGCTCACGCGCGATTAGAAGAAATGTAACCTAGTTTCTTTGATCGGATGCTGCTAATGGTTTTCGTTTATGTTCAGTCATCAATCACTTGCTCATATTATAGCAACATAAAGATATGATTCGATGTATTGCTTCATTTATTTGTTATATTCCTATTTTTCATATTAACTGCGCTCAATATTCAAAAAATCTGTAGAAGATAAATGCGAGCAACCATCAGTATCGCGGTATCAGCAGCGACAACGGGGAAATCACATCACTTTAGACTATACTCCTGGTTAAGGCCAGGTTCCTATTCTGGTTATCGCCGAAAATAATATTTTGTACCCTTCATCTGCTACAGATGCCCGAAGTTGTACAACATGTGACACAGTATTAGCAGAGCTAGAACACATCGACGATGATACCGATTCGTTCGGTGTCGATTTTGTGAAAATCAACGACAAACGACTTGCGAAGCAATATGGCATCACAAAGTTCCCAGCCCTCACCTACTTCAGGTGAGTTAGTATCTCCATCACCAGCTTGGCGCAGCAAACGCATGATCAATGGTTTTTCCTTTCCCAAAACTGCAGAGAGAAAGAACCGATTATCTACGAAGGAGACCTCATGGATGAGGCCGGAGTGCTCGATTTCCTGACGTCCCTGGAAGCGATGGATCTGCCCGACCGGATCGAGGAGGTAAACTCCAAGATCCTGTCGAAGATCATCGAAGACTCGGACTACGTTGCGGTCCTGTTCTGTAAGTGCCTAGCGTTTAATGCTTTTCACTAAAAACTGTACAGAAAAGAAAAAGATCCGTCGTTTAACAGTGCTCACCGTATTTATATGAATATTGTATTTTAGCAGATGTATTTTGGCCTAGATGGAGTAGTAGATGATTTGCATAACTTTCGTTTTCTTTTCTCACGTGTCGTGCGCCGCAGTCATGTAAAATTACACCAGGCACACAATTCATGCACTCCATATCTTGTGCGTACTATGATTATGTTGTGGAAATTATAAAATAACCAACACTTGTACAAACAGTTTGAATTTTTCATCACGATGTACAATTATCCGCCAATTCATCGCAATTGATAAATAACCCCGAGCATCCGACTAGTAGAAATTCGCGATACAGAATCTCATTATATTGTAATTTAACGTTTGTGAACTATTGCTGCCTCTCTTTTCCATTCTATTATTCGCGTGTTCTAGTAAGCTGGCACAAACCAACCATCGTAAATTATCACGTTTCCTTCTATTCTTTCCCACACTTTCACTGCGATTTGTGATTAATCTGTACAGTTTAAAGGCAAACAAACATAACTATAAATACCTCACCGGCAGCATCGTTTCGTTGGCCAAACACCGCCGCACGCCTTCGAAATTACCATCGGCTCATAAATTTCTTCGTTCGCTTCAATCTTGCTCTGAAACGCGGTTCGGTTTAGCTTTTACTATAGAAAATGAATGCAAGAAATCAGGAAATTTGAGTATGAATTACTTTTATCAAATCGCTCCCTTTCTGCGCGGTATCTATTTCCCATCAACAACCCATGTGTCTCCAAGGGAATATATCAGCACACGTTGTATTAATATTTTAAAACTACCTCTTTCTCTCCCTTTTCTCTCTACACGGTAAAATTTCTCACTTTGGTTGTCGTGCTGCACGATAAATTGCACCGTGTGCTGTCCGTTGTCCTCTCACTTCCGTGCACAAACACACACGGTTCCCGAACGGAATGGACCGAACTGTTCGTTCGTTGAAAATTCGCCGACTGAAAATTCGCACGAAAAAAAATCTCATGAAACTGATCTTTGAAAAAAACAACACCGCACCACTCCGCGCGCACAACCGATAATTGTCTGCAACCACCAAAATAATGACGAAACCGAAAATTCGTTCGAAATATAAATAAACGAACGGACCCCTAAATCCGTAGGCACTGATCACGAAAACTGCCCGCCCGGAAACAACAGTAAGTGAATAAACGTCTAATTGCCATAACTCAACGAACCATGAAACGCCTTCGCGCCCCTCCCAGTCTTTCCACGCGTCATGCTGTCCCTTTTAGTCATTCTCTCTTCCTCTCTGTTTTTTCTCTCTCTCTCTCTGTATTTCACCCTTTCTCCTATCGTGCGGCTCTCGCATAGCAACAACAAGCTGCGACAAAACAGTATGAAGCTGCTAGAAACCTTTGCGAACTCGTGCCATCTTTTCTGTGTCCGTTACTTACTCAGTTTTGTATCTGTGCTGCAGTTTTCATTTATGTTAACTTGTTTATTCAGCTTGTTTGTGCCCCGATCTTGTTTGTTCCAGGCTAATCCTGTGTTGATTTTATTTTCTGTCTTCGTCTTTATTTTTCAATTAAATTGGAATATAACAGTTGTTCCTTTGGTGGGGAAGTTTTCATTTATTCTCTTCCTTTCAAATGGGAACTGAATCTCAGTTCAACGATCGTACTATAGAAACGGACTCAATTAATTTCAACGGAATTTTGACTTTGTTATGTCATCAGAGTGTTACTCTTCTCTGCTGAACTGAATGTTTTAAACCCAGTTGCTCGAAGAAACCCAACGACGAGTGATAAATAAACAAACAAACTAATAGAAAAAAGCGCAGCGCTAACGATACAATTTGTTTGTGCCACATCAACCGCAGCTGCAGCTACTTTTGCGAATTCTGCGTGAAAATTCGCTTTCAGGTCCAATGCCTGGCCCCGTCCATCCGTAGAACCTTGTCTTCCCCTCCAAATGGTGCAACCAATAAATTATCGGCTGTACCATCAACTTCTTTATGGCGTAGGCCATGGGCAGCATTTTAACCGTCGCGACGGTCGTCGAGCAGATGGAGACGCCTGGTGGTTGACGTGCGTTTTTTGGTACAAGATCATCTATCCTCACCTTCTCAACGAGTCAGGGTCGACTCCCTTTGCACACTAACCTTAAAACCGAAGATTCATGGTTGAACGAACATGCGAACAAAACACAACGTGGTGATCATAAAAACTCTGTCGCTTGTGACACTTCTCTCGGTCGCGCGTGCGTATCGCTTCTCCAGCAGTCTTCGCTGTTATACAACCCCGACAGCACCCTAAATATACCAACGTCATCGTGAATTATTTTTTGGCCTTTTCTGAGATGAAGTGTTTTATTTTAGTCCAGCTCGCTGGCGAGGCAGTATTATTTTCTGCTCCTAAGAATGCATAGTGCTTTACCAAGAGTTGGCCAATGGCAAACGCATCGTTAAACAGAAGCGATGCATTTTTGTACTTGCTGCGCATCGTAAAGCTTTACCGTCACGCGCAAGAGCCGTAAGAATTTCAACACATGTTTTGCCGAACACGATTAGTCCATTTGTTTTTTTATCATTATGTGTGTGTCTTAATGAATCTCGCTTCTGTCTAAAAATAATAAAACATTGCTAAATATGTTTTAACAAATACATCAAATATAACGAATACTTCACAGTTTATCCTGTATGGTAACCATTATTATATAATTATACAAATATAGTTCTCAAACATCTTTGTTTTCTGTGAAGCAACTGCTTTCGATACTAGCACACCCGATGTTCATGTTTGAATGCCGTGTGTTATGTGTCGACTCACAGATCCTTGCACACATGGCTACATTCCCCGCGGTATGAATTGCATTTGAGGTTGGTGTGGTTGTGCGAAGCGATATCAAAGCCATTCCGCTCCATTGGTCTGCATCAATTAACGGACAATGATGATATTATAGCAAACATAAAATTTCCCGTAGGTGGTAAACGCCACATAGTAAATTATCCCCAAAACCTACTCACCGAGCACAAGGTTCGCAGAGAAACAAGAAAAAAAGAACCACCTCCCGAATCGAGCTGCGAAATCAACCTGTGTGAATCGGGTGGCGGGTAGGTAATTTTACCCTCACGCACTTTCACGCAGGAATGTTCCCTTGAGTAAACGAAGCCGTCCGAGAAGACCAAACTCGAAAACTCATCGCCTACGCACCCGATGGTAGCAGCGTAAACAGACAGCTACCACAGCCGAACACAATACACTCCTACTGGCCGGTTCGTAACCCGTACAACCCACTCGACCCACACGCCAACCTGTGGCCGTTTGCAATTACATCACACACATGGAATGGAGTATTTTTAATCTCCGTCTCACGATCGCAAACAGCCGGCGGCTTCTACCAGCGCCATCTAGCGGAAACGATCTGTTCGAGTGGGGAGTACACTTTCCATCTCGCTCACATTACGATTAGCTATCTGCGATTTTAAACCGCCACATAACTTTATTTAGTATTTTACTTCCCACTTCCACGGCACCAGTCACTCGATCTTACTGTCCCGTAGTGTTTGTCTATATAGTTTGTTTATTTGTCTGAATGTTAGGGTTTTCCGAACCATATTGGGTCCTGGGTGGGTAAATCAGCGGTGTGTGCTGTGTGTAATCCATCTGAGTTTGTGAATGTTTGCTTTTGTTTCGCTTATCAACAAACCAACAATGCTGATACTCTTGCAATAAGGCAACTGTAACCTTATAGTGATTTTTAATATTGTTATTAGTTTATTTCTTGGTTTTATATTTCGGCTGTGTTGCACTAATACAACCAATGAACTGCTTCGACGTCAGCACTGCATGCATTTAATTCAATCTTTTAACAAGTCCACCATGTAAATAGTTTCGCTCCCTTCTACAAATTGCCAATCTATTTTGGAACGTCAAATTGTCCAACTTCATAACAGAGGTTCTGTCCAGGGGAGAAGGGTGAACTAATTTGCTATCCATTGGCCTCCCCGCAGACAAGCCGGAATGCAAGAAGTGCATCAAGGCACTGCAGGAGCTGGAAAACATCGACGACGAAGCGGACCAGCTCGACATTGGTTTCGTGAAGATCCACGACGAAGATCTGGCCGAGGAGTACAACCTAGGCCCACTGCCAAAGCTGGTCTACTACCGCCACCAGACGCCGATCGTATATGAGCGTAAGTAGTGAGCATTGTTCGATAGTGGATATTGTGTGAAAACGTCGTGCATAACTCACCGCATCCTATTTCCCTCAACAGATGAGCTGCAGCGTGAGGAAGACGTGTTGGAATGGTTGGTGGAAAACAAGGCCACCGGCGATGAGGATGATGTCATCGAGGAGGTCAACGCCAAGACGCTCAAGACTCTGATCCAGAACATCGACAATCTGGTTGTTTTGTTCTGTAAGTTGGACCAGCTGGCTCCACTGCTCGTTTTCCGTGTTTGCATCAGTTCGCCTATTAATCACCACTGTCATAACTCTCGCCCCACCTCCCCTCCCCAGTTGACGAAGGTGATGAAGAGTCCGAGTCGGTGCTGCAGGAGCTGGAAAACATCGACGATGACTGTGCCAAGCACGGCATTCAGTTCGTCAGGATCGACGACCCGAAGGTTTCCAAGGAGTACGGTATCGATGAGGTAGGTTCCACCCGTACGCCCGGTTTCGACAGACACCAACGCATGCTCTGACGCAAGAAGCCGGGGCCGACGGTGAACGTTCGACCGTAATCGCACTGCTTAGTGGCGTTAAAATTAGAACACACTTGAAAACAACCATCAGCCATGCCGATACGGTATCGCAGGCCGGCGCGATATTTATAGCGCCATCCGGTGGTGGAAGACGTACTCTGCCACCTTGCTAATCGGTTCACTTCAGAGCGCGGTTCTCACACTACCAACAATAAGCATCTTCCTGCGGCAGTAGTATTGTAAACCGACGTGTCGCGCTTATTTATCTGCAGGTTCCAGCGATTGTCTACTTCGAAAAGCAGATCCCCAACGTGTACGACGACGATCTGTCCGATGAGGAAGAAATCTTGGAGTGGTTGCTGTCGCAGCTGGAGAAGGACGAGATCGAGGATGTTACCGATGAGATGTTGGACAAACTGATCAAGGAGGGCAAATCGATCGCCGTTTTGTTCTGTAAGTGTGACCCCACCTGATCCCATACCGGCCGTCAGTTGCCTGCTAATGGTCCCAATCTTGCGATATCCGTTGCAGATGACAACAATGACAAAAAGTCCGAAAAGGTCCTGAACGAGCTGGAGAACATCGACGACGAGTGCGACCAGCTGGGCATCAACTTTGTCAAGATGGACGACATCGAAGAGGCGAAGGACTACGGTGTGACCAAGTTCCCGAAGCTGGTCTACTTCGAGCAGGGCATTCCCACCGTGTACGAGGGTAGCCTCGAGCAGGAGGAGGAAGTGCTCGATTGGCTCGAGCGCCAGACGAACAGCGACGAAATCGAGGACGTTACCGATGAGATGCTGGACATGATCATCGAGAAGATGCAGCACGTCGCGGTGCTATTCTACGACAAGGACTCGAAGGCGTCGCAGAAGGTCCTGGCCGAGCTGGAGAACATCGACGACGAGTGCGATCAGAACGATATTGCGTTCGTCAAAATCGACGATGACAACGAGGCCAAGGAGTGGGGTATTGAGGAGCTGCCAACTATAGTATGAATCAGCGACCCGCCAAACGAAACTTGTCGGAGGTGTCTCACAGGCGTCTTTTTCCTCTCCATAGATTCTGTTTGAACGTGGTATTCCGCACATCTATGAAGGCGATCTGCTGAAGGAAGATGAGTTGCTCGGCTGGTTGGTGCACCAGAAACGCCACTCCGAAATTCCAGAAATCACCGACGAAATGAAAGACAAGCTGATGCAGATGTACGACCACGTTGCAATTATCTTCTGTAAGTAAGCCTAATGTACAATCAAAAGCACATTTCATTAACGATGTATACTCAACTTGCCTTCTCTCAGACGACAAGGACGACAAACAGGACATCCGTGTGCTGAATGAGCTGGAAAACATCGATGACGAACTGGAGAAGGAAGAGATCGTCATTGCGCGACTGGACAACGCGGAGGAGGCCCGTGAGTACGGTCTCGACCATCTGCCCGCGCTCGTGTACTTCGAGAATCAGATCCCGGCCATCTACGAGGGCGACCTGATGAACGAGGAGGAGGTCCTCGAATGGCTCAAGCTGCAGAAGTACTCCGCCACCATCGAGGAAGTTACGGACGAGATCCTGCAGGACCTGATCGAGGAGCACGAGTACGTGTGCGTCTACTTCAGTGGTGCGTGCGAAGAGGGGGAAAAGTGTGACAAAATCCTGGACGACCTCGAAAACATCGACGATGAGCTCGACGAAGCCGGTATCATCTTCGTAACCACCGAAGATATGTGTAAGTTATTATTCCTTTTTTTCGCAGTGGATTTCATTAAAATACTATTGCAAACATGTCTCAACTTTCCACAGCCACTGCCAAGAAGTACAACATCAAGAACCTTCCGTCGCTGGTGTTCTTCCGCAACAAGGACCCACTGGTGTACGCGGGTAACCTCAACGACGAGGACGAGGTTCTGGCCTGGCTGACCGATGAGGAAACGCTCGAAATTCCCGGCAAGATCGAGGAGGTCAACATCAAGATGCTGGAGAAGATCCTGTACGAAAATGAGCACATCGTTGTGTTCTTCTGTAAGTGCGCGTACGGTGCGGGGTGAATCCTGTTGCTGACAATCATGCTCAATCGATTTCTTCTTCTGCCAGACCATGACGATGACAAGAAGGCCCAGAAAATCATTGCAGAGCTGGAGAACATTGACGACGAGTGCGAGGAGAAGGACATCGACTTCGTCAAGACCTCGGATGACGACATCGACAAGGAGTACGATCTGGAATCGCTGCCCGCTCTCGTGTTCTACCGCAACAAGTTCCGCACGATCTACAGCGGCGACCTGATGAAGGAGGACGAGATCCTCGAGTGGGTCCTGCAGCAGTACAACGCCAAGCCCGAAGTTATCGAATCAGTTGACCGCAAAACCCTGCAGGTTCTGGTCAACGAAGTTGAGCACCTGGCTGTACTGTTCTGTAAGTGTTCTGCAGGCCTATAAGTGTACGCCTGGTGACGAGAAGAGGGTTTGCTTATGGCTTACCCTTAATTCTGTAGACGATGACGAATGCGAGACCTGCCCCAAGATCCTGGAGAAGCTGGAAACCATTGACGACGACACGGACAAGCACCATATCCAGTTCGTGAAGGCCAACGATGAAAAGCTGGCCCATGAAATCGGAATCTTCTCATTCCCGGCTCTAGTTTACTACGAAACCGGTGTGCCGATTATGTATGATGGTATGAGCAGCACTAGTCTTAGCTACTCCGCTTTACCTTCCAATCCATTACTCAACAGCCCCGTTTGTCTGTTTCCACGAACTCTTTCTCTCTTTCTCTCTCTCTTTCTCTTCACAGGTAATCTAAAGAACGAAAAACGCATCTTGCAGTGGCTAATTGATCACAAAAGTAAGAACGTAATGGTGTCTTTAAGTATTTAAGTACCAGTCCTGTCAGATCCGCAGCCCATTCATCGGGGGCTTTGATCTACTATCCACCGTCCACCTTGATTTCAAGCCCTTGTTCATTGTCTTTTGTACCCGTCCCGTTGCCGCCGCTGTTTTCGCTCTTTTCCCGTGTTTACTTTTTCGAGTGAATTTGTTCTCGAGCTTCCGTCACAACTCATCGTCTGGACGGTGATTCATTCCAGCGTCCATTCGTCTGCTAAACATTCCACATTTACATTTACAAGATTTTCTTTTTCGCGTTTTTCCCTTTTGCTGTACTTAACTTCCTCGTGAAAAATGTCCGATGAACTGCGACGGAGTACAACGCTAGAGTCTGATTGTTTCATTCCCGTCTTGTGGAAATTGCAAGATGATTTCATCTTAGCCATCATCTTTGCCCCGCCTCGTTAAGACAAAGAGCTACATAGGATACGCTTTTCCATCTGTACCATACCATGCCGCATCATTCTCGCTTGTTGCCCCAAAACAGAAAGAAGAAATGCCTTTTCCATCCTATCGCCACCATTTGCTCCACACCCTCCTATCTGATACTTATCCAATCCGCGCAGACAGGTACGATATCAAACAGAAGTACGGCTTAACGAAGGAACGCGTTCCGGTCGTGTTTGCCGACCCGGAGGAGGAGGCCCTCAAGGCGCTACTGCTGGCGCACGTGCGAGCCCGGTCCGGCGTTCCCGAACGCTCGATACTGCGCCCCTCGGCTGGCGGCCAGCTTCCGCCCTCCGCCTATCCGCCACCACCAGCCGGCATTTCGCTGCCGTTCCGTTCGTTGTCCACCGGGTTAGGTAACGAGCCAGATGCGCCTAGCATGCCACTTGCCGTGACCGTGTTGATGGGCTCTCGCACTTCGCAGCCGTGATGGGATATGAGTGCACAGAGTGTTCGGTGTTCGGTTTTGCTCCGTAGCGCGCCGCCGTAGTTATGTCCGCAGCCGTTGGTTTGTGTCATGTCGTTGTTAGATGGCACTGTCTTACTCATTCCCTTCATTATGATTTCCCCGCAGCTCTCAGCGTGCCCCCACTCTTTCTCTATCTCTTTCCCTACTTCTATCTCCCTAATCCATCGAGGCATACCACCATGTCTCTTCTTAGTTTCACCTGATGAATTTTGCATTTGACTTTTGTTGTTGTTTATTTTTGCCACATTAGCGTAGAGCTGTGTTAGACGTAGAGCTGTTCTAGAACGCACCTTTAAGCATGATGGCTTATTTGATTTCTACCGACATGTTCATCTTGGAACATGTGGGTCTGTTTTTTTCTTTCTTTTTTTCATTTCTAATGTAGACACTTTCGAACGAGGGGACCCCAATTCACGGATCCCCTCGATGTTGAATTCCTTTTTTCTGTGCCGTCCTAACCATCTATCAGAAGCGCACGAACGAACGCTTGTGCGTCAATTGGATTCACCCGATCGTAGTACACAATTCCGTTGCTGGAAACTTATTGGTTGGTGTAATGCTAGGCTCGATGTACTCAATGTGCCCCACTCGATGTTCTTGTCCACTGTTGTCTCGTCTTCGCCGTCGTGGTCGATATGTGTTGTTTATCGTCGTTGTATAGCAGGCGCCCATAGGCCGTCTGTTTTCGTCGTTGCATCTAATGTCCAGTCTGTTATGCGGTACAGGACCTTGGAAACGAGCGCCACCTATGAAACGTTCTCACAAATTCCTGTTCTCCGTCTCAACTTTACTTGCTGCCTTTTCACACACCTTCACTCCCGGCCTACCCGGTCCCCTAAAAACCCCATGCCTCCACTATCCTCCCTAAACCGCCATTTCTTGCAGACAACAAGCTACCGAAACCGAAACTCCGCCGGCGGTACACCGATGGCGTAGAGGAGCTCGAGCGTGAGGATCGTATCGACAAGAAACGATCGGGCGGGAAGAAACTCAAGCCCATCCCCCGGCTTGACGCCGTCGAGTTCCCTAAGGCTCAGTCGGGCAAGCCAGCGGCGTCGAAGCCCGCGGCCGGCAAGGATAGTAAACCCGCCAGCAAGCCGGCCGCGTCCCCGTCCGGCAAGGCTGCCAAAGCCATCAGCAAACCAGCGCCGCCGGCCAAGGGCTCCAACGTTCCGAAAAAGACTGCCCCTGCTGTCGATGATGACGATGACGAAGGTAGTTGCCCGTCTCACCCAGTTGTTGTGTAATGCCACGCCTCGTAGGCTGTCTTGCCAAGTTGTAGCGCTAGTTCTAACCACCCGTACTTGTAGTCTGTTCGTGTTTCCTTCCGCGGGACGCCTGTAGACAGCTCTCATGTGTCTATCAGTCCTGGCCCTGGCGGGCACTTTCTCTGTCTGCCTGTTTGTCTGTCTGTCTCTCTTCCTCTCTCTCTCTCTTTGTACGCAAGCTGCACCTACCAGTGTTTGTTCAGTCAATGCCTGCCTGGTATATGTAAATAAGTAGTAGAGCTAACGTACGCGTTGAGTAGTATACTCACTGTTGCAATCGGAGCAACATGATCTCTGTTCGTGTACGATAACCTTATCTTTTCCGGGATAAGAGCTCTCTCATTATCCCTATTTCTCTCTTTCCTCTCTTCACCTCTCCCTTTCTTTTTCTCTATCTGCACATAACCTTTTCGCACAATTAACCAAAGGATTTTCGTTTTTTTTAATTAACTATGGCGTCTACTTCCTATTGCTATGGCTGTGGTTCTGTCGATCGGTAGTGTAGGATCGTGTGATCTTCAACATACGTGGGCACAAAGTACTCCCCCCCCCCCCTCCTCTTTTCCCCACTCCTTCACGGTTCCTACGTGCCTGTATTGCGCCTTGCCGATAGTATCTTCCATGAGAATTTCGTAATCCATTCAAATGAATATTCGCCAGACATCTGAACATCTGAATGTAAAATACGTAAATGATGTACCACAATCACCACCCAACCAAGCGTTCGTTCCCCGTTTGGAATGTATTTGTTCTCTTTCGCTTCACCAACCAGCGAGTTTTAGCTGCTCATCTTCCCGAACCTGCACAAGATCACTCATCCAGCAATTCGACTCCTCAACGGATCTTTCACGATCCCTCTGTCACTGTCTCTCTCGACCTGTGTGCAGTTTTTCGTTCTTTTCTTCGGCTTCGCTATTTGATATGCTTTTCCTCAGTCTGCAATTCGAAAATCTATTATTTTTCCGTTCGGGTTTGGCTGCTTTTCAAAATTTCCTTGAGGTTAATGTACGCAATGTTTCCAATACTGAGGCATTGGTTTATATGGATTTAGCTTACACAACGTTCACCAACCAAAAAAATCGTCGTTCTTCCCTCCGCTGCTCGTCTCTTTCTCTCTCTGTCTCTCTCTCTCTCTCTTTCGGTGCATTTTGTCTAGCATTTTGAAGTTTCCTTACATAACCAGTTGTACTTATTTCCTTGTAGCTTCGGTTTTTTGTTTAAACACTCCCAACACCGCAAAACGAACAGCGCAAGGATACTCTACGATGTAAAAAGTTGTAAGATTCTTATTTTTCCACATTATTTAAACAAGTTTGAAACTGAAAGTTACCACCATGAAAAGAATATTTTCACTCTAATGAAGTTCACTATACTTTTAGGAGTGACCACTGCTATTACCAAACGCTGACAGAGCCAAACGAGCAGAGGAGATTATTTTGAGATGTTGGCATTGCACCGAAGGCATTGGTCCACTACGAGGATACGAAAAAGAGTTACGGAAGCTTCGAGCGCGAAGAAGCGCACAGAATTGCAACCCACCGATGGCACGCAGAAGGCGAAGAAAAACCGAAACCGTGCTGGTCCGCATCGCAAAATAATCTTGTCTGCTTGTCTACCAATCAAATAGCTCCAAATCAAACGGCAAAAGCATGTGCAAAAGATGGTTTCTCATTCATGTTCAAAGTGTACGATACGTCGCGTAGATTAGATGTAATGTTGCCCTTAAATAAGTTTTGACGAACACTGCCCCGAAAAGTGCTATATGCTCGGTGGAACCGGGCAGAGTCGGGCCTCGCAATCTAGAGACAAAGCAGTGACAGGCGTGCAAGCCTAAACCGCTGCACGGCACAATGAACAATGGTACACAACGCAGAAAAGACCCGAACTCGCTAAACACACCGCGTCCACTCCAAAAAAAAAGTAGAAATGTTTGTTTGTAGTGATTTGGTTTTGTTTACAAAAAACATTTTGTCAGTTAATTCATATAAATTAGCTGCTTCCGGGGCGCCACCTACCTCCCAGGCCCAGGAAACGGAAACAAAGGCGAAAACGAAACGATGAGGAATCCATGCAAAAAGAAATGTCCAATTGCTGTCGCGCAGCTCGCGTCGCGTGCAAAATAACTATCTCTTCTCTTAAACTACCCTAATTAATATCTATCTACTTCATACATACGATTTAAATGTCCCAATGTCAACGTAAAAATGGAATGTCAAATCGTACGATCAACAAAAGCCGCGCGAGTATTCTAGTAGTTGTGTACTGCACAATGTAAGCTGTACGCAAAATAGCGTGAAAGCGAGTGACAAAAATGTTAATTTTTGCTCTGATACGAATCTCTTATAATTACGGCTTAGTTTTGCACAGTTGTGCCGGCTTACAATGCGTGCGTGTCACAACAGTTTATCTTCATTTGACTCTTTCTCGCTCTGTTGTAACTATCTTCCTTCTATTGCATTTCGCTACGATAGTTCAGATCGGTGCAATGTGCTCGGCTTGCAGAAATCGTACTACTCGATTCCTTTCAATTTTCCTATCCTGTTGCAAATTAATCGCAATGTGATTGTTCTTTTTTTTTGCTAAGTTTTGATGATCGTGTTTTGCTTTCACCATCGCTGGCATTGGTTTGGTTGACTTTTGTTTGGTTACCGCATTAACGTGGTTATTATTATAATTTTTTTTTTGTTAAAGCCTGTCACAAAATGATTATCAGATAATGAAAGCACTGAATGAGCCTGATAACCCGAACTCCTGCTGATGAGATGTACTGAATGTTATCCCTGATTTTAGTTTGTTTTTTTTGTTCTAATTCATTCAAAACCCCAACCCGCAAGAGTTAAACGCAAATAAGAACGTAAACAAACCATCAACCGTTGCAAACCAAAAAAAAAAACCGAACAAGAATCAAATTAGGAATCACTAAATCTGACAAAATGTTTTTTGTATACACACAGATGACGAATGTTTCTACGTTGGACTGGGACACGCCGGTCGTGTAACGAAGCGGGACAAGAAATCAACCCCGAAGGAAGACGACTCGTTCCGGTGTTGCCCGGCGAAGGTCGAGAAGAACACCCGCGTAACGCAGATGGCCGCGCAGAAGATCAGCCGCCGGGACAGCGACGAGGCGGAGAGCCAGTTCGCCTTCCGACAGAAGAAGCTGTCGGACATCGCCGACTCAACCGCGGCCGCTGCCAAGGAGAAGAAGGCTGCCCAGGAGCGCCAGCAGCTCGATCTGAAGAAAGCCGGCAAGCCGAAGGGCGGCGCGAAGGCTGGCAAAGGTAAAAAGGATAAGAACGACGACGGCGACGATGACGAGGATGGACTGTTCGGAAAGCTTGGCTGGTGGTAAATGCTCCTCGGGAAGCATTAGTCGAGTAGAAACCCATACTCTTTAACGAACAAACCGAGCCGGCCAGTCCACGCACTCGTACGAACGTTTGCCCTCGTCTGGTCCAGTCCAAACTCTCCTTCCACCAACGGTAAACAAACCAACAAACAAAAAACCCATCGGCGGGAAAGGACCCAGGAGAACTACAACCAACTCGCTGTCTAAATTAAACATACCGAGCTCCATGCTTGTTTCGAGCAGTAAACAATTCACCGGAAGCGACTTGTTTTCCGTTCCCTTGCCCTAGGTCATTGTTCAACAATGGCCAACCGTCTCTTTCCTCAAGAAAACCCCCCCATACAGAAATCATTTGTGAAACCAATCAAAACGGAGTACAGGTTTTCGCTGTATCGTAGAGGGTTTCACGCACGGTGCAGTGTGATAAAGGATTGAAAGTTTCACATCGTTATTTTTTTTTCCTCTCTCTCTCTTTCTCTTTCTCTCTTTCTCTCCAACTTTATTCCTCTCTCTATCTTTTCTTTCCATTGCGATGAACTTTCCACTACATCTCGTATCTTGCAAACAGCTTAATGCAAGGCCGCAAAACTACCTCCCCGCCCCAATGAGGAAAGAGACGGTTGGTTAGGGTACAGAGGGAAGAAACGAATAGAAAAGGATTGACAGCGAGTGAGCATATATGGCATAATTTTGATGATGAAAAATTGAATTGCGTGGATGTCAACTTAGAAGAAGGTGAGAAATATATTCTACAATTTTATCTGTAAATACTGAACCAAAAGGAAAACGAACTAGGAACAATCTAGAAAAGGTGTAATACACTACAAAGGGAAGGAAATAAACGTAAAATCGTGCACAGATGACGAATGAACATACCAACGTGCAAATGAAAAAACTCAAAGAAGATGGCAGAGAAACATTTTATATAAAAAGAAATGAAAAATCGTGAAAAAAATCACTCAATAATCTATCGCTTAGCATAAGGCGTCTTTCAGTAGCAGCACGCTCGCACTATCTCTTAGTGAATAATTATTAGTGACAAGAAAACAATGCTGCAAGAAACATAGGGCTCGCACTACTACTACGACTGCTGCATAACAAATTTAGCATGGTGAACACTTTACAACAACACTTTGACAATAAAACCTCGCACGAATCTAGAGAAAGCTAACATTGACTTGCAAGCTGTACTACCTGCACCACATATACCATATACACTGCTAGTACTTTTGCTGGGCCAGTTTTGTTTTTGTCATTTTAAAATAGTTGTTGTTGTTTCTCAAACGCAGTAAAGTTGTTACTGTTCCTTTGTTAACTTTCTATTTTCGTTTCGCAACTTTCGCTCAATATAGACTGCAAGTTTGTTGATAGAGGATAATGTTATTTACCTGTTATTTATTATAACGTCTACTCAACAAATCAAACCACTCGAAATGGGGCGAAAAGAGAGAAACGCACGGTATTGCACGGTAACAAGGACAGAGGGGAAACCAATTTATGCACTGAAGCGGGCTAGATAATAGGGGGAACACTCTTAAGCTTAATATCACTACGATTAGAATTTTCAACTTTCCTTTTTTAAAGCACATCCACCGATGGCGTCCGCTCTGTGGCGAACATCGCATCGGAGGCAGTATCTATTTGCACTTCTTGTTGCCGGAAAAAAGTAGGATAGAAAGGAACAATGCACCACGGCACAAGCACAAACACTCTGTTTAAGCACTCAAACTCGTAACTCGCACTTGAAGCTGTGTTAAGATGCTCTTTTTTAGGCTATTTATTTTTGGACTTGAAACTACTATCCTTGCACTCAATTTTGGATTTTCTCTTATGCATACTCTATATTTATTATCTGTTTCTACCACGAACCACCGCGTCTTCGCAGTGATCTGTGTAAGATCTCTCTTTTTCATTTGTTTAAACAATTTTCTATCTTAGCGCTAGTGTAAATGTAGATGGAAAAAACTACGCCTTCAGTTGTATGCACTTTAAGCGAGCTGTTATGGCTTTACGAATGCACTTACGTCTTGAAACATAAATTAACAAATGCTGTCAAAACTGCCTGAAAACATATTACTAGCGCAGATATTTTAATGGCATCATGCCGCCAGCCACGACCGACAACCTGGTCGTGGTCAATCGGAACCGTTGAACACCAACGAGAACACTTTGAAATCAAACGAAGAATATAACAAATGTTAAAAAGAAAATATACTGAAAACTTAGAAAACTTAAATGTTCAATCAGAAAGCGTGGTTTATCGAACATCACAGTCACGCTATTTATAAGCACCACCAACAAGGGTTCGAGCTGCTATTTTCTGTGATTTTGTGCTAGGATCTTTTCGAACTCAAATGCAAACACCAGAAAAACGTTTACATTACGTTGTCAAACATTCAAAGAAGGATATCAGCAGCGGGAAAGACTATCGTCGCGAAAGACAAGATAGTCACGAGTAGGGAAAGAAGTAATGTAGAAGCAGTTACGAAATGACTGTATGGCGCGAAACAATTTAAAAAAAGGAAAGAATCAAACGAGCAAGAAAAGATGCGTCAAAATCTTTCGAAGAAGTAGACTAGAAATATTTCAAAAGAAAACTTATGATACCATTATGGGGGTGTACCATGAAGGGTAGATGAAGAAAAAAGTGAACAAACCATTCAGAGGAGAAAATGATACATTTCACAATACAAACGAATGAGGAGAATACAAAACGGAGAAATATTGTGAGAACGGAAGATCACAAACAAAAAGGAACCCCAAAAAGAAGGAGACGTAGAAAATATCTAAGAACAAAGCAACGAGAAATCATCTTTATTGTTAATGCTCTTTTATCTATAACTTTTAATGGAAACGGAAACAAAGAAACTTGGAAAAAATTACATAAAAAGAACAAAAACATTGTTTGCAAAATTGAACCATTGAACCGAAGGGCCTTTTCGGTTGAAGCGGGACGGGCTTGCTTGATGTATTGTGGCTTCCTTTCGCTGGTCGTTTTGGGAAACGTTGTTTCAAAAACTGGGAAGGATTCCCTCTTTCGCACACCCTCATTTAGTAACACGTTCGTATGAGAGGACTTTGTAGTTCCAATTAGCCCACTGCAGGATGTAAGTATTTGTACAAAAGCAAAATCACGGAAAACGGGCAGCTGTTTCTAGTGAGCGCCAAACATGGAGGCAGTTCTCAAAATATACATTCCTGCTTGTGATTCGCCGACCGGGCTGGCGGTGGGTGATCTAATTCCCAGGTGATCTGCTGAACGAGTACGACGTCCTGGACTGGATGCACGGGCAAAAGACGGACGAAAGTATCCAGGAGGTCGAACGGGACGAACTGTTGCGCCTAATCGACGCCAAAGACTTCCTTGCGGTCGTTTTCTGTATGTGAAGTACACAGTGAAGAAACCAATAGGAAAACATGAGAGCTAACCTTTCACTCTCCGTCTTAGATGTTGAAGAAGACCCCGACACACCGAAGATTCTACGCCACATCGAGCTGATCGACGACGAGGCGGCCGACTATGGCATTCTGATGGTGAAATGTAGCGATCGGCTGATGGCGAAGAAGTTCGGCTTCCGCAAGCCACCCGGCGTCACCTACTTCCGCAAGGGCAAATCCATCAACTACGACGGCGACATCGACGACGACGAGGAGCTGCTCGACTGGCTCACCGATCCGCACAACATGGAAATGACCGACCACATCGAGAAGGTGAACCGAAAGATGTTCCAGAAGATTCGCCAGGCGTCGGACTACTTGGCGGTGTTCTTCTGTAAGTTTCGCGTGTGGCGCAGTTAGGTGTGGGTTTGTTTTCCTGAACTTCACTTAACGACGGACCTCTTACATGCGGCTGCAGATAGCGACGACTGCAAGCAGTGCCCCCGAGTGCTGGCCGAAATTGAACATATCGACGACGAAGCCGACGGAGCCGGCATCAACTTCGTCAAGATCGACGATAAGCAGATGGCCAAGGAGCTCGGCGTGTACGCCCTACCCGGTATCGTTTTCTTCAAGCTGTCCTCCAAGGAGCCTGTCATATACGCAGGTGTGTACTACGTACCACTTCCGTGCTCCGGGCAAGATCCAGTCGCTTTATGCTTTATGTATTCTTCCTACTCTAGGTGACCTCAACGACGAAGACGAAATTCTGAACTGGCTAATGACGCAGAAGAATCCCGGGGGCGACATTATCGAGGATCTCGATGGAGCGAAACTGTTGGCTCTCATCGAGGAATCCAATGCCCTGGCCGTCTACTTCTGTAAGTATTGGGCTGTTGAACAAGGTTGAACGTTTATTGTTGTATCTGACAATGTGCTAATTTACAAAATTTCACAATTCAAGTGTTGTACAAGAATGTACAAGAATAATTATTATGTTGCTCTAATTGAAAGAGATCTAATCATAGAAGCAGCACTCAATGCAAACATCACGTTGTACGTACACTGCACAAAGTATATGTTTAAAACTTTAAATATTTTTTTACAAAACTCACTACGCACTGACTCCACAATGCACCTGTATTTAACCCGAACCGCCCGTTGGGTCGTTCTTCGAAACGCAATACCACGCAGGGAACAAAACGACTTGTGAGGCTTGCTTCACAAAGACTGCCAAGAAACAGCGCAAGGCGAAAGAGCGCAAGGGCTTGCTGGAAGCGGCCACATCCGCCGAGGTCGTGGACGAGGTTGGAACCGAGTCGGCGGGGGAGAACGCTCCACCAACAACACCACTACCACCACCACCACCGCCACAGCCATCCGTCGAGGGTATAGCAAATCGCCCCCCACCACACCCCTCCCCCAGAGAGAATGTCCATCCCGATATGATCCACTGCTCATCGTGCTGCATGATTGTGGTCCACCCATTGCAATAAGTTAGACCCCACTCTAGGTGGCCGGCTTCACTTTAGGATTAAGTTAGGATCTGTTTATGTATGTGTTTCGATTGTTCCACCACCTATGGAGGTTATGTCTACCCGTCCCTGTGCCGGAAATGCCCACACCGCCCTCGATAACGCTGCTTGTTCCATAGAGCACCTTTCAACCACTAAAGCCTGTTCTCGCTAACGAGAAAATAACAGTTCCTTGAAAGAAAATGGGCGTCAATTGTTGTTATACCAAAGTGCTAATCGAAACGATGTTGTATCCCTCTAATATAAGACTCGGACGAGTGTGAGCAGTGCACCGGCGTGCTGGAGTCGCTGGAGAACATTGACGACGATTGCGACCGACACGGAATTATGTTTGTCAAGACGGACGATCTCACCATCGCCGAGCACTACGGCATCTCCGACTATCCGGTGTTGGTCTACTTCGAGGACAATGTACCGAATGTGTTTGAAGGTAAGATGCAATACGCCAGTGCCCGACCAGTGCCCTTGCCAATGGTGCCGTTCTTGCAGGATCATTGGATGAGGAGGAGGAAGTGCTGCAATGGCTGATCACGCAAAAGACGGAAGATCGCATCGAGCTGATCACCCGGGTCATGCTGGAATCGATGGTGGACGAAACGCAGTACCTGGCCGTTTACTTCTGTAAGTCCAGACCCGACACTTTTCCTAGCGCTTCCCTGATAGATTGCCGCCCAGCTGCCCTGCGATTGGCGTTCACTTTTCCGTTTCACAAATGCGCCCAGTTTTTGCCCCGAAGATGTAATTGTTTTCGTTCCTGTGGCCTTTCGAAGCACTTTATCCCCAAATCAGATGCTACCAGCAGAGCACTAGAATGCATACTGTTATTTATTTTCTTTTTTATATTGTTTTCTCTTCTTTTTACTACTGCACAACACCGACCACGCACCACGAACGAAACACGCACCAAAATGCAATATGCTACCCCTTTTTTACACGCAATCGCACCAAACGGAACTCGCGCACTCTTCTAATGAACTTTCCAACGTTCCCCGAACCCACACCACTACCAAAAAAAAAAAAACACAAATGCCCTTGCATCCCCCTGGTGCTCCACCTATTGTTTTTGGCCGATTTAATCAACAACAACGAACAAACGAAAACCGAATCGATCAACGAAACACGAAACGAAACTCAAAGACAAAACCAAATCACCCTCGTACTGCCGAAGTTTTTGTTCTGCGGAAAACATACGCAAGCGAAAGGAATTTGCACGGGAAGGAATTTCAGGTATAGCATCTCGAAGCGTTCTTCTGCCAACCTCTGTTGTCCGTTGTGTTCCTTCCAAAAAAAAAAATCAAACACTACTCATCGCAACATGGTTTTCCCCTCTGTGTTTCCTTTCTGTCCAAAAGCTTAACCTGGCCAGTCTACCATTTTCTGACACCTCTTCAACGCCTCAGTGCCGGGCTCCCTTGCCTCTTATTGTAAATAGCGCTATGTTGTTTTCTGCAAATGAATGTTGTCTCTAAAGTCCTCGGCAGTCAATGCTTTCCCAAGTCCTCCAAACCTAAAACCAACGATAGCTACCAAGGACACCCCACTGATACTGACTTTTCCCGATTGGTGGCCATTCGTGTACAAAATCCCCCTACCATGCCAAGCGCCAGTTTCTCCTGCCGATAGATGTTTTGTAATGTGTACAGTTTAAAGCATCTATGTGCAATACAGGCTTACAGTTTTTAAAGCGTTTGTACATATTTATGCTAAGCCCTCCTTTGGTGCCGCCCTCGAATGGAATAACTTCACTGAGTTCATCAATGGTGCTAATTACCCTTCTCATGTGCAACACTCAGAATATGTGAACCTCTCAAACTGTAAAAAATCCACAACATCATCGGTATACTTCTACTATTAACTGACGTAATACTATGACGATAAATGTGCGTTTCAATTTAAGTAATTCGTTTTTGCTGTCATGAAAAGTGGGATCCTTCCCGTATGTTCTTTTCTGTTCTGTGCGTTATGTTCGGAATGCGGATTTGGCACCAGTGAATGAATTTCTTCGGCAGTATGTTTGTATTCCTCCCACCTTCTCCCCACTATCGCCTTGCAATAAAACTGGCCGCCGCTCGCCGCCAACTGCATTCTCCCCCGTGTTTTTTATCTGTGTTTTTCTATTGGTGTCGTCTATGCCGAAGACAGATTCGATCATGTTCCCATGTCTGAGCCCTGCGCCTTGTAAACTATGTGCATCGATCCTTTCTTCTTCCATTTTCTACAACTGTTTCTCCGCCCTGCCTGTGCCCGATTTTTTTCTATCTGTAATCCCCCACCTTCTTTTCGATTATCTCTCTCTCATTTGTTGTTTCACCCCGTTTCGAACCTTTTAATACAACTGCTAGCAAACAGTTCCGTCTGCGGAGCGGTACATAATCTCTCGCCCGCATCGCCCAATTGCCGTGCCGTATTCTAACCGTCTCCATCGTACCTTTCTAATAGACAAGATCAATTGCAACATTTGCGATCAGATCCTGGAGGGGCTGGAGGTGATCGACGACGAGCTGGACGTGTTCGGTATTCACATGGTCAAGATCCAGGACCCGCAGCTGGCGAAGCGCTACTCTATTAAGACATTCCCGGCATTGGTGTACTTCCGGTAGGTTCGGAAGTGTTTGGAGCCTCCCGCAAAATAAAAGATGTAATGTTTTTTTTCTCGACCGTGCCACCGGTAGAAACGGAAATCCGCTCATCTACGAAGGTGACTTGCAGAACGAGCAATCGGTGCTGGAATGGCTGATCGATGACGACAATCGCGAACTGGCGGACGAGATCGAGGAAGTCAACGAGCGTATGTTGGACCGTCTGATGGAACAGTCGCCGCTGCTATGCGTGTTCTACTGTGAGTTGAGGAGAGAAGCATTGTGCAGCATTGTGCAGAGGCATCGACTGTTTTCTTCACGCCTTTCCCATTTTCCAGACGATGAAGACTGCGCCGAGTGCGATGACATCCTGGAGGAGCTGGAGCTGATCGACGGTGAGGTCGACCTGTACGGCATCGACTTCGTGAAGGTGGCAAGCCTGGACGCGGCGCACAAGTACGGCGTGACGACGATACCCTCGCTGGTGTACTACCGCAAGCAGATCCCGATGCTGTACGATGGCGACATGCACGACCACGAACGCGTCATGAACTGGCTGACGTCGCAGGACGTGTTCGAGATCAAGAACGAAATCGAGGAGGTGAACCGCAAGATGCTGAACAAGCTGCTCGACGAGAACGAGTTCCTGGCGGTGTACTTCTGTAAGTAGCGAAAGCATACCGGCGAAGGCCCGCTCGTTTCCCCCTCCTTGTAGGTGCTAATTGGAAATTCCCCCCACCCTGCAGTTGAAGAGGACCACGAGGAAAGCGAGGCGGTGCTAGAAAAGCTGGAGCTGATCGACAGCGAGACGGACAACCTGGACATCACCTTCGTGAAGATGGGCGATCCGCGGTACGCGCGCAAGTGGGGCGTCACCAAGCTGCCCGCGATCGTGTACTTCCGCAAGCGCTTCCCGAGCATCTACCGGGGCGACATGTACGACGAGCAGGACGTGCTCGAGTGGCTGCGCAAAAATCGGTTCCGCCAGCCGGAGCTCAACATCTTCATGTACGCCCTGATCGCGCTCGGTCTCGGCTTCGTCATCTATACTGCATTTTTGCTACAGTGCTTCAAACCGACCCCGCCCGCACCCGTGCCACATCCGAAGCAAAATTGAGGTACTAGCAACGGAGTGTTGTAGCCGTCGGACGGAAGCGCACTGACAGACACACACACACACACACAAAACATACATCAGACAACAGACTTTTCCAGAAGCAAAACTGGTGGTGGCGCCCGTTGGACGGAGGGGTGGACGAGCGGACGGTTAACCGAGGGCGAGGATTCGTAAGACGTTTTTAATGTTTTAATTTTTCACGTTTTCCTTCACTTGAACATCTACTGCCCTACACATATCGTCACTAACGGACGAGAGAAATAGTTCCAGATTCGTTTTAAAAAAGAATGCGACGTGAAGAGTGAAGGAGAACGGAATGAAATGGTGAAATAAACAAATTCAATAAACATACAATAATCGCTTCTACTGTAGAGGATTACTTATCAAAAAGACGAACATGACATAGCCATTGAGGAGGGTGCTGTCCGATGCTACAAAACAGACAAGAAAATTGTTTCATTTTTCCCTAAAAATGCCTCCTGGACGAACTCCCTGACCCATTTGAAAAGAGCACCAATGATCATTAGATCGTCGTTTACTTTAAGTCGGCGAAACGAAAGGAAGAAAACTAGTGAAAACGTCCTCCAGATACCAAAAAGAGAGTAAAATTATTAAACGTAAAAAAAATTGTCGCAACACAAAGTACCACTCTCGAAAACAATGCAACGAACGTCCCGAACTAGGAAAATGGAACAAATGCATTTTTGTTGGTCAGATTTTGCTAAATGAAGAAGAAAGATCTATTGTTGACTGTAAGAAGTATTGCAACAGCTACTTACAGGCCCTCCTACCAATCAATGAAATAAAGTAATTTACAAAATTAATAGATTCTCGCATCTAGCCGTTCAGAGGGTGTAATGCGTAAAAGTGCAACCGAAGGATGTGTCCTTTTTTCTGCCCAGGAAAAGAAATTCGCCACATCCTGCCCGGTTCTAAAAATGGTTAACGAAAAGACAACGAAACGAAGATGACGACAGCAATAACTGCACTATGCGAAACGTAGTCAGGGAAAAGATTCATGCAAAATGACTTTAAAAAATTGGTAAAAACATAAAACCTTATAAAATCTTGATTTGTTTTTAACTTGACGTATCGTTTTGGTCTTTTATTCATCTCCATCCTTTTGAAGGAGTTCCTGACCCAGTTAACCAACTTATTATTGGATTCAAAAAACAAGAATGCTTGTTCTACGCTCACCGTTAATGAATAGCGTAAATACTGTTCGTATAGCCGTAAAACAACGGAATTACCTTTTTGACGAGTCATTTCTATTTATCCTTGGTTCTCTCGCTCTCTCTCTTTCTCTCTATTTCTCAATATTGTCGAAATGATTCAAATACTGGGTACCTTAGAAGCAAACAATAAAACAGAACAATACCAAACCAACAGCAAATTGCCGGCAGCGCGCCATACCACAATAGGGCAACACATGCCACCGTGGGAAAAGTAGATGGTAAAATGAGTTTTCTATGTAAATGCTGTAAGATTCTATTCTTTGTTGTGAGGTTTTCTTTAAAGAGAATGAATGTAAAAACAAATATAATGTAAACGAACATGATCCTCCACGTACACTGCTGTAAATAAAGAGAAGCTTCTCAACTCTTAACGTTCGATGAAGGCGAAATTTGATGTCGCGTAGCTGTTGTTTCATTTCAAATGTATTCTTCCCGTAAATCTGAACGTAGTCTCACGCACGACGGAACCCCAACTTATTTGGCTTTCCGTTGAAGCAATTTGTCGCCTACATAAACGCATAAACTTCTCTTTTTTTTTCAAACAATTGTTTTAAATATATTTCATCGATTTTCCATCTATCATTCTACATGTATTTTGTTACCTAGACCTGTTATTATATTTCTGGTTAGCTCGACGGCATATTGATTAATATCTTTCAAATGTACCAATCGTACCTTCTGACCGGCCAGGGTTCAGTTACACAAGTTTTGTGTCGCAAAAATATTACGCTTTCAGTTTGTGTTTCTATTACTTTTCGTGTGTAGAGTTAATTTGTATATGAATGTCTCTGTGTTTCAATTGATCTTCCCAACAAAATCCGTATTTCATGTTCTGCCATGGAATAAATTTACCAAATTCGAATCCTTCCTATCCAAAATACATCATATCCAAGTTTTCATCATTATGTGTTGATTTTGTTTTCATCGTTTTCAAACTTCCTGGTGCACTTCTTGTTTCTTATTCTATCGTCTTTGCATTTATCCGAAACATATTTCATCTGTAAAATAGCCAATATTTGCCGGTACAGGCCACAAACATGAAAGTCGGCAACACGAATAGATTTCAGTGGATCTGTGATTATAAACGTTGTTCCGGTTCCACCTTCTCTGAACACCAAGTCTTAATCTATCGGGACAAAAACAAAACTGTCGAGAGAAATTTTCAAAACAACCAATACATGTTATAATACTC
Organism: Anopheles plumbeus; assembly: GCA_034621735.1. NCBI lineage: Eukaryota > Metazoa > Arthropoda > Insecta > Diptera > Culicidae > Anopheles > Anopheles plumbeus. The sequence continues at coordinate 21,322,711 of JAOEFI010000006.1, forward strand.
TACCATGAAATGAGGAAGCCACCTTCTACATAAGGTCCAAATTTATGTTATCAAGCTTGTATGTCCTTTCTGGCCACTGCACGCTTTCTATGTTCCATTTTCCTCACACGATTACCTATTTCTCACTTGGTGAATATGTATATTTGTTTCAGCATTTTGTAGATAATTTATCCATGTTAGATGTGTATAAATCCTTTCGGTGTTGCACTCAATATGGACGAAAAATTTGTACGTTCAGTAAACCACACAAACACATACGCACACACATGTTCTGCACCGTATCAAACATCTATCAGAGGGATCGTATCGAGACAAGAAAACAGTAGATGGCTTCGATTGTAGATAGCCCCAAAATTTCATGAACGAAGGACACTTTTGTTGTGACGAACTTATCCGTTTTTTTTCATCAATTTTAGGTATGCATTAAAGTGTGTGGCATGCTATTCTTTGAATATCGTTTATAAAAATTCCTCACTGCAAATACAGCATTCATTCCTCAATCGATAATTACTTCCCACCTTCTATATCATGTTCATCAATCCTATCAACACGCTGGAGAACATTCATTCAGCTCGTTAGTTTTGTCATTCTTCTTTCTACAGGCTTTTATCTCTTGGCGCCCAATGTCTAAATTTGTCAGGTACGTTCTATTAAATGGTAAAATATTTAGATTTATCCATGTACAAGTTTATATATGAATACGTTATATTTGTATGTAATTCGTACAACTACTACGTCGCGGTTCAAAGCGGACAGTAACAAAGTATACACTAAAGTAACTACACAGTTTGCACATCTTCTCCGTTAGATTGATTTCGAGCATGGAGGCTAGGACAGTTGCTTGTGTACGTTTCAAATAAATTCACTCTTGTGTGTCTTTCTCCCAATCACTCATCAGCTTCCATTTGATCGTACACGTCAAGTGAAATGATGAAGTTGAAAGAAAATTTCGCTACTGGTACTTCGGCTAAATAGTATTACTCTAATGTGGGTCACAATAACCCTACCATCGATGGTAACGAGATATGAATGCAGATTACTGCTACTGGCCAGTTCTAATCAGATATTGGCGCTACGTCACAAAATTGGCCTCTTCTTCGTCAAGCTAAAAGCTTGATTTCTCAAATCATTCCGCGACTCGTGGCCAGCTACTATTACTTATCTAGCTAGTGACGATAGGTTCGAGTATAAGCGTACACATCAATAAGCCACTCACTTAGTCACCAATCCAGTGTAATCGTATGCTTTAACTTGTCTTCTCGGTCATCGCGAACCAACAAGCTCTTGTAATATGTTTTAGTACAATCTATACGTCCACAAAGGGTAGCACGATGAGTCTGGTTCGCGATTAGAAAAAACCGTTCGGTTGATTTGTCAAATATCGTTACTCCCAAGACGACTTCCTCCCACAGCTCGTCATAAACAAAGCAAAGATTGTAGCATTGTCCCATTCTCTTTCGAACCCTTATCGGTATCAAATTAACATGTACATATACATGTGCATTCTACACACATCCCGAAAATACACATTCTCGACGATCACTCTGTTCAGAGTGTCTATGCTCAACAGTCGCAATACTAAAATATCCGTTCCGTTTCGCAGGACACCTCGTTTAAAGCTCGTTCCAGCTTCGAAAACACATCGCTTTTTCCTTCCAACGCAACGACCAAGACACAATCACTCCACATATTCAGACATATTATAGTTCCTTCGAAAATGGTAACACTTAACAATACAAAAGACAGGATTCAAATACATAGAAGTGTTGAGAACCGAGCATCACTGCCTGCTCCCTGTTAAAAACTGTGAAAGCGACATTGAATACTCTTCGTTCTCCCAAAATGGCCAACAATGATCCCGTTAGGGACCTTTTCCAACGTCTAACTTCCCGAGAACTTGGTTTACATCGACCCCGACTTGGCGTAATGACGTAGACCGACCTTTGTGCCCCCGCCACCACCGCTACCTCCTCCGCTGTCGTTGGTGGATTTGGGATTTTCTGCCGACTGGCGTTCATGGTACTCCTGGAAGCACGGTACGATGCACAGATTCGTTTGGCACTCGGGGCAGTGGTACTTGGTTTTGCGCCGCAAAATGCGCCCATGGGCATCGATCGTATTCCAGCAGAAGTTGCAGCCTAGCGCGGGTCCTTCGCGCACCACCGGACAGTGGCTCGAGCGGGGGTTGTCCAGCCCAGGGATATCGGTTGAGCGAGATGATGTCTAAAATAATCGAATGGAAGGGTTTACATGTAATAAACGTCAAAGAACAACAACGGCAGTACTAATCGTAATTGTGATATGCCGTTCCTGTACTACTATTTCCTCTTACCAGTGGAGTAGAGATCGACCGTGACAGTTCCTCGCCCTTCACGCGAATTGTACTGACCGGTGCCGACTTGACCGTGGTATTAGGCTGCTGCTCCTTGCTGCTGTTGTTGGTTCCACCGCTGCTGCCTGTCGTAGTGCTGCCCGCGACGGAAGACACGCTTGTTGTCAATTGCACTGAATCGACCGGGACAACAATAAGCGTGTGATCCTCCGTACGATCGATGCTGGACTGTAGGTGTATCCTTGGAATCCCACTCGAAGGAGTCGTGCCACCTTCTTCGTCCGAGTCAGTTTTCAGTGAGGAGGAAGGTGTCAGGTAGTGCGTTGAGCCACTGCTACTCGTCACGAGCGTTAACGGAGTGGAGCTTCCGCCACCGCTTGTAGCGTACCCGCCCGAACCGGGATGAGAGAGCTGCCGATGCAGGCTGTAGGGTTGGTTCGTCTGGTACGCGCCCGCGGAACTATGTCCAGCACTGCTCGACGTCTGACTTGGTAATAGCGGATGCGAGTGCTGTTTCACCAGGAACGGCTGCTGGGATGGAACCGAGAGCAGATGGCCGCCTGAGTGCGATCGATCTCCAACACCCTGTCGGGCCTCACCGGATGAACCGATCGGACCTCCGATGACGGAGGTGGACGAGGACAGTGGCAGGATGGGCTCGGACACTTGACGCTCGAAGCGATGAAGCGATGGAATGGTCGGCAGGTGGTGCCCGTACTGTGCCGTGGGGCTGTTATCGTCCGATGGTGTATCCGGTTCGTAGGGCTGCTGCCCTGTGGAGGACGAATCGCTTTCCTTCTTGATGCGCTGCTGTCGGATCAACAGGCGAGCACGTTTCGCTACGGCACTCACGATGTGACCACCGGTGGAAGCGGATCGTTCACTGCTGGCGCCGCTGCTTTCAGACACGCCACTCCCGGAGGACGTTGTAGAGGATGATTGACCGGGAACCAATCCGAGAGCTACTCTTGCCATCTCAACCACTACGGTGAAAAAACAATCAAACAATTAATTTGAGGCGAAGCATAGGATCTAAACAAAAATAAATTAAAGGAAAAGCAAATCAGCCCCTCGCGATTCAGATGGAATGATGTACACAACAAGAAAACAGATCTACGATTCTTCATGTTCTTCAATTTATTTAGATTACTCACATAAGTAAATACTTGCGTTCCACAGTAACGTTTTCGATTTTCCTGCAGCGTATGATTATTTTTCGGATGTTTTTTGGTGTGGGTGTATATTTTGTGTTTCATTTTTCATAATGGCAACTCAACCAATGGTTCAGTGTATTCTCATTTTGTTCATTTCATAACTGACCTCACTTTGTTCGATTGTTTCATGTTCGTAACAATATTTCGTCTTTCGCTTCATTTATTTGCTCATTTTTGTTCGCGGAAATAGAATTGCTTCATTCACCACACTTTGTTGCCTTATGATTCTGATAAGATAAGACTGTTGTTAATTTTACTTAGTTCGACTCTTGCCATTCAGTTCTTTCTTCATGACCTTTTTTCCATCAAGTGGAAACATCCCTATTCCACATTAATCTATCAGTTTTCAGCTGTTTTTATACTATTTTTTAACTTATTATGATTTTATCGATTTATGCTATACACAGTGTCATCTTTTTTACTCATATTCTACCCCATTTATCTTACTTAGTTATCATCCACTGGATTATTTTCCGTTGTCGATCTCTATTGCCCCGGGTTTACTTCACTTTAACATTTCTGTCATCTTTTGCTTTAAATTGTCTTTCATTTTCCATGCACGGCCGTTGCTGCTACTGATATTTTTCGAATGCGAATATTCAATTCACATCTCGCCTACCTTCTTTATGAATTGTTTCAATGTGAGACTTTGTGTGGTTTAATCATATGAATTTTGTCTGTCTCGATCTTTTTCTTTTCTTTTCTTATTTTATCTATCAAGTGAATATGTGTCCTCTGGGTTCTACTGATTTACTGTTTTATAAGATGCAATACAATGGCCATCAACTATCACCTGCACGAGTTAATTGATTATTTGCCTTCACCATTCCATTTCTTCCAGACATTAATTCGAATATCTTGTAATCTGTGAAGTGTTTTCATTTCTATACTCCATGGGTTAATCTCTATTCTCCGTACTACCCTTTGCATTTTTGATAAATGAAGGAAAGAAAACACGAATTATGTTGTTTTCTAGCTTGAGAATATTTCAACTCATCATTGTAGATCAGCAAAGAAAGCTTCACTAGGAGCGCTCGAATATTGTTCAAAGTTGCTAAAAAAGAATTAACAAAAATACTATTTACCCTCTGTGGGATTTTTTCAAACACTACACTTTCTTACACTCAACGCCGCTCACTAGGTTTTAGTATGTACTATGATTTTCATTTTTCGCTACTACGATACAGGTTTCTCATCACCACATTTTTGACATCCGACATGTACGCCACGGCGTATTGCAGCTTCATTGTGGATTTACTTTATTTAAAGAATATATTTACAGATATAATATTTCACTCATCATTTTCTTTCCTCTCTTCTCCGTCGTGTTTCTTCCGTAACCGCTTCAAAGCCGCCACCGGAAGTACCGCTTGAGCATACCCACAGCACAAACAAAGTCTCTCTCCTTCTCCCAAGTACGGAACATAAATAATAATTTACATACAAGTGACCACTAGCATAACATATACAGTGTACACGTCTAACGAACACAAACGAAAGAGTTTGGAAGAGTTGGGGGCGAGTTAATCAACGACTGTTGCACAATCTCAGGAAATGCAGACTAATCACTTAGCTGACAGGAATGAAGCTATAAATAGAAGATGTTATTGCTCAATAAATTTCCTATGAAAAACGAACTTTCACGATAAAATCGGAAAGGGTAACAAAAGCTTAAATAAGTATCTAGACGTTTTTAATGATACCAGATACACAAAGTCTAGGCGAAACTCTCGAAGTCTTTGCAGCAACAATTATGCTAAATCAACCGAAATCAATTTTCCTTAAGCAAAGATACAAGTTGCAGGGTAATGAATAAATGTATAAAATTGAATAAATCTATACCGAAATTTACAAACGAAAAGACAACCAACATTTCAAACGAAAAACAAGACAAGGGGCCAACTGAAAGTACGGCGGCGGATGAACCCACTAGAAAACAGCGGAGAGAGGATGGAAGTTTCCATTCAAATTGGTTTTTTTATGTACAATAAAAGTTGCCAGCGAGCAATCGATTGCTGGACTGATAGAATTCATGTGACTTCGACGATTTCAGTGCCTGTGCCGGAAGTGGATCATATGGAAGGTTTAAGTTTCCGTCACCTCCGAAGATGGCTCCTCAAGCGATACGCTCGGATCGGGGCCACTGTTCACAGCCACAACGCGAAGCCACCCGTCCCCTTACATGGAGTTAAAGTTGAGCCCCTGCAGGTTGACCGCGCCCGTGTTCATATTGATGGTCGCCGTGTCCGGGTACCGCTGGCGCGACATCGGGTGCAGACTGGCCGTGGTCGTGAAGTCGACGTGGCGCGTATCGACGAAGCCCATCACACCCATCGGGTGCCCGTGCGGCGGGCACATGAGAGAGGTGGACGAGGCCGCCACGGCTGCTGCTGCTGCCGCTGCTGCTGCGGCATTCGTCGTGTCGTTGCCCTGTTGCTGCTGCTGAGCTTGTTGATGCTGCTGCTGCTGCTGTTGCGTTTGCTGTTGCTGCGCAGTCGCTACCTGCTGCTGCGCTGCTTGGTGCTGCTGTTGCTGCTGTTGCTGTTGCTGCTGCAACGACATATTAAGGGCAGGGGAGGAGAGAGCCGTGTCGTAGTGCTCCAACGAGGCGTTCTCGTCTCCTGGTGGCGTGGTGGCCGTCGGAGGCGGCGATATGTTCGGTTCCAGCTTGATGCGATTTTTAATACTCGGCCTGCTGATCGGGTAGCCGCGCTTCTTGTACTCCAGCCACAGGGTCCGATTGTTCACCCCGTAGAGGCGCGCCGCCTTGCAGAAACCTATACCGCCGAAGCGGACCGCCTCGAGCGCTCGCAGGAAGTTTTCGTCGCCCTGCGGATTGACGGACCGTTTCCGCTTGACCGGTTGCACCGTGCCCGCACCCGTCGCTCCGGTACCGGGCGTGGTTCCATTGCCCCCCGCTGTCCCATTGCCACCGGCCACCACCGCCGCCCCGTTCCCGGGGGCACCTGCGGCGCCTGTCGTCGTCGTGGTGGTCGTCGCCGTCCCGAGAGGGGATTGGTTTGGTGTTCCGGTGCTGTACACAAGCCCCGCCGCCGTCTGATCGGTTCCCGCCTGTGGAGACGTCGGGGTGGAAATGTTTGACGACTGGTAGCTGTTGACCATGTTGTTCGGATTGACCGAGATGATCTGGGGCGAGAAGGGGTGCTGATAGATTTGTACTGGCGTCGTCGGTTGCGGCGTTGTTGCGTTCGAGTTAGTCGCGGACGCATTCGTGAGGGCATTCCCGGTGTTTCCCCCGCCCGTACCAGCACTACCAGCTGCTCCCGCAGTGCCTCCTCCGCTACCATTCGTCGTACTGTTCGTTCCATTGCCAGCAGTGGTCAGCGATTGACTATCACCCTGATGCTGGTGCTGTTGCTGCTGCTGCCCGGCTTGCTGCTGTTGATGGTGTTGCTGCTGCACTTGCTGCTGATGTTGCTGCTGTTGCTGCTGCTGCTGCTGTTGTTGCTGCTGGTGTTGCTGCTGCTGTTGTAGTCCTAAATTCGTCTGACAGGGCGCAATGCCAAACCGCGAATAATTCGTATCGATTACCGTCCATTGCCCACCTGGGAACGGAAAAGGGAACAAGAGAGCTTTGATTATTTATTTGTTTTCTATTTAATTTCGCATCGTGTTCGTTCTATCTTTCCGTTCTATCACAGGATTTAAACTTTAATAAAATTTCGCGTGTGTTTTTCTGCATGTTTTTCGCTACGCTTTTCTGGGGGAGTGAATTTTGATTTTGTCTTTTCCGAAAAAGATAAACGGTCCGGTTTCAATTTTCAATTACTCTCAATTGCACAGGAATTATGTAACGTCAAACCGCAAAGTGTGTGAGGTGGAGAAGAAGGTGAGGTTCAAATTACGTGCGTTTATTAAATGCACCAAAGAATTAGCAGAAGACAAATGCAGAGTAGAGCCACCTCTCTTTGCTGGCTAATGGAACAAATCAAACAAACTCTAACAGAATCTAAACGAAAGTAAAGGGTAAAGCAATAACCCAACTCAAATTTACACTATGTAGTACAGTAAACTTAGTCCTGTTTTCCTCAAACAAAAAACATCGGTAACGTAGATGAAGTGGAACTTGCCAACCGGAACGTCTCTTCGGTTTTTTCTTACATACTTCTTCCACTACTTAACCAATGTGCTAATATAAGATAATAAAAAGCCAAAAATGTGCAAATAGATCCACACACTTACTTCAACAGTTATTTCATACCGAAATAAGTTCCAACATTCTACTGATACGAATAATCAAACACATTTCCATCGAAAAAGGGGAATTGGGATCGTGCAAAATACGAAAAATACTACCGGAATATAAAAAAAAACTCTTATCAATACGCATACACTTGATCCAACGTATTGTAATATAAGTTACGCTCTCATGACTCACACGATTCAACTTTATTTCCTTAACTCTTCCAGCAATAAACTTTGTTTTAATCAAAACTTTTTTCACATTCGAATGTTAAATTAAATAAAAAACAAATAAATACAGGCATCGTTCGTGAAGTTGCGCATTTCTGCCACATTTTCCCACCCGGGTGGGGTTTTCAATCGTTTTACTTTTTTTGTTTCAATGCGCCTTCCATTGTACCCGAGCTCTCTCTTTCTCCTCTTTCGTTACACCAAATTATGCATTTGCTTGTGGTATCATTTAATAGTACACATAAGATTCATTAGCGTTAAACAACAGTATACACTACAAATTGGGTTATTGGAATCTGGCGTTGCTTCATCTCGAAACCATGTTGCAGCATGTTATAAGTGTGGCACAGTGTATAGTGTGTAGGTGTATGTGCGTTGCAATTGTGTTGCGTGTTGCGTGTTTGATAATAAACATTATTCTTTGATATGTCCAATTTCGTATGCAGAAATCGAATGATTCACAAGCTATTGAGCTGAACGAAGCCGCACTTGTGAGTAAATGAAGTTATAAAAGCTGGTGAGAAGCTGTAGAAGGTAATTTTGATTCTACGATGAGTAATGACAATGGCACATGTGATGGGAATAAGAAAGGGAAACGATGTTTGACAGTATGATTATTATTTACAATTCGTTCTATTGGATGAATATGCCTCCAGGAGGCAACACGAATGTGATGACAGGAAGCATAACACATAGTGCAACGACAAAAATGTGACACGGTTCAGCTGGGCGCCATCGATCTCTACAACGTGTCATGTCGTCAAAGTCTTGGTGAAAGCGATTGTAACCGAAGAAATTAAATTAGCCCGACGTATTAACGTTACGGTCTGACGTCCTGGCGAAAGTGTTGTTGTCATTCGTCCCATGTCAAGCGGCGATGACTCTACTTACTTCAAATATGTCGGCAGGGAATACGAAAATATCTCCTCGTGTTCGATGAACGTAGTGTCAACTGTACGACGCGCAGGATAAGCAAATCTCGCACGTCGCAGAATAGACGACACAAACCCCCAACTCACATCCACATCCTGACGACGCCGAACGCGGTCAAACTGTCCATTGACTGCGCACACATACCTTCGACGGATGCACAGCGCTTCCCCCGAAAGTGTAGGCGATTTAATCCAATCCTAATTACGTAGTCACCCCCGCTTTTCAGGTGAAGGATGCGTTCGTGGGCCCAGCTCTGCTCTGCTAGGGCTCCATATCCTGATGCAGCCCCCTTTACTCCAAGCACTCGACGGCTTTCGGTTCATCGCACAATTCTCGTCTCATTAGAAAACTCTTCCTCCAACTTCAACTTCATTTCCCATACCGATCTCGATGCATGTCTAGCGTTCGTGAAACGACGCTTCTATCCTCGCAGACACCGAGCGCAATCATGATTAATTTCTACCGAGCGCATCAGCGAGATTGTGTCGCTGGTTCAGACGCCAATCTAATTTACCAACACCAGTGGCAAATATGTTCAGCCCACGTTAAACCCCACTTGATCGGTCAACCCGATAGAGGAGAATGTCGGTCATAAATTAAAACCACACATTTTCGGTACAATATGAATAACTTATACCATAGAAATATTGGGCTAAATCATCATAGAAAAAGCAAAAATTGTACCCATTTTCCACTTTATGCAAGTTGTCGGTTTTACATTGACCTTCAATATGCGCGTTGGTAAAGATACGAAAAAGGATGGTTCCAAATTCCACTCCCAGAAAGTTAGAGAAGAATCTGTGACTGTAGCAAAAGTTTATTCTATTGAATATTCTCTCAGAAAAAGTGAGAAAAAATATAATCAAATTTCAAAAGCAAAGATAAATTACAAAGATAAACTTTTGTCCAACTGCATATACGAAACCACCACCGTACTAGACACCGGGCCAATTGTGCTCGACGAACTGTTCACCCCGATGCGGTACGAAAAGGAGAAATCTTCGTAAAACTTCACTCCACTCCACTCTGTGTGTCCGCTTCTCTTCGCGAGCCCGATCTACTCGCTTCTCGTAGCAACAACAAAACCCTCATCCTTTGCAACACACAACCGGTCGTCGTCCGAGCGAACGCCATCAACAACGTCTCGTCTCGGCCTCGGGATCATTTGCTTCCTCCACTTCGGAAAGCGATGGAAACCAAGGGAGCTAAGCGTTCCACAATTGCCTTCACATCCTCATCAATAGAATAGTCTCATCGGGAGTGCGTAGTCGAGCAGGCACGGACGAAGAGGGCTCTCTGATGGATGGATGGTTCGAAAAGGGGAGAAACGAACGGACGAATGGGCAAGGAGACAGACAGACAGACAGCCCGGCGGGAAACACTTTTCCAGACACATCCCCGACATGTACAGGTGCGGCCATTCTGCCACCACCTTAACGCTGAGAATCAGTGGAGCAAGCGGAGTTGTGGAGCGCTTTTGGGGGATGCAAAATAGCAGCGCTGGTGGTGATAAACGGCCAGCATCTCGGGAAGCACTGTCCTGCCGTTGGCGAAGAAGTGCTGCTTCACCTGACCGGGAAAACGGGTGGTCCGAGGTGTCAGACGGTGCTGCGGAAAAGTGATGAACATAGCGCTTCTGTCCCGACGATCGACTGTTGATGGCAGCTTACACCGTTCGCCCACCGGTTATTAATTAACTATAAATAAATTATAGGCCCCAAAGAGTACACAGATTTCCGAATACATTTTTCCTCCCGGGAAGGTTCGCAACTATAACTCCATAAAGAATCATTTACATTATGCAGAAACGCTTGTAATATAATCTATTTTTCAAACATAACTAATAGAAATATATTAGTAGAGCACCCTAACACCTTCGATGTTATATTAATGGTTGACGAAAAACTACAACTGAAAAACATAAACCCATTTCCCATCAACCATATAATCAATTTTCATTACAATGAACGTTAAGGATCTGTCAAAATATTGGACACGAAGCTTTTCACAGTACGCAGCCGTATTGTATAGTACCGTTTCCAAACCACGTTTGGTCCACGTGACTGCATCAGCGTGCCGTCCAGGCACTCCGGACCCTACCCCGTACTCTAATCCACCCGATTGATCGAGAGGAGTGTCCTTAAAAAGTAACCCTTTCCTCCCCTTGCTGACTATCGACCCGAAAAATCAAATTTAGATGATCATCCTGTCACCGTTCAACATCATTTTATGCAAAACACCCCCCAGTGCACTTTCCAGAGCCCATTCTCCTTCCTACCCTACCGTTTGCATTGTCGAGCGCCTATCATGTGAAGTGCAAAGCGCGGCTTGACGTAAGCCCCCCCATCGGTCGGATAGGCCCACCCCAAAAAGGGGGCGCCCGAGGACCGCTGGAGGTTGACAATGGGATTGGCAAGGTACGCGCTCGCAGTGGGGGTAGTTATCTGGAAAATACTGATCGCCTCCACACTTCCTAGAGGATGACTTTACGCCCCCGGGGTCCACCCCCGTACATCTAATTTATCGTATTCACTAAGCGACCGGGAAAATCGTACACCAACCTTCCACAACCCTTCCATCCAAAGAGGCGTGGCGGTGGCGGAGAAAGGAACAAACATTCATCTCCGGCATCGGGGCCAGTCAGGACATAAAATTGCAGATGGTGTTGGTGACGAATGGTTCACTGTGTTGTGTCGTTCCCGACGGAAAATGTACGCGAAGGAGACATAAAACGTTAAGGTTGTTGGGGATTTAGGCTGAAATAGGGAGATGCCTGCTTGAAACGTTTTGTCGATGGCTTTGGGAAATGTGGCCAGCCTTCAGCCAGTTTCAAACACATTTGATCCATCTTCACTCCCCTATTTATATTTCAACTTTGATTTTTCTTCATCATTGAACGCGCAAATTGAAAATTGAAAATGTGTAATCAAACCATCTGCAAAACGAAAACTTGCTCTCATTGCGATTTTTAAAATTCAAAATATTTCAACTGATGCATCGCAGGGCTTCATAATTCCCTTTACAATGTGAATGCTTCCTTTTTGCGCCCTCATTTGCTTCACGTCAGCCTTCCTCATTTGTATGTCTGCACCAATCTGAATAGACAGCAGAATAAATGTGATCCCAGCCCCATAAAGTGAATATAATTTTCTTTCCTAGCCAGCCCGCTACGTACTCTCTCTCACACACCGACCAACGCGACCATCCGATCCCATTCATTCTGATCCTTTCCATCACGCCGGCGAATTGGATTATGAACACACAGGCTCGCTGCGGAGCCCGATGAATTTTCCTTTCATTGGCAGCGAACCAAAACCAAACTCACAAATACTGATTCTATCAGCGGAGTATGGAAGAAAATGGGAAAAGGGCAGAGACAGAAAGTGGTTTCAATGAAGACCGTCAAAGGGGGGTGAAAACCAAAGACAAATCACAGATCAAGTCCTCGAAAAGAGTGAACAAAAACTTGAACATTACGTCACGGAACGCAGAAAAGGAAATGCTTCACCAAACCACAAAAAGGACTGCATTTTCCGCTCCCTTCGGTTTTTATCTCGACCGCCAACAGCGGCATGGTACGGCCGGGGTTGTTTCCATCAACTCGGACTCCTGGCGTTGACGGCAAATAATGACTAGGGGCCTTCCGGTGAAAGAGCACAGGGCCTGTTGCACGGATCTTTAAACCCGGAATAGGAATCAGTGTGCTTCTACCGGTTCATGCAAAGAGTTTTCTTCTTCAATAGGTACCAACAAAAAAGAACATTTCTCCGTTGGCAATATACACGCCGAGTTCACATGAAACCATTAATTACTACGTTTTCCATAAATCAATGCGTTTCAAAGTAAGCCATCGCTCGAACCACTGCCCGATTGTTCGATCTAGCGTTCAAAAAACCCTTATGATTGATGAAATCAAAATCCGTGCTGAACTTTCAACCATGTTCGGGCAACACCGGGGATGTGGTGGAAATGTGATTCCAATAGTAAGGCTTCTTCGGTAAACATCGAAGTATTGGCTTTCCTGTTCCATCGTGGCACACTGGAGGAACGTAAACAAAAAAAAAATCATTTGCAAATTCCATTTTCAATCTTTGCTCTTCAATCTCTTCATTCGTTGCCCTTTCAGCCGTTCTTTGAAACGTCAAAACTGATCGAAGCTAGACACGGAAGGGTGAAACAATGGAGGGAGAAATAGTTCCCTGTTTGCTCCTAAAGTTTACTAATCAACTGTGCAGCGTTACTACTCACGAAACACCATCTGCATCCGCACTAATAAACAGCAGAGAAAGAGACATAGCGAGATAGAGAGAGAGAGATAGAGAGAGAGAGAGAGAAAAAGAGAGAGAAAAGAGCTCGTCCTAGCGGGGTTGAGTAAAAAATCCATTTATATTGAAGGAGGTCACGATATCCGATGACGTACAGAAATCGACCCCCAGCTCGGTTGACATTTGGATCTACTAGTGTGTTAGTGCATCGCTAGGGTGGTATTCGTTTTCGTGCTCAACCGTGGAGACGATGGCGTTGCTTGTGTGGAGTACGAACGACAAAGAAAGGTCGTCGGCTTCCCGACGTTACACATTGCAATCGCGCAAGCGGATTGGTAGTATGAGTGAGTCCTTTTGTTTGCCTTTTTCCACGTCGTCGGGAGCGCTCAAGGAGTAAGGATAACGGCAGCCGAAAAGTGGGCGGCAAACCGGGAGGAAAATCGATACAAAACATCAATCAATTTCACCAATGAGTGCACCTTTCTTGGAGAGGAACATTTTTCAACGCAACTTTATACAATCGCGTGACTTTCTGCTGTTTTCTCTCTCCCTCTCTCTCTCCGTCGTAACCTTTCGATGCATATGAAAGGGGAATCCTTGTCCAGCAATATTGCCACGTAGAAGGAACAGGTGGAAAACCTATTCGGATCGTATCGCTTTCCTGGAATACGTGTGGCTAGGAACCAATCTGAAAATGTTTGCAAATGCACCTACGCTGATATTTTCTACCCATCTGCAACCCAAAATTTTATAGAAGAACACGAAACGAGAGAGAGAGGGAGTAAAAGAGAGCGAGCGAGAGATGCCTAGAAAAGTACCCAGAATGAATGATTGAATTTCGACTAACCATTTCCAGGCTTCAATAGAAGACTATATCCCATGCGCCAACAAGAAACATCACCTATCGGTTCCGTTTCCAATGTTCCGAGAAACCCAGGGATGGAATGTCTCCTTCGCCATCTCCCTAGATTGGGATCCTTGCCTTTGTTTTTACTCAACATTGCAATTTTCCCTAGTTCCACAGCACCACCGACATTAACGACCCTTTACCGCGCGGGGTGTAAAAAGTACAGCAACTTCCACAAAACGCTACCTGGTGCATGCGGCAGTGTGTCCTAACAACACCAGCAAACACCGACCACGCTATCGATTGAATGAATATTTCAAATGCGAACACGTTGCCGTTGACTGTTCTGCCGTTGTCCTTCCTCTGCCGACCTTACACAGCATCGGCAAGCTAGCCCCATATACCGGAATTGGTTGTCGTTGCATGTTCTTCTACCACATCCCACGGCAAGTGGAGCACCGCTGATGATCTCCTCCGATGCACCGGAGTTGCTGCACAGCAGCCTGTCAACACAGCCAGCTTCTTGCTCCGGGACGAGGGAAAAGTTACGAATGGCTTTGCCCCGGAATGAGCGAAAAGTTACCAATAGCGTATAGTTTCAGCGACGGAAAACGAACGAGCCCGTTAGCGATGGAGCAATGTGTGTGCACGATTGGTCCGACGGTAGCCAGAAGCTGGTTGACGGTTGACGGTGGGCGGAGAGGTGATACTCAAATATTCCATTCCAATCCCTTGAGTTCCATGGCAGTCTGCAACCTTCAACACTTCCATGCTTTGGGAAAATGCATTCCTTCGACAGTGTCACGTAGGCGGTGGAGAAGGGGTGGAAAACGAAAGTAAAATTATGCCCCTGTAAAAAACAAAATAGATAGAATAGAACACTGGTACTGGAACGAGATGGGAACGAGATGTTTCAATGTGCAAACTTGAGTCGTTGGAAAAGACTAATTTTAAATATTGATAAAAGTTCGAATCATTTTGATGACAGTATACATAACAGCGCTTTTGCGTTTCAGAAAACTCTCATTTTTTGTTCCAGAGAAGTTTTCAAAAGAGCCCAAGGATGCGGAAAAACTCCCCAATCGATCCAATGCAATGCAATAGAAGGAATACAGCTTTTTCATAGCGCCGACGGTTGATCTTGACATTCTTCACCAAACACATCGAGACAAGTCCATTTGCATCCCCCGTAGGAAAACTAACACGAAACTGCTGAGGGGGCTGGAAGGGATTGGTATTGAGAGATTGAAAGAACAAGAAAGGCGGGTCGCTGAGCAACTTCTTGTTGCTGTTTGCCGAAAATGAAAATAATCCTAAAGCTTATGGCGCTTCGCAACATTCCGTCTCTTAAACTTTCCCGTAACAGGTCACCGCAACGACCGCTCATCCCATGTCTAGCATACACGTTTTCCTACCCCTTTAGGGACCCTACAGCAAAGGACGAAAGGTGAGGAGAGCGCGCTTAAGCTTTGACTTCGATTAACTGAACACAGGAGACCGAGAGAAAGGTCGTGGTGTTTCAGCTGGAAGCAGAGGAGAAGCCAATTAAAATGCCTGTCCAGTGTGATCCTTCAGCTCATCCTGCTGCAGCACCTTCCAGGGTCGACTTCCAGTTTAGCTAACACCGTACGTTATTCGAACGGGAAAAGGATGGTCCCTCCGACAAAACAAAAGAGGTAAAAAATGAACACGATCGTCCTTGATTGGTTTGAGCTAGAAATGCATTCTACTGTAGAAAGAGAGATGACCATCAAAAAACATCCACAAACACCCTCCCCTCCCTTCCCACTTCCACGCCCTGGAGTCACGTGTTATCCCCGACACGTTTTTGCGTACAGTAAGAGCGGCGCCAGAATAGATGCAACGTGCACCGAATAGAACGAACGCAACGAACGCATGCAGTTGGCAGCAGTGGTTCACGCAGCAAGTGTCCCCACAATCGAGCACGAGCGGACACAACCATTCGATGGTGGATTCGTTTGGTCAAGTCCTTTCCACTGCGATTGTTTTGTTCGACGTTCGACACCGCCCCCAGACAACGGCGGCTTCACATATCCTGCCAGGTGCTTGTGGGTTCTCTATTTCATCGATCGGAAATTATTTTAAATGTAAATAGGGAGTGTGCGAGATTCGGAATGCTTGGAGTTGGGATGAAACTATCCGTGCTCAATAGATTGAATCTTGTACAGAAAATTGAAAGCCTCTCGTTTGATTTCTCCCATTTGATTGTGTTGAACTAACAACCATGTTTGCTTCAAAGGCTCCCATCCTTTGCTAGGATTCTTCTGTTGCTTTATGATCTCAAAAACTATTCCATCCATTCTTGGGTTTCCCGTTTTCTGAACACTACATGACTTTAAACCTCCACCGTTCATGGTTGAAACAGCCAAGAAAATGTACAGAGAAATCGAATCACGAAATGAAGGTCGAAGGTTCCGCTACGTATCAGATGTTAAAACGATGCTCTGCTACACCCGCCATTAGTAACGTTGCCATGGGAAAGAGATGCTAGATACAAATAAACCCCTAATTAAATCGGAAACCCAAGCGCAAAAAGGTGCTTTCTGAGTCTCCAAATTAGTTCAATTGTTCCCGGTTTAGAATTACTGCATTATTCAATCATGATCACTTACTAATGAATAAATGTATCTGATTCGTTCGTCAGCGTTCTATGCAGCGGGAGAATACCCACCGCACCATCCAAGCGGGCCAAACGTTTGCTCCCCAAGTTTACCATTCCGTCAGTTGCCGGAATAGGGTCACCTCTGAACATGGCGCAGAAAATAGTAAAATTAATTCAAACAGCGCCACCATCGTAACATAGGCGGGCAGGCCGCCATAGTATCAATAGCCGACGCGCAAAGCCGACGACACATCAACCTTATCGAACTGCTGCAATGCAGGCAGCTGTCACCATTCATCATGCCCTGTGCCCATTTTCACAGGACATGGTCCTAAGTTTCCAGAACGTTTCTATCTTTTCGATAATTTATTTCATAACCAAAAAAAAAAAAAAAGATTCATGATTCCAACATGGTTCGGTTTTATCTATGAAATAGTCAATTTTTATCACTTTCCACTATTTTAGTATATTTTATATGAGTTGAGCATATGTACCACTCGCTTATACGATATGTAGAAATTTTCCTTTTTTAGTATTTTTTTTTACAATGCTTCCTTCGGCAGTACACGCTCTAATTAGTTTCCATTCCCGGAGTAGCTTAATTTCATGAAAAGCAAATCGAGCACCCGAGTGAGCGAATACTGCTGGACGCCCAATTTTCCCGCTGGTCATTTTTTCCCTCTGAGTTTTGTGTTTCATTCGTGCACCGCTATGGGTTTGGCTGTGAACCAAAATTCCACTCGCGCGTCGATTGGCCGTCGGCAGAGAATACTTCCGTGCGAAGCTTGAGCGTAAAATGGTTGTTCCTATCATTTTCCCAACAAACAACGGTATTCTAGATCTTTTCCTGTTCGCCCTTCCCCATATGGATTTGGGCTTTTAATGAGCACAATACTAACCCCCTATCGGCATTGCATCCTCCCTTTCTCAGCTTACGACACTGTACGCCGGAAATGAACAGCAAAGCGTTAATGTCAAAGCGCCTGAAGGGAGAAGAGAAAACAAACCGGGCAATGGGAGGGGTACGGGAATGGTCCCCGGGCCACAACTGAATAACATTTCAATCAGACTCCCAATAAACTCGGAATTTAGGAGACAGAGAATCGCGAAACAGTGAGAAACGAAGGAAAC
>JAOEFI010000006.1:21340589-21357241 GCA_034621735.1 Anopheles plumbeus
AACATTTCAATCAGACTCCCAATAAACTCGGAATTTAGGAGACAGAGAATCGCGAAACAGTGAGAAACGAAGGAAACGAAGGATATTTTCCGCAGCAACGAGAGTCGTGCAAAAGGGGGAGGGGTACGCAGCAGTGTGAACGAACCAGCAGTAGGCGGCAATCCTGGCTGAATAAAAATGAATAAAATTAAACCATATAAAACCCGCGCGTCGGACGGCCTGACGGGTGGAGGCGCCTGCTGGTCAGCTTCGCGGAGGTAAAATAAAAACGTCTCCCTCACAGCATGGAGCCGCCTGGTGGTTGACGTTAATGTCGCTTATTCGTTAATGTTTGCACGGATAGGCCCAACGTCCGAGCTGGAACAGAGGAAGCCCGCAAAGGACATTTGATAAAATGAACGAACCGAAAATAATCCCGTCGCTGCCGGCGGCGGATTTATCCCGAGGTATACCGCGGGATGGCTGTAGAAAACGGGTGGAAACTCGCACATACTCGTTCACCACGTGCAATGGCCCGAAGTCCAATTGGGATGCCCGAGACTGCATACAATAATGATTATAATACGGAAAAGCGATGAAAATGAAATGAATAAAATAATGAAAACAACCACTCCGCACACCTTCCGCATACCTTCCCCATTTCTTTGGCAGTCCAACGCCAAATAAATGAATTCACGTATATTTTCATCAGAGAAATGGTGAGTCCACTTTTGGCGGCCTCCAGAGAGGATTTTTGGAAAAACGAGAATGTTTGCCAGCGTTTTTGCAAAAGGTTTTTTTTTCTTAAACATGGTTTGAAATAACTATTATGTATTAAAGTCAATAGAACAAACATGGTTGTAAACTGGAACCACGTTCAACAATTCCCAAAAATGTGTGGGGGTCTGCTGCGTATAATTGGATGTTCGTTTAATCCTTTACACTGGCTCTAGCCCTGCCATTGTTGACGCTGATGATGCCAGATACGGGACCGAACAGACCGAATGTAGGATTACCAAACATTAAAAAACACAATAGTGAAAACAAATTTAAATACACTCGGCAGCTAATTTAATAAAAAAAACAACCATTGGAGGCCGCAGCCGCTGCTGAACTTGGAAAATCCGTGCCAACAAACACAACGCTTCAAGTTCCATCACCATCATCACGTGTCTGATTTTAATTACAATCCCTGGAATAAATTATTATTTTATTTGCCGCCTCTTGCGAATCGAACCTTCCGGAAAGCCTGTGTGTTTGTTTGCGACCACCGAATCGTACTAGCGCTGAGGGTTTGGGGTGGAGGAAGTCCTGATTTCAGAGTCAGTTTTTAATTTTATTTCGCTGATATTGTTTGTTTCCTTTTCGGTGTTTCTGTTGTTTTCATTTCCCGAGCGTGATGTTACCCATTATTTTTCCGTTATGCTGTATGCACTTATGAAAACCGTCGGATCAGCGAAGGTTACCGTTTCGTCCTAGATTGAATTATTTACTTATAAATTGAAGTATTAATTAAGATCGACTCGACAAGACCCATAAAAGGTGAGCATTTGTGAAATAATGGTACAAAGTAGAGAATACACGCTGGTCTCTTTGAAAAACGCCGCAAAATGAATACCAACCGCGAATATTTGATCCTGTTTTGTTTCAAACTCTGTTGTTACTATCGATTTTGTTGAAGTGAGAACATGTTTTCGAGTGAAAATGCCCAATGATGAGATAATACAAGATAAAATACACAAAACTCTTTCAGGCCAGCACCAGAGTATCCCGTCCGGGCGTACTGGCCGAAAACAGAAATCGGAAAAACACGATTGTATTTCGCATTATCGTAAATTCAACTGACCACACACAGCAAATGCACACCAGCACGCGCCCGAAAACACGATGCATAATAAATTAGTATCGAAACTGTCCATCGTTGAATGTGGGTCCTTTCCACCGAAAAGGAGGTGTTTCCGTGCAACACAGCCAACAAAACCAATATAATGTATGTTGTGAAACGGTTCTATCCATCGGCGAAATCGGGCAGCAAAGAACCTAACGGGGTAGAGAGAGGTTTTCATCGAAAATGGAAACAGCGAGTGTATGCCTGGCGACGGCTGGTGTTTATTTTACCCCAGATAAATGTTCAGGATATGGTCGGGTGTTTCCGGAAAGTGCCATCCGATCGATTCAGACGGATGTGTGGTTGGCTCCAAACGTCATTGAATGCAGGATGATGTGCATACGACACTCTCTGCTAGCATACAAGCAATTTGATCATTCACATTCTGGTTCAACAGTGTTTCCCGCACTTTTCGGCCAGTTCACAAGGGAAAAAAATCAATTCCTACGTGTTGTCAGTCTTTGGCAACTGTAATTTAACCTTCCGTTGTCATTGAACACTCAAACAAGCATATAAAGTGAAACATTTTCCCAAACAACATCCCAGCACCCTTTTCGCATCTGTGTTGGGGTCAGTTTACCGTCCGAGAACTTCGCATTTATGTTAATGCTGCATGGATATCGTACATCAAACACACTGCTTCAACCATACGGCATGCTGCATGCATGTAGCACACCATTTTTCCATTTTTAATATCACTCGGTTCATTATGTTTCCCTTCCACACCGTACAAACCCTCTGCTCGCACCAAGCTCAGAGCACCTTTCATATGCTTAATATAGCCATACAGACACATCCCCCGTTATCCGCTCTGTCACCAGTTTTTCCGGGATGGACAAAATCGATCGGAATGTTACGGGCTGTTTTCCGCCTTTTTACCCCGCAAAGCAATCCTCCTCCCAACCTTATCTCGCAATTACCCGCTGGCCATTCGCACACAAACAAATGCGTGAGAACGCGGAAGGTGGGTGGCGGGAGGGTGGAGGAAGGCTTCATATGACTGTTTGCTCGGGCCAGTCCTTGCGGCTGGCTACCCTGGAGGCCACTCGGTTCCGAAGGACCTTTTTTTATCGAGCGGTTATAAAATTCATACACCTCTTCTTGTGTTCCCTTTTTAGACTCGCTCTCACCACCAACACAGGCAAAGTAGTGGACACGCACGTCACGGGGCTGAGCATTTCGTTTTTACAATAACATGTGCAATCATTTACACACCACGGTGATAATAGTGGTCACGACTGCGACAGCAGTGTGGCAGACTGATAAGCGCTTCGTTGCTTTGGGATTTAGTTTCGCATCGTGGCACAAACCAATGAAACAGATGGAAAATAGGAAAATTCACTAATTCATTCAACAAATCATCTAGTGACCATGGTGAAAAGTTTACTGGCTTCGATGAGGAAAACAACATAACAGGATTAATGACTGACGGTCGATTTTTTCAATGCCATTCAAGGTTCAAAAAAATGTTTTATGCAAGCAAAACGACCCAATACTTTGTCGTTTTCGTTCCAGCGCCTCCAGCTTTTTTTACGACTCTCTCTCTCTCTCTCTCTCTCTTTCCTCTACTACTCATCCAACTTCATTCTAGACAATTTCAATCAAAAGCATGTCATTTCAGTTGCAAAAAGAAGGCCACCGTCTTCTACCGCTTCAACAGCGATGCATCATTTACATTATCCTGTGCCATTTACAGCTATCCCCGCCACCGTTCCCATTTTCCTCTTCCCCGACGCCGCCAACAGCGCCGTAGCAAAATTAAATTACGAATGCAGCCCACCCGTCCGCGCCCAATCGGTTGTCGATGGGATTCGAGAAAAAACAGCGGCACCGAAATAATGCACTTTTATTGAAATCCGACGAAAGGCACACGCCACTACACTACCACTAGCGCATCCGCCCTAGGGGGATGAAACGTGAAGCCCAGAGGCGATCCAATAAATTGGACTTCGAGTCGCTTCGATGAGTCACGGAATGTGAGCCAGGACACGAGTAGTGGACCCTGTTTGGTGGGAAGCAGCACCGTGGGAAGGGGTAGATTACAAATTCATCTCTCAACCCCTGGACGACAAACCCTCCGTCGTTACGGCTCCATTTTACATAATTCAACCTCCACTTTCCATGAAAATCGCCTCCTTCGGAGTGAAAGCGCACAAAATACGCCAATCCTGCGGCCAATCAAACCATGATGACAGCAACAACAAAAAAAAACCCCACGGAGGGAGTTGTTTTTCCTACCCCCATTTGCAGGCATCGTGCCTTCGTGCAATGGGCAACAATTTAGCGTTAGTGTGTGACCTTCTCTTCCATTTTCTGTGTGTGTTTTTTGTGCTAGGCCGTTAGCTCCAGATCCGGATCCGGACGATTGCCATCAACAATCATTAGTGGAACGCTACAACACCGTAAACGGCGGTTCCACCTGCCCGGGCGGGCTTTCGAGCTTTTTGCAGGCGCCTCCATTTTCCAAGCATTTTCCAGCACGCCACGCCAAAAACGCCACCGATGGACGTCACAACAACGCCAAACCAAAAACGATCGAACGCGGCTTAATGGTTCTGATGACGGACGATTCGGGGCGAATTTTAATCAGTTTGCATTCCACGCACACTACGCAAACAATGAACGCGTGGAAAAGGGTGACGAATGACACACACGGTGTGCCACCGACGATAATGGGAAACAGCATACACACCAAAGTGCACTATCAGCCGCGCGGACACACACGCGACGCGCACAGACACAAATGTCGGAATGGAATGTGTTTGCCGGTGGGAGCGAATTTGGTGGTATTTGTTTATTTCGTTTAGGAGTTTCGTTTGATTTTCCGTTCCTTTATTTGCATTCGTTGGCTCCGCATTCGATTCGGCCGCAGCATGATTTCAAAATTTAATTTTATTTTTCAATTTGCGTTGATCCTTTTATACACTGCTTTGTCTGTATTTGCTCTATTGGGTCATTGGGTGGTGCGCCTACGCTGGCGACACAGAGGGCGGAGGTGGAACAATTTTCGCTGTGATTCTGCTATTAGGGACTCATTTTCACTCAATTTTACGTACATTGTTTGTGTTCAGCTTTCACCGTTTAGCAGCGACATAAAGTTTCACTAATAATGTGCTTTAGTTTCATATTGAAGATCCCGAATAGGACCACACTTATCTGAGCCACGAATCTGTGCTTTACGAATAAAATCCTTAAACTGGCGCCAAATAGACGCTTCTCGATTACAAATTCCAACCCATTCCATTATTCCACGGCCATGATGTTGATGCCACGTGAAACTGATTCCATTCCGCGATACACGGGTTTGGTTTTCTAACGTCGCGATACCCAGAATTTATGCCGACGTATTCCATTCAGTTCCATCCATCGACAAGATACCTTCCTTGTTAAATTTCCTCTCAACTACTGCCTATGCATTACATATCTCATTACATATGCATGGTGCGGCCACAGTAAACAAACTGGCAGTCCGAACTTAAGCGTCGTTTTTAAAGCGGATGAATCAGAATGAGATCACATGGCAAGGATGGAAAAGGAAACTCGTTGTTTTTATGCGGAAGAACGGAATTAAACTTTTCCTCCACTTCGTTCCCGTAAATGTGAACGTACACAGTGCGGGGAAGAAGTATGGTATGTGCTTGTCCCCCCAGTCGAATCTACAAAAAGCCAATGACGCGCATAATAGCACACATATTGTGTCGCAACCATTTCATCGCTGGAGGCATCCTTTTTTTAATATAAAACTTTTATGATGTCTCCATACACTTTCCGATTAATTATGTCTGCAGCCAAATTCAATTTGTGCAACGAATCTACTCGCAGCAATGGGGTGATGTTCTCTCATTCATCCTCTCCCTCAATTCAGTTAGGGATGAAGTTAATGTAATCAAAAATTAAATGGGCGTATGGCAGACGACACTTACATGGGCGATGCGATAAGAGGAGAACGTAAGCCCAATGCTACTGGTATTAATTTCCAAAAAAGAACAGAAACTGATTACGAATGGATATGATCGATTATTTTCCATTCGTCTTTTTCCAGTGTGATGACTTCAAGGCAACACGTTTTGCATCTGAAAGCTGCACAAAACCAATGTAATGCAAAATATAATGGCGCTCTCTATGAAAAATACAAATTGTTATACTGTTGTCAGCAACAATGACAAATACATCAAGAAGCGATGAGAGAACAGTTGTGACATGCAGGAATGAATGTGTGAGGTGTCGTTGTGTGTTTAAATCGTTGTTAGAGCGGTACAGCCACATGTGACGTATGATATGAAAAAGGGATGAATCGCATGACCTGCAGGACCAACTGATCGTCGTGCGATGGGTTTTCGCGGTAATGAATGAACGAGAAGCGCCACGACGGCGCCGGCGAAAGGCTGTATTACGAAAAGTAGGGACGTGAGCGAGGATAAAAAGGTTCCGGGCAGGAGGAAGGGGGAACAACTGGTGCCACATCCGCTTCCTCCTGACCGAGCCATAGGTCAATAAGTGTGACTTACCGGTGTGTTGCGATTGCGATTGCGTGATGTTGACGGCCGTCGGCGTCGTCGTGATGTCCATCGGGATGGTCTGCGTGACTCCGCTGAGGTCTTCCGTTTTCTGTGTATGTAAAAATGGGGGTCAGTTAGAGCAGCGCGAAAAGACCTCCTTGGACTACGGCGCTACGTACGATGATGCTCGGCATGTGGTGGCCCGTCTCGTCGACGCTCTCCTGCGAGGACTCGTGCTGCTGCTGGTCGACGTCCGAGCTCGGGCTCTCCTTAATGATGCGGATGTTGTTGCCGGCGGCTGCCGCCGCCGCTGCTGCTGCGGCCGCGGCTGCGGCAGCGGTGGCAGCTCCCAACGCCAGGGTACCGTGCCCCGCCGTCGTGCCGTAGGATATGTTGTCAACCTGTTGCTGGATGTGCAGATGCGGCACCAGATTGAGCGTAGTCGCGTCCGCACTGGCACCATGCTCATCCGCCTGCTGCTGTTGCTGCTGTTGAGCGGCGGCCGCGGCTGCTGCGGCCGCTGCTACGGCAGCCGCCTGTTGCTGAGCCGCCGCTGCCGCTGCCGCAGCTTGTTGCTGCTGTTGTTGTTGCGCCTGTTGTTGCTGCTGCTGAAGCCGCTCGGTTGACAGGGATCCAGAACCCGTCGAGGTCTTTCTTAATCGTTTCCTTCGAGCGGCCGACAGCATGTTGGTCGTGGGGGAGGGTGATCGCCTTAGCTGGGGTTGTTGATGCAACTGCTGCTGCTGCTGTTGCTGTTGGTGATGATATTGTTGCTGCTGCTGCTGCTGAGCTTGTTGCTGGTGATGTTGTGCCTGTTGTTGCTGCTGCTGCTGCTGCTGCTGTTGCTGCTGTTGCTGCTGCTGTTGCGCTTGCTGTTGTTGCTGCTGCTGTTGTTGCTGCTGCTGCTGAGATTCAGCACTACCCCATATCGTCTCGCCCGCCGTGCCCGGCACCACGTTGCCCGTCTGTATCAAATCCGTGGGGTCGAGCTTGCTCAGGTCCGCCTTGCACACCGCCGAAGCGTCGGGCATCTCCGCCAGGCCCTTGATCTTCAGCATTTCGGCCGTCTTGAGCACCTGCGGCAGCTGCTCGGTGGACACGTTCACCTCGCCGTAGTACATGAAGTCGACCATCGTCTTCAGGTCGTTGTACTGCACGTCCTTCAGTATCACTATCGGGTGCTGGCAGGGATTGGCGGTGAACAGGGACTACGCACCGGTTGAAAAACAGAATGAAGTTAATTTCGGATAATGCGCGAGTAAACGGCTACGCTGCAACGCAGGGCGACTTTTAATTCTACAGATGGATAACCATGGCAAAAGAGCGTGCCCGGTAAAAGGACGATATCGATAAAACCATCATCCCTTCTAAACTCGCTTCCTCGTTCCCTCTGGCGGCGCACGGTGAATACTTCCTCACCCATCGCACTAGGGATTATGGGGTATCGCACTTTCTCTGCTATTTTCTGTTTTCTAATGCCTCTTGTTTTCCCCCTGGGGGAAGACATCAGAGTTCCCAACACCCCTTTTTCTGCTGTCGCCAGGCGATGAAGTTTTCACGCATGTTGGTACACCCTTCGGGGTTCATCTCGTCACCCTTTCACTTGCAGGACTGGGAAGCGAGTTCCGGGTCGCAACGAGAAAGGAAAATTCCACCAGGGGGAGAAAGAGGTGATACATTTTTGTAAAATTCATTACATTCTCGCTAGAGGAAAACTGTTGCGGATGAACTATTCGCTAGCAAATATGCCCCGGAGAGAGTTTTCGATTGTAACATTACTAAAATTCTCCTTATTACTGCCTGTGGAAAATTTGGATTTGCGCAAATGAAAAGGATATAGAACTTCTACATCAATCCACCAACTTTGGATGTCACTATTAGTTCAATGAATTTATTTTTCTAAACGCTGTGACATTGCAAAGCCCGAATTCGGAGGATTACTTTTTCACAAACGCTGTTGTCATGCTGATTTCGCATCGCAGCCTCCCTGAACCGACCATACGCCGAGTAGTTGGAAAAATCGATATCGACCAACACGCTTGCAATAGAAAGAAACTGCCGCGCATCTTCTCTGTTTTGCGAGAGGCCGATTTATCATCACCCACACACGAAAACGAGATTAATTAGCTGCCGCTAAAGCCGATGGAGCCTTTTGTCGGGTGGGAAGAATGTGCCTGTTGTCCTGTTTTAGAAATACCCATCATTAATACGTGTCACGACGACGATGTGGACGTCGCGCTTTTGTTCCTGTATGGGTGCTTTCTCCGAGAGCGGGAAAAAAGGGTTAGCAATTCCGCTTTAACTTAATTACACAAAATACGACAGTCGTTCACATTCTCATGCTAGCGTCCTGCGTTTCGGAGGGGGGAGAAAAGCGGATGGCGGATCTGTTTTCCCCTAGCCGTAGTTACCGTAGCTGTCCCCATGGGAATTCTATCGCAACGACGTTGCGAAGTCCTATCACACGCTAATGGGTCTGTCAAATCTTTGATGAAAGTCATTCGTTTCACTAAAACGGCAGCGGAAAACATAGGTAGATGAAGACATAAATAAGAGCCACAGGTTTGAGTTTTTAAACCAATGTTGGTGTCTCAATAGATGTTTGAAGACTCGTTCCCAATGTATTGCGAACGGAGAAGAAGTTTTCAACTGAATAACGTCGAAAACAATAGGAAAATCATCGGAGTAAATAAAAATAAAGTTAAAACGAAGAATATACCGGTTTCCGGTTCCATTATCTCGAAAGGAATCGTCAAGAAGCTGCAAACGGAATGATTCCTTTGAAACACAAGCACACTGTCATGCCGGGAGGAAGAGCGGGAAATGGGATAGAAAATAAATTCAAATACCGCACAGTCGGCGACTGCAATTGGGAGGAGGATGAGGAAATCGACTTTCTAACATCGAATTCAATTTCAAGACATCAATCAAATGACTTCGACAGAAACACCAGCATACATCACACCATTCGAACTCCATCGCGGGGCAGACGGATACAGAGCACGAACAGTCAATCCCTTCCAAAAAAGGAGCAATGCGAGGAGCGTGCCAACGGTTCATCGCAACGAGAGACAGAGACGAGTGGAGTAGCTGATCGGAGCTGTTCGGGACATCCATTCCAGTCCATCAAAGCAACGTCACCAGCATGTCGCCGAAGCGGTCGTCTAGGAGTTTTATGGAACTGGAGCATGGAAGGACTGACACAGGGGGGCAAAACGTGGAACCCTTCAAGGGTATGAAAAACGGTACTTAATTAAGGATAAAATTTAATTATTTCTTCCATACGCCAATCATTTGTCGAATGGAAATGGGGATTGAGAGTTTCGCCGTTCGT
Source organism: Anopheles plumbeus (assembly GCA_034621735.1). NCBI lineage: Eukaryota > Metazoa > Arthropoda > Insecta > Diptera > Culicidae > Anopheles > Anopheles plumbeus. The sequence continues at coordinate 21,350,290 of JAOEFI010000006.1, forward strand.
TAACTTACAAAAACGTAGATATTTTGAGGGCTTATGGGAAGGTAAAAACAAAACAACGCCCCCAAATAGAAACAAGCGAACCGACCTGCGAGACGAAAAAGTAAACCATCCGATAGAGTGTTTCAGCCATCCAGCATTAACTCTTTATTTCCCTAGATCTCTCTCTATCCATCGGATAGAGGCGCCCAGGTTCCTGCAATCTTTGTACTATTACCTCTTCCCCAAATGATTGCAATGAATAATTGAACGTATATAATAAAACTACCGTTTCTTCGCAGCCGAAAGGAACCGTTTCGAAGACAACGTTGTAGCATCGATACCCAATCTTACTTTTCGGTTCCTTACATCGGTTCCTCCTGCCAAAATTCCGCAGAAAATCGTGACGAAACTATTCCTTTCCGATCAAATTCATCAGCACAAAACCGTCGACTCACCTGAAAGTAGGAGCTGCACGCCGAAAGGACAACCTTGTGCGCCTGCAACTGTCGTCCTTCGGCGGCCAGCGTAACATCGACCAGACTCTCATTGTGCAGCAGCGTCGAGAAGACCGAGATGAAGTTCGGTTGATGGTTGTTCCACCGTAGACAGTACTGCTGTACGGACATCATTCACGTGCCGTTTGGTGTTGGTGTGTGTGTGTGTAGGGGTGTGAATTTCGTTGCTGTATTGACTGCTGACGTTGTCCGTGTGGCCGGGTAGGCGCTTACGGGGTTTTAGGTGGAGGAGGTCCTAACGGTTCTTCCGATGGCGGTGGCTTTAATGTCCCAACATCCAACAGCTGTATTGGAGACGTAGGTGTTTGTGTGTTGGTATCTCTCAATCTGAAATGAAAAATAAACACAGTTGGGTGAGTATAGTGGCGGAGAATAGTAGAGACGGCGAGCAATCATGTTCCAATCGATGGGACAATCAGGGTTTATATGATGCAGTTTAAAGGACACGGAAAATCAAGCGATATAAGGATTAGGAATCACTTTCCTCTCTCATACACCGCGCATTATATAAAAAGAGACAAAATCGTGTCAAGTTCAATGGGTTTTTTATGTTTGGAAGAATGCCAGGACAAACAAAACTAAACCTGCCGCCAGCCAACTGGATCATACAAGCTCTAAACCACCACTACAGTAGAAAAAAAAACCGTTTGAACATGACAGGAGAATTTGAATTCATAACGTCCTCGTGAAATAAAAACTCCAAAAATAATGCTCCACAATGTGGAACTATTTAACAAATTTACCACACAAGTACAAACTAATCTAAACCACCCCCCAACTCAAATGTGTACTAGACGCACACATAGAATAATGGAATTCAACCCTAATGAACGATGTGGGATGGTTTTTGGTTCCAAGGAGGAATCGACAGTTTACTAGGACCGTATGGGGCAGGGGCGACTCGTTTGCTCAAGATGTTCCCGTACCAATGTTCAAAAACTTTTCCAACAAACTTTCGAATTAGAGGAAACAAAAAAAGAGTGCAGAGACTAACGACGTGGTTGCATGGAACAGCTGCCGGTTCGGGTTTTGCGTGTTTCAACGTGTGGAACTCCGGATGAAAAACATTTCGATGTAAGTGATTCATTAAACGGTACTTCTACAAATTTATGTTACATTGAACATAAATAACCAGCTCTAATAGATTCCCATATTACGAGGGTACGTTCCAATTATGCTTGGATCGTTTCAGTAATTCAAATTAAATTCTCGCCTCACCATTCCGTTGCTTGTAAATGAAGCATACGATTATCGACTTTGATTTCTATGTGCCGCTCACAGTTGCCCACGATTTACTGAGTCGTTGTCTTGGTGTCCTCGGGAGAAAACAAACGTAAGTTTCGACGACCCCTGCCGGTTCATGCACTCCCTCCTACGCGTTGCGCTGCATACGTTATGCAAGGGTGCGAACGAAAGCAGACAGCGCGGAATGTATGTATGATTGCAAGGAATGCAACACAGCGCCTTGTCACCGACGACGGCCAACAACGCGTGTCTTAAATTGGCTCGAAACAATCGCCAACAAACTAACGGAGGAGCCAACGATACGCCATCGGCATCAGCGGAGCACGACGCGCGTCTCCAACTCGAGCGTGATTGTTGTCACAGCAGCCGACCCCGGTAACGCGTCACAACGGCGTTGTTGCCCGTGGAAACCGGTGAAGAATTTCTGCCTGGTACACTACTTCGATACACCGGTTCATCCCCTTGTTGGGCCAAACATTATGCACAACAAACGAAGGCAATCGAAGGCGCAAGCCCGCAGGGAAAACACAATTGGTCAAGCTTCGAAAGAGTATAACATTAACACTTTCGAAACAATAATCCAACATACGTTCATGTTTACTTGAAAATAAAAATCATACTCCCCAGTTTCAGCACCGGGGCTCTGACAAAGTTAGATGAGACGGGAAAAAACCTTAGGACGAAGGTACGACTCCACTCGCCGTATGGTCCACCAGTGAGTGTGGGTGTTGGTACCCCGATCGATCGCCCGACGGACACCCATGGCAAAACAAAAATCCACAATAAATAATATACCCATCAGCTGGCCGTTGCTACGACGGCAGTGAAGGCCCCGTGGCAGATCTTCTTTTTTCCTTCATCGCTTCACCCCGAAAAAGTAGTACCTAAAATAATTTCACACTCATGCCGCACATTGCCGGGCGGCGGTGAAGGGCAAAAACGGCGAAAAAGGCACAACAGGCACGGCATCGTGCATATAGCCGAGTGTAATACGCGCTCGCCGTGAAAATGTTGACGGAGGCCAAAACAAAATAAGGCAGCATGCGCGACCCAGGTGGGGGGACCGGTTGTTAAAAACATATGGGCCGTTTGGTTTATGTGTTTTTCTTTCCTAAGAGGTCACGCCATTTTGAAAGTCAAGGTAGGGAACATCACGTAATAGTGAAGCGAGCGTCGTGAAGTGTTGCTAGCAGCGTGATGTCATTCGGCAAAATTATTCCAACCTCCATGACGCCATTGGGAAACGTCCGCCTCCCGTGCGCGACGACGAACAACAGTTACGCCTGACGTAACCCCACCGAAGCAACTGCGAGAACTGTCAAATGAAGCATTTGGAGAGAGAAAGAGAGAACCGAAATCCCCCGTGGCAAACAGTGGAGAGAGCTTCGAGAGACAAGTGTCAAAGGGGGGAACACGATGGAACAAAGATGACGCCGCGGAACCTGTTTAGGGCCTGTTCGCCACCATCCTCTTTCCGTGGCGCCTCTCCATGGGCTTCGTCTCGGCGAATTTTTGGCAGCGAAGGAAAAAGGTGAACGACATCGCAACGCACATTCGCAAACGATACTGCTGCAGTGAACGATTGGCGCGCTTTATGGATCAATAAAGTCACGGTGAAAACGACGGATGACTGAACGAAACTTCGCACCATAAAATAATTATCATAAAAGCGTTGACGCCAACTTATTGTACAGGAAAACGAATCACAGACCGCAGACTTTAGTGTTTTCACAATAAGGTACTGGTGGTGGTGGAGGGATACTAGGGTGGTTTTAAACGAATATTTTTCGCCCTCCGATGTGTGGTCTTTCATCGATTTTTCGTTCGGTTTTAATTAAAAACCAACAATCGTTGAGCTTCTTCCAAAAACAACTGGGAAAGATCGCTCGGCCTCCGTAACGCCACTTTAGAAGACTTTCCTTCACGTCACGTTCAAAAACACGTACAATCTCTCGACGAAAAGCCCCTTTTACCATTCAGCTTCACCCTTCGCATCTATCTTGATGTTCTCCTTGACAGTATGTTCGCACCACATGGACGAAACACGAGACGGCGCGAACCGGGAGCTCTAGCGGAAGTGAGGACATACAAAAGCATCCTTTACTTTCCCCGTCTGCCAACCAAGCTGTATACTGAAGCACTGCCTAACTACGCTCTCAACTCTTGGGGTTGAGCATTTCACACAGCATTCTCGTGCTCACTCAACCATGATGTCACTGACGGAGGAGCGACTGATGAGCAACATCATCTTTCATCATATATTCTCCGCACTCCAACCAGGGCTCGTTTTTCCGCCAGGCCTTGTTCGCTCGCTCGCTTTCCGAACTAAGCTTTCCTCAATAGATTTGAAATTCCGCGCAACAAATGCTACCCATATATCATGAACGGGTTTACCGCCTCCAGGCGCCCTAACAATTATTCCTAAGTTTTTCATTTTCTTGTAACTCCTGGTGCAGTTGCACAGGAGCACAACAAAGTAAGCAAGCAGATCACAAAACCGGCGAAATACGAAACTAATTTTGAAAACAGATTACAAAGCTTCCGTCACTGAGGATCGCTTAACGAATGCAGACGGATGGTACATGTCCGAAGCATCCGACATCCTTTTCCATTAGCACGATAGGGCAGAAAAATATAATATCTCAAAGGGTATAATTTGGGACCATTTGTCGTCATTCTCTTTCCCTTTGAGTCGCGGGTTTTTTCGTGGGAAGAAATAAAACACAGGACAGTCGGCAATTGTTTCCATTGAAGCCCAAGGGAAATAATGTATACCGTCAAGCCAGATATGTATAATATCAAATCAGCCTTTTAATGAAATCAATTTGAACATTACTTACATTACTTCGCAGTGCATAGATGCATTGAAAAACATCGAATCAGTAAAAGCACACGCAATCGTGTTGGGGTGTTTTGTATTACTAGCCATTTTTATTTTCCTTCAAATGATTTTATCACAGTAAGGACAACCAATGAAAGAGCTCCATAATCACGAAGACTCAAGATAACCGTTGTTTAGCAAGCCGTCGTCCGTTTGTATGTAATTGTGTGGCCCTTTTGCAACAATTAATTTTCTCGTTCGTTCGTTCATCCATCTCAATTACACCTTTTCTTCCCCAACCTGCGCCCCTTTCTGCTCCCTTCCCCATGAAATATGCATCCATTTTTTGAAAACCCACCTAACCAACCCCAGCAATATAAGAACCAACCGGAGGAGGGGACAACGAGCACGACCGAACTACCGAAAAACATAGCCGTACAACAAGCCGAGCGTAAGCGAAATTTTATGATTAATATTCGATTACAGCCCAAGGGGAAACCCGCATTGTGGTACGCTGCAGACCGGCAACGGTGCAACTGAAAATGCATCAAACGTCAGCACCTTCGAGATGCAATCGACATCGTAAGCGTTTTGGGGAATCGCGGGTAAGTTCTTTAGGTTTTTTTTTTTTTTTGTTTCTGATTTCGCCCTGTAGCATGAGAGTAGTATCGTCATTGCATGGGACCCGTTCATTTTCATGCGTTACGATCACGATTACAAATTTATTCCGTCCCATGCGTAAGTTGGCACCCAACGAACACCGGCGGGAAAGCGATACATCCCCCGGAGGAAGCAATTGTGATGGACGCGAAGCAGTTTTCTGCCTTTTACATCAAACGTTCGTCTCTCCTTGTGGCAAAAATGCAAATTAGTTGATTGTGCTGTTGTGATGGCGAATATTGAATTTGGCCGATACTTTTGTGAGAATTGTTTTCTCGGATAAATATTGTTATAAAAGGAATGGACCGATCGTAATAAACGGTCCGAGGATGTAGTAATTTTCCTTCGGAATGTGACAGTATGCAATTATGTTTATTAGTAACGATCAGCTCTTCTTTAGTTGAAGCAATTAAATCTCTCAAGCTTAATTACTCCACCACTCTTCTATCGTCGTTGACAGATAAAAAGAGCACCCTGGTTTTACAAACATTTCGTGTCCGAACAGATGTGGGCGAGGGGCACAAAATGCTCTAGTAAAGGATCTCTCTCCCCAAGCGCCAAATTCCAAATTAACCTTTCCCAACAAACGGAAAAAAAAACCGGATGCATAAAAATAACCTCACCTGCCGTTACCAATGCCAAGCGCAGACACCACCATAAAACTGCAGCTGATACCAATAAAAAACTAACGGCAGCCCATCAAGCGGTGGGCAGAAAAAATGACACAAAATTATTGTCCCTATAAATATCCGCGAAAGACGCGAAGTGAGAGACCGCGATGGGGGTCACCACCACCGGCAACCACCGGTGAGTGAGTTAGGGGGACAACGGTCAGGGTGCTTCTTTTTCGGGCCACTGACCGCCACGGGCCACCTCCGGCGGTTGTTTTGGGGAGCCATTTTTTTTCCAATGCAAGCCGGTTTCGCGAGCTGCATTTTGAAGTCGGAGAAGAAAAAAACATTCCACTCAAAAAGGATTAACCTGACGCCGTGTGCCGGTGCCGATCTGAATGAAAACGTCTGAAACATTGTTGCGATAAAAGGAAAGGCTTCCTCAGGTGTGAGGCTTGTTTTTGCTCACATGGATTATGAGATGGGGACGACCCACCCAAAAACGAAGTTCAGCAATAAACGATATTGATACATATGTTTCGTACGATGCGCGGTACACACTTTACCGTGTCATAAAACACTTGAAGGCATCGGTGGTAGGTGGTCGCCTGCTGATACGACAGTTACCTCACCGTCTTACCTTGGATACTGCTCGAACAATCACGATCATTCAAACACCTTACCCCCAACCAACACCCACCCACCCTTGGGTCGACTACACTCCGCAGCGTGAGGCGCGAGTTTAGTGGATTCGATTGGACATAAATCGACGGACCTTTAGTCGCCCCACACCGGAGTCGAACGTGGACATCATACGTTCCCACCGATCGCTCGCAACGATTAGTCAATGTGCGCAAACGATACGCGAAAGAAATACGAGTACGCGACGTTATACAGGAACCAAGCGCGCAGCACGCTGAGTCTTTTCTCAAGCAGGCCGCCTTCTGCTCGAAGAGTGTGCGCGTCATGCGCGTGCGCTTTTGGTTCCTTTTTTTCGCGATCCGTATCTCGCTTCCTCTCCTTCGCTCTCTCTTTCTCTCTCTATCTCTCTCTCTCTCTCTCTCTCTCTCTCTCTCTCTCTCTCTCTCTCTCTCTATCTGTCTCTCTCGCTCGTTTGCACC
>JAOEFI010000006.1:21365117-21375785 GCA_034621735.1 Anopheles plumbeus
CTCTTCCCGAACTCCATTGCTAGCACTAGATGATCACATTTATACGACCAACAGTTAAGCATCTCCAACATTCTTTGTGTGCTAGATCGTCCCATGGAAACTCATGCTTCCCATGACTGGCATTTTATTCACTAGCAAACCATAGCAGTGAAGAGCACCTCCGAATGGATGTCTTCAACTCCAAACTTTCTTCCCGCCTCTTCCACCGCCGCCCTTTTCTTTTCTGGGTGAATCTATGAAAAATATCATTAAGAAGAGAGGAAGTAAAAACAAGAAGAAGGAGGTAAAAATATCGAATTCATCCCAAGACATCTTTCCAGTAATGAAGCTTTAATTCACCCCTGCACAACGGCCCCTCTAGGGTTCCAGAAAGAATGAATGGAAGAAAATGTGATGCTTTTCCGATTAAAACCCCGTCAGAAACGAAGTACCATTTATTTGAGGTTCTTTTATCCATACGTTGCTTTTGGAGTAAAATCAAGACACCCTAGAACAAAAGGCTATTCTGCAGCAACACCTCTTCTATGAGCAAATGCTCTTCGTTTTACATGTGGGAGAATGATGTAGTAGTTTTTCTTTTTTTAAATAAATTAATCAAAATATTGCCACGCGGTTTCGGGGACATAAATACCGGTTTGAGCACAAGACAGCCTCTCTTGACGAGTAGATATCTATATATTTTTTGACGACGCTGTGAATGGGTTTGGAGATGGGAATAGCAGAAGAACAAGTTGAAGCGTCGCGAAACAAAACTTGTCTATGACTCACACAGAAATCAAGATGGAAAAACATTAGCAAAGAAGTTATTCGTTTGCTAACAAACCATCCAACCGGAACGATGAGTTCAATAGCGAACGGTGATATTTATGAGCTGAAGAAAAAAAAACCGACCGAGCTTTACGGTAATGATGGATCATTTTTTCTCTTGCCATTAGGTTTTGCCCATCACGCACACAAAATCCAAGCCATACAAGATAGTACAACGCACCTATCAACGCTTTTAGCTGCAATGCAATTGTTTGCTTAGCCTAGAATCAGGATATTCTGGGAATAAAATCTGCCCAATTTTCTCAAACCCATATATGCGATAACATAGTATCGCATTTCAGTTTGCATTAAACATGAAAAACCCAATGTGTCCCCATTTAAAACTGTTGACCAAAACAAGCCCAGTTTATGTTAGATAAAAAAAGACGTGTTTTCGACTTCTCGGAAGTATTTGAAGTGGTTGACTTGGACGATATCAAACGGTACGAGATGGTGTGTCTTCCGAGAACTTGTGCTTGGTGGGTGTCGTTTACAGATTAAACCGTTCAACATTTTCCAGGAACGATCTGTGTGTTGTTTTACAAAGTAAAAGTGAACAGAAAACCAGCCTCCGCGTTATTACGCGTCATCGTTATACTGAGTTTAGTTTTTTCTTCACTTCCATATGCCCTTGCCGGGGGGAGGGGATAGTTTTTGATGCTAATTAACAGCAGCCATTTCGAAGATTTAAATCGCCACCCTTAGGGCCAATAAATATCGCTAAACAGTTCAGCCGACGTCATCAAGAAACCAACGATACAAGAAAGAGCCAACGCGAACCAGTCGGCCAGACCCGGGCACTCCCGGTGACGTAAACTGCGCCTCTCTGTGGGCCGGACGATAGTGGGCCGATTATTTTCCCTCCGTCAGTATTCAGGTTTTCTCGGTCGATTGCGGAACAGGTTCTCGGTTGCGCAGCATTGAAACCCTCGCCGGTTGACGTAAGTATCACATCAGATCGAACAGATCGGTTGCCGAAGAAGTAGACGGACATTTTAAAAACCCCCTTTCAACTGTAGAACAAGAGCTATGGAAAAAAAAACGAAAACGTTCTTTCCGTAGCTGGAAAAATTGTCGTTCAAGTGTAAAATTTACACTGTCCATGCGGGCAATTTCCATTAACGCTGCCTAACTCTTCGGAACGTGGTCAGAAAGGGTCCCAGCCATGGAAACGCCAGAGACAACACACACGCAACCAATAAATGATACTGGTGCAAACCGATGCAGTTTACAACACTACCCCTGCCAACCACTTGGCGAGCCCTCGCGGTACGCTGATATGTTGCCCTTGCTCCGGTCGCTTCTGGACAGTTGACTGACTTTGGAGTGGTGCGAGGACATTCGCTACCGTCCGCAGCGCGAGCCGCAGGCGAAAGCATAAAAAGGGCAACACCACACAGACCGCAGAGCAACAACGAACGAATGACCGGGCAGTGCGGCATTAATTTGCATCAGCAGCAGCATTGACGGGATTGTTGACTTTGCAGGGTGCAGCATGTTAGCAACATTGTATAAAGTCAAGGATGACGGCAGCGATCATGAAAACTGTGAGTGAGCGACATTTTTTTTTACATGCTTTGAATTATTCGTCTGCAACACATGCATTCAAATTTGTACCATCACTCTTCGACCCATCGTCGAATCAATCAAACCTGTGGGAATGATTCCAGAAAAATGTTGGCCAAAACACTGCCTGGACGACATGATGCGTGTTGGAATACGAAAAAAAACTCTAATACACCCCCGTGAGGGTATTTCTTCAATTACTTAATTTGAAAACGAGTTAAGAACGACGAAGTGTGGGACAGTGTGTCTCGGCTTGAGAATGACCCTCACCAGGGTTGGGCTGGTGTCGGGGAACTTTGAACAGTCGGGACCAGAGGCTGATTACGTTAGATATCATTAAGGGGTGTACCCTTGTCTGTGCCACCGGTTGTGCAAAAGAGACAGTCAACTAGAAACTAGAAGTTCTAGACGTGCCACCACGGTCACGAAGTCGCGCCAATTTAAGGTAATTAAGATTTGAAAACCTCCTCTGCTCGGTAAGCACCTTGAGCTCCCGTTTCCTCTCCAACCAACTCTGATGTTAGAATAGTTCCTGCGTTAGTAAAACAAGTGAACAACAACAAACAAATGTGTGATGCAGTAGAAACAAATGAAGCGAAAATTTAAACGAAGCACTTCAACAGCTGCTCCAAAACTTATGTTACTCAATGTTGACCTTTTCGAGAAACCGAGCTTTCAAACGCTTTCCCAACTTTAGAAACAGCGTCGGAAGGAAATGCCACAACCACTTTCTGGCGAATGTTATCTTAGCACACATCTACCCACGTCACCAAGCCACACCGTTCCAAGGCGTTGCCATGGAGCTTAGCCAAAGGAGGAAAAAAGGTAAAAAAGGATAGCATGTTTGCTTAGCTTGGGCCTTTGTGGTGAACTTGCCCCTTTTTTCGTTTTTTCTTCTCACCTTCGTTTGCGTGTTTATCTTCTACAACGGCGCACGGATGAAACGATTTTCTGTTTGTTTGGTGTCGCCCTTCTTCTTTTCCCGCCTTCGGCAGAATTTTCCGCCCGTGTGTAGCGATCGGTGTTCCGCTTTTTTTTTTTCTTATTCGGCTGCTATGAACCTGGACATTCCGTAGCTTCCGTGTGAGAGAATTTATCGCTTTTCCTGCTCGTATCACTCCCCCCGGGCGCTCGCCGCCAGGATCGCTTCCTCAACTGCAAATGCACTACACTTTCACATGCCTCGCCACCATCTCTTGAGCTCCTTTTTGTGAAATGCAAAACACACCGACACACACGCGCGCAGCGTACAATCAATGCAAGTTACGCCAAAAACCACCAAATTCGTCAGAAACGCGCGCGCATACCTTTCCCTTCAAGCCGCGAAACCACCTTCTCCCTCTTGCCCTTCTCGAGGGGATAGGACGAGACGGGGCGTCTCGGACACGCCGGAGCGAACGCAAGCTGCACACAAGCGGGCACACCGCGACCACGCACCCACTCCACACGAAGCACGCACGCACGCGCGTTGAAACCGTGTTCACAGCCTCGCGTTCACCAGGCGGGCTTCGCACACGCGTTTTCGCTTCTTTTTTCGGGTGTCGTTTTTCCTCGAGGTATTTTCACCGACAAATTCGCTCACGACTTTCACTCAGTGTGTTGGTTGCATCGTTGAGAAGGGGCTACAAAGGAAAAGAGCTAGGGCTCGATTAAAATTTACAAATGACAGGAAAACAATAGGACTACTAGGCTTTTTTTGCACAACAGATTACTAGCGTTGCTGGGGAAGGAGAAGAATTTATCGATGGACGGTACGTGGCGGTGCACATAGTGCCGATCGAATAGAAAAAGGGAAGGGAGAGGGAGAGAGATACAGAAAGGTTATATTTGCTCCTCGCGAACGGTCAAATTCTAGTACTACGCGCTGTCGCACCTCACGCACACACGCTCGTACTCACTCACGCGCCGCGATGCACACGCGCGAACACCGCACCAGGTCGGAGCAGAACAAACGGAAGGGAACCGATTGAACCCACCAAAATTCTACACCGCTGCCATACATACAGCAATGATGAATCGCGAAACTATTTCGTTTGCTTCTGCTCGCTGTGTTCCTTCTGGGGATGGGGGATAGAATCCTTGTGTGGCAGAGAAGGGGAACGATGGCTAAGCATTCACTTTTGAACGTTAGCTGCATCGTATCTGCGAGGTGTAAGAACAATAACAACACATTGTACTTGAGAAAGCCCTCTAGGAGTAGAGCATACACCAATACAACATCGTAATTGCGCGCACGCAGCGGAGATACCTTTTTTGTACCATGCACTGGACACACACACACACAAAGGCTTCAAAAGCCCGATACATCAAACCTACACCACCGATTTGCGCCGATAGTCCTTTTTATCGTCCTTTTTACGGTTAACGTATGCTCGCTAGAGAGCAGATCGAAACAAACATGTACACGATCGATTTTCTCGTTCCGTCTTCCCCCTCAGTGCACTTCTACAGCATCTAATTTGTCTTCCCTTTTCTGACCACCCTTGCGCTATTGCACTCTGAACATAGTAAACACAATCCCAAATGTCGCAAAATTTTCTGAATGAGCTATTACCTCCAAAAAACCTGGCACTGCAAACATTACATTGCAGATCGCGGCACTTAACGTACTAGCATTTTGCCTATGGAACAAATATTTAATGCAGAACAGCGCGAACACATCTCCGCGACTATGTTGCTAGCACTTTCACGGACCAACTCTACACATTCACTGCACTAAACGAACGTACGACTACTGAACCAGTCAACTTGCAGTGCTCCCAAGAAACAATTGTCAAATAACAGTGACAGCTCGAGTTCGCCCAAGCGACAGTACTGAAGCTTGTGGTGAATAAAGGGTCTCCAAAACTCAACTCTGTCAAAAAATCCGTCAATCTCCTTGCGACAGTTTTCTTGTATTGCTTGCTGAGAATTCTTGTAATGAAGACTGGATGAAAATGGCCATTGTGAAACGCACTGGCTGCATTTACTAGCGTTTTTATTAAATTATATGGATGTCACTTTGAGTGACTTTAACGGCCGTTGATTTCTGTCCAGCCACAGTTACATTACTAAATTTAGCATTCGTTCACGTAGACACTGCTTAACTGTTTCAGCTGCAAACTGGTACGGAAGATATGTCAGACACTCGGAATCATAACAATATCCAAATGAAAATCGATATGAAAATTAATCAATGTCGATGTTTCACCTTAAAATGTGCCTTCAGTATTCACCACACCAGTTTGTTTGTGTTGCTTGGTTAGGCTCCCACCCTGTGTGTTGTACATATGTCAAGCTTTCAATCGGTTGTATACGTCAAAAAGGGACAAAAACCAAATTACATAAAACTGAACCGACTGAAGCATATTTTTCCGACACTTTTCTGAGCACGAAAGGTTGGATTGTGCCGTTTGACCTACGTGCATTTCCCGGTCACACCATGGCCTCTATTTTACGCTCCTTTGCATCGGCAGTCGTCAAGAATGGCGTACTGAATGCAAATGGTAAGATGAAAACTGTACTCACAGAGGATACTGTTTGTTTTGGAGGTATTCGAAAGGCTAACAAAATACTGTCCGTGCTATTACAGGACTCCCGCGAGCAGCACCAGCGGTGATGCTGCGTTACAAATCAACCGAGCCAGCAGCAGAATCGAGACGTGTGTTTTCAACCCAAGCAAACCCTCCTATCGTGATCAGAAATTGGTGCTAAACACATATCTCCTTGATTCTAGCAACTGTCCGCAAACCGGATGCCGCCGCTCGTTCGGAGCTGTCGGAGTTTGGTAAGTATGTAGCAGAATGTATGCCGAAGTATGTGCAGAAGGTGCAACTAACATCTGGGGAGGAACTGGAGATCCTCATCGCCCCCGAAGGTATCGTACCGGTGCTGCAGTTTCTGAAGGATCACCACAGTGCACAGTTCGCAAATCTAGTCGACATTGCCGGCATGGACGTCCCATCGCGGCCACATCGCTTCGAAGTTATCTACAACATTCTCTCGCTGCGCTACAACTCTCGCATTCGCGTGAAGACGTACACCGACGAGCTGACCCCAATCGATTCATGCAATGAGGTGTTCAAGGCAGCCAACTGGTACGAGCGCGAGATTTGGGACATGTACGGTGTGTTTTTTGCGAACCACCCCGATTTGCGCCGGATCCTGACGGATTATGGGTTCGAGGGACATCCACAGCGACGCGACTTTCCGCTGAGCGGTTACGTCGAGCTGCGATACGACGATGAGAAGAAACGTGTCGTTTGTGAACCGCTCGAGCTGGCCCAGGAGTTCCGCAAGTTTGACCTCGAGGCACCGTGGGAACAGTTCCCGAACTTCCGCAATGCTAATCCTGCTTCGGAGGAGATTGCTACGAAACCAACGGGAAAGTAAACTGTTTCGAACGCTTCAGAGGTTGGCAAGGTCAAAGTAATTGTTTTTCGTTCATAGGATGAAATATATCTGGATAATACAATATGTATATATTCTTCTGCTTTCCTGGGCATCAGATTCATAAAAAAGAACAACGCACCTCTCGTATTTTAGAAAAGTATTTATTAGTTCCGCTATTAATATTATGATCCTTGACCACTATTCCAAGCTCCATCACATTAACACATAATTGGAAGACAAGTGGTGAGGACCTTGATTAAGGTCGATTCGGGCGGCCAAGTAGCAATACTCTGTTTGGTTAAAAACTAAGTATCGGTCTCGATCGTTCATTGTTCTCACCTACCATTGCTCGATGCCTCATCTTTCACTGGTTTGATATGATGCACTGCAGGGGTGCTCTTTTCGTGGCTTTCCAATTTAGCTCTGCCTTACTGCATACGGCTACGAGTCATTGACCCGCTACTGCATTCGGGATTTTTTTTTCATAGATGCAATTTTTCGCCAAATAGTGGCCTTCGGTAGTGTGTAGACGCGGGCCGCTTCCGATAATGACATCGTACCTGCTAAACACTGCTGTGCGGCTTCGATGATCCGTTGCTTAAATACATCATCTTTTTTAGTTTGCCTTAAGATTACCGACTCCGGTAGCTCACCCTTGTCATACAATCGGATCTTGTATCGGTGCAACGACGAGATCGGAATGTCAAAACGACGACTCACGTGGTGCAGCTTTTCTCCGGCTTTTATCGCTTCGATTGCCTCGCGTCTCGTGCTAGGAAGTTTATGATGCGATTTGGCCGGACGGGGAATATTTATTGTCTTACGCCACAGGATGGTCTTGGGGATGTTGTAAGCGAGCGAAGCAATTCGAAAGCTAGTTCCGGAATTCACGACTGCATCGATAGCTTTTTCAAGTCGTTCGGCGTAACTAGTCGAACTTTGTTCCTTTGTCGACACATTGTCAGTAGTACCCGTATCCATCTTGGGGCACTTAATTCCCTCCAACTGTTCCACCACCATCGTATCAATGTAGGAATGGTTGGCCGGTCGATCAAAAGGAGTGATCTGCCCGTCGCCCGTTACTTCGTCGTCGTTGCCCGGTTTCTTTGTAGACACATTGCCAGTAGTACCAGTATTCAGCATGGGGCACCTAACTTCATTCATCTGTTCTACCATCATCGTATCAATGCAGGAATTGACTGATCCATCGAAAGGATTAATGTGCCCGTCGTGTGTTACTTCGTCATCATAGCCCGGTTGCGACATATCCTCGTTTATCCGATCTTCTTCTATAACATCGTAATACTCATTGTCTGACTGTTCCACGTCCAAAGAAGTTTCCGCTTCCGGGACGGATTCCTCTCCGACCTTCCTAACAATATTACTTTGCAGAACTATCTGTTCTATTGATGTTTCTTCTCCTTGTACCCGTTCTGTTTCGCAAACTACATTGCTTCCATCGGCATATGCGTGAATCACAGACATGATATACGCCTTTGGTACACATGTTTCAATTTGTGGCACATTCTCATAAGCCGAAGGGGAATCGCTTATACTAGCCTCTAAAATTCCGCCTTCGTTGCTCTTTAGTCCTCGAATCTGCAGTAGATAACAAGCCTCAAGAAAACAGGACATGTCGTCTACCCGGAGCATGACCTTTCCTGTATAAATTAACTGCAAAATGTGCCTCATGCTGGATATTGTCACATCAGGAATTAGCACCATGAGTGGTTCCGCTACGGAGACCGATGGGTGATTCGTGGCAGCGAAAATGTTCTCCAAAAATGAGGACGCCATTCCAAGCATGATTCTGTTGGCACGCAGTCGTCCATCAACCAGAATCAATTCACAATCGGTATACTGCAGGTTTTCAAAGATCCCCGTGTAGATTTTAAGAACGTGTTCTCCAAATCCATCCCATTTCACCGTGGAAATGGCAGCACTAACGGTTATCGCCATTGTGTTTCCGTGCTCAGTGTCCAGATATTATGCCACAGATTGATACCGAACTATAGGGCATCAGAGACCGAAGTCTTGACTTGGATAGTTGGAATCACGAAACGAAATACGTTCAATACGCTTTTATTTACAAACACTGGTTCCAAGCGCGCACTACTAGATTGTTTTCACCTCTGTCGTTGGCCAAACTCTATTGCTGTCATCGTCGCTTGCTACTATCTAGCAACCTTGTGCGCATCGAACAACCTCCGCGTTTTGCTAAAACGCTAGGAACGAGGCAGACTTCAGTATTGAACTACCAGTCGCCTCGTGCAGTACGTTCAAGTTGTTCAGTGTTTGCCGTATCGTAGTGCATTCACCTCTCTCTCTCTCTCTCCTACTCGCTCGTTTGCTTGCTCTCGCTACCACGCACGAAGTTTCCAGATAATCCGTGTCGAGTCCACGAGGAAGTAAAAAGTGAAAATCGAGCACACTACATCGTGCTAGAAAGCCATCACCAACAGCACCCGCGAAGCGAGCGTTCATTTTCTTCACTTGTGTCTATTTTGTTTATCGTATGTCCATCCAGAATCTTAATACATTTGGTAAGTGAACTTATCAGACTGTACCAGGCAAATAAGTTTCTAGCGCTCCACGATACCTGCACACCATTTCCCCATTGTGTGTCCACCAATACACGCGCAACAGGCAACGTGTGGTGTTGTACGTTGTACCATCGTGCACGAGTCATTAAACCACATCTCTGCCTCTCGTTCGAATGTCTACTCCAAGGAGTCTCCTGAGATGTGGCAGGAAATGATAATGCTTCCATTTCCGTACGAAGTCGAATGTTCAAAGTCGTCCCGCATAGTCAGCACGCGTGATTGCGCCCTTGCCCTGTGCATGTGTGTGCGAAGAAAGAGCGAAGCGAGATGGTGTTGGATTTTCAAAATGGCGGACAGCTTTTTTCTCCGATTTGTACATGACAGCGCTGCTGTGGTACGAAGTGTCATCGCGTGACTTTTAGCATACGATGGCGAATTGTACAGCATTCGATTGAAAACAAACCTACCATACCAACGCTTAGCTGACGCTCTGTAATACCTGATTTCCTTTCCGCATGGCCATGACCGTCTGAAGGGTTTACGTCTGTTCATTGTCAGTGTTTAAACCAGTTTCTGTAGGAAGGAGATCCGGATACTCCGGAGGGGAGAACTGAACGCCATCGCGAAACAAATGGACAAGTGAGTCACCTCGGCGATGACATACATCCATGCGGATCGTTGAAGGCTAAACACACATTTTCATCTTTTTCTATGTGTGCGAAGAGTTGTTGTTTCCAATGACGAAATTGTCGTCTCAAGGGCTTTCGTCATAGCTGAGCTCGCCACTGCTACTTCCTACCTGAAGCATGTACCCGATTGCCTTGGCTTGCTTGGAATTTCAGATCAAATCGGATGGTTTATATGTTATGCATCCACGCTACCCAATGGAAGTGAAAGGATGTGTCGAACTTTGCAGCCTACTCCCTCCTACTGGAATTTTCTGCATTCAAATTTCCCTTGTTTCAGCAATGCTTTCTCTGCAATGGCGACAGTAAGAAATGAATGCACGTCGGAGGGAAGGAAGAAAGTAAACCAGTTTGTTGAGCGATAAGAATGTCAAGTGAGAGGGAGGATTTATTACACGTGCTCGATGCTGGTTTGGTGTTGGAAAATTTGCTCACGAAGCAAACAGTTGCCATTTTTTTGTCAAATCACTTGTTCATTGAGGCCAA
Source organism: Anopheles plumbeus (assembly GCA_034621735.1). Lineage (NCBI taxonomy): Eukaryota > Metazoa > Arthropoda > Insecta > Diptera > Culicidae > Anopheles > Anopheles plumbeus. Next base: position 21,375,577 of record JAOEFI010000006.1, read on the forward strand.
CCTCGTCTTCAGCATTACTGTTCACGTTCCACTCCAAAGGTTGGCGCAAATACGTAATTAACTTGTTGTGTTAAATCGGACAGTGCTGTAAACAATACGCTAGTATTGCGTTGTAGTCTGACTTCCCAATACACTGGTAAAATCACGTGAATAAGTGGAGATGATGCATTCTTACACACAGGGCAACGCTAGCGAGGGGAATGAGGGCA
>JAOEFI010000006.1:21375885-21396282 GCA_034621735.1 Anopheles plumbeus
ACTGGTAAAATCACGTGAATAAGTGGAGATGATGCATTCTTACACACAGGGCAACGCTAGCGAGGGGAATGAGGGCAACGCTAGCGAGGGGAATGAGGGCATCTCCACTTGTTATGATTTGTCGTTGCCGTCATCCGATTTCTTTGTTTGACTTGTCATGTGATGCACATAACAGATTTACTTACACACTAGTGTTGGCATATTGGCAGCATACCTTCGAGGAAGGACACGCACTGGTACATAGAAAACCCTCACCAAATAAGTTGGAGAAACATTCTTGCTAGATAGGTTAAAACAGTGCAAAATAATTGCTGCTATTGATGATTCCATATTAATGAAAGATGGATGAATCGCGAGAACCGCCCGGCTGGCCTAGGAACAAGTGGAAAAGAATGTAAAGCGTACACTTGTATGGATATTATTCTATTGCTCGAACACCACTTTCATGAGTACTTTTTCTATCTGCTCACTAACACATTTTCGGCGTGGAATGCAACGGGAAACGCCGATACCGCTCGTCGCTTTTCATCGTACATATGGCGAGATGACGAACTCCGCTCCGTCCGTCCTCTGTTTCAACATTTTTTAAATAGGTCTCTTTGTTTGCTATTCGCTTTAAATTTTACCCTGGATAATATGGGTTCTTTGGACTCAATATAATTTTTCCTAAAGCTTTTATAACTTTCATTGCGATTAATATGTTTTTTTCTAAATTTTTCCACTCCAGACCCATTTGCTGATGCAATAAAGGGTGCAGACTATGATGTACAGGACGGTCTCGTGCACATAAGAATCCAGCAAAGGAATGGTCGCAAAACTCTAACCACTGTCCAGGGACTGTCGGTGGACTATGATCTAAAGAAGATCGTGCGGGCATGTAAGAAGGTAACATTATAAGAGAAACATGCTTAACATTAACATTGGATGTGCAAGGATATTTGTACTAATTTTCACTGTTCCCTTTCAGGAATTCGCATGCAATGGCACAGTAATTGAGCATCCCGAATACGGCGAGGTTCTGCAGCTGCAGGGTGACCAGCGCGAGAATATCTGCCAGTTTCTGACGAAATCCGGCCTCGCGAAACCGGACCAGCTAAAGGTGCACGGTTTCTAAGCGCCGTAAGGTGGAGCCAAAGAGTGGTGTGTGAAACGACGCTAGACAGGAGGGACAAGAACAGTAGGAAAGCGTTGGCATTGTCATCCATTTGTTTTGAAGCACATTCCGCCGCCGTCACCGGAAAAGCGCATACTGCTTGGTTTCCCGACCCGCAACGTTTTGCTCCCCACGAAGCCGACAAATGTAAATTCACACCGAAATTCATCTCAGCAGTAATCGAAACTACACCGACGCAGCGCATATAAAAGGACAACTCTGATACTGTCTCACCACCGGAAGACGAAATTGCAAACTACCCCGCAAGTCGCAGCAGTTCGCGCGCATCGCGTTCTTTAACGTGTTTCATTTTAAGTACATCTTATACGGGCTTCTGTTGACCAGCGTATCCTGCAGGCATAACTATTATCCCTCCAAAATCGTCTCCTCTCTTCCAATGAAAGTTTCCAGACGAAGGGCGAACATCTTCCCGAAGCAGCAACATCGGCGAAGCGGCGAAGTTTTCATCGCCGCTTCGCACGGTGATTCTTCTCCGGTGTCGACCGTCTCGCGGTTGGCATCGGACATGAATTGCCGCCTGCGATAAGCGGGTAACGCGGAGCCCAAGGAGAGAGCGAGAGAGAGAGAGGGGTGTATGTGCATGTGCGGGGTAGGTCGTGGTCAGTAGAAGGAGTAGTAACCGGAGTGGACTATTTGGAAAGAAAAGGTAGAATGCGATGCCACGCAATCTTAACAACAGCAACGAACGCCTTTTTTTAGGACGAATCGTGAGGAGAGCGTGAAAAGTAGCACTACTGTTTCGTTTATTTTGTCATCTAACACCGAAATAATACTGTAAAGCAAATAGCCAAATTACACCTGTTTTTATATATCTCACGCGTTACGCTAATGATAACATAGTGGCGTTGTAGCGTTGATACGGTCGTGAGACATCACACCAAATCACCGCTGGCTACGGCCATGTTGCAGCTTTTTCATCAGGAAACGACACAGCGAGAGCCTTCTGCTATTATAGAGCATAATTTTGATACATAGTTTTATCCTCAATCTCATTGCTCGAACGAAAGGAAAAATCGGAGATAGCTCTGATATAGAGGATCGATCGGGAAATTCATACATAGTTTTTCATCTTTATTTTTGGATCACTTCCATGGTCATGTTCGTTTCTTCCTGTTTCATCACACCCTATTTGTGTATGACAATGAGTTGAGAATATATTCTCCGGATTTTGTATTGTCCTAATTTAGTTTTCGTTTTTCGGAATGGATCTTACGGAATGCGGAAAAAAGCACATGGCGTAGCGTTATACACACACAGTCACACAGTTTTTGCAGTGCTCGTGGTAGTCCGATAAATAGCAAATGAATTGTAAATGGAACTTACTGTTATAGGGCCACTCGGTGAAAAAGTTAGTAAAAGAGAGAATACATTTCTATTAGCAACACGTGGCAGTAGGGTGGCAGGAAGAAACAATATAAGAAATCAAAAAGAAGGAGAATCGAAACCAAACCAATAAATTTCACCCATTTGTTTCAAGCAGTCGTTAATCGCCGCATTGAATTTTTGCGTGTGTGTCAAGAGCAACGCCAGCCAAGTTCAGGTGACGCGACCGGTCCGACAGCGGACAGTGCGACATTTGTTTGTGTAATTTAAAAAAGCGAAAACAACATAAATAATGGTTAGTAGATCAAATTCAACGACGGTACGCAACAACATAGTAACGGTAATAAAATCGATCGACAAAAGCTGATGATGAAAACAACGTAGGTGTTGTGTTTATTTCATTCAAAACCATGCATAATTTCTACAAACTATAAATTCTCTATACATACACGTATCCCCAATGATATCCATAGCAATGTTGGGAACACATTTCATTCGCCTCGACGGGATTGAATTACTATATTTAAGCTGTTGCACTATTTGTTCAGCTTCATGATCTTGCAGAAGTAAGATGGAAACGAGAAATCAAGATATTTGATTGGGCCGATATTCCCGCGCGACCACGTGTGCTGCAACGCACGCAGTGCGACAGCATTCGACACTCAAAAGTGTTTTAAATCGGCCGTTCGTCCGAGATGCTCTTTTAACTATCATTCGTTTCTTCGGAAAAATGTGCTGACCGGATCTGACGATGGTTCCCGTTTACTAACGTTTCTCCTTTATCCAGTTGCAACCTTAAAACGCCTACGACTTCGAAACAGTTGGACGTTGTTGTGCGGTTTCCACCGTTGAACAAACTTCCGCTGGCACCCATGGAGCGGATGACACCCGCGGAACGCATTCGATCCGGTTGCGCGCGTATGCGTGCGTGGGTGCGAATCAAATGTCGTTGTGGTGGTCGGGGTTTATGGGACGAAACGAGAGAGCGTGATCCACGGCAGCGTCGTCGTGGGGGACGGCGAAGATTGCTGCGAGCACGCGAGAGCACGCTGGCGTGTTGGCGAAAGTATATATATTTACACGGACGCAAAAATCTCGAACGCATCTCGGAACCGTTCGGCAGCACGCGCGCGGTCAGTGTCAGTTTGTTTGTCATTTCGGACGCGTGCCCCTCGGACGCTGCAGGGCACTCTCTGGAGTCGCGTTTCGCGAGCCGTCGACAACAGCGTTCCGTGTGTCCGCGCGATAACTTCCCCGAAAGAAGCAAAAGCATCTACCCCTTTCGCAGACTTCCACGCAGGCAAGTGTTGGTGCTAAGTGGTCGAAGAAGAAGGCATTCAATCCGTTCATCGACCGCTCCTAGTGGAAAGCGCCCAAGGGTGGGCAGGCATGTTGGGGAGTTTTCCTTCTCGCCGTGCCCGCGGTGTCCTGGTTACCGCCTTGTGTGCCAAAGGCCAATCGTAATCCGTACCGTATGGGCCCCCACAGCCCCCAGGACGGCGGTGGAGGTGGACAGAAAAAGTTGACATTTTCCGTACCGTATGGTAGTGCAAGCTCGGCCTGAAAACGGTGTGAAAAGAGTGCCGTAGCGGGCGAGGGCAGTGAGCGGCGGCGTTGTGCACAGCTGGCTCCGTGTTGCACTCGGGCGCTGGGAAACCCGACCAGCCCAAAAGGCGGCGAACGCGGGGATGCATCGTCGTCAGGGAGTTCGCAATTCCGTTGCCGGTGCGAAGGGATGCGAAGCAGGCGAGGCCGTTCAATGCAATGGATGTGACAAGAGGCGAGAGAAAGCGACCAGAAACCTAGAGGAAAAGAGAGAGAGAGATAGGGAGAGAGAGAGAGAGAGAGAGAGAGAGAGAGAGAGAGAGAAAGAGAGCTAGATGACTTGTGTTGTTCCTTTTGCATTCCGTTTCCTTTGTTTGGGGGTCTTGCGCCGTTTGACCTCGGGAGTCGGTACACGGGAAAGAAGGGAAAGGGCCGATAATATTCCCCTCCTCACCCGGCGACGCCACGAACACGAACAAACCGTGCAAACCATACGGGAGAATACGGTCTCAAACTGCACTTCTCGTCGCACTTTGCACAGTGCACGGTCGGTCACGGATTTTTTTTTAGTAGAAAACCCACCGAAAGCTGTGCAATCTCTGGAGCCGCAACTGCGTGTCCACTACTGACGAGTGCAAAACATGTGGAGAACGCGTTGAATAAAAACAACACTGGCACCGTGCTCCCTTCTGGGAGTAGGATGGGATATTGCGTGTAGGTGGATCGGATTAGATGGAGCAGGACACGAAGCAGTGGTTCGGTCCGAAATCGTGTGAAGAGTGAACGAAAGTTGAGTGATATTCATCCCATTGATTGCGGTGCCCTTTTCTCAGTGCCTGTGGCTACCATATGCCCACGACGTGGACTCCATGAACGCGTAGGCGGACGACGGTGCTGCTGGAAACCTTTTTCCGAAAGGGTTCCCCCGCCTGCTCAGCTTCCCGTGCCGTCGCTCGGATGCATGCGGTTCGGCGTGCGCTCCCGTTGGACCCGATCACATTCGGTCCATTAACATTTCGTCCTTTCTCGGTTGAACTTGTGACTTCATTTCATACTTGTTGGGGTTTCGGGTTGTACTAGGACCTCTTACAATTGTGCGGTCGTGGGGAACCCTTCGCTGGTGTTTTACATTCCAATTTATTGCGGGAAACTTTGTCGAGTTTCCGCGAATCGATTCAGCGTGACTCGCGAGAGGGAAGTTACCAATTGGCTTACGATTCAAATCGCCCGAGTGGCTTTCCCACGCTGGTGGGTCTGTCTAGAAGAATAAAAATCGGTCATACAGTTTTTCAGTACAGCGTGGTTGACCATTTGGACCTCACATTTGTAGGGTGTAGAATGGAGGCGCTGGGTTACTTGTAGAAAAAGAAGATCTCTTCATTAAATCCAGACTTTGCCAATTAGTACCGCACTAGGATGATTGAAACTATTTAGCGTAGCCTTACCGGCAAACCTAATGAATAAATAACAAACCGAATCAACGATTTAAAATCGCCACGGTAGACAACACGGAGGAGGCAACAAAGAGACATTCGGATTGGTTCCAATTTCCATGTGCGTTACTTTAATCAATTCTTCTCCCATGGCACTGGAAAACATCCACCGCTTCCCTACATGGGAACTATATAGAATCGCGTCCAATTGTTCAACCAGCTAATTTAAGCTACAGGTCGGATCGCTAAGCTAAGATCGGTCACTACTCAGCATTGCAAATGCAGCAGTGCGATTTCTCATTCTGGTCCCCTCCCGGGGCGCCACTATTGCTTTATTCGCTCGTCTATTTCATGCATTTATTCGCTTCGTGATTCGCCGCCTATTGGGCTTCTAGAATCCATTTCCAGGCTTCCCAGCGGGTTGGTACGACGGTGTCGGTGTGTGCGGCAGCTTATCGTTTGGAATTTCATTTAAATGCGAAATCAAATTGGACGTGAGTAGTGAAGCACACTGGAAAGACACCGCAGTGGAGTTCTTTCTGATAAAAAGCAGAAAAAGGAATTTAAAACAGTATACTCAGTGTTTCGCGAGTGGCCCTATTAAAACGATGAACACGTGTGATCGAAAAAAAAACCTTGTGCCGTAGTGAAGAATTTGATGCAAAAGTCAAACGATGTGCATTGTGTGCGAACCCCGAGCCCGATGTTCCTGGTGAAGATTGGTAAGTCATATCGTCTCAGATGGATGGACCGCGCAGCGGCTGGGAAATTGCACTAGTCCCGGGGGATTCGCCGGTGAATCGGATCGGATGCTGGCATATAGGGCCGCAGTAGAACACCTCCCAGTGTAGCGGGAGAGGGAGAGAGAGAGAAAGAAAGAGAGAGTGCCATCTGTTCGAGCGAGCGTACGACGGACCACACGTCCGCAGGATTCCCACCCTTTACCCCGCATCCTTCCTTGGCAAGCCGAGCCTATCGTCCTGACGTCTATTGTGCCACGGCAATGCCACTGAGAAAATATCGAATTGTATCGTCCGCGACCGGGAGCAGCAGTGGCAGTGGCGGGAGTGGCAGTACCAGCAACACGTACACTCTCACATCCAGCGCGTCCTACAACAGCGGCGGGACGAGTGTCGGCGGCCAGTTCGGAGGTTCTGCGAGCGTCCCTTCGGCGATAGGCGCAGCTGGCGCCAGCCTGGCGTCCATTGGGCATCACCATCACCATCATCATCACCATCACACGCAGCAGCAACAGCAGCAGCATCAGCAGCAGCAACAACACTTGCAACAATTGCAACCGGCCACCCAGGCACGCCACCATCATCGAAACGCCGGCGGTCAGCAACAGCTGCTCTCGAACACACATCATTACCACCTTCATCACCACCATCATCACCATCAGCAGCAACAGCAGTTTCTGCACCAGTCCGGACACGGACAGGCCACACAATCGACGCACTACCCTACGCAGCAACAGCAGCAGCAGCATCAACAGGCACTCGTACCGCATCACCAAACGGTACCGGTCCAGCTGCTCCAGACGGTGCCGTCTGCAGTGTCTACAGTGACCGGCGGCGTGGCGACGGTGGCAACCCCGGTGGCGGGAACCGTCCAGCGCCATCTGGCGGCCGCGGCTCCTCCAATCGTCGATCCACTTCCGCTGTGTTTGGACGCCAACGGGACCTATCTCTGCACCTCCTACAATCCTCGATGCTACATCATCCAGAAGGTAATCTCCATGGCCCTTGCGAAGCTTTGAGTATTCAATTTTTTGTTCAAGAAACCATATGGCAGCCTTCATCCGTCGGTTCGGAATGCCATCACACGAAGAAAATTGTCTGGAACATTCTACTTTCCCGCTTGTGAATGAACGGGACTACAGGTTTCTAGTTTCGTATCCTGGGAAAATGAAACTTGACCCCTTGCATGTTCGCCCTTCGGACTTATCAAGGATGCGAGCTAAACAACTGACTATTGATTATTTGGAAGGATTTAGTGGAAAGGAAAGATGTAGTTTATTTGGGTTATATGCCCTTCGAGGCTTTGAAAACTTCAATGAAAACAGAACACACTTCGTTTCATGTCTTTAAAATCACCCCAAAAACTGTCTCCAACATTTTTTTCTGTCTTATGTCTCCGGACATATTTCTGACCATTTGCTTTGCTGTGATAACTTGTTGAGCGCCAGCTCTCTTCATATTAAGTTATCTTTCGCGAGTCCTGATACTTTCCATGTACTGTCTTCCAAAATAGTGGCAACGAATTTGAGCACTCCCTTCTAATCGAATGCTTAATCAACAGGTACGTGCGTCGAGCATATTCCCTTTGTTCCCGAAGGTTTTAGATTGGCATGGTCTTCCGTTTAGGTTAGTCTGGTCACAGTCTGTCATGCGTTTGCTATACCAGCTGTGCAGGTTGATGAAGGTTTTTTTTTATTTGCCCATGGGATGTTCTGCTCACGCGATTGGCTCCGTGCCAGAGTACTATGACGATTTTCCTGCCGGTTCAATTGAGGAGAGTGAGTATTAGACCGCGCTGGGAATATGAGCATTCTCGGGAGCTTGGAGAGCATTGTGCCGGCCTGATCAAAAGCTTGTGTGATGAAAGCTTTCATAGCCCGTCTATGTACAGATGTGCCAAATATTACGAAATGCTGTGTTGAATCTTAATTTTGTGAACCTAATGTCTTCATATTCTGGTGATTGATGCATTCACAATCTTGTCCTATCTGTCTTTCAGCTCACCCCAACTCCCGTGAGTTGTATTACGTACGAGGTAACACCGATCCCTGCTCCACTGATTGCCCAGCCTGCGCTTACTGGTGCAACCAGCCCGCTTGTACCGTCTTCTGCGACACCGAGTACAGTTGTGCAGACGGTTGGAAGTTTCGAGGAGCACCTGGGCTACAATAAGACCAACGTCCCGCTTCTCACAACAGTTGGTGGAGTTGGTGGTTCCGTAGAGTTTGCTGCTCTAACGCCAACTGCAACGAACAGTGTCCAAGTGGCTGCGGGACAACTGCATCACTATGCAATCGGGGGTGATGCCGACACAACAGCAGTAGAAACCGATAATGTGATATCGATAGCCAACTCACTTACTAGCACACTAACAGGCGGTGTTAGCAAGGCCAGTTTTAGTAAACGTAGCAACAGTAGCAACCAGGTTGCAGCGGGAAAACCTGAAACGGATGTGTATAAAGGCAAAACCCATGGAGCCTGCGTGATTATCAGTAGCCCAAACGAAGATCCCAGACCATCTGTGAGTAGCGCTAGCGGCATCATTACCAGTAGTAACAGCTTATCTCATCCCGCAAATGAGGGTAGTGAGCTATTAAGTGTGATTGAGGCCATTGGCGACGGATTAAGTTATGGATGTGATGAGAGTGTAACAAATAGTAATATAAGTGCATCGAACACTACCATTGTTCCGGCTTCCTGTTCCAGTGTCTACCGTGTCGCAAATCAAGGTTTAACAAAGATGCAAAACATTCTACAGCCAATTAACGAGCTAGGCATTGCATCGTTCGCAACGAATGGAGCAACAGAAGGTAGGTAAAATTTCCTATAAAACAGAATCTTACCCTTATCGTATGAAGCTCTTTAGAGCTTTATTATTTATATTGCATTTAAGAGTTAATTTGAAGAAAGATTCTATTTTGTGTTCGAGATGTGTTCCGCGGAACAAATACGTAACGTTGGCAACGATATATTATAAGAACTTACCAATTCTTCAATGGAATTGCAGTGCAGTACGATGACGATGCAAGAACGTGCCAGTCGATATTGTACATTCTATAAGAAAATTGATTTGGTATTATTCAGAAATGGTAAATTGCAACGGAACAAAATTACAAAATAACGGCAAACATTCAATATGATGGTATGAAATTTAATGTTGTGTTGATACTTGCTTCGGTTGTACTGCCGTGGGGAACGAAACGTCAAACGTTGCTGGTCTATGCTAGGTAGTGATGGGTACTTTAAAGAGGGTTTAATGGAACGACCCAGGAGTCGCACCCAATCTGTCCGTCATACCGTCCGCCTGCCGGAGCCAGAGCTGCACTGTCTGTTCATCCTTTAGACATGGGTCTTATACAACTTGCCCGTATGTCGATGCTGTGCGAAAAACGAATTGTTCGACATTTTTAAAGATTTTGAACACATCTGCAGAAAACAAAAACCTGGTGAAAATCAAGAGTTGTTTTGATTGCAAATTGTATGTGTTGCTGCTCATTCTACTCAAAGAGTGCGAAAAATCACCCACACACTCTCAGCAAATGCCGTTTGACATTCGCTGCGTCCGTAACACGTGTGACAGAGTTAGGGCATAAATCGCTTTTGGCGATCTCACTCCCGCACATTACATTGCATTGGCACATGCCGGACGGAGTCACTCATTGGCTGGTTGGGAAGTGCAGGTCGGATCTCTCCACACTATTTTGCTGACCAGCAGGCGAAGGAGTAAGTAGCATAATTGCAATTATTGGAAAATCAACACAACTTAGTAAACTTTTACAAAGTGCGACCGAATGTGTTTTGTGAAGCTTTCTGCAGTCAAGCAAAGTAGATGGCCTGGGCCAGCGAATGGTAATTTTGCCACACAGCATGGACACGAGGTTTCCCGTAGCTTTTTTTGTATCCGAATGCGAAAGGAATAGTAATGTTCGGGGTCCCTCCTTTGCTCTTATGGTGTCAGTTCTGTGCGGTCGAAGTTCTCTCTTTTCCACAGCGTGTTCGAACAGTGCGTATAGTGATAGTTAGCTCGCGAAGAAGAGGGGTTGTAAACTATTTTCATCCCAACTAAAGCGCCTGGTAGGCATGGCGAGAACGAGATAGCAACGATATTTCAGCCAAAACTCGTTTGTCGCCAACGACATATATCGTGATGTGGATGATTGAAAGTGTGTTTTCTTTCTTTTCAACCCACCGCCTGAAACACCATCATCATCGCCCATCAGCAAAGTGTCGGTCACTTGGTTGTACCTTGCGCGGAGGTCCGTCTCATTTGCTCTCGCCCTGTTCCTCAGCCTGATTTGTTAATTTTTATGTGATTGTTCAATCGCACCCGTTCGGTCGGTCATCCGCGAGCGCGCGGCACAGTCATTCGCTTTTCGGCCATTTTGGCTCGTCGGACGAACCCCTCGAGTGCCGTCGTCATTTTCCGCTGCCTATTTCACGTCGAGCCGGCGGTTGTCGGTCGTTATGACGGGCGCTGCGTGGCGGCTGCGGTGATACTGCTTTTCTCGCCTGGGCCGTGAGTTGGAGCGAGAGCGCATGTGATGTGAATATGGGAAACGTCGCCCACCACCGCTGTTCACACTCGCGCTGCTGGTGAAACGACGTAGACGTGCCGTGTTCAATTTTACCAATCCGTTGCTTCGATTGTGTTTGTGATTTCTGCGGGCTGGCTGGCAAATAGTATGGTTGGCAAATACAAATAATTCTCAGTAGTTAAGCTGTGCAAATGGTTGAATGCAGTGGTGCTGGACGAGTAGAAGTAGGAGTGACCATTGACGGCAGTGATGTGTCCGGGGTACAGCACTTCGACAAGTGAGGTTCAGAAGGCTGATGGTTGTTCTTTAACTAGCGTGTGTGGGGATAGCGCATAACTTGATAATTTGGTTAATTTCTGTGCATTGTTGGTTGGTTGATTAATCATGACACATTCCTCCTCGGAGTCTACACTACGGATTACTCGACCTTCCTGCGGAGTGGTGTGTCGTGGTCATTGAGGGTATAAATGAATTCTCGTGCGGCTGTTAAACTGTAGCTTAAATAGGGGTAAAGGCATACGTTATTAGGGAAAAGCATTGATGGTTGATGGTGTCATAGTTCGTGCAAAAGCATTTTTGTCGACACAGGAATGGTGCAAAGGGTATTTATCAAAGTTAGTTGGTTAATCTGAAAATGATGCTGTACATAAAACAAAAGAAAAAAACAATCCAAAATGGAACGAATCGTACACTGCCATTAGTCATGTTCACACTTCTTGAAGGAAATATCATATTGATGTGCTCAAGTGTGTAGCTTCTTTGTGGAGCAAAAGATCATTCGACAAGCTTTGCCAGTGTTTCGCCAAGAAACAGTGTAATGGATAAGCAGAAATCGTAGTTCACAGGAAAAGAACGGTGAAGAAGTGTCATTTTGACATTTACCGTCAGCGTCCCGCCGGGATGGTCTTCACTCCATCTAGTGTGAGTGTCAGTCGAGGCTGCGAGGAACGAAAAAGTGCTGACTGTCGTGTGTGTGTGAAGGTAGCGCGGAAAAAGATAACGTAGAGAAGATGGAAAGAGAACGCGCTCATTCGGGCGAGTGAGCGAGTGAGCGAGTGTGCGATAGCGGGTAGTGCAAAGTGCAAGACCTGTTTTCCGAGTTTTGCTTCGTTTATTTAGAGCATCATTAAAGGTTCTTATGTCTTTCTAGTTTTCAGATCTAAAACGATTTTCGTGTCTCGTTGAGAATCGATAAGTACTTGGCAGGCCCTCAAGTGAGTGCGTGCAAGTGAGGGCGAATACATATATATTTTTTGTAGTGGAAGAAGTATACCGCAGATCCGTCCGAAAAAAGTGCTAATAACGGAGTGCGTGTGTGTGTGCGTGAAACGAGGTGAACTGATCAACACAGTAGTAGTGGCGCCTCGTCGAACGTCGCGTTGTGTGCGCTAGCTCGCTGTGCATTTGGGACCACTAGAGAGTAGAGTGTACGCACACGGAAGAAATATTATAAAATAGAAGAAAAGGAGAAGGACCGTACAGGGCTGAAGATTTATATAGTACCGGCGTTGGAGTGCACAAAAAAGCAAACCAACAGAGGAGCTAGTGTTCGCGGGAGTGTGTGTTCATGTGTTGTGGAATTACCATTCGGTTCGTCCTTCTGGTATGTGGAACGAAGGGTAACGGGAGCACTCGCCCTGAAGTGCACCTTATCCGTGGCTGACGCGTACTGCACGTCGTGTGCGTGTGCCAAAAGTGCGCAACAGTGTGTGCCGAGCTTTTCGGTTTCGTGCCACAAATCGAATTCCCTGTCGCTCATTTGACGAAACTTTGAGGCCCAAAATTCTAGCTCCAACTCATTACACACATTTATCGCAAGCTCACGCACACGAAGGCTGTGTGGAAGAGTTTTTTTCTCTTGTGTACCCTGTGCACACGTGTGCCGCTTCGAGAAGAAGTATTAGCTGCATTAGACGACGATTGAATCGTTTGAAAATATCGAACCTCGTACCGGTTGTATGTGTCATTCGGTTCGGCTGTCTGGTCCGGAACCTGCAGTTGCTTGGATCATCTCAGCTAGAAAGAAATTATCTTGCCGAAACGTCAAAAGTTCCAGAGCGGGTAGGTGAGCGAGCAGTGTGAGCAGTAAACAGTGGACAGCGGGTACAGAGTGAGCAGTGAAACCTGTACCAGAGTGCGGGAAGGCTATCGTGAAAAAGGTATCCTTCAAGTCCCTCCAATAGGGCCGCCGGCGGCGCCTCTGACGGCGACCGTTGTCCCCATCCATCCGCGTGTAGGGTGGAAAAAGGGTGATAAGGAGTTCCTGGGAGGTGCGGAAGAGTGCACCGCGAAAAGAGGCGAAGAGAGTTAGCTGCGGAGCCAACACGAAAACCGTCAAAATATGGAAACTGGTAAGGAGAGAAATTCGGGAAGGGTTCGATTACGTAGCTCGTGTCAGGCAGGGAAATTATGTCATAGTGTTGGAACGGTGAAGGGTGGTACGGTGTGTGCGGTCGTTAGCCAAAGGTCATTTGAAACGGTTTTCCGTGTCTTTTGTAAAAGGTAATTTTCTACACTTCGGATTTAGAAAGCACCCGTTCGTTGGGTTGATTATTCCTGCTAGCAGTTGAATGACAGACTTCCCTACAGATGCCCTGATTTTAAATGCAAGCTGCATCGTCCTTAATTCGTACCTTCTCAAGTATGTGCGAGTGGAAAAAGTTGTCTGCGAAGCACGAAAGTGAATTCCAACGGACCCACTTGCTGTTTTTGTGAGTCATCTTCATCAAGCATGTCTCAACCTTGTAGAATGCTATTGTAAAAGGGTCATGATAATCATGATAATCTAATCAATCGCCTGATTGTTGAAGCTCAAAACAATGTTTCCGGTCATAGAGTTATAAAAAGTACTTTGGTGATATATATGGTGGATGAACGAAATATTTTGCAAAGCTGGTCTCAAGACACTTAGTACGCTTTCCTTCTGTCCTTCGCAGCGTTATTTTCTTGTTAGTCTGCCATTCTTCTGTCGAAGAGATGTGATAAGATATGTCTAACACACACACTGTTCAACAACGGTACACAAAACTATTATCTACAACGTCCGATGTCTGGTCACGCATCGGGTGCAGATGTTGCTGATTGTTTCAGAAGCTTCCAGCAATAGCGAACCTGTTGGTGCGGTGCGTTGTTGATGACGGGCGTCGTTATCGCGCCTCATAGAAATGTCACATAAAACACACGAACACGACAACGTCGGACATCTGACGGGGGTCGAAGGGGAGGAGGGTAAGAACTAAGATCGGACAAAGTGCGCCCATGTTTATGCTAACTCTACCGATGTGCTACGGTACGCTTGATGGAAAATTTCCGATTCCAATAGAAATTACGCCCAGAGTGCTGACCATCAACCCCTCATCTTGAACTGGCTGTAGCCCTAGCTCGCTGGAATTATCTTGGCTGGCTCCTCTCGTGATACGCTATCTTCTGCCTTTCTTCCGTTTTTGTAGTTGCAACTTGCTTCTGCAAAGACTGGGAGCTGTGAGGGGAAAGGCCCTTTAGTTTCTAAAGCTCATGTAGAGGATGCTGTAAAAAAAGGCAAAGCGCATGAAATGAACATGTGTGAACGTGATAAAACAGTCATTAGAAGACCTAGTCATAACTGGGATAGGATGGATAAAGGATTCAGCGAAGATAAGAAAAGAAGCCTCGAAACGGCATGAGAATGCATGGAGTAACAGTCAGCAACAAGCTGCTGCTGATACGCTCTTCTCGTCTCTTTTCGTGTTGCTGATAAGGAAGCCGACGACATATCTTGAAGGATTTATAGGTTTTGGGTGTTCAAACTGAAATCCGCCTATCAGTAACGTTATTTCAACGTCTTAAAAAACGACTACCGCTTGACGTGAAATGTTTTTACTTTTAAAAAATCTTAAAGAATGTCTCTATTTGGAAAACGGGGAAGGCTTTCTTCAGTGGATATCGGAAAATCCTCCTAATGGTAGGAGAGATTTATTTTCACTTGTGGATGTTTCCCTTCGGGTAGCTCATCCATTATCATCTCATTATCTCGTTGAACTACATCGTGTATGATGGTGGGTTGCGCCATGAAACGACCGAGCATGAAAATTGCGTCAGCATCAGCATCGCACAGCGCTTGCGGTGATTCATATGCTTGCGAGAAAAAAACCCACCCCCAGCCTCGCAGCCTCCGTATGAATGTATCCCCCGATGCACTACACACTCCCGCACGTGATCCGTGAGCTTCGAAGCCGGCTGTGGTGGTGCCAGGGAAGAAGTAGGTGATGGAATTCTATTTTTCCAACTACGAAGTGTTCTCAGTTCTCTTCTCTTACTTGTGACTTGAGTAGGGCGGGCGGGGTTTTTTTTTCGATTGGTGGAAACCTAACATTAATTTATATTTCATTCTCGTGGGCTTCATCTCTGGATGCTGTTTCAGATGTTTAGCAATAAAACCCAGCGAACAGAGAGTAGAATCGTGTTGATGTCATATATCAACAAGATGTCCTTTAATCGATTAAAAATATGTTTCAACAAAAGAAATGTTGTGCATTTAGTTGGGAGGCAAATTGATAACAAAAAAACGCTTAGCTTCCAAGAACATCGGTGATAACAACAACGGAGATGCATTTCAGTTTTCAGCATAGAAATGTACGGACGAGCCTTGGTGAAAATCGTTAGCCTTCCGGTGTAGCTGTAATGTATGTGCTATCTCCATGTTGGGCTGTTTACGTTTGGGGTTTTTTTTTTGTGTTTCTTTTTCGGCATACCAACATTGTATGCTACGTCTTGCTTACGTGGACATTGGCCTTACGTACGTCGAAGAAGGGAATAAAATACAAGTAAAACATCCTATCACTCAAACACACTCTTCTCCGACTATTTGGCAGTTTGCTCCCCGAAAATGTTTCCGATTTCGCATTTTCATGCTGACGAATTGGTCGTGAACGATTTCGTTGTGTAAGAAAGACCAGTACCTTCTTACTCTTCGGCCAACACTTTTCCTCGCTTGTATCCGTTCAACTCAACTGTGACGGACAACAGAGAGACCCAGTTTTGCACTTCCATCACTCATCCGCCCCGGGTGTAGTTGTTGAACCGCGCACCGCCAGAGACAGAGACCCGCGCGGTTCGTCTAATTTGTGCGATTTTGCGAATTTCAAATCAGTACACCGGTTAGCTGACAAGAAAAGAAAATCGGGGCGAAGTTTCTTCGGTCCGACTTTGAGCTGTGCGAAATGTGCTTTTTGCGCATTTGACTTTGCCTTCGTTCGGGGAGAACTCTGCTTTCTGTTCTCCTGTTGTTTTTTTTTTTGTAGCGGTGCGTAGAAGGGAAGTGTCGAGAACTGGGTACGGTACCTGGATCATTCGGTACCTGAACTCACATACATAATATTGTTGAATCATCCAGAAGGGCACAGAGAGCAACGTTTAGTTATCTACTAGGCGTGTTTAAAAGATGAATGTTTTCCGCGCAGTTTTTCAATCTGGCTGGTGATGGATGCATCGTATTTTTAACTAGAATGGTGAAATATTAGTTTGCTTAACAATCTATGACACATCAGAAGGGGCCCATCTCGGGAACTTCCTGTTACGCTTTGAAACAGAAGAAAAAAGGAGAACTTCGCAGCTAAACTTTTCACGTCTGCAGCATTACAACCACCTAGAGGCAGCAATCGTCGTTGTGTCGGTGGAAGTCAAGCGTGTAAAAGCTTTCCCAAACCGCCACTAATTACCGGTGTTCGTTTCGAAAGGTTCATTCGTCTTCGGTTTTGGATGCAGAGAAACAGGAAAACATATTTTGCCAACCGAAGCGCCACATGTGTGTTTGGAAAATGTGTTGCAGATCATATAGGTTTTGAGGCGTTGCTTCAGGAAAATATCAGGCCTCTGTCGCATCTCTTGCCTGTACTAGTATGCTCCACCAGAAATGGAGTTCATGGGAGTGCATGTGTCGTTCAATGGATAACACTTTTCCTCGTGAGAAGTAAATCATGTTCCCTCACTCTATTGGCAGTCCAAACGGGCTCGACATTATGGTTTTTGGGGCACAGTGTTCCGAGGTAACCTCACTCTAATAGCGTGTAGGTCTAATGTGCATCATCGTGTTAGATTTGATTGAGACTGATTACCAACACACACCCATCGAGTATGCTGGAGAGGACGAAAGCCGTTCGCGTTTTGTTTGTGCAGGCGGTATCCGTGGGGGGAAACCACCGTCGATGGTGCGGTGCGCAAGGAATGGAAAAGTAAAAGTGTTCCACTTCTTCGTGCGGGGTCCCTCATCCCTTTTGCCGGAACACAACCGCATTAGAACGGGTGGGCCTATCCAATGACGGCCTCGTTCTCGCGGGTGGCGAGAGTGAGAAACTTGGAATATTAAATTCATGTTTAATAATAAACCGCAGCACCAGGTGGAATGTTGTTTAGAACGCACCCACCGAAGGGCTCCAGTGTCCGGGAGAAACACGCGAACAATGGTATCGACAGGGCAAACAAAAAGGGGGATCTGCACAGCCAAGCAGTTTGTTCTCACTCACTCCCGGGAACCCCGATAGCGTTTCAGGCAAGGAAAGTAGTCGCTTTTGAATCGTCTTTCCGTGGTTCCCGTGGCAGTTGTTTTTGATGGAAAATCAATCGACATTTGATGGCAATCGCTCTTTGCCCGTTAGTTATGCACACACGAGTCGGCATCGGTTATGGTGATACGAGTGGTATGGTGATGTAATAGGCTTACCATCAACTCTCTCACTAGTGAAAGCCCATAATAATGTTTGGTATCAACCGATCGTTAGTAGCCGAAAGAATATAAGATGTTGATAATGAGGTCATTTCCAATGCCCAACATTACTTAACTTTCATATTATTGTTGCATTGTACTTCTTAGGCATCCTTTCAAGTTTTATTTGGCGCACGCTGAAAACTGTGGAATGTTTTCCAAGAGCAACATTTGCCTATTCATTTACTCTTCCTCCGACCGGTGTTTGCCCCCTCGTTGCCCGTCTCGTTGTCGGCAGTTTATTAGCACCCCGTTTACCCTAGATGCCATCTTTACCTCGGCTAAGGTGAGCAATTAGTCAGTCATAGTTGCCTTCCAAGCATAGTTCTTCTTTGTGATGAATACAAGACACAAGAAACGAAATGCTTTGTTTTGAACAAATATTGCAGACGACTGCTAAGGGTCGGTCGTGTTAATTGTGCATTAGAAGGTGTGATGTTGTGGTGTTACTTTTATCTTTTACCTCTAACTTAATTCTGAGCGGTTCGTTGTTCCAATAACCAACTGCTTCAGTCATAGCATCCTATGCTATGCGATGAGCTTGTGCACATATCGTTACAAGCACCTGAAGAAGGGTTCTTTTCCTACATTTATGTAAACTTAATTGTCCTGTTTAGCAGAATACTGTTTATGGTTGCTTGAGAGTTTGGTTTAATTCATCAAACATTGTTGGCTGGGTGGTCATTTTTGAGGTGTGGCTATTTTTCTCAAAGGTGGTCCAAACAAACCATTGCTCAACCCCCGAGCGAGCGAAGAAAAGCATATACTTTCAACGTATTTGATTCCATCTGGGCATTCCATTCGGAATGAGAAATGTTTTACGTTATGAGGATGTGACAAATTCTTCCACTGGCGTCACCACACCGCTCCTTGAGACAGCGTAGAAACGGTATGATTTACTACTCGGGAAACAGTGGCAGAGGCTTCTGTTCCCACATACCTTCCATCGGACTGGCTAATATTAACTCCTGCCTGCTCTGTTGCTGGGGGACAGCAGGTAGTCAGTGTGGTGCAGCTTGTGCCAAAAATTCTTTCGCATCACCTCGTTTGATCCGATGGGATGGTACACCATCATGTCTGACGGTGGCAGCAGATGGTACGACGTCTCTTGCGTACTGCAGGTGCCAGCTCTATCGGCCGAGTGTTCGCAACTGAAATGGATGAGGTATCTGATCGGGTGCCAATCGCTTGTCGCAGAAACAGCAGAACTGCCGAAGAGAGTGACATAGGAGAGTGTGTCGATGTTGTGGTGGTAATTATTTGACAGTGGGAATCACCTGCCGCCTGCGGCTCGTTCTAGGATATCATCATCACCAGATCGACAGTGCGCCATAGGAATGCGCATGCGACACCCCCCTGACTGCGTGCCCCCGGCCTTTTGTGGTGGAAAAATGATACTCCGAATGTTGTCGATTCATCCTGCTTGGTTTCCTGTCTGTTTTCATTTCGCTGCCCTTATCATTATTTGGTCACCGATCCCCCCGGGCACTAATGTGTTCTTTGTGTCTTCATCGAACTAGTAGCACGAAAATCTGATATATCAGGTACCACTGTTTGTGCCACTCAACTGCAGGTCCCTGTGTGACCTCTTTTGGAACCCAATCTCTTCCTTTCGTGTCCTTGAGTTTGATACACTGTCAAAATATCGGCAGAGGCCAATGTTTATGCGTATGCGGTTGCATCAACTAGAACTCCCTGCTGCTTGCTACTCGATTCCCAATAGAAGATGCCGGCTCTATTTTCTTTTCACCAATTGTTGGTGGACTACATTAAGCAAGCAAGTATGCTAAGGTGGGGCTAGCTCGAGTAATAATCTACCCCAGAGCAGCCCGATCGATAGTCTTCCAATGTAGATCATACTTTGCCGAAGAGCTCATAAAAGAGGGCTGTGTTTTTCCTTTTCTTAGCCAAGCTGCGTGTTGTTACGAAACAACAACAGAGCAAAGTGTGGTAGGGCGGCGCACAACACACAAGCCTCTTAGGTTCGACGTGTCGCTGCAGTCGTCGTTGCATTGGGAATGGATAGAATGTGATGCATGATGCTGAACACACTTTTTAGCTAATGCCGCCAAAGTCTCGTGGACGTGTTTTTTTTTTTTTTGTGGCGCAAGCGTGTCGAGTCCATTGAGCAGCGCAGTGCTCCCTTTCACTTTCGCAGGTGGAACGCAGCCAGGTTGATGGTATGCGTGCTAAACGGGACGCCGGATAAACCAGTGGTGTTTGAGGGGATTGAGATGAAAGCGATACTGCGTCCTGTCGTCGCAGGGTGTGGGGCTTGGGGCAGGAGCAAACAAGAGGCCGGTATGTGGTGAATATTGTTTGCTGGTCGTCGAGATAGTTTTTTTTTTTTTCTAGAGATTTTGTGGAAGTTTTGTTGTCAAATATTGGTTGGCTGGACTGGGCAAATTTGTTCACCTGTTCGTTCTTGTCCACGAAACGGTTTTCTGGAGATGTAAATCTCAAAATGTTCCCCGTGGATGGTGGATGGTTACGTTGGGTCCGATTTTTCCAGATCGTTTATAGTTTTTGCCTTTATTCTTGGGTCCATAAACCATCGCGAACGGACGAAAAAGAACTGGCTGCCTCCGATGTGTGTATGGGTTTGCCTGGAAGGCAACCTGCAAAATAAAACAAACTAAACCGTGAAACTATGCAGCAGGGGAAGGCCTCTTCTTCGTTTTCTCGCGAAAAAAGAAAACGGTTGCGCTGATGCTACTCCATGTCTAGCGTCTAAAGGTTATACGAATGGTAGTAGGGTTCCTTGCGCTGCTCTCGTTCGTGTTTAGCCTTCAAAGCATCGAGCATGGGAATATCTGGCACGAAGTTTGCTCATCGAAATCGATTGCTGATGAATCTTCGCGGCCGCCTCAGGTGGGTTTTTAAGCTGTCACGGCAACCCCACCATGGG
>JAOEFI010000006.1:21396382-21420564 GCA_034621735.1 Anopheles plumbeus
GAAGTAGTCATGCATGTTACCCGTCGGCGTTAGGTCTCGGGTAAAGTTGTTAATTTTTTATTCATTTTTGGTATGTGCACTGTTCCACTATTTATGCGATCCCCTGGGGGCGGAAGAGAAGCAAAGCTGCTTAGTTTTCGCGGACATATTTCATCAGGAAGATTTTCCGAGATATGGGTTTCTGGGGTGGCTAAATGTCAACTCTTTATTGCCTTTGAGAATACTAATGTTTCGCCCGCCCGTGGCCTGTCGCTGTGTTCGAGGTTGTACAGGTTTCGGCGCCGATCGTCGTCGCGTTTGAGATGCAGGTATTGCTTTTGTGCAAATGTTGCAAATCTTCTCCAAGGACCAGACAACACGAGAAGGCCATTGATGAAACCTGTGGCGAAAGCAGGGGAAAAAACAAACCTGTTATTTGGAGAAAATGAACTTGACAAACAGTTGAACCCTCACTAATATTTAACGGGCTTTCGAGGACGAATCGAATCGATATTGTCTTTGGAATTAAATTTCTGCGTGAAGTTAGTCAAGAAACGCTTTGTTAAAGAGTGTTATTTGTCGCATGCGAAAGAGGAGTTAAAGTTGAATACGTTCAAATTTATTGGTTAAACATCCCAGAGTTTAATCTCGATCTTTGTGTAAAGATTTTGTTTTTGCTTACATTCCATTGCCTGGCAACATAGAAAACATTAACTCTCGGAATTAGGCCGTCCACCCAAACGATACTTGTTTTCAGTTTGTCCTTTTCATGGAGCCAAATGAAGCCACAAAAGGGAATGGAAAAAGAAGGCACAAATCACACTGGTTGGTTGCGGTGCGCAATGTTAGTGATCGAATTGTTGGTTCGAATATCGGCAGGAACTCTACTCCTAGAGCAAGGTGAGGAACAATCCTGCTAGTTGTGTTCTTCTCCTTATGCTTATGCATAACTGGGAACGGTGTTTTACTACCGTTGTTTGGTTGGTGGAACGTCTACGTAAAGCCTTTGGCTTCGAGTGGTGTGTCATCTCTGCCTTTTTCATGATGAGTTAAATTCACTTTGAATATGGTTACGGCTTGCGCGAGCAATGTAACATCGGAAGAAATGACGAATGCGTGATCTTCCATTCAGCAGTGTCCACCGTCTCCGTCACCGGTCGGTCGGTGAATTTCTCCGGGTTCCGATGGTAGCAGAAGATCACGCTAAAAAAGTAACCGCGGCCAGGCTATTCTTCCACGCGGTCAAAGTGAGAAGAGGCCGGTCTCATTAACACCGGTTGTCTGTTATATGTTTTTACCATACCAGCGAAACATGGGATCGCCGTCGTGTATGTGTGGATCAGTTGTGCGTACGGTAGTAGCACGTCGGGCAAGTTGCAAAGCGGAGTCCCTTAAGCGGTGAACAGCCTTTAAAACGAACGAAAATTATGTGCAGCGCGTTGTTTATCGCAACCACTTTTGGCGTTTGGCAAAGGAAAAGAAAGGAAAATTCGGTGTATAATAAAAAAGTATCGTTCAGCATCTTGGAGTCTGAATTTTCGTTCCAAAGAAACGGCGGTTGGAAGTAACAAAGCAGCGATTAATGGGGACTCGCCAGCAGCATATGTTGGTGTGCATCACAGAATCGACAGAAGCAGTGCACTGCACACTCGACAGCAGATGTGCTTCGTTTGGACCTGTGAGAAAGTGGAGCACTGGAGACTCAGGAGCCACCACCATCCCCATTCGCCGCCGGAAACGAGACGAATTTCCCAATGCTTGTTCTCCAGAGTACTATGTTGCAAAATGTTTGCAGCCGAACGTGTTTATTGCCGCGTCGTGCCAGAGATAAATGAAGATTCCCTTTAGGAATTATGGAATGTCGCGTTGCGCTGGAGAAAGATTCAAAACAACACCATAAAGGGGTGGGAACAACATCGAGCATCGATTACCAGTCTAACACCTTCACCGAAAAGGTATACGCACTAGCAGTACCTGTTTGTGGCGTGTAACATACGCCTTCTCCGAGAGACGGATGCAGGAATGTAATGAACTTGTGGGAATGCTTTATGTTCGATCTAATTGGGCCAGTACTTTGTAGTGAAGCGTTCCATTGCCGCTACGAGTATTACATATCATGGGAATTTGGAGGGAAATGGGGTAGTACCCTGGAGCTAAGGAACGATTCCATGCTTGGCAATGTTTCCGAACACTGCATGATTGTAAATTTACAAAACAAGATATGTGTGTAATGTGTAATAGTTGCTACAATCGCAGCATCACTTCAAAATCGCTTGTTGTGTTCCTTCTTAAACATTAAATCCCACTTGCACTCGCACAAACACTGTGAATGTCTCCCTTAGGGGGGATCTTTTCTAGCCAAGTTTGGCCTGAAGATCGGCCACCCGGATCGGCTCATGTGTTTGTATCTAGAGCGGGACCAGAGGACTAGCTTGAATTCACTCGCCAAACCGTACCGTCGCTTCCCTCTGCCGACGTCATACAGCTGCGCGTGTGTCTCTGCACTTCCCGGCATAACTGCCGCATGGTATATGTTGGCAATGGTGCTGTCTGCCCTCCCGCCCGCCCGCTAGGTGTCGAAAGTAAGGTTATGTCATCGGGTGCGCTCGCCGCCGGTCATTCGTAGAAGAAAAAAAAACAAGCGGCGTGTTGTACCCCGTGCTAGCCTCGACTACTAGCGCACCGAAGTTGGAGCTACCGAGTTCCACCGTTTGGCGAACGAAAATAACCTACGAACTCGCGCGCGCGCGCACCCTCCGTGGCAGCTCGCGGCGCCCGTCCCTTCTCCTTCAACCGCCAACAGGCGGGGGGTCGATCCACCCGAACGTCATGCGACCTGTCTATTTTCGTTTCTTTCTCTCCGTTCTTCAGCGTGATCTTTCGCTTTCTTTTTCCTCCCCTTGATCGTCTTCCTCTCTTTGCCATTTGATGACCGTCGGATATTCACTGTTCACGAAAAGAGAAAAAAAACACCTCCGACATTCACTCTCTCCCCCCTCAGGCGGGGGTCCTCTATGACCTACCAAGAAGAGTCGCCAACTTCGTCCTATTTCGCCGCCGATGACAGATGGAGGAGACTGACCGACCGAGAGTTGAGTTGCGTTTTTTGGCCGTCCGTCACACCATGCTGTACGGTGTGGATGAACTCTCTTAATTACCTGTACCAGTACGGTTCCGTGGACGAACCGCAACATTTCGTGCGCGCGGTTCCTTGTCCCTTTTTCCTTAGTATCACAATTACTACTAGTGCCGCAATTATCAGTGTTCTGCCCGTCCGGGTACGTTTGTGCAGGAAAAAGGGCAAAGCCTCCCTTTTTTGGGATTCAATATAATAATCGGACAGAGTGAATCACATGTGTGCATGTGTCCATGCTCGTGATATGCAGTTTTGCGCAGAAGCGTCTAGGCAAACGCCACATCCAGTCGTTCACGTACGGCCGCGTGCTAACGTCTTGGTTTGTTCGAAAAAAAAAAACAGAAAATAAAGACGCAAGTTGTGCGACTTGGTGCCGCTTTTATTGTGGCGGCGAATGCGAGAAACAAACATTCACACACGTACCTGACGGGAATTTAATGACGGGACCTCTGTTTTAATCTGACATCGAGATCCGGTTTCTACGGTACCACCGCTGTGAGCTCAGCTGTTTACATTTGATTTATTTGTGTTAACCAATTGCTCCCGGCCGGTTCTAGTTAAGATTGGTGCAGTGGTATCAGTCTGCCTTTGCAGAACAATCGTCAAATTCCCTTTGACCAATGACCAATCATGTTTCTGTCTGATAAGTCAATCTGACGAGTCAAGTTCAGGTGCAAGTAGTTCAAGTGCGGATATTTAATTCTGGCGTCCTCTATCAGTTTTTACGTCCAGTGGGTTCATCCTATTTTTGTATGTTATGTTTTTAGTTTCACCAAGAAAAGAATTTAGGTACGAAGTATCGACATTAAATTATCACTAAATTTATCAAAGAAACCTGAACGATTGGTTTTCTTTCCTATCTGGCGCCAGTGTACGTTCGCCTGTTCGTGTTAAAAATTCGATTGGTGGGTGAGATTGTGTCCTGCTTCGTTTGGGTCATAGGGGACAGCCAATAGTTGATTTTTTTTATGGTATGAAGAATAACTCCCTCAGGTATTGCACAAGCACAGTCTTAAAAATCCCACTTATTTCATTTACACTGGCTTGTTTTTATTCTCTTGTTTTTAACCGCACCTAATTCGGTCGCACTTCTTTCTTCGAATGCTTTACGGCGCAAAGGGCACTGGATGGGTGAACCGCGAGAAGAGCTTCAGGATGAATAATTTATGAAGTTCTTTTGGTGTGCCTCTTGCCGCAAGACAAGGAATTCGAATGATGATTTCTTTCCGCAAAACAGGCGAAGACTACGAAGACAAAGAGAAGCTTCTCGTAGCTTTACCCCGCCGTTTGCGTTTTCCCTTACGGGTCGGGTTGCTTCTGTCGAAGCGGTATTAGAAATCTATTGCGAGGTCGATTGTTAAACTAGTAATCGGTATACTTTGTCCGCCTCCAGCTTTTTAAAACTGTGCCTTCGGAAGAAACGGACGAGATCACCGAAAAGGTAACACACTTACACTAGCTTAGGCAAAACGGAGCTCTCTCTGTCTCTCTATTCTATTAGAACAGGTAAGCCATACTACGGACGTACATGTACTCCACCTTGCAGGCTGCTTGCCTAGCGTGACAAAAAGGAACACACGTGTAACCCCTTGGGTGACTACTGCTATGCGTTCGAAACGGAAGCAAGTCAGAATAAAAAATCCAATATTCAGAAGTTGAGAAAGTGATCGCGCGGCACTACCTGTCCCAGAGGAGGGATTACTGCTGTCGCTCGTTGTATCCATGTGCTGTGTGGTAGGGCAAAGAGTGAAACAAAATGCGAAACACGTCGCCACGTGGTCGTCGTCCTTCGGAGATACACAAATGAATCTGTTGGAAGACAAGAAAGAAGAAAAAATCAGGCGAACTACATTTATAATATATGCAAATCATCGACAGGACACGCAAACGTTTTGCTGATAGAATCGCATGGGAGACTTCCGCTTCGCTTCCTCTGTTTTTTGGCTCTGAATATTTTAGGGTTTTGAGACGGTCGACTGCTTTTGCACAGATTTCCACCTTAATGCACTTTACGAGGGGCACGCGCGTCGCGTTTTTTCAGCACTCTTCTGTTGTTAGTTATATAGTTTTTCAGGCAAGAGAAGCGTAATCTTTATTGTCTGCTTTGGCTTTGTGAAACTCTTCCGTGTTGAACATGTGCACTCTCGTTTCAAATCTTCATCTCCCGTCGAAATATAGAAGTAGTTTTATGTCTGCATCTTCTGGATGCAGTTGCATTTGGGCAAATGTAACTACGTTTTATGACGGAGACATGACCCACACTAACTCGGTATTGAAGGATGCAATTCTTCATTTATTTGGCAGGATAGTCCATCCGCGAAACAACATCACAAGTGTACCACCATGCACTGTCTGTAGAGTACCATTGAGAGACGGATGAAATGGACTACTTCCCTTCTATAGAATTAGGGGTTTCTTATTCCTGCATTCTAGGTTGAGTCGGTAGAGTTCTCGGTTGTAAGAAAGGAAACAGATAATCCGATCTTCATACTCTCGTTCTGAAATTCCGCTGAGGAATGGATGTTGGGTCGAAAGGACACAAAAGTGGTCATTACTTTTCATCAGTTTTGCTTCGTCTTATCTTTGTTACAGCTAGACCATTGGACCGATTTTAATGCAATTGTCCCTCATCCACTCCGCTTTTCCTCCCACAGGGTACGTGCTGATGAATGGAGATACAGGAAAATCGTCCGCCGCGGGCGCAGCCGCCGGCCCGACCGCGATCTATCCAGCATCAGGAGCAGCTAGCACAATCATCACCAGCGGAATGTCCAGTGTAACGATCGCAGCACAACAGCACCAGCAGCAGCCCCCACCCCCCGGTGTTGCCCCGATGCCCGCAATGCACAACACACTGGTGGGAGCCCCATCGACTACACTACTCGCTCCAATGGACTACTCCGTGCTGAACGGTGGACCGCCTTCCGGTATCGCGGGCGATTCGCCCTCGGCCGTCCCCACACCAGAATACTACGCTGAAGGTCCTGCCACATCTTCCTCTGTTACCAACGACGTCGCCGCCGGTACGGCAGCAGCGGGCTCGCCCTTAGCGAGTCCCAACAATAGCCCCTATAGCAGTCCCGCCCTCCTCAGTAGCCATCCGAGCAGCAATAATGGCGGTAGTAGTGGCGCTGCTGCTACTGCTGCTGCTGCCGCCGCCCCGACGACGGGAGGAGTGGGAGCCATCGCCACCGCCGAGTTTGTCGGAGGGATTGCGGGCGGTGGTGCTACGTCGCCGCCAGTCGCTAGTAGTAGTAGCAGCAGCAATATAAACCACATCATCACCAGTGATAGCAACAATCCTACTAGTAGCAGTAGTAGTACCGAATACAACGGGATGCCTTTAGAGCAGCTGAAGCAGCTGCTGCAAACACAGCTTGATTACTATTTTTCGCGGTAAGTAGGGAGTAGGGAGAGGCTGTTTAGCAGCAATTATTGTCTATATTCACCATGCTCGTCGTCATACCTTTCTTCTGAGAAACACTAAGATTATTCATCATATTTTACTGCCTGCTAATTTTTGGTCGTCTACAATTCTCTACAGAGAAAATCTCGCGAACGACACATATCTCCTGACGCAAATGGACAACGATCAGTACGTGCCAATCTGGACCGTTGCGAACTTCAACCAGGTGAAGAAGCTGACTAAGGACATCAAGCTGATTACGGAGGTGCTGCGCGAGTCGCCGAACGTGCAGGTGGACGAGGAAGGCCTAAAGGTGCGCCCTAATCACAAGCGGTGCATCGTGATATTACGCGAAATATCGGACAATACGCCCGTCGAGGAGGTGAAGGTGGGTCTCTATTACTGGTGTGGTGTGCTGGTATACCATAAACTGGTTGAAAGGATATGATATCTACATT
The DNA here is from genome assembly GCA_034621735.1 of Anopheles plumbeus. Taxonomy (NCBI): domain Eukaryota; kingdom Metazoa; phylum Arthropoda; class Insecta; order Diptera; family Culicidae; genus Anopheles; species Anopheles plumbeus. Next base: position 21,403,362 of record JAOEFI010000006.1, read on the forward strand.
CGTCTTTTTCGGTTCTTTATTTGCAGAATCTATTCCAAGGCGAGAACTGCCCGCGTTTTATTTCATGCGAATTTGCCCACAACAACTCCTGGTACATAACGTTCGAGTCGGACGAGGATGCCCAACGAGCGTTCCGGTACTTGCGCGAAGAGGTTAAGGAATTCCAGGTGTGTGGCGCATAAGGATAGTGCGGTATATTTTGTCTCACACTTCGAATAAAACAATTTGCGTTCTGCTTGCAGGGAAAACCTATCATGGCACGGATAAAGGCCAAACCCATGAACCGGCTACCGATCACGCCGGTCGGCGGTGTACCGATGAAGAACGGGTTGAACGGCTTCCGGACGACGCCACCGCCAGGTTCAGCGGTCGCAGTAGCAACGGGCGTCCAGCCGCTGTCCGCATCGACGGCGATGACTGCGCTCACGGCGACCGGTGTTACGGGCGCTACATACGACTCGGTACAGCCGGCACCGGTTACAGCGACCACCTTGACAGCCTACCCGGCCGGACAGCGCTACATCCTGCAGCATAACGGCCCACTTCCACAAGGCGCCGTGCCGAGTTTTAACACCTCAGTACATATGTTTGTAAGTTACATTGCGAATGAGTAAATTATAGGCAACAACATTTGCTTGCGTTGAATGTTCTTTTTGGTACGAGTCGGTCAATGATTTTTCTTTCCTTTTTCCAGCCATTCCATCAGCAGCAGCCATTGTACCCCGGTTTCATGCAATCGTGGCAACCCACCCAGGGGAGCTTCTTCGAAATGACGCCATACATGGCGAACGGGATACCGCAGGTCGCGGTATATCCTACCAGTGGTGGTTCTACCGGTGGGGGTGGGGGTGGTGCCGGTGGTGGCAAACAGCAGAACGGCAGGTACGGTGGAGTACCGGGCGGTGGCGGTGGCGGTGGTGGTGGTGGTGGCCATCGGCCAAATATTCGCAACAAGCGCCAGCAGCCGGGAGGAGGCCCAATCAACGATAGTCAATCTGTTACATCGAACAATAATCCAACCGGTGGCGGCGGTCTCCATCGGATGTCCAACCAGCAGCAGTCGGGTTACCAGCCGCAGAATGTTAGCGGCAATGGTGGCGGGGTACAATCGCAAGCCATCCCCTCCTACCAGCCTGGTTCAGGTGGGAAAAGTGTCGGTCTTCTCGGTGGCAAGCCTTCTTCGTCCGCTTCGGTCTCGTCGTCATCGTACCTCAAGGATGCATCCGGAGCACCGCTGGCGGCGATCCCGGGTACAGTGTTTGTGCCACCGTACTACGTTTCGGCGGCGCAGCACCAGCAACAGCAGCACTATAGTGGTCAACAGCAGCAGCAGCTACAGTCCGATGTAGGATCCGTTGACGTGATCGTTCGAGCGGACCTGCAGCAGCAGCAGACACAATCGTACCACGATGATGGTTCATCCATCGGTGCCAACACGGTGCTCGTAGTGCCGGGATATGCCACTGGTGTAGGCGGTCCAGGTGGTGCCCGTAAGAATAATAACCTAAACTCCACGGGGCCCAACACGCTCCACATCGACCACTCACAGCAGCAGCAACCGTGGGCTTCGAACCAACCCCGGCGGAACCCTCGTCGAAGGAAAGACGACATGATGGCGATGGAGGTCGGGGGTGGCGTGGCAATGGTGATGTACGGTGGCGGTGCCGGTGGCAATCAGCACCGACACAATGCGACGAGCTACAACACAAACAACAGCAGCAGCAGTAACAGCAGCGGCAGCAACAGCAATGCTAACGGTGCAGCCAATAACAATAGCAGTAGCGGTAACAGTAACAGTGGCAGTAATAATAATAGTAATTCATTAAATAGTGGTAAGGTTATCATGCATACAACTAGTCTCAACCAATTGGCTCCATCCGGTGGTGGTGGTGGAGGCGGAAAGTACCAGGGTCGCGGTCGCGGCGGTGATAACAATAATGGATATGGCGTCGGCGGTGGCGGCATGATGGTGGCTGATGGAGGAGGCCATCACGGTGGTGGTGGCTATCATTCTCATGGCCACGGGCATCATCACAGTAGAAACGCGGCGACTTCTGCCGGTGGCGGGTTGGTCGATTCCACCTCTTCCTTCCAGCAGCAACACGCGGGAAATACTGGACACAAGCTGCAGGACATGATGCACCATCAACAGGCGCAGTATCATCAGCACCAGATGAGCCAACAGCAGCAACAGCCGCAACACCACGCGCACCATCAACAGCAGCATCATCAGTCCCAGTCTTCTGTCAGTAGTCACCATCATCATCACCAGACCACCGCCAACAATCACCACAGCCATCATAATCAGCCAGGAGCCGGTCCCGGTCCGGCGCAGCAACAGCAGCAGCAGCATCAACAACAGCAGACGCAGCAGCAGCAACAATCTTCGCATCATGTGCATGCCCAGCAACAGCAGCCGCCACCGCTGCAAGCGCCACACCAGCATCACCACCAACATCAGCAGCAGTCGGTGGGAGCCTCAAGTGGTGCCGGGACGACGGGCGGAATTGCTGGTGGCAACAACTCCTCGAACTCTACTGGGAGCGGCAGCAACAGTGGCAGTGGACACAACACGACCACCAACTCCTCCAACAACAGCAGCAGCAACAACAATAGTACCAGTGTTCAGTTCGATCTCGAACCAGCGGCATTTCCGCCCCTTCCCGGGCACGACGGACGAAGCATCACCACCGGGAGTACCGCTTCAGCTGGCGGGCGATCGACCGCCAAGGGAACCCACTCGACTTCTTCCGCCTCCTCGTTTGGGCCTAATCAGCAGCAGCAATCGCAACAGTCGCATGCCCACGCAGCCCATCCTCATCCCGTTGGCAGCGGTACGTCAGTAACAACCACTGGTGCAGGTGGGACCGCCTCAACCGGTGCTCAACACGGCTCTACCACCGATAGTCTTGCTGAGCCCAGCAACTGTCCCGGTGGCGGTCTGTCGGGGAACACCACTTCGAGCAGCGGTATCCACCAGCCATCTGCTGTTGCGGGATCCACCATAGCCACCGCAGCGATCGTACCGGTCTGGGGTGAAAACCATCGTTTAGCCGACGTGGTAAAGGGTACGGCGAAGGCGCGCCCTCACGGTGCAACGGCAGCTGCCATCGTGGCGGGAACGGCTCTCCTGCCCACGCCAACAACGTCGGCCAACATCATTAGTGAGCTCAGTCAGACACGACACGGCACGACGACAGTCGCTGCCGCCGCCGCTTCCGAGGCGAAGGGAGCCGAATCCAGTTCAGCAGCGACCAACAGCGCAACCTCATCCGGTGCTGGCAATGGTAACAATCTTCAACAGCAGCAGAATAATCCTCCACCTGTGATAAAAGGCACTGTAAATGCCGCAACGAACGGCGGAGGTAGTCAAACTGCCTCCGCAGCAGCAGCACCATCAACTGGAACCGCACCGGGAACGACAACGACGGCGGGCGGTGGCAGTGCGGCATCTGGCGCTAATACTATCGCTTCTGGCGCAGCGCATGCTGCTACCGCCACGGCCGATAAATCCACAAAGACTGACGAGTCGTTGCTGCAGATGGCGGCGGCCGGGACAACGACTATCGCTTCGGCTTCCCGAGTAGCCTCCACCGCGATGGACAGCAGCACTTCCTCTACAGTGGCCGGCCATCCTACGACGGCCAACGCGGCTACAATGACCTCGACTGACTTCGCCACCGCAACCAAATCATCCTCCGTGCAGGCCTCCGCCGCTGCGAAGGTGCAGACTGCCGCAGCTCACCATCATGGTGGCAAGCAGCAGCAGCAGCTGGCTGGCGGCCAAGCAAATTCCACCGGAAGCGGTAGTAGCAAAGTTGCGTCGTCCGGGGGTGCGTCAACTACGATCAGCGCTGCACCACCTCCACCACCGCCAACCTTCTCCTTGCAAAATCATCCCCCGCTGGTTCCGCTCGATCCGGGTAGCATCAGTAGCCACAGTCCCAGTGGGCCACCGTCCGCGATAGCCACCGGAACCACCACGCCTCAGGTACGCCTTAGCTATGCCCAGGTCGCGCAGCACCTGGCAGAGCAGAAAAAGGAGAAAGAGCAATCGTCGTCCACCGCACACCACCATCCTGCCGAAGTGACCAAGGCTTCCTCGGGCATCAGTTCCGGGCTTGCCGTAACGGGGGTGGAGAAGGAAAACAACAACAACACGTCAGCCACAGCGGCTGGCGGAGGCGGTGCAGTGGCGGATTCAGCTTCCACCTCGGGTTCCGCAGCGGCTGGAACTAGTTTTTCCAACGTGTCACACGGTGGTGTCTCGGCTGTGAACGCAAAGCATGACACCGGCGGATTCGTCGGCGTAGTCAGCAAGCGGAAGGATGCGGCACCCGGCGGCGGTGGGGCGAGGGGACCGATGTCGTCCTCTCACCATCACAGTGATGGTTTCCGTGAGCAACGAGGTAGGTGGTAACCGTTGTCTATTGTCGATTCGATAATGGCCACTAATTGTTAACTTTACAATTCCCTTAAATATTCTTTTGGGAGGGCCTTTGGCAAAATGGCACCATTTGTTACTTCCTCTCCGGTGCGCATACAGAACGACAACGCCACAAGTTCGATGTTCGGAAGGAAGGTGTTTTATTTTGAATCGCATTTTGCTCAAACTATTTGCCCAAGTCTCCAACGAACTCGACTGTCTCGACGTCGTGGAAGCTTGAGATGAAGGTCGTTTCTAGTGCGGCAGCTGCTTGCTTTGGTGGGCAGCGTCCATCCTTCTTCGTCGAACATCTTGTTATTATGTCCTACACCTCTGCGCCATGTGTCTGGTGCAAGCGAGTCGAATATATGTCTCAAAGGCATTTATGTTTCCTCAGTCTTTCGGCTCCATCCTCTTTCCACCAATCGAAGTTTCATTTATCCTGTGACAGTGTTGGTGGCCAGAGTCCTTGGACGACGCGACGGGTGGAATGGAAAGATAACGTTAGGAAAAGATAGACAATTTCTTTCCTTCTACCGTGCGACAACGGAGAAAGGATTTTTTTTTTGCTTTCGGCGTCGCACGTGTGGTGTGGATGCTATTTTTAGGATTCTATCGATTTGCAGAAACACCGTCTTCTATCGGCCTCTCTGCCCTCGGTGAATCGTTTTGTCATATTTTGGGTTAGCATCACCAACAAGATTTTAAAAATCTTTTTGGGAACACTTGTGTTTTCTTATTCTAGTGGATAGTAACTTCGTATTTTGACTAATTGTTACCCATTTCAACTGCCTTTCAGAAACGCGCTACAATCAACACGGTGCCGGTGGTAACACTAATTCACGCAACGCCAAAGATTACCGTCAGTCTTCCGGTGCTGGTGCCGGTGGCCACAACCACGTCGGCGCCGGTTCTTTCCAATCCACTGGCCTTCGTAACGTAGCCGAGCAGAACAATAATCACTCGCAACAGCACCAGCAACAGCCGCATCATCACAATCAGCATCAGCACGGCGGCGGTGGTGGAAGAAGTACCGGCGGCGGTCCCGGGAACAATGGCAATAACAACCATCACCACCATCACCCCCACCACAGCAATACCACCAGTGGTGGAAAATCACTTGCTACCGGTGGTGGTGGCGGCGGCGGCGGAGGAGGTGGTCCTCGTTCGGCCAGACCACATCAGCTCAAGGACTACGTTACCACACCGCACCAGCAGTCACAGCACCATCATCAGGGACACCCTCGGAGTCCCAAATGATGGCGCTTAATATGGATCTAAAACGTACGGCCCGAGCTATTTCTCGACATTCAGCAGCACCATGAGCATTACTCACCGACACTGTTCTACACCGGTCAGTTGTCCAGATGACTCTGTCGGTACACGGCGGCGGTCCAAATATCTTCGCCTGTCTCTTGTTGAGGGCTGTTGTGCAATCGTGGAACGTTCGTGTGTTTTGAGTAGAACTAGTATGAGGTCACAATGCTGCTGGCAACGAGAAACGGTTCCGTGGGATCTGCTCCGGCAAGTGTTGTCGAAAATTCGTTTTGCCATGGCGTGGAAGAAGGAGTGCTGGAGGGAGCAGTGGATAGAGATAGGGTGGATAGCTTGTGCTTTTCTTCAGCGGCAATTAGAGCTTGCCACTAGTTGCAAGAGCGAAGCGAAATGATCGGTCTACTGTGGTGTGGTACCGCTGGGTGTTGGTGCAGTGCAAAACGTCATCGAGCCTTGGTTCTCATGTCAAAGGTTGATATGTACCTATCGTTCATTCTATCGTTTAGCTTTGATTATTCAGAAGATATAGAGAAGGCTATCGTTCACTATATCGCTTAGCTTTGATTATTCGGCAAACATAGAGATGTTTATGATATTATTCTGGGTTCTACAGCATATAACTATTTTGCGCGCGATCAGATTCTGAATAGTTTTTCATCTTTAAAACCGAAACAACGTTAACAAATTGCTTTCAAATTATTTGAATCTCATTGCACACGGTTCATCTTAACACTTTTGCATTCATTTGCAAAGGGGCAATCGCTTGGATTCGGTTATTACATCCGGAAGCGAGATTAGTCGTATATTGGAATCCTACAGTAACGACGTCTACAACGATGGTCTTTCGCCGCTCGCAATATCTGCGCAAAATGTAACGAAATACGATGCTTTATGCTTACCTCAACCCTCGTTCTCGATAATTGCGAACCATAAGAAGGTCGCACAGTGAGCAAGACCGTCGACGTTTGTTTTGTTCGGAAATGAAACTATTTTATCATTTGGTTTAATTTCGCTCTTCTCTGGCGAATCGATGATCGTTGTATCAGTAGCAGTAGTACAAACACAACCGTTTGTACAGAAAAGAAACGTAGCGCCGAATCGATGAACAAATGCGTCGGTTTTCTCTACCAGCCGCGCCGAAAACATTGATCATGTTTATTTATGTTATAGTTTACACACACGTTTGTTTTCTTTCTGCAGTTACAATTTTTTGTTTGTCCTCGTCTAGTGTAAGTCGCGAGAAAGATCATTTATCATCTTGACACTTATCACTATGCTTGATCTTATTATTACTATTATTATTATTGCTACGCTATTACTACTATTATTATTAATCTTATTAATATTTTTATTGCAATTCCTTGTTACGTTGTTGTTAGTCAATAGGAGGGTAAACCTTACCCTGGGTAACCCAGTCGCACGAAGTGTCCGGAGTAGATCTGGAACAACTCCTCAGTACCGCGCAATGGGGAGCGTACGCCCCCAGACAGAAACATAAAAATAATAATTGTTATCAAAATGCTATGTGTTGATAGGAATGTTGAATCTTCGAGGTGGGCATGATGGGAACGAACTATTAAAGTACGCTAGACCACCGAGCACGAACGGTCGGTAGGAGAAGCAGCACACTAAAAACCCCACTTCGTCAACCCTGTACATAATCGCGTCTCTGTGTGGTAAAAGTCCGTATGATTGCTCGAGCAACAAAAAAAGGAACGCAAAAAAACTAGTTAATAATTGATTCTTGATTTAGTATGTAAGCTGAATGAATAACGGTAAAAGGTTGATTTGGGACGCAGGGTCCTATAGGAGAGATAGCGCGTAGGTAGAGAAGTAAAAATGCCTGAGTTATCGAAAGACGTTGATGAAGCAAGTTACTGCCGCCAATACACTGGGGAGGGAATAGAGTAAAGAATGAGCGAAAGTAAAAGGGGGAACGGGCGTGAATAGAATGAGGCAAAAGCAAACATTTGTGTTTAAGCTAAGCTAGTGATGTACAAGTCTAAGACTAAAGAAACAAGCAAACACGAAAAACACAAACAAAAATCCGCATACGAACATGCCTACAAAGAGAAACATTAAACCAGCTTACGAAAAATGAATTAAAATCATAAAATCCAAACAAAATTAGACACATCTGAATCGAATTACAACTTTATGAACTGGTAGGGTAAATAGATACAATAGTAAAAAAAGAACCAATATGTTCTAGAGTGCAACAAGTGGGTAAATAAGAGAGGAGAAAAAATTGCAAAAAGAAGGGAAGATGCAAAAACGCAGCAGCAGTAAACGACAACTAGGATAACCAAATTCGTTTCGAAGCAAATGAAAAGATAATTAAATATTAAAAGGGCTATACTATATACATACACACCGGCGCGCGCCGTTTGTTGAGCGAAGAGGCGAGCTAGGAGAAAGACCAGAGAATGTAATGACACGATGCTCTTTTTCCGTATTAACCTTTCATTACTGCCATCTTAGACGACTGAATGGCCTCAGAATTGCTAGAAATATGTCGATGACTTCAATGCTATGATTTTGTAGTTGCAAACTGATGATCCTGGCACTGTTCTGTGTGTATGTGTTTTTAAAAATAATTCTCTGGCAAATTTGTCACTCAACAGCAAAGATCGATTGTTTTCTTGCGATACATCATCGTCATTATTTTCAGTTCATTTTAGCATTTGTAACATTCCTTTCATGCTCCAGCAACTCCACAACCCTGGTTCTATCAGAATGAGGCTTTGATGGAAATCATAACATTCAAAATGGACCATTTCTGGCGCCCACTATAAACCCTTAATCCAGGTGGTTCCTTTAGTTGAAAAAAATTTGTCATATCAATACCCACATGTATGTTGAGAGATTTTTGAACATTTGGGTTCGATGATCGTTTTCTCACCGTAATATCTTGTTAGCGTCTAGTTTTTCAATTGCTGTATTTTTTCAACTGTTTGAAGCTGTTTTGTTGGTACCATTTTGTGTGAATTCTGTTATTTTTCTTTTGTTTCCATGATCAGCTTTCCTTTGTTTCTGTGTACAGAAAAAGCTAGTTCCTATCCCTTAGCGTTTCTTCTTGAATCGAATATGGACGTCCGATTTACTTCGGCATGACTTTAGAAGGAGTTGTGTTTGTGTTCTCAGTTCATTCAATTCGTGAAAAGTGGCTTAGTTTGTGTGAACGGTTGATTTCAATTATTGAAGAAAACGGCGGGCATCGTTAATGCCACATCATTCAATCAAAGCCAAACTTTTCTGCCAGATATGTTTGCATTACCCCTATGAGCATGAGCCCTCTCTGTCCACCTATCTCATCATCCCTCGGAAATTGTTTTTTTTTTTTTTACTAGAATCCTTCTTAAAACTAATGTTCCGTGATTTCTAGATGAAAAACAAAATCAATAATTGATTACCATTTTATTTGCCTTTGACAATTGTTAGAACTACGAACGCGATCGTAGAAGGTCGCACGTTTGGAAGCGATTCATTTATTATGGTAGTTAAAGCTTTAGGGTGAAAGCGTGGCTGAAACAAATGAAAAGAAGTGTTTGGCAAGACGCTAATCCGGAACGCTCCACACTTCTTGAGCAAACGGAGGAAAGATGTGTTGAACCTTCATTGGTGTCGACCTGTCTAGTGGTCGTCCTGCCCGTGCACACGGTGCATCAGTGCTCTCACACATCGCGCATACACAAACACACGCATAAAAATAGTAAGAGTGCGATTGAAAAGAAACCACAACATTGGGAGGTGGGTAATGAAGAAGGAAGCAAAGAAAAAATATATACAACCGTAGGTTAGCTTTGTAAAGAAATGTCGGCGAATACCACAGGAGAGAAATAAGAGAATGCAAGTGAGAGAGCAAGTGAGGAATAGCGGAATTGGCAAAAGGATGAGTTTACGAATTGATTGAAAATGGAACAGAGGTAACAGTTGCCCCCGCCAACTGCGAACGAATCTGTCAGCATAGAGAAATGCAAAAGCGAAACGCTGAATTTAGAACCCTATCAAAAATGTTCGGCTTTCCCTGTCTGTGTGCAGAGTCGGCCGTACAGTAGTAAACTAAAGTAACATAGAATTAAAAATGGAAGAAAAAAAACAGAAAGATATATGGATTATATATAAAAATGTAAGAAAAAAGTATATACATTATATATATATATATATACATTACTATATACACAACTCTAATGATAAACAAAAGAAATGGTTACAAAATAAGCAGCGTTAAAACAATGGGGAAAAAAACAAGTTAAATACGAAAACCTTACCTGCAGGGTTTCTTATGAGTGACTGAAAGTGTGCAGCAACGAATGGGGATTCTTGGTAGGATGTTATGAAATCCTCCGATTTCATGGATTAGGCGAAGAGGATAATGTTGCGCGGCCACAATTTGCTAGTTGGTAGTCGGTAATGGTGATAAAGTTACTGTTGAGAAAAGAAAGAGAAATGCGTTTAAATAGTATGCGGAACCCAGCAACAGCGGAACACGAAAAAACAGGGTGATGAAAATTCGGAATAGTTGGAAGCAGAAGCAACCAAGGTAACAAAATTGGCAAGAAAGACTGCAGCTAGTAGGGAAAACAAATCACGCCATGCGCGCTTTTTTGTGACGAGCCTCATCAAACTAGCACCGGGCGTCGGAACCAACCAAATTTATTTGAGCGATGATAACTGAAGAATCAAAAACGGACAAACGTGACGGTAAGCCAATATGGATGGCAAAGCCGGAAAGGATGCGTGTGTCGCCATAAACGCTTTGACACGGACACTTTGAATGACACACACTGCTCACATCCACACAAGATACTGATACCAACATGGACGACCAAGCCGCATGTTTAGGGAACGAGAAAACAGGAAAAGGTTCAACCAGAAGGAATAAAGAAGTAAAGTTATTGCTAGTTGCTAGAGGGAAATGAAGGTAAACGTGAAGTGAATGAAAAAAAACGCGGTAGAAATATAAAACTAAAGAGAAGGAGAAAAATACGAAAAAAAACACTTGTTGTAAAATAAGCTGACAAAGGTTATAACCTTAGAAAGCGAGAGAGGAAAAAGAAGAAAAAATACTGCGCGATATGAAGTATAAAGTAAAAAAAAAGAGAAAAAAACGAAACTACAAAAGAAACAAAAAAATACAAAAACAAACACAAAAAGAGAAACAAACTTCCGGTGGTTAACGTGTTTTTAATTCTTCGATAATTTAAAGTTGGATGGTTTATTCGGAAGCGAGACATTGGGCTGTCACTTGCAGTAATGTTGCGTAGAATCACGGGTTGAAGATTGTTGAAATGGTAAGTATTTTGTTACATCGATTAATTTATGTTGCTTTTCTTCGCTATAACGATAACAACAAATCAACCTGTTCCCAAATGTTTAGCCAAATATCAACGATGACTCATCTTCGCGAAAGAACACATTATCAGCAGAGCGCATACTTTCACGAACGGCGTGAATCCGGGAAGGTTTATTAGGATTTTATGTTCCCGCGCTGTCGAAACAGTGAACAAATTCATGACTAAATCCACCTAGACATTGAACATCTTTTATCAAAGACGGCAACTTATTGGTGTAATAATCATATGGACATAATCTAATTATTATTTTGCGATACTCTTCAGTTCTCTTTTTGCGGATCGAATACAGATGGAAAAATGTCCTAATGTCACCGCAACCGCAGTACTCTATGGAGAGCCTATACTTTCTTCTGCCATTGACCGCCAACTGTAAGAACAGTAATATTATCGTCCATTTCCGCCCAAACTGGTTATTCGAATGCGATCGGATCGACCAAGTCAAACTCGAACCATGGTGTTTCTGCAGAAACAGGGGCGATCCTCCAGCGAACCGTCCGAAGAAGCATAAGAAAAGTGCCTTTGAATAATCGCCCGAACGCATCGACAAACAACGCGCAAGAACGCGAAAGGGAGGCGAAGGGAACAGGTTAACTCTGTTTGCTAACAACCGTAATTAAATACGGATCGTATTCCCCTGTTTTTTCTCGTTCGATAACTATCCACACACACGCACTTCTCGCTTACTTCTGGCTGTCTTGCTTAATGGCGGCTTTTTCGATGCAAGAAATGCATCTCTTCAGCTCCGCGAACAAAAAAAAACAAGCGAAACGTAATAATAGCGTCCACCTGAAACGCATCTTTAGGCCGGCGTGGCTTTTTCGATCCCAAACTCGGATGACTCATCCCGTACTCCCGAGGGAAGACACCTTCCGAGATCCTGCCTCTGTTATTTCATTAAATATTCTACAAACGTTTGCTACGATCGCTCGAATGTGTTTACTGCCACCCGTGGAAGAGCCTGTAAGCGACAGAGAGGAAGAGAGAAAAAAATCTACAAATGAATATCACTCTCAAACCTGATCAAACACAGAAGACGAGTGAAGTGTAGTCGAAAAGATTTTTCGGAACAAACAACGTCGATCATAAGAATAAAGAAAACGTGAATACGAAAACGACGAAAGAGTTCGGGAATCGGTAAAAAGAAACTGAAAGAAGGGTACCGGTAATATGTACACAAAAAGAGCCAAACAAACTAAAGGGCGAAAGAGCAGAAAACTGGAAAGTGAAACAGGTCAAACGTATTCGAATCGAAAAATCACACTAACATAATAGAAGACTGGTTCGCGGCGTGAGGTGGTGGCTGTTGTCAAGAAGGGAGAGAGGTCCTTTGGGATCGATTTCGGGGAGCGACAAACTCAGCACGATAGCAACCTGCACAAAGGCGAACGCGCAGCACCGGCCGATCGTTTGCCGTCGCTGGCGTTGGAAGGTAATGAAATAGAAAGATTTGAGTGAGCCGAGCAGCGACGAACTTGGCCTAACCTTTGTTGCGTGTTCGGCAGAATAAACGGACAAACGGTAAAAAATAAGATGCTGCCGGGAAGACGCACGAGCCGGGCGATCGACTCCGAGCGAAAGCCAATGACTCATGAAGGAAGCATGTGATGTTTATCTGCCGGCAGCAGCAGCATCAGCAAGACGTCGGCATGAAGAAGAAGTAAATCGTAATGGGTGTGTCTTTTGCATTCGAAGGACAGAAGATGTGACATGCTGTGGGATTGATTTTTGTTTTGAAACATCGGGCTTTTGTTTTCTAAAGCATCATACATAATTGCAAATTTATTCTAGCGGGTGCACAAACAGATAAACAAATCAGTTATCTGCTGGATCAAATTGGTAGCGTCTAACGGTTCAAAGTTATTATGAAATAAGATAGTATTCATATTCATCTCTTAAAGCATTTCCCACTTCTTTTTTGTCCCGAGCTATCTTAGATTGTAGTTTGTAAATGTTTATTGGTGTTGCTAAACCTGAATTGCTATTGTTATAAAATGGACCCATTATTATTGTACAAACTATTTGCATTACCATAAAATGCTACGTTTGCTCATGAAAAATATACCCTTTTCTTCAAACAGAACAATTGTCGCTCAGGGTGGTCTTTCTCATAACATTTTTCTGCAAACGTGTTCCTCCTTCGAATCATGAAAAACAGGCCGCAAACGGCAGCATTTGAAAAGAGATAAAAAAGGTAAGTGGCAATAAAACGAAGACCAATATACGTTCGCACGCGTTTGACAATAAACAGTTATCATGCAATCATTAAAGGATAATATATTCGAAAAAAAAGGAAACACACTGCGAGCTGTGAAAATTTCTTGAGTTAAAGAACACCAATCATCAAACCCAAATTGTACAGTCTTATTGGTGAATCTTTCTTTCTTTCTTCTGACGTTTTGTATTTGAGGTGCTAACCCCTACACTCTGTATGTGTACGATCCTTTCAGGTGCATCGGCTTTCGAGTTTCCCTTTCAACGCACCCCGCCCCTCAGGACCAACAATGCCTACCTTCGAACATCAATTGAACGCTGCAGGGAGAAAAGGGCTCGACTCGTAAACCATCTCCCTTCGGTCCATTTTTGACCCTTCTTTTCACACGCTGTTTGGTGCTATGGCTGTTTGCCGACGTAACAACAAAACAAGTGAGCGAAAAGGATGAAAAAAGGGAATGCAGGAAATTCGGTACTGTTTGTCTTCGAGAACTGACCAAAATAATAGACGGAATGAAAGACTAACGAAAAACGCAGTCGCTTCCCGATTGCCCGATACGTGAACGGAGGAGCGAAACAGAGACGACATCAATTTCTCTATACTTCTCTTTCCTCACCTTTCTTCTTCTTTCATTGTTGCTCTCCTTTTCGACAGGATGCTCGTTCCGTTTTCCGAATTCGTTCCCGCCGTGTGTTGTGTTTTCTGCGCATGGATCCCGCGCACAGGTAGCCGTCTCGCTCTCGTAACAGGTTGCACTGTATTTAACAACCCCGAATAGGTGTGTGTGCTCCTTAAGCACGGGCGCGTGTGGGGTAATATAACGTAATTTATTTAGGATTGGTATTCAAAGGGGCTTCGCTCCCATGATGGTCTTCTGTCTCGCCCGCCCCCGAGAAGACAAGAGTGCACAGAGCCTCGGTTGGTAGTGTACGTGAGAGAGTTGGCGTACGACGATGCTTTTTGGCATTGGACACGTTTGTTCGTCCGTTTAGTTTCAGTTTCCATTGAAGTCGCTCGTTGAATGGTTGACGGCCCCAGTACGGATCATAAGTTGGGCTTTTTGTGTCGTTTGTGCGTGAGGAGCAAACTCTTGGATTTGCCAAAGCTCACACCCGTAGCTGGTGTGTGATTGCACCGTTTCGTGTTTGCCTTCAAAACGTGTGATAATTGTGGGGGCTTCTAGGAAGAGTTCGAAAAGAATTGCCCCCGCGAGTACATCGAGATTGCTGTCGAAGTGTCCTCAACATCGAGTGGTGCCAGCGAACGTGCTCTTATGCGTTTGTGCTCTTACGCACCTAGGTGTGCGTAGCTGTGCGGAAGAAAAGGTGTCGCGCTCGCTTGTGAAGGGAAATTCGATGAAAAATCGAAGCAAAATTCTGACCCGGTTTCACTACGAGTGATGAAAAGTGAATGTCAGTGAAAAAGTCGCAGTGCGTGCCCGTGCACGGCTATAGGCTGTGAGATTTTTCGGCTGCATTAAAACGGTCGGCGGAGGTGGTACTAGAGTTATGTGAAGTTCGCTTTCGGGCAGCCATTTTGAGCCGTTCCGCCGAGGCTACTACACGCTCGTAGTAAGTGCGAGAGGACGAGCGAGCGTGTCCGCGCGTGCGCTTGCGAGAGCGAGTGAGAGCAGGCGTGCATTTGAGAAGGAGTGCAAAAAAAACACCGATACAAAACACCATCCCTCGTGGACTGCCGGTGCAGCGGGCGGGCAGGGAAGCTGGAAACCGCCGTCAACAACAAAACAACCAAAACACGCACCTCACGCGGCTCCTCTAGTGTCTAATAGTGGGCCGTGCGGTTTTTGGGAGCGACGAGCCCGACGGGCGGGGATCGATATTATTAGTGTACGGCATTTCGAGAGGCTAACTGTCAAATTCGCGTGTGTGCCGTGTGTGTTTTGGTTATACACACGACTCCGGTTCGGGACAAGCTCCTCGCGGACGGATTAGGGCTTGCACGTGCCAGTGAAAATACTGCGGCATCCTCTAGCCTCGGCTGCGCTCGCGTGTGCGCACAGTTTTTCCATTTTCGCACCGTTCCTGCCATCACCTCAGTCGGCGTTGCGAAGGAAACCGGTGGGTGTATTTTCCGACGCTGTGTTTCGTTGTGTTGGTGCGCGCGTGCATCACGACGTGGGTTTTCCCCAGAAGCCGTGTTTGTTCACCTCGTTTCCCATTCGGTCGCTGCCGCTTTATTGTGCGGCAAATACAAACGGCTCACTGTGTTATTCGCGAGTGCTTAGTTTTCCCTCCACTCCACGACGGTTGCTGTTTTTCGGGAAGTGTTTGCATTCAATCGGCGATAGACGTCAACATTTATTGTCTACACCCGCAACGGTTCTTATTAAGTGACGCTAAAAACAGCGAAGCCATCGGCAGCTCCAATCACCTTAACCATCATCAGCAGCAGCATACCTGTTTGACGCGTTGCAGCAAAATTGGCGTGTGGCGTGTTAAGAACAAAAAGGAGCTTTCTTTTGATGAGTTTGTCCCAAGAACGCGAACAAAATCAAAGGGCGAGAAGCAAGCGACGAACCTCGTGCTGTATGTGATTGGTAAACTGAGTCTACCGGAGAATATAGGTAAGCCGAAACTAATTGTTTCTTCGCAATGACAATGGCAACAATGGCGTTTGCCATTTCTTTTATTTAAATCGAACCAGATGATGAGATGGAATCGAAAAATTACCTTTTTATTGAGGACGGCTAATATGGAATCCCTATATTATCTGGTCGTTCGCTGGGACTATTTCGAATCTGTGTAGGGTAAAAGCAAGCCTAATCAGCTAAGAACTTGACAAATACACTGTACATTTTCAATTTTGGTTTAAAACTATCAAAATCGACGTCAAGCAGTCAAACGCAATTGCTTACTCTCTCTCTCTCTCTTACCTCTACTAACATCAAGTCGCAATCGCAGGGTCAGTCGAAGTGATTATTGATTTTTACTCTTGTGTGTTTTTCTAACAATACTCGGCCTGCTTTGCTGTGGTTGCCTTTTCTCGGACAGACACTATTCGTTTAGACTCCTTTACGGCTCTCGTGCGTCACAATTTCATAACGAGTGTTGAGTGCAGGCCCTGTGTTTTCTCCAAGCCTTTATTTCTGTTTTCTTCGTCTCCGGCATCTTCCTCGTCCACACCGGGGAAGGGATGCAGTCAGGGCTCCTTCGTGCCAATGCGCTCCTCATGTGTCCTCGATAGCGTTCAGTGCGGTATTTTTGTTGTTGTAATTGCACGCAAAGGCACGAAAAAATGAAAGAGAGATAGAATAATGGAGAGAGACGGAGAGTTTCGTTCGGATCATTCGATATCCGCGACCGCGATGTTGAATGGGGGACGAGTCCGTCTTGGCCGGACGGCGGTGTGTGATGCAATAATAAAAATGGTTATAGTGCCGCCAGAAGCTGCGACTTCGAAGGCCTCTGCGACGTACGAGGGCATGGCATGACGGTACGTTGTGCGAAACTCGCTTCTCGCCACTTCATTTGCATTCCATTCGATGGAATGTTGAACTTCTTTTTTGATTCTTTCTTTCTTCTCTTAGATCGAAGCACGTGAAAGGCTGCTGGTTTTTGTGTGTGCCATTTTCAGACACATTTAACTTTTAAGAACCAATGTTTGAAACTAAAACCAATGTTGCAAAATGTATCATTGGACAGAGTTGTATGGCTGAGTTTTCTATACTTTTCATAAGCAGCGTTTAAACAGTTTTTCAATCACTTTGTGTACGCTTTCTATTTCAGAGTCATACGAAATAGCATGCCTAGTACATTTAAACCCTCCACCAACAAACGAAAAGTAATAAATCTTGCACTGCAGAAAGGGTGTTTTACCGTGGTGGTCAGCCAAATCCACCTAGTGTCAGTTCAGTTTTAATACGTTGCTCGCCCTCCTTCTCTGCACTGCAGAAAAGCTCGAACACGTGCGTGC
>JAOEFI010000006.1:21427187-21442816 GCA_034621735.1 Anopheles plumbeus
CTCATATCGCCAGGTGTTTGGGTTGTCTTTACTTTGTCCTCCCGGTTTGGCTTTGAAGGGTTATTCAACCGATCCAACCCAGTTCCCCATCAGCTCCGTCACAGTCAGCTCCTAAGCAACGCCCACCATAGGTTCAAGTTGGTGCTCGCTTTTCCGGTCGGTTGTGATTCCTTCAAAGAGTGTCTGCGTCCAAGTGTCAAGCCCCAGGCACAAATTATGTCGCTACCATCGAACCATGCAGGTCAAGTGCATCGTGCCAGAGCCGCAAACAAACGCAAAAGGCATGCGGCATGGAATTGGATACCATTGCAATACACCGGGGTGGGAACAAACGCGAATGGTGGTTGGTGGTTTCTGTTTTCATTGATATTCCTTCATATCGGCGGAAAGGTGTCAAACAAAACAGAATTGAAAAAAAGATAAAACAAGTTTGTTGAATATGCATTTCGAACATTTGCACGATCATCGCATTATGGTTCGTGTGTGTGTGAGTGCGCTGCAACAACCACACAAAGGAAACGAAACGCGAAAGAAGATTGATTGCATTTGTATCAAAAATAAAAATCAATCTTTTATCCATGAACCCAATTAGCACTGGGGTCAAGGTTCTTCAGAAAGGTTTAACTAACTTATGGGGTTTTAAATGCAGCGTATTAGTTTATGTTTTCAATTGGAAAGCCAGCCAAAATGTCCCAGCGTTAGTTAGTAGCGTTAGTAAAGCCAGCAGGAAAACTATGCATACTTGATGGGAACACGTTTCCAACAGGGTTGTTCTACATTGCAAAATGGCGAAACGGAAGTAACGGGACGAATGTGGAGACAAACAGCGAACAAACAAACGACCAGCCAGCCAGCAAGCGTAATATCTCGCACACACCCAACAGAGAGCAGCAAGCATGGATCGTAGAAACCTGTGCGCGCAAATAGCGTCCCGTGCGTTGACCGATCCCGTGTCGCGATCGTGGTCGCGTCTGTTTTTTTTTCTCCACCCGCGGTATCGCTCGCCATTAGCATCGAGTTTTCAAACAAAGAAACATCACAAAGAACAAACCGAACCACAGGGGGGGGGGGGGGGGAGCCGAGCGGTTCTGGAAAAGGGAATTGAGAGGGGGAGGAGAGAGAACACAAAAACTAGCAAATAAAAAAAATCCATTCGATCGAATGTCTACGGCTCCTCCAAACGCGGACCCAGTTTACTTCAGAGGTAATGTTAGTTCTCGTCGCGTACGCTTAGAGAACGCAAACGACGGAGAGGACGAGAGGGTCGAGACGATCTGTTGCTACGCGGTTTTGTAACTAACGGTAACTACGAAGTCGAAGACTGTGTGCAGTGCTCCCCGTGTCTCTCCAGACCCTTATCGGGGTCGCGTTGTTGTGGAGCAGTGTAAGTTCACTGTAGGAGGAAGGGAGGAAAGATTCGGGAAAGCCCTACTCTGGAAGGCTTGCGTGACACTGAAGGTGAGAGTGTTCCGGTTGGTAGAAGGATGTACTTTCGGATCATTGATCTATCTTTTCTACGTTCGATTTGATGATATTTTGTAGCAAACGCTTGTTAATATTATGCTCACGAAATGAAGGCGTTCGTAAGTTTCGTCTGAGGGCTCCATCACACTCATTCATACTGATGATTATTGTTAAGTAAAGGGATTAGCTGGTGGATTTCTTGGGTCGTTGGTTTGCTGTTAATGCGATAACTAACCGGAATTATCGGTCACCAAGCCATGGTTGGCAACCTCTTCCTGATACCCGCGATCGGCGATGGAACTGCGGAAATCGGAATGACTGACGCAAACACACATGGCGCGGCCTAGAGTGAGTGAGGGTTTTTCTTCTCGATTAATTTTTATTTATTTTTGTTATCCACCTTCTTGGCTCGGGTTCGCACGATAATGTAAAAGTCTGCAATCGCAATCGAACAACGAATCGAACTGCGAAACGAATCAGTTGATTGGTGTGCGTTGTTTCATGCCCTCTTGGCAATAGGAACGTTTATTTCGTTCTAGGGTCGTCGTTGCGATTAGTTCGCGGATCTCGTGGCACGTAGCTTATGAAACTCTTTATCGTGTGTAGGAGGGTGATGTGTCGGCAGGTGATTTATGGAAAATTAGTTTTTCTACCGTGCGTCGCCTCGACGGACGACTGCTTCCGGCAGTCGGGTCATAACCGTTTCCACACGCGCCTTTGCTGCTAACATGCTGATGTTGGTCCCTTCATTGCCAAAACTCGCTATTGAAATGATTGGATGGGATTTTTAAGGTTTTATTTTTTGTTTCTCCCGGGAAACGTCTGCAATTGGGGGAGGGGTAGGAAAAGTTTTTTTTCTCGGTGTGCGAGTTTTTAGGAACATGCCACAAAAACGTCAACCCCATTGATTGCTGTTCGTGTGCTTGTTGAGGCCAGTGCCGAGCGGTTCGGTTGCTGGAGCATGTTTGTTTTCCGTGCCGCATGTGCGACGACTCCCTCTCGGTTGTTGTTCACTTTTTTTACCTCGCGTTGGACTTTGTTTTGACAACCTACATTTGCGTGAATTTGTTCTCCTACTTTTGCTCCGTATCTTTTTTTTATTGTTTTCCTAAGGGAAATTTCACGCCGTAGTCGTTTTATGGTATATTAGTACTATATTATCGTGAACATTACATATTGCGATATTAAATGTGTAATATTTTGTTTCGGAGCTGATTAATTCACTTTGCTGGAACTTTGCCCTGTGAACGAACCGAGATGACGCTGGCAAAAAAAAAATCCGACCACACGTTTCAGAACATACACACACGTACACCGCTCGCAAGCGACAACACAACCTGCTCCACTAAGCTCCACCGATGGTGCCATGTAGATGTTGGCAAACAAGCACAAGCCACGCCATCGCAAGGCCCAGCTAGAGCGAGTGCCTCAGCTGATAAGATAAAATATAAACTCCGTCAAACGATGCGAATCGATGCGGATGCTTGACGGGTGGCGGGGCGGGGCGGTAGAGGGCCGGGTCGCTGGGGGCGAGTTTCAAAACATGTTTGGCTTTTTAAGAGGGTGGGTCGAAGGGTAGCGGTATTGGCATTGGAGGAATCTTGAGGCCCGGGGGCAGATATAACATTTGACGAACTTTACGCAAAAGTGTCCAAAGTTGCGGGTTCGCACACAGCTGGATAAGACGTAGCTATGAGTTAAAATTTTCCCAACCAATAAACTATGTTGTACTATTATTCTCTCGAGTATTAACAAGGACATCTTTCTGTAGTGGTTCATTTCAAACTCTTTTTATCATTTCTCTACAATAAAACCATTTCAAACACGGCCATCATGCTTCTATTAATAGCGAAACAGAATCGCTGCTAGGAGAGTAGAGAACCACTGTGCAGTGGAGTGCGTGATAAGATTTTCTTGTCCTCCCGGAGGGTTTCCCCTTTTGGTGTTTTTCGTTTTCTCACCGTACAAGGAAGTATATGGGACGTGAAGTACGCTAAGGAATGTTTCCCTTTATCACATGCATACTACCGATCCCAGCAAAAAAGGAGGTAGTACGATAACAAATGTTATCCTCTGCTCTGACGACGACCTTCTCGCTGTCGATAAATAGTAGCTCAATGCTGGTGGCACGAGGATTTGTGTCTGCAGATTTGTGTCGTGCGCACATTTTTCGTTCTTCCAAAGTACTTGATACCGTGGATTCTACTATGTCAGTTTCGAAACATACGATGTTTAGATGAGGCTGCACAGAGGATAATATCTTGGTACTCATTGGAAAGGCGCCCAGGGTTTCTATGTTAAGTTCAAGCGTAATGGAGCCTTTCTCCGTACACCTAGAGGTAGCGAAAACGTTACAGATTTTCCACACTTGGTACACCATGGTGGGCCCCTGTATGCGTCCTGGTGGCGCTGCTAGCTACTCGAATACCTACCTCTCAGCGGAGTCGCTACTCTAGGCCGTCGTGTAACTAACCTTCGCCTCCGTTTTATCGTCCGAGGTGTTTTTGGGTGCGTCGATTTATTTTTTAAATAGGTCGCACCTACCAGCGTAAACAACTACCTACTTCCCTTTGCGGTTGACCTTGCCGTTGAACTTCGTCAAATGAAACTATTCGAACGGCGCAGTTGCCAGGTTCGTCGCTCGTGGCATCGCGCATTCCGCGCGGGGAGATAAGATAAGAAGAATGGGAAAAATTTACGGAAGCAGATCTGGCGCATGCAGGCGCATACTTACACTCCCGAGATGTATGTTCCAGCCGACCAATGAACGTACCTTTTCTTGTTTCATCCACAGCATGATGTCAATCCAGGAGGAGCTGGACCAGCTGGGACTTAACAAAGAGCAGAAACAGCAGCAGCCAGCCCCACCGTATCCACAGTTGATTTATGGCGGCGACTACCCGGGTGCTAACACCGACAGCAGCCCAGAGCAACTGGTGCACCACCATCAGCACCAACTGCACCATCATCCGGGGCACCAGCATGTAGCGGCCACGATGTGCCCGAACGGGTGGCCCCGCCTTCCGGTGATGACTGGAGCAGTCGGCGAGCCTATGGTCGGCGTCGGGATGGGCGGCGTCGGCGTCGGGATCGGTGTGGGCCTGCCGGGCGTCAAACCGGCTGCCGCGACCAGCTGGATGGATGGGCTGTTCGGTTGCATGCGCCCGGTGCTGTCGCTGATCGGCAAGAGTCACATCATGGAGATGAAGAGCAAACAGACTGAAGACTGGGAGATTCCGTACGAGACGATCACCGACATGGCGTGGCTGGGCAGTGGCGCCCAGGGGGCAGTGTTCCGCGGCAAGTGGCGCCACGAGCTGGTAGCCGTGAAGAAGGTTCGCGAAGTCAAGGAGACGGACATCAAGCACCTGCGCAAGCTGGACCATGAGAACATCGTCAAGTTCAAGTAAGAGGGTGGAGACTTTGTGAAGCGAAGAACCGGGCGAGCAGGGACAGTCATATGACCAGCGGAAGGCAAAAACTCCCTGCGACATAGTGTCGCGTGGGTCACGTGTTCCGCGCCTCGAACTAAAACGGGAGGGGAATTAAATATCGCACCGTTTCGTGCCACACTGGGCGCTAGGTCAAAGCTATTTATATCCGGCTTTTTGCCAGGTTTTCGCGCTAGTTTTTTTCGATTCAAACTTGCCACTAATCTTCTGTGCTGCTGGTGCACGACAACCGAAGATAACCCTTCGATGTTTGGAGTTTGATCATGAAAATTGATGTTTTAATTTATCGATCCTCTAAATATTTGTTCTGTGCTGTGATGAAGTAGTTTGCATTGTTTCAACAGTATGAATATTCAAATGAAATGTAACTTAGAAGTACCTTGCCCTGCCTCAAAAATCTTGCGCATCGAAGAGTTATCCAGTGGACCCGTGCATGATTTATGTCCCCTGCAATCATGCATCGCGTGACTTGCCGTCCCGCGTTGCGGACCTACCTGTGCACCTGACTGCTATCCCAAGCCTTCCGTTCCCTTCCGCCCTATCAGTGGGCCCACCAACCGCCGGGCCACCCTTCGCAAAACTAATACATTTGGTGTTTTTTTTTTCCTTCCTTCTCCGCATGTTCACCTTCGTTTGATGGCCTGGATTTTGCCGCACCCGACCATCCGATGGCCGCTCCTTCACCCGACGCAGGGGGGTGTGCACCCAGGCGCCAGTGTTCTGCATCATCATGGAGTACTGTGCGCACGGGCCGCTGCACAAGAAACTGCAGGACAACGGTGGCATCATCTCACCCCAGCAGCTCGTCTCATGGTCGCAGCAGATTGCGCTCGGCATGCAGTACCTTCACTCGCACAAGATCATCCATCGCGACCTGAAAAGCCCTAAGTGAGTAGCGGCGTTTAATGATTTTTATGTTCAGTAGATCGTTTAACGCAGGACCGAGCAAACGGTCGGTTATCAAATATGTT
Organism: Anopheles plumbeus; assembly: GCA_034621735.1. NCBI lineage: Eukaryota > Metazoa > Arthropoda > Insecta > Diptera > Culicidae > Anopheles > Anopheles plumbeus. The sequence continues at coordinate 21,433,075 of JAOEFI010000006.1, forward strand.
TTACTTTATATTGCCTATACTTTGGAGAAAGGATGCTCGTTCTAACACACGCTTCACAACTTCAGTTACGCTGCCACAACTCTCGCGATGGATGTTGTTTACACTTTTACACTTTTTTTCGTTCTGCGGAACCGGTTAGCTCGAGACCACAGTTACTTGCGCTTTTAAGAATCAGGCTTTTGGCCCACTTTCCTGACGTCATTCCGAGCTACCCAACAAGCAATGGTGCGGGCGGGGCTGGGGGCATTTCATATTGCATGATAACACAATCACGATGATTTTTTTTTTATTATCACACCCCCCGCAAGTTCCGAGAAATGTATCAGTGGAAAAGTTATGTTTCGGGAGCGTGTTTGATATTAAATAACAGAAGCTGGCTGATAAACCCGTCATACTTAGAAAAACAAGATCGTTTTTTGTGTGCTTAGGCAGTATTTTTTGTTAAAATCCTTCATCGTTCACTTAGGCATGATCGATCCGTGTATTTGCACAACCCAATGGAGTATGGAGTACGTGGAGTTTTCTACAAAAACCACCTTTCCCCGGTTTTACAAGTGAGGTGGGATAGTTTTTGAAAGCTTTCCGACCAAAGCGGGGCTGTGAAAATCGTTCGCCGCCTTGAGCTGCGTGTTTTTCTGCAATTATCCTGTTACTTGTTGTTTCGCAAAATCCGTCACGTTGGCAGACGCCGTGCGCCTGTCTGGTGTGGACGATTGCCGTTTTTAAAGGCTTAAATTTACAACTTGAAATGAATCGCCATTTGGCCCGCCACGAAGAAAGTAGTTTTATGAGTTTTTGGTTTTTATTATTCATCGTACAACTCCTCCCCGTCTGGGTGGAGAGGGGTGAATAACACAAAGTCTAGTTGGAAAAGCGGATGTTTCGCTTTTGCCAACGTAGGAAAAGTTTGTGAAAACAAAAGACGAGTTTGCTAAGATTTTGGATTTTTGTAGAAAACGAGTGCCGTTCGTTTGGTTTTCTCTATTAAATTTGTCCCCATTTTATGCAAAGCATAGTTCGATGCTCCAACAATGTAGAAAATGTCAAATCCCAGGCATGAAACGTTCTTCCGTTTTCAACCTTTAGTAATATGGCCTTCGTTGAGCTTCATGCAAAGTGTTGTTTTTCTTTTCGGAGTAATTTATTCACGATCCGTTGCGAATAAAACTTTATACCCAATCCGGAGCCGGTGAATGGTATCGAATACGATTTGTGTATAGTTCGGGGATGTTTCGTTTGCTACGTAACTTTCGGTTTTTTACCCCTCTGTTCGGTTTCGGTGAATCGAAAAGCCATTCCATGCCTTCAGAAGAAGATGACCTTCACGTACGAAGGCGAAAAAGTCCAAACCCAGCGACTTTGTACCATAGGTCGAATGTTCGCCATGACGTCGCCGGTATGCCATAGACTACGAGCGGCATTTTTGTGAACGGCCTTTGGAGCGTATATCTCGAAGCATCTCCGGGTGTGTGTGTGTGTGTGTGTTTGCTTTTGGAAAATCCAAAAATCGACCCGGAACCTAGCCTGTCGCATGGTAGACGCGCTGCGGCGAAGCCAACCGAAGTACGGTTTCTTCGCTGGAGTGAAGGGAAATCGCATTATGCGTGGAAAAGATGATGAAAAAAAAACGCAAACAATAAAGAAAGGTTACGCTAAGAAAAGCAAGCCAAAGTGAGGGAACCAGCACAGCAAAGGTAGTGGGGGGTATGCTTCATGCTTTCGTAACAAAAACAAACGCATGCGCCATGGGAGTGCGTAACATTGGCGCGTACGGCATTATGCTTCGGGTGTGTGGAAAGAGAGAAAAAACCGGTCGGCTAGATCCGTTTTCCACGGCGTTCCACAGCTCCTGGTGACGTCATGGAATCTGGTACTCGCCGGTAGGACATCCTTATGCAATAATTTCATGCGCGCACTGGGGGAAACGATGACGCAATAGGAAATTCCGGTCAACGACAGCACGGAGCACCACCAAGACTGCTTCCGTCTCGTCCTGTTTTGAAGGCCACATTTTTAATGGATTTCTCTCCCTCTCGCTCCCGCTTTTTCTCACATGACTTCTCTCTAAAATAGCATCCTGATAGGGGAGAACGATGTCATCAAAATCAGCGACTTTGGCACGTCGCGCGAGTGGAACGAAATTAGCACGAAGATGAGCTTCGCCGGGACGGTTGCGTGGATGGCCCCGGAAGTGATCCGCAACGAGCCGTGCAACGAGAAAGTGGACATCTGGTCGTACGGGGTCGTCCTGTGGGAGCTGCTGACCGGTGAGGTTCCGTACAAGAATGTCGACTCGTCGCAGATCCTCTTCGGGGTGGGAAACAATTCGCTCTACCTGCCGATCCCGGCCGCCGTGCCGGACGGCTTCAAGAGGCTGATCAAGCAGTGCTGGAACGCGAAGCCCCGTAACCGGCCGTCGTTCACGATCCTGCTGAAGCACCTGGACAGCGCGGGTTGGGAGCTGCTGGAGGCGTGCGCGAAGGAACAGTTCTCCGGCTACTACGAGACGCAGAAGTCGTGGCGCGAGGAGATCCGCAGCCACATGACGAAGCTGACGAGCAACGGGATGAACATTCAGAAGTACGAGCAGGATCTGATACAGAAGCGCAAAGACGAGTGGAAACACGCGCAGGACATCCGGATGACGTACGAGCGGAAGCTGGAGCGCACGAACGAGCTGTACATGCAGCTGACGGCGTACTACCTACAGCTGGAGCAAAAGGAGCAGGAAATTACAGAGTGAGTGACGGAGTGATCGAGAGAAAAAATAAACTACGGTTCGTTCGGTTCGAAATTCATGAGTTGGAAGCTAATATTCATGCTTTTTTTCCTTTCCCGTTTCTAGGCGAGAGAAGCATCTCCCGTATAAGCCCCAGAGGAAGTGTGGTATCCTGAAGCGTGGCGGCGACAAGTCGAACCGTAAGCGACCGTTCAGTTTTCCCTCCATGGCCGCAGCACTCCCCGGTGGCTGCGGAGAATCCACTACACCGAGTCCAACGGCTTCCGGCTACGCTGCTGCTAATGTTGCTAATGTCCCTCCACCAAGGGCAACGCTCTACGCCCAGTTGAATCCATCCAGCCATCACGGTGCAAAGTCGGTGGTGGTTGCTCCTCCACCCCCGTACAACACACTGGCCCACTCTTTGCAGCAGGGGACGGTCGCGGATTCCGTATCACCGACGGCAGCGAACAGCAATCCGCCGGTAGCGACCCTCGCACCAACACTCAGCTCCTCGGGTAGGATGAAAAAACTGCGGCACCGACGGGTCGGTTCTGGCACGTTCAACACCAACTCCAGCCCCAAATCGAGTCCCAACCGGGACAGACGGGTGCAGAGCGAACCGGAAACGCGCCACGTGAAGCTGGTCGACACGGAAACGCAAACGGAAGCGATGGAGGTGAGCGAAACGGACGCGAGTCCGAGCCCGAACACCGCCACAAAGCGCATGTCGACAAGTTTGTGTGAGGAACAAAGTGAGAAGCAGCAGCAACAGCAGGCAGTACAGGAGGACGTTCGTCGCCAGGCGGACAGTGCAGGTGCTGGTAGGCTGCAGGAAGGAAAGGAGCCAGCATTGGCGAAGGCGGTGGAGTGTCGCAGCAATGTGTACAGATGCAACAGTAAGCCCCAGTCGGAGGACGACGGTGAAGTGCCTGAGGACGAGGAGAACGGAAACTCCATCTCAATCTCGACGATGACGAATAGCCGTAGCAGCGATATGATGACGACGAGCGGCGGTGGTGCCACTGGCGAGCCTAACTACCGGTACGGAGTGCGGCGACAGCAAAGCACGCAACAGCAACAGAGGCACGGCAATCTACAGGAGGAGGAAGCGGACGGTGACGTGGAGGAGTACGATGATGAGCGGGAAGGTTCGAGCCCGGATCCAATCATGGACGCAATGAATAGTAACGACGAGCGGCTGGATCGTGCCTGCAGCGACGACGATAAGATCGACACGCTCGATCGAAAGGTAAACATAATTTCGGAGAAACTGCAGCAAAGTGCGGCCGCCTATGGGAACCTACTGAACGACAACAATGTCATCGTGTACCGGTGCCAGCCGAAACTGCAACAACAGCAGCCCGCGTCGGTACGGCCAGGTGGCACAGAGAACTCGGTGGGATCGACGATACTGCTGAAACATCCTGGTGCTGCCAGCAATCTAAACGTCGGCGGCGGCGGGGTTGGAGTGTACATGTACAGTGGCCCACTAGCCGGCGGACTTGCTGCCGCTGCCACTGTTGATGGTTCCGCTGTTGGGAAGAATGGTGAAGTTGAGCTCAGGATAGCGGAACACGCACACGGCCACGCGCATCAGCAGCCCCACCTGCATCAGCTGCAGGGTCGCCTTCGGGAGGACGAACGCCACACGGACAGCTGGACCGACGAGGAGGGCGAGGAGCCGGTGGAGAAGCTGCAAAACAACTATGAACTGCGTCGCAAGAGGTATGTCGAGAGGGCCGAGTAATTATTTGCGCGTACGGTGACTCAGCGGGTGACTGAATCCGGCGCGATCATTTGACCAATGGTCGAGATACGAGGTGGTACGATAAGATGAACTCCAGTTCGTATGGCCAGCGGTACGCCTCCCACGCTACACCAACCATCAGGCAGAGTTCGCACAGCAAGTGGTCAAACAATGGGGGAACACGGAGACGATTAGGTTTTTTAGTGCACACGTCGTATCGTATTAGAACAAAAACGACCAAACCGGTGGAATTGTGTGCTTCGTATGATTTCTTATCAAACGCCCGCATGTGACAATGATATTGCATGTGTGTGTCTTGTGGTCGACGAAGGAGTGAATCATTTATCGTAAATGGTCGAGTTCGAAATCTGCGATAATGGGCTATTTTTACAGATCAGAAGCACGCAAAAATCCGTATGGGGATGTAATATGATTATTAGCACCAAGTTATCTATTAATTTTATGTTTGTATGCTGCTTTTCTATTCTCAGTATTGGCCGTCTTCCAATAAAACGTGGTCGCCGAGGCAAGCATTCCAGCTCGGCTACGCAGGGGCCGTCCACCATCGACCACCTGCCGATGGTACATCGAAAGATTCCCTCGAACGTGACGGTCACCGATGAGGAGAACACGTCCGAGTACAGCCACGCACCGTCGAGCCAACGCTCGACGCTGGAGTCCAACCCGGACCTGCCGTCTGTGGTGATGAAGATTGGGGGCGGGCGTCCTTCCGTGGATCGGCTCAAGCACCAACAGCAGAAGCCGATGCACAAAAGCACGACATCGGCGAAGGACACCGACGACGACGAGGACGACGATGGAAACGTCGCCGACAGTGACCTCGAGCACGACTCCAGCGATAGCAGCTCGGACGATGAAAGGGACACTGCTGGACGTGCCTCAAATCCCGTGGCGGATGTTGTCAATGGGAATCGCGTGTAAAAATGAACAACAAGTAGAGAGAAAAAGAAGAAGGGAAAGAGAACGAACTGATGCCATGTTGTTTTGAGATTACGAACTGACGCTCCAGCTAGCTAGGGTTCATTATAATGCATTCCGTCTGAGTTCCGGATTATCTGTACAGGGTACCTCATCTTACTGCGTTCTTTCTGTTTGTATTGTATACTTTACGAATTGTGTGCGTATATGTTTTGTTCCTGTTTCTATTGCCCATTTTTCGTTCCATCAGTGTTTTTGTTTTGTTCTATTTATCGGTATCGGCCGGGATATCATCTACTATTGTACATTCGTTACTGGTTAGTTCCGTCCTTCTTCTCGTGCCGTCCTTTTCTGGGCTCGTTTCATTAACGATTTAATCTTTGCAGAAGAGAAGAGAAAAGAGACTTCATGTGTGCGATGATCGCAAAGATAGCTTAGGAAGATGAAGGGATATTATATAGGGTTAGCGCGTGCATGTGATCCCCAATGTGTTGTATGTGTAGGCGAGCGTATTGTGAATGAGAGACTGAATCGAACGATAGCTATGAACTGTGTAGTGCGATTAATGGCAAGTGTTTCAGTAAGTCATTCGAAACCATATAAGAATAAGAGTAGCAAGTAAGCAGTGTGAACAATGCATCGAAAAACAATCCAACGTACGGAAAATTATGCACGTACGTACAAATCATTGTGGCCTATTTAATGGACGAAATCTGTCTTACTTAGTTGTTAGATTATTGTTAGTTGCTGGAATGAGCTCGAAAAGGTGCAAAAGTCGCAGCAATCGATTATGACTAAGGTCTCAGGGAGTGTGTGAGAAAGGATTCTTTCTTTTTTTAAACAAATGTTTTCTTGAATGTGAAACGTGCGTCGAAAGATGTGGTGCAATGTATAACATAATGGGTTTGTTTGGCATTTCGCTTGCACATTGGCGAATCCCGTGTATATTTTTGTTGTTAGTTCCTATTTTGTAATTGTATGAGTTACTCATTACTTGAAATTCTCACTCAGTATATATTGCTTGTAATTTTTCGTAACTTAACGAATTTTACACTACGTTGTTCGGGACAAGCTTTCCATGTGAACAACATTAAGAGAATCAACAAAATTATAAAAAAATAGAACAATTAACCGTCAACATTCCGTTTTAATGTGTGTGTTAGAAAATTCATTCTTGCCTCGGGAACTGTTCCAACATGCATGTAGCAATATCGGTAATCAATTGCATACAACATACGTCCGACCTAAATGCGAGTCAACTCAGAATAAAATAAAGCATTACGCAAAAAGGCATCAATAAAGATAACAAACACAACGTGGAATAAAATACACTGCTGTAGAAAAAACTCTGCTGTTGAATGGTTTAGCAAACATAACATTTAAAATTGCCTTGAAATTCAATGTACTGCATGCCATTACACGAGTGTGGAACTTCAATTCAATCGTCAGCAATTTAGCATGGAAAGTGAAGCTAGAGTAGCATTTAACACATCCAACAAACTCATTGGTACCTGGCTAGCGTCATTGAATATATTTGGGAGGGAAGTGCTCATAAAGCATCATTCCGCAAGCTTACATAAACGCGGAACGTTTTGCGCGATGCCCAACATACAAAATACCCGTTGCTTAAAGCACCGAGCTAAGAAAGATATTATTTTCGATGGATTTTATTCTGCTCGCACCTCATCCCAACGAATGTTTTACATGTGCTCATGCGTCATGTCTTTGCTATCTAAAATTGTAGGAAAAGGAGAAAATGGGAAGGCAAAGTATGTACTGTAAAACAATTAGGATGTTTGTACAATTGCAAATAATGGCATGTCTGCACGCGACGCTTGCATGACACTCTTTTGGGCCTTTTTCTACTGCTAATAGCAGCTAATAGAGATTAATTTATTTTTGCAATGTTGGAAAAGTATAATATAACAAAAAAAAACTCCAATTAAAATATAAGCTAAGGGTTGTAGATGAGCCAATAAATTAGTATATTAGAACTGTTCGAGACATGTACAGAATTGAAATAATGAAAAAAAATCAAAAAGTTATTTAAAACAAGGTTAAAGGCTCCTGCTCAGTGGCAGTGCTTGAATACAAAAACTATATACAGGAACCGAATGGCGATATACATACATACGCAAATGCCGGAAACTATGCATGAAGATAAGATTAAGGTAAAGAAGGATGAAGAATAAACGTTGTGTAAATCCACTATTACTGGTATGATACTTAAACAGTAGAGCAGCATTGATAAGGGTAAATGCTGGTGTAACATGTGCAAAGTGCAATGTATGAGCTGGTATATGGTAATTTACCTGGTAGCTGCCAAGTGAAGAAATATACAGAAATGAGAAATAAACTGAACGACGATGTGTTCTTTAAATTTGTTTCACACTGATTTCTGATGGGCATTGACTCAATTCTAAGTGTTTCTAAGTTTTATGATGATTTATAGCAGATGGACGTATTCTAAATGCTGTCAATCAGCATTCAGCATCAGCACAGCTTATGTAAACTATGACTATCGTGGATACATATAAAAAAACAGCACAATAGAAGTAAGTAGCGTAAGTCTACCTAGCTTATACGTAATAAATCTATCCATAGCTTATTTGTCTGTCGAAGGATAACATGATCGGTTTATGTCGACTTGTTTACATTTTTGAATCGCTCTCCCATGTGCTAGTTGATGCGATGCAATGAGTTTACCACTCCACCATCACCATCGCTTCCGACTAGCTGCTGGGTAATGACAGCTATCTGTAGTGACACGTCGTTTGACAGATAAAGTTTCGTGTTGGTTTTTGGCAGCAGCAAACAGCCTTCGCGGAAGGGTCAGTGTGGCGAGTGCGGAAAATTGATTTTTTTCTCTCTAAACAATCTGCGCTCACGCGAAGAAATACTGTCGAACGAAAACGTACTAAAACAAGCGTTCATGGCAAGCTCAATCCCTGTAATGTCCGCCAACGGAAAGAGTACAATCGCTCGAGCTCGGTGAAAAAGGTGATTAGTGTTTGTTGCGGTGAAAGTATTCAGATACTCCGTGGGAACACATTTCTAAATCTCACCCCGTGGCGCCCACCCACCCGTTGACAGTGATATCAGTGGATTGTATCGGGACAGGCTTCTGGTGCTTTTGGGGTGCATCTTAAATCCTGCTTTCATTAGTGTTCAGTTTAAACGTATTTCCTGCACTTCCGATTCCGTTCGATAGCGCATAGTGATGGCCAGTCCACGTACACGTCGGGTTCTGAGCGAACTGAAGCCATCGGATGGAAACAATGTAAGTGATTGTGTATGATCACGGCTCGTGTTCGCTACCATATGTGATACACTTCGCTTCGAGTAGTTCTCTAATTTCTTGTTTCGTGTACAATAACAACATTTGCAGAAATGTTTCGAGTGTGCCACACACAATCCACAGTGGGTGTCGGTAACGTACGGCATCTGGATATGCCTCGAGTGTTCCGGCAAGCATCGTGGCCTCGGGGTGCACCTTTCCTTCGTGCGTTCGGTTTCGATGGACAAGTGGAAGGACATCGAGCTGGAGAAGATGAAGGTCGGCGGCAACCGAAAAGCGAGAGATTTCTTCGCCTCACAGGATGACTGGGACGAAGTGGCGCCGATCCAACGGAAGTACAACACCCGCGCGGCCACACTGTATCGGGATAAAATCAACTCGCTTGCCCAGGGCCAGCCGTGGGATGAGGCAAGCGCAATTGCTCGGTTGAAGGGGAACGGCCACTCGGGAGGAAGCAGCGGAAATGGGTCAGCTGGTGGCGACAACTCACATTCCAGAAGCGGTGGCTCTATGGGAGGTTACCAGAACGGTGGCGATTCGTATTATCAGGACGGAGGAAGCTACCAGCAGTATCAAACGCCGGAATTCAAGGCCCAGAAAGAAGATTTCTTCAGTCGCAAACAGGAGGAGAACGCTTCCAGACCAGCGTAGGCCAAACACATCCATGATAGCAAAGATGCTCACTTACCTAATTTCGGTTGTTTATTTCCAGAAATTTGCACCCCAATCAGGGCGGAAAATACGCCGGATTCGGCTACACGATGGAGCCTCCACCACGAAGCCAATCGCATGAGCTTTTCGATTCTGTCCAATCGTCACTGGCTACAGTATGTATTCATGCCAAGCTGAAGAAGCGTTCTTCCTTGCTTACCATAGAGGATTTCTTTTCATCCGTAGGGTTGGAACGTTTTCTCGAAAGTAGCGAACGTTGCGAAGGAAAACGCCTTCAAGTACGGAAGTATTGCCTCTCAAAAGGTAGTTGAAGTTTCTAGCAACGTTTCGGAGAAGGTAGATGTGCACAATTTATTTATTTTTT
>JAOEFI010000006.1:21451318-21479111 GCA_034621735.1 Anopheles plumbeus
AGGAGCCATTACTTTCAAGGATACTGTGGATGAAAGATGTGGACGCAAAACGATGCTGTGTCAGTGTCTGTATGCTAGTGTCAAAGCAACAGTTTGCAAGTACTTTCTTATTTGTGGCTGTAAGTTTAAATGCAAATATGTCATTCAAGTTTTAATTCATTCACCAAATTGCTGATATTGGTAGCGGACAGATAAGTTATCATGATATGACTATTATCGTTTTCAATAGGTTGAACATTGATAAAATGTATGAATGTTGAACATTGATAAAATGTATCGTACGGAATTTTTGTACCGGAATAGAATACAATGTACGAGCAATGAACATATTTAACATTGGTAAACTTTCCCTGTACTTGACATTTTGCGCACGCAAAATAAAGAATGAAAGAAACAATTACTATTGTACATGCATCTGAAATTGGTTTGCGGCGCTCCTTTACATACATATCCTCGCAAGGTCGAATTTAAAATTGACCTTTCCTACCATGCCCAACCGACGCTCGGCGAACGGTTCGTAGGTTCGTCGCTTGGTCGCACGTCGAGCACTTTTTCATGTAAGCATTTCAAAATAAACGATAAAAGACACAAAATAAAAACAGAAACCGACCAGTATGTCGGGCGTTTTAGTTGCGCTGCTTTGTTTTCATCGATTTTATCGGTCCATTGCCGTTTTCCACTTTTTTATTTTGTGATTTTCGCATATTTTACTCCCTCATTCATCCCATACCGGAGAAGCGACTACGCTGCTGTCCAACACTGCAGCACACCAGTCCTGTTGACGCGGGAGTGGGAACAAAAAACCAGTATTATATAAATTCACCTATTTAAGAAGATGACCGGGTTACTATAGGAAAGCCTGTTTTTGGCAGATATGGTGCCCTATCTCGGCGCACCTGGTTTGGAGGAGGATATTTGTGTGTCACCGGCAAACGGGACCGGGTTAGAAACATTTCGACGCTGGGCAATCGTATCATCGGCCGCTATCATCGGCCACTACTGACCGATCGTAAGGACTGGATCGCGTGTGTCGCAGGTCAGGCGCGTTCGGAACGGGTTTTTCTTGCCCCCAACCGCCGATTCGAGAAAGATGAGAGTGTTGGCGAACGGTGCTGAATGTGCTGCCGGGGTTTTCATTCGCCCCATGCAAGGCTCGCCCGAAGAGGGCAGATGGTTCGAGGCCAGTCGCATTCGTAGGAGCGGTTTATTCACATTTCATTTCACTTTCAGCATTTCGCGAACTCAATCATCAACCGATCGATTCTTCTAGGTTGAAGATGGACTTTTTGGTTTAAAGGTTTCTGACAAGCGATGCAACGTATCTGTTTTTCTTTCTTAAGAAGAAGGATTAATGATCGCTGCACACAGTAGAGGATGTCAGTTGTCCTTGCTATAACCAAGTCACCATGGCTCACGGTATTTCAATGCCCTGGAACTCTCCACGATCGGAACAACCATGCCCCATCATACTCTACCTGTCCCTGACATTCGGGGGTTTTGAACCGGTATTTTTGAATTCTTTTTTATTTACCAAAGTTTCCGGCGAGAGAGGAAATGCATGGAGCAATAATTTTTAAAAACTGCAGGTATACTACCAAAGATGTTTTGGTCTAAGGAAAAGTGAAAACGACTTAGTTTGCAGTGGACCTATAGATTTGCCGATAGGCTCACAGGAAAAAGGAAATGAGCATGCGTTTTGGTTCGTTCTGTAGGCTAAAGGTTAGCGAAAGGGTTTTGACACCATTTGGGCTACTGATAGATGTAGATCACGCGTTCGTATTTATCACCACTGTCGTCGGGAACACTACTAGCCTACGTCTTCAGAGCTCCTAAGTCGCTGAATGATGTTGACTTCTAATCACACACTTTTTTATGCCGTCAACATAAAGCGTCGTCGTGTGTTGAAAGTCAACTGCTTCTCCATCGGTTTACCATCATCCCGGGTGGGTATTATGTAACGGAATGCGATAGCGTTAAGAAATGGTATTAAAGTAGTCAATTCATCCGGCTAGGGGTGAAATATGGTCTGCTTATTACTGTGATATAATTTATACCTACTTTAATCGACGTTTCTGAGTGCATTGTGGCATTTATGTGCCGCCGTACCTCTTTGTAAGTGTGGTCACGTACTGATCTTCCGTTGCATTTACAATTCAATTACGGTGCAGTGAGGACATGCATGCTAATTTCCACTGCAACTGTGTTACATTATATGTGTCGGTATCAATACCGTAGATCGTCTTCTAGGTGACGTTCTTAAACGGAGCCTGCTACTACATTGCTTACGCTGAAAGAAGATATGAGCAGAATGTCCATGGGGTTGTTTTTTTTCTAGTATGTTATTCCATTTATAGGTGTTGAACAACATTTCAGCGAAACGTTTTTCTACTTAACACAAAAAAAAGTCAAAACTTCAGATAACATGGTTCCATAATCATGCTGTCGATCGATCAATACTAACGAGCAAATCGGGTTTGATCGATGGCTCAAGAATCAATCATCAAGCTCAACCAATCACTTTGTGAAAATGTCATCGAAACCCAAACTATTTTAGGTGGGGTTTTTTTTTTCTCTGTCGATTGCAGCTGCTTACTTGTGACCCCGCAGTGACCCCTTGCAGCCGCGCATCTTTGGCATGGAGGTGTCGATGGAAACCGCGCCAACCATAAAGCAATCAGCCCGCCTGCCCACAACATGTGCAAAATCAATGTTCGCCACCATTTTACGATCGAGTGAAAGAGATTTGCTGGGCTTGTTTTTTCCCTTCTCCCCAGCGCCATCGGTTAGGAAAAGTCATAAACGAGGATTAGATGTCACCGTGAACGAAAAAAAAAAAACGGAGACCTCAAACAACACCAACCGAAGGCTACCGTTTGAACTTGAAAGTAGCCGCGTCCTTGGAGTGGAGCATCCGCAGAATGTTGAACTGAGTCCGCGGCGGGGCAGCCGTCCACCGGCGACAACAATGGCTACACGGATGGTGGCGCGAGCGTTGTTGATGTCGCGCAACGAGATGTCACATGCGCGGCTTCGAAGCCAGATCTGTTCTCCGCAAAGGGTGGCACAGTATGGAGTGTCGCTGTGGAGCACGAGCTTAGTAATTGTGGGTGTACGGTTTTAGGGGTAGACTGCAGATGTTTTAAACGTGTTTAGATGGTTTAGAATTGTTGTATAAAACTTGGGAGAACGTAATTTAGCAGCAAACCAATTAAGTGTAGCTTTATTTAGGGCTCAATCTCAGTTTCGCCAAAGGACCTGTTAGGACCTTACAATATAATATCGTATAGTGTTTCGGCAGGTGTACTAAGCAACTTTTCAAAATAACTGATTTTAGATTGTCATTTTACCACACTAGATTTATCAGACTGCTTATGCCACCGGCGGTGATTCCTCCTCCGATTGTAAGATAGTGTGTAGCAATCGATCGATACCCTACTACTGAAGATGCTACTGTAACCCTCTACGCTCCTCTGCGGCCACTACTCGGTGTAACGTATTCGCCTCCTCTAACCCGCCCAACTCTCCAACCCTCCAAGAGTGCGACAGCACCCGAGCACACGGCGGCCGTCTCATCCTCCGGCACAATACGTGCAGGCGTGCGACATCGCGCACGCGAGATCGTCGCCGCGTCTCCATCGGTGTGAGAACAGCGCAGCAGCCGGGGTTCGTGCTCGCGTATAAATAAGCCTTTGAAATTCGCAGCACATTTCAGTCGACTGTGGATTTTGGCGCGTTTTGGATCGTTCTTCGTTTCCCTCCGGTGGGACCTCTTTCGTGCTTGCGTACTTAGCACGGTACGTATCGCTGGGACGCGTGCTAGCGTTCCTTCTTCTCTCCATGGGAGGCCGGTTTAGTGGCCTCAACATAAGTGTGTGACTGAAAAGAGACATCAAGGGGAATCCTTGCACTTCCGAACGAATAGTTTTACTTCATTCCTTAAAGTGATAGTGAAAGTGCCATCGTAGTTATCGATCAGCGACACTCAGCTTTGTGAATGGGTGACCAGTTGGTACGTTAAACGAGATAAAACTCCATAAGGAGACTGCTCCTAGAACGATCCTGTTTTACCTGCCCGTGTGAAGTTCTTCCAGTGCTCGAAAATGGTGAGTTCAGATGGTCGGTGCAGATGTGTATCTTTGAGAATGGACTCCAGGCGGCACGATCGCGTTGTTGAGACGGATTCGGTCTTTGTCGATCGTAAACCTGACGACTACACGCGTATTTCAAGCACGTCCCCGGGCGTGACAGTGTTCGCAGATGGCCAGCGCCATTGTCTTCTTCCGCGACGGCCAGCTGGGTGGGTGGACAGATGGTTTAGATTGGTTCCGTCCGTAAAAATAGTTCTAAGGATCGCGGCGGCTCCCCGACTTGGCGCCTGGACGTGTTAATGGACGTGGAGCGTTCCAGACAATCCGGATGCTATAGGCACGGCTAGGAGAGGAAAGGAGGAGCACTCCGGTGGGGCGTTGTGGAAGGGAGTTTGCGAGATTCCAGAAGATCTTCCCACATTGCGCCGCGTTTCGTGATGGGAATGGAAGAATGTTGATATTTTGTGGCGACTTGGTGGTGTCCGGTGCAGTTTTGATCGCTGCCTCGTGCTGCACTGCCGGACGGACCGGCTGATTGAGAAGATACGTGTAGGGTTCTTCACTGTCACTTGTCACCCTTTGCGCCGGTGGTTCGCTGAAGCCGCCGCACCGTACCGATTAAAAAGCTGGATAAATTGTCATGATTTACGGTGAATGTGCTGCTTATGCAAATACCGCGCACGGCTCAATTACTACACATTGCCTCCCCAAGGGAACGATGAGTTCCTTTCTCACCTTCCCAGAGAGCGAAGGAGGGGGCCTGTTCTAAGTACCTAGATTCTTGAAGTATTTCGATACTGTCCGATCCGAGAAGTCATTTCAATGAGAATCCCTAGTGGGTTGAGTCAATATCGATGAGATTTCCAGTTTCCACCTTGTCGAATACTGTCTTCTGTCATTTTAGCAGCTCCATCTTTAGATGCGCATCGTTTGTTGCTTAAGGATGCATTAATTAAACCAAACAAAACCGCGCAAATCATTGCCATTGGTGGTTTTGATGACTCACATGATGTGTAGTAGAAACCCCCCACACCAGTCAGGGTAACTCATCCTGAACTTGGGAAATCTTACAAGGACGTCAATAATTGGAAGATTGTTCAATGCGAATCAGTCGTAGGTGCAGCGTGACTAACATATAAGTAATATATCGACGAACGAAGGAACGATTAGCATATAAGGGATAAAAGTCGTGGAGGGGAGGGTGTAAATTTATGATAATGGATTAAAAAGTTCCTTTTGTGATGGTGGCATATTTTAATTACAATATAAAGCTAGTATATGGTCTATTCATCCACCAGCATTCTGCATTGTAAAAATGTCCTTTTGCTTGAAATATTCTTCAACTGTGCAACCTTTTCTGACTTCAAATAGCGAAACGGCTCACTTTTATGCATTCAATTCAATATTTGAAAAACGTCGAGTTATTCCCTTTATATAACTACTGAACCATTTCATACCCTCACATGCAGCGCAGAGGAAATGTTTACCATACCGATAAAGAGCGAACTGGCGGGGGAAGTTTGTTGAATATTTTCCTAGGCTCCGAAACGCTTTTCCACTCCCGTTCTCAAATAAAACATTCAAATTCATTTCTGTAACTGTTACGACCCCAGTGCTCAGTGTGATATCATATTTAACGAGTCCATTGTTTGTTTTAGCCATCGGCGGTGATATGATGCGGGTTCCTTTTGAACGGTGGAAGAAAAAACACCACCCCTTGCATGGGTCTTAACAGTCACAAAAGTGCAGAAATACATCTGGGGGTCCGGCAAATTGCGGAGGCTGCCGGCCGTTGTTTCTCTCCGAGGCGGGGTGGTACATGGAAACTTCATTATCATTGCGCCCCTCCCGGCGAACTGGCCGGCCAAACTGTGCCGAAAATACACGCAACCTTGCGACGATGGGCCCGTGGGGGTGGAGAAGGAATAGTCCACCCCACCCGGGTACTACGGTGGGCGACTTCCTCAACAGTTCACCTAGTCGTCCACCGGCCGCTAGGTCAAAGGCTAGGGAACGATTTGTCACGGCACTGGACGACTCGGCACTGTTCTACCCTTTCGTGTGTAGGTTAGGCCTGGAGCAGGGACAACAAGTGTAACATAGATTCGGTGGGCTCTTGGGTCATCCCGCGCCAACGTTGCCGGAGCATTGATGTAGACGGCACGTCTCATAAATATGGATGATTGATATTTGGCTATGCTAATGCTCCACTTTTGTCGGCCCGCAAACAGACTGGGACCGACTGAGCTGGCGCTCTTGCATCAGGTTGGCGAAGAGTGTGTGTGTTTTCCGGAGGGTGTTGTGCTTCCCTCCAACACTCGTCCCGGTTTGACGGCGCGGGTCCATCCAATGTTCCAATGCAGCGAATGCATCGGGCCGTCGCTTCGGTTCGCCCGGTTCAGTGGACTTTCGTTAGACCCGTTGATTTGATTTGATGTGGGAGCGTTACTGATGACGACTTCTTGTTGCATTCAACGCCGCTGTCCACGCTGCGCATAACTCATCCGGAAAAGATGTCGGGGTGCAGCAGCGCGCTCAACTGCTCGTCTGTTTGGCCCCAAAAAGCTCCAAATAGATGGAATGAGCGCAACTTTGTCCTCTCGCCGTCTAGATCGAAGCAGCGCGTTACATAATTGCGTCATCGGGCGTAAACAGCAACCCTGATAGCAGCAATCCAGTAGTACGGCAGCCCAGCCGATGAACCTGACACACTGCCGCAGCGCAGCAGGAGCGACCGCTTATGCTAATTAGCTGGACCGTGAACGACGAATGGATAGGTCACCGTAAACCGCCAGGCGCCTCACACGGAATCAGGTGAACTACGCGACAGTCCCGGCGGGCGGTTGTACACGACTTCGATTTCGATGGTTCCTATCGATTTTTTCGAATTCGGTCGTCGGCTGCAACGCAACAGAGAGAAGCATGTTTATGTGTTTTCTGCTAGCGATTATCAATATATGTTTCGATATCGATATGTGATTCGGGGACGCGTGCGATGGCCCGTGATGGGTATGCTAAACGGAGTATCATGCGTTTCGTCGAGGGTGTGGTCAACAACCACATCGTGATATATAGCTTAGTGGTGAAGCAAGAGTTAGTTGTTGGTTGAAACACTAATTGGTTGGAGATACAAACAGATTGTTGCTTTAGTTCCTTTGGCCAAATAAAGAGAGGAAAACGGCCTATTGTTAGGATCTAATCTTTCTAACGCCGCCAATTGCAGTAAAAAAGAACTCTAAACAGGTACTGTAACTCAATGGAATGTTTCTTGCAGGTTGAAATCAGATCATCGCCATCGCATAATGGATGTTTGATACTTTTCTCTCCTCTTGCGCCGCGACAACTCATTAGGTCGTGTGTCGGCGTTTTAAGCCTATTATCCTACGCCTCGCGGACGGCTTTCGATTCGTCAAACTAAGGCTAAGAATGATGAAGCACACGAAACAGGTCGTTAAATTAATTTCCCTACGGTAAGATGAGCTGAGCTGAGATAGCGAGCCGAGGCTAAGTTTATCGCAGGTTTTCGAGCAAATGCTTTTTTATGTGTGTGCCTTTCCCTCGGAAGGTGGTTAAACATACTTCGGCATCTGATGGTATGTACATAGCTGACGTCAGATGTTGCTGGCCGTTCTAACGATGGACAGAGTCGTTGAACTCTTAAGTGTGTTTTCTTCCTGCGGGCCCGCGCAATGCCCATCCCGTATCCACGGGCTAGTTCGGATTGTCGTTTATTTTTATTTTCCTTCTCGGTGAGATGAAAAGATGATGCCGGATCGTCAAACTTTGACTTTCCTTTGTGGCTCATTCTTACGGCTACTAGGATCGATAACTGGACATTTCTTCTTCGACAGACGTCGAATTTGTCCACCACCTTCTATGCAAATAACCATTAGCAAACGTTTGTCGCTACAAATGAGGACATTTTTCAAACTATTACACTCCTCGTTCTGTTCGTTCGGTATCGGGTTTCGTTGCTTTGTGCCGAAAATTGTGGTTGAATAATGTGGCCCATCCATCGGTAATGTGGACACAATAAGTGTTAGTTCATTCCAAAACATAATTTCCATAATTATTCTCGCTGATTTTGGTAGATTCTTGACTGGAAAAGTTCATCTAAAACAAACCAGTGAGTTCAAATGACACGGATAGATGAGGTTGGACCATGACACAATTATCCCGTTCCTCCGGTTAGAGCTGGCAGTCGTCGCTACGGTGACGATTTTTCTCACCTGATTGCATTCATCTCCCAGCCCACCGCAAAATGCGGATGTCGTCGTCGGACACGGGAATCTCGCTAACCCACTGCCCCATACTATACGGTGGACAGTTTTGCATTTCGGGTGGCTGTTGCAAAATAGTGGTCTCATTTCTTTTGCCTCACTTGGCTCACTATACTCCACGCCAAGCAAGTGTCAAGCAGGAGGTGATAAACATTAGTCTCACCGGCTCACTGCTCTGCGCAACCGCTTCGTGGCTTCGTCGACGGCGACCGGAAAAGTGGTGGCCCCTGATCTGCAACTGAAGCAGGTTGAGGGTCGTGTGACGGAAAGACCACACACATACTCGATGTAGCCTTCAACTATGCTCTCCAACGTGTGCCCCGCAGTTCGTCACAGTAGCTTCGAGATAATTCAATTAAGATAACACATTTCCACGGCAATTTGTCTTCAGTTTTACAGGGCAAGTGTGTGAGAGATTGGGGTTGCCAGGGTTTTTCCCCCAGTTCGCATGCTTGCGCCTGACACCCGGTTGTCGTAATTTGGCCACCGTATGACCGTAACCGCAAAGGTGCGAGTTGTTTGTTGCACGATTAGATAAAATAGCGGGGAGCTTGCTTAGAAGGAACGATTCATTAAGAGGACAGTAACCGCATCGATAAACTTTGTTGTATTTATAAACTGGAATCTATGTATCATACTTTTAAAATCTTTCTCGTTCTTGAATTGTAAAAAAACTAAAAGCTTTCTTCACATTCCTGTAAAACAAACTCTAATGGCTTATTTATTGTCCCATCTGTGGCGCGCTCGGTTACTTCAACCTAATGCAACCCCACACGAGTCGCGTTGATGAGTCTCCGAACGAAAGGGAAAGGGTGATCCGGTTTTAAATGCGCACGGCGCTTGAGAAGTCCATTAGCATCTTCCAATGGCGTCCTTGAACCGGTATCACGGATCAATCCTGTGGCCACTTCTTCAGCCCGCTGCTCGAATGGTCCTAATTCTGTCGCGCTCGATCGGACTTGCGTATTATGCCGATCGAACGAATGAAACGGCGAAAATAAAGATGGTTTTTGAGTCACAACAAAATCCCTCCTTTAATCCGTCAACAACGCCCAAGCATCTAGGAGCCTGTGTCTGTTGATGGCCATCCAGATCATCCGAAATGCTGATGGGCTACTAGGTGGGAGAAGAAGGGATTTTAATTGATCGAAGGACACGTGCTGCATCTCTTAACAAACGCGGTGCCTATGTTTTCGAGTGGGTTTCGATTTCGTTATCATTGAACTATCTCATACGGTCGCGAAACGTCGAAGGCATCTCAAGAGTACGACCATGATGTTTGTGCGTTTTTATCTCGTATCGCATGGCAATAAGTCGGCAGTTAAATGTAAAATATATGTTTCACAACGACGGAACGCATGAAATAATATAATTAAACGTGGAAAACCGTTTTAAAACATGCGCAGTATTTGTAAAACAAACACCAAATCCTACTTTATGGATCCTCATCAGACTGGTATAACCGCAGCATTATCATAAATTTATTATTTTCTCCCTTGCCGGTGCCGGTTAACCCTGATCCTTCACTAGTTGGTGAAACGGAGGAGAAAATCGACGATTCAATAATGCCCTTCGGAGGGCGCCCGACGTCGAAGCCCTGTCGAACCAGTTGTAATGTGTCCGGAGCAGTAACCGGCGTCTGCTGCGCGGTTGATGTTGCGTAACCGGCGTCATCTTTATTGCCGCGGCGCGAAGAAGATCGCCATTCCAATCGTTTTGCTTTTTTCGGGTTTGTTTTGTTTCTCATTGACCACTGCAGCAGGATATGACCTTCGATGCACTGACGGGTGGGAAGGCAACTGGGGTTGCTAGGCTAGACGAGAAGGTTATCAAGTTTGAGGTTGCCCTGTACTCGTGAGTCCCATTGTGGGCAGATATACGCGCCGGTGTAAATTGTGCCAACGGGCGTATTGACAGACCGTCGTTCAATACGAATAGACTCAAAGTTGTTGGTGGGAAATGAAAAAGAAGTTGGAGGAAGGACATACATTGACTCTACTCAATTCACTACATCCTTGCAAGCCTTTTTTGGTACAAGCACGAGTATAAGTAAACGCACGAGTGAGCCGTTTGTAGACTCCTTTAAAATCCGCGTTTGTAGTACAGAACTGCTGCCCCTTTTTGACCAAATGTTGTCCCCGCGAGACAAAGTATGTCCATTTGCTGCTTCTAATGAGCTACCTTTTGTGGTTTTTTTGCTGCTTCTGTAGTTAGTTCTTCAACCCGAGGCAATTACTGCCCCACTGTGATGCTGATGGCGCGAAGCAAATCGGGTTCGTCGCTTGCTGTAATGTTGTAGTCTTTCGTGCGAGAGTTTTTCTCCCTCGACCTTTGGGACGTTGCTGGAAGCGGGGGGACGATATTTTTGAGGAACTTTTACGAACTGAGTGCATTAACTTTTTGTTCTTCACCTATTTGTTTTAGGATTCTTTTGGGCAGGCTGGATTTGAGTGGCGAAATGTTGGTTTTTTTTAAGGATGAATTCAGTTTGCGAAGGTTTTTTTTATATTTCCTTCTTTCAGAGCTTGCGTTTCATCGGTCGCCCACTCTTTTGTCTGAGTTGGCCTGTGTAAACATCAGTTCAACAAATAGTTCAAAATGGTACAAAGAGAAAGAGAGAGAGAGAGAGAGAGAGAGAGAGAGAGAGAGACGACTCATGTCAAATAAAAAAAAACTGGTACAGCTGTTCTTTAGAATCTTTCTCAAGGCGGTTGATATTTGCATATCTACCGACAAGAACCACATATGTGAGAACAGTTCGTGCCCAATGGGTACGCTAGTGTGGAACTTGAAGTGGAACTTGATGACACCTACGAAAATGAACATGTTCCTCAAGACGCCGCAGCCAGTAGCGACACTTGCCTCGCGCCTTCAGTGGATGGGATTGGTGCGACATTTGCGTGTGTACATTGATTCCTCTTGCTAGCTTTCCGCTCAACTGTCCGCGGCGCGATACCGTTCATCGAACGTTCTCCTGGGAGAAGACGTACCCCGCACACAGTCGCTGGCCATGTTTACTATTCATAAGTGGTCGATAATCGAAAGCAATTAGTTATTGTTGTTGCCGGCGATGTTAATGTACGGCCGTTCGTCTATGCGCGAAAAGCGCCAACGACGAAGGTGGCCGAGCACACAAGGCAAACTCCCTGTGAATGTACGGCAGCACCTCAAATTGCATCTTGGCCAGAAATCGGAGACGATGATCGTCACACATGGCGGTAGTGGCAGAGACGATTATGTTGTCGCGAACTGTGGCAGCTACTGCGGCCGTCGCTCCGCGTTTCGAAAAAAATAATGGAAGGGAATACTGTAAATAATGGAACAGACAAATGAACTCCCCCGAGGGTAAGTACCGGACTAGTGACACACTTTCCGGAGCGGAGCGTGATGCGCTCCGATCATTTCTAATTTATTCCGATTAAGCCCGCGGATGGCGACGCGCCGGACACATCGACTACGGCTGAACATGCGTTCAAATGATCGTACAAATCGTATGCGGTCGCTATGTTCTCGCAGTACGATAGGGCGAGGGTCAATCTATCGGGATCATGTGTCGTGGTGGTTTGATTAATTGCACCAAACACCCGGTCTTGGATGCGAAAGGCTCAAATGTTTGAGAAGTGTTTACTCACTGTTTTACACCGAACGTCACTTTGTTGCAGCGTCGTTATCATTGAAAAGTAGGTCACTGGCGGAAAAACTGCAATTTCAAGGCTAATGGGGTCTCGTCGAATTGAGCACTGCTTATTAGTCATACAAATTTATAGCAACCGAATGGAAATCGAATGATAATGAAGCAGAGGCATAGAGATTATAAATTTTCCGAGTTTTAGTATTCGAAGTCAACCTGTTTTTCATTTACTACAAACAGGATTAGTAAAGAATTTATTTGACATGTTTGCTAGTATCCAATTATCCATTTGAACTGATTGAACTTGCCTCAAATTAATTTCCGCACCAAATCAATTCGTCGCTGCGCTCCTGCAACATTGAAGCTCATTACAAAAGCAGTAAATTAATAGTTAGTACCATGGATAATAAGCTTAAATGTCAAGTTTATTCATATTTACGTCCCGCGAAACTGTACTGCCCCTCGAAGAATGTAATTAGCAGTGTTCTATTCAATTGATTTTTGCCAAAGCATTACTGGATGAAGTGATGAAGGATGAACACAAGAATGGTGTACGAGTGAGGTTGATTCAGTGATAGAAAAAAAACTCGTCCCTGGTGTGAATCCGCATGCGTCATAAGCGGTCTCAATCGAACGCTGATGTGTATTGAGAGCAATGATGGAATTTTAACTACGCTCAGGAAACAACGGACAAAGACAAACGCTCATTAGTGACAAACAAAACACAGGGAACGATCCTCCGCGTCCCCACATGTTACTCGACTGCTGCTCGAGAGGATGCTCTAGGATTGCAAATCAGTTCCCGTGTTCGTCAATGAACACGCGCCGTGCGGTGTTGCACAATCGATCAATCTGCGAACCGGAGGAGCTTGAAAGATCGTTCTACCCGTCTAACGGTAAGGATCGATCGGCATTGCAAAGGTAGTGGGTGGGAGGGCTTACACTGGGGAGGAAATCGAAAGTACGACCGTGCGAGAGATCGATCGCTGCTGCGTTGGTTGACGATCGTCATCCTGCGATTTGCTAGAGTACGATGGACCTTGGCGCAAATTAATTTCATACCAGCGAGGAGAACGTTGTAGAAGTAGTATCTTGAGTAGAGAAGAAAAAACGAATAACGACACTGTAGAGAACACACTATGTACTCAGCATGTTTGTTGGGGGTTTCCTTTTCGGAGGCAAACACAGGCCCTGGGATGAGACAGCTGACGACAGCGAGGGCGACTAATCCTCCAGCAGCATGGGGTCCGAGTGATTCTCGAGCTTGCGAGACATCTGAACCAGTCGAAGCTAAGCTAGAAAAGCTGACCGTAAATTGGACAACCACCAACACACGCTCCCAGGGACCGAACCTTGCCGCTGGACCTTGACAGACCTTGACGCCTAACCTTTTTATTTCAGGCTACTTGTGTTGTCGGTTTGTAGGCCAAGAGAGCGAGAGATAGAGACCCGCGCTTCAATCGTTAACTACTGGGCAAATGCAACATGGCCGGTAATATGGCCATCTTCCTTATCGATATGATGGGGCCTGTCAACGCTGCGTTACTAATGGCTCTGACACGAGCGTGCTCTCGGATGTACATACCCTGGGTACTGTATGACCTTCCCTCTAGATGATTTACCGCTATCTTCGGTAAGGTGTCGCGAAAGGAGGCACAAGAAGGTGATCTCTTCCAAATGACTTCGCCGATCGCGTTTGCGTCGATTAATCATGAGCCCTCTAACCAGCGACCTGTAGTTGACCCTTGATCCCAGGACTATGAACAAGTAGTGTAACAGATGAGCTGATCGGCTACTGTTGAGCTCCTAGCTACTTCTTTTCACTAAGTTCTAAGATATTTATTAAGTTTTTTTTAAACTATCTCGTTTATTAAATATCTTGTTTATTAACTTCATTATGATCGTTCCACTTTGCAGAGGAGCACTATAATATTGCTCAATGTCGTGCTGCTGGTGCTCGGAACGGCGCGTGCGGACATTTCCACGATATTGCGTGGTGGATACTCGAGCAACAACATCCTGCAGGACGATGGCTACCACTACGATAAGCCGAAGGTGCCGTTCGAGGAGCCGACGACGCCGCGCAAGTGTGCGGCATCGGACCAGAACCCGGATGGAAGCTGTGGCTATGACTACCCAAAGCCAGACCAATCGTTTACGCTTCCGAATGAGTACCTGCCACCGACGACAACAACTACGCGCAGGACGACAACGGTGAGCTGCAGGATTGGATGATTGGTGGATGCGATAGATCAAAGTGGTGAAAATTTTTTCTAACTCTATCTTTCTGCAGACCACCCGCAGGACCACAACAACAACTCGCCCCACCACAACAACGACGAGAAGAACTACGACCACAACGCGACCGACGACTACAGTAAGCGAAGGATGGTTTTTGCAGCATTTGGTCGTGGAAATGGTTAAGGAAGACACTAACTGTACCTTCGTTTGCCCTTTTCTAGACCACCCGACGAACAACTCCGGCTCAGGAATATCTCCCGCCCACTACTACCAGGAGAACAACGACGACGACGCGGCCAACAACTACTGTAGGTTTTGTGCGGATTCTTTCAAGCAGAAGAAAACACTTCCCTGTGAGGAGGCTCTGTTGTAAGATAGTAAAATGTTTCGATACCTTTCGATACAGACCACACGTAGAACTACAACTACCACGAGACCAACTTCCAGGACGACCAGGCGCACGACGACAGCGAGAATCGTAGCGACGACCAAGTGTCCGCTGTCCAAACAGAACCCGGATGGAAGCTGTGGTTACGATTACCAGAAACCAGATCAGTCCTTCACGGTGCCGAATCGGGTCTCCACCACTACACAAAGACCCACAACAACGGTACGTGCCAAAAAGGGTGGCTTTAGTGTGTTTCTTACTGCGTTTAATTTGGTAAAAATTCAAATGACTTAAAACGTTTCAAACACCGTATGCTATTTTCAAAGCACTGGTCGTCTTCAGGTCAACCCATTTTACGTTCAGCGAAAAATTTAGCCACCATCTATTTTCTAGCCCAAGCCCAGTTACCATTTTCATTCTGCAGACGACTTCCGCGATCATTGTGCTATTTTTAAAAAAAGGGAGAGCAATTATCTTAACGGCTGATGTCTGTATTTGAATAGTGGAGAGATCTACACGTCCTCCGGACATTCAGTGGGGTTTAAAGATGCTCATTTTCATGCCCCTTGCTGCTAATTAAACAAAACAAGCCACAACCCCTCGGGCGGGTGATAATGAATAAATTTCCAACTGATTATAAACCAGACCGAAGACGGTTCGCGCACTCCGCTTTGGCGCTAATGGCTATGTTTGGCCTTGGGTGGAGCCGATTAGACGGAACTCTGAATACTCGTTGGCTGAGACTGGAAAAAGATTTCGTTGTGCTAGATTTGGATGTAGGATTAGAAGAATGGGATACCGTATCAGTTTCCCAAATAAAATGGAAATTTGTTTGCCAATTTATTAACCAAATGATTGATTCGGTTTCTGTTTGACTTACATTTAAGACTACAACTCGTAGGACGACAACAACCCCAAGGCCAACGTCGACGGTAGGGCAACCTATTTCTTAGAGATTCAATACGGAATGACGGTGCATAACAATGCGGCAACACGTTTGTATCTTCTTTCAGACCACGCGCCGCACAACAACCCAGACGCGGCCCACAACTCGCACCACCCAGCGTATTGTGACGACGACCAAGTGTCCCCGCTCACAGCAAAATCCTGACGGAAGCTGCGGCTACGACTACCCTCGGCCAGATGAATCTTTCACCCTTCCCAATCGGGTTTCTACGACGACCCCACGTCCAACAACGGTATGATTTGATTACCCGCCACTTTTATAAGATCTGTTAGCTGAATCGTTTTCGATTTGTACATTTCAGACCACTCGTAGGACAACGCCCTCGCAGGAATATCTTCCTCCTACGACGACGACAAGGCGCACAACTACCACGACTCGCCCGACAACGACAAGGCGCACAACCACCACAACGCGTCCAACAACGACGGTGAGTTCAAAGGGAGCGAATAGTTTGATGTTTAATGTAGGGCCTCATGCAACTGAATGAGATCTTTGCAAACCTCTTTTGTCCTACAGACCACCCGGCGCACTACGACCACGACTCGGCCAACGACAACAACGACACGAAGAACCACAACTCCACGTGTTGTGACAACCACAAAATGTGCACCTTCGGCGCAAAATCCCGATGGAAGTTGTGGCTACGACTACCCAAAGCCAGATGAATCTTTCACTCTGCCAAATCGAGTGTCTACGGTACAGTTTTCTTCGTTTTAAGATTGTTTTGAGAAAACAGGTTCGAATAACTGATTCCTTCTTATACAGACTACGCCACGTAGAACGACGACTATTCGCAGGACGACGCCGGCGCAGGAATATTTGCCTCCAACGACTACCACCCGTCGGACGACAACAACCACTCGACCTACGACGACAACCACGCGGCGCACAACGACTACGACGCGTCCAACGACGCGTTCAACGACGCGTCTAACGACCCGGACGACTCCGCGTATCGTTACTACTACCAAGTGTCCGCCGAGTGCTCAGAATCCTGATGGAAGCTGTGGCTATGATTATCCTAAACCGGATGAGTCCTTCACGTTGCCGAATCGTGTCTCAACCACCACAACCCAAAGGCCCACGACGGTCAGTTGCCAATTGTTTCTAATGTTATCGAAGGGTATTTATCATTATTGTTTTATAAACCTGCAGACAACACGCCGCACTACGACAACTCGCAGAACCACCCCAGCTCAGGAATATCTGCCACCGACAACGACGACACGTCGCACAACGACCACGACAAGGCCTACAACGACAACGCGCCGTACCACGACACGGCCCCCGACAACGGTAATGAATCAACTGATCAACACGTTGTCACAGGATGTTAATTATAAAGATCGTTTCACAGACCACGAGACGAACCACAACTACCACAAGGCCAACGACTAGAACGACACAAAGAGTGGTGACAACCACGAAGTGTGCTCCCTCTGCACAAAACCCCGACGGAAACTGCGGATACGATTACCCGAAGCCGGACGAATCTTTCACCCTGCCAAACCGTGTGTCGACAACCACTACCAGACCTACTACGGTAAGGGCTTCATTTATTAAGTTCGTCTTGCAATGGCACATTCTAACGGAAACCGTCTATTTCGAAGACCACTCGGCGTACCACGACGACTACTCGCAGGACGACGCCGGCACAGGAGTATCTGCCACCGACCACCACCACCACCACTCGACGACCTACAACTACGGTGAGTGTTTGCTGATGGAATCCCGCAAGCGAATCCTGCAACTTTATTCGGTTTGGTTCATTCCAGACAACCCGTCGTACGACGACCACGACGAGACCCACGACCACGACTAGATTGACCACGACCACTAGGCGCACAACCACTACGCCAAGGATCTTCACTACAACGAAGTGCGCTCCTTCGGAGCGAAACCCCGATGGAAGCTGCGGTTACGATTACCCGAAGCCGGACCAGTCTTTCACTCTGCCCAATCGAGTGTCTACGACTACGACACCAAGACCAACAACGGTATGTAAAAAATGTTCAAAAACGTTTAGAATATGCGGCAGATTTCGGATACTTTGTATTGTAACGGTTCATATTGCTTTGTTTAGACTACTCGTCGTACTACGACTACCACTCGTAGAACTACTCCTGCTCAGGAATATCTACCACCGACAACCACAACGAGAAGGACGACTACTACAACCAGGCCTACAACTACTACAACACGCCGAACAACGACCACCCCGAGGCCTACAACGACAACTAGATTGACCACGACCACGAGGCGCACAACAACCACCCCAAGGATCTTCACTACAACCAAGTGCGCTCCGTCGGAGCAGAACCCCGATGGAAGCTGTGGTTACGATTACCCGAAGCCGGACCAGTCTTTCACCTTTCCAAACCGTGTTTCGACGACCACCACACCAAGACCAACTACGGTACGGGGATGTTTAACTAATCCTTCAAAGGAGGATTAAAAATATTAACCCTATTTTCCGGGTTTCGATCTTTTATGATTTAGACTACACGCCGTACGACCACCACCACTCGTAGAACGACCCCAGCACAGGAATATCTACCACCAACGACTACGACGAGGCGGACGACCACTACAACCCGGCCAACGCCCACTACCACCCGTCGGACAACGACTACCACCCGGCCTACTACAACGGTAAGTCTGGGTTTCAATAATGAAAACTAGTGGTTGCGATTTTCACTTTACATTCTATGTTCGCAGACAACACGAAGAACCACGCCGGCTCAAGAGTATCTTCCACCGACAACAACAACGAGGCGCACTACTACCACCACGCGGCCAACAACAACGGTATGTTAGGACGGTTTGAGCACGCGAGCTTAGTAATTCATTGATTAAACTTTGTTTCTCCAGACTCGACGAACCACTACAACTACCACGCGGCCAACCACTCGCACCACCCCACGTGCCGTGACTACAACGAAGTGTCCTCTGTCAGAGCAAAATCCTGACGGTAGCTGCGGCTACGACTACCCTCGGCCAGATGAATCTTTCACCCTTCCTAATCGAGTTTCAACCACTACCACCAGACGGCCGACTACAGTAAGTAACGTCCTATCGATGGATTTACATTGTGATTAATTGATATTCTCGGTTTTTTTCTTCTTGTAGACGCCCTCGCAGGAATATCTCCCTCCTTCCACCACCACGAGGGTACGTATTAGGCTAAGACCCGGCGATGTAGGATGACTAATGTTTCCTCTCCTGATTACAGCGAACCACCACTACCACGAGGACAACGACGACGACACCGCGTCCTACAACGACCACCACCCAGCGACCGACAAGGACGACAACGACCACGGAGAAAGGATGCAGCGAGTCGGAACTGAACGCCGACGGTAGCTGCGGTTACGAGTACCCGAAGCCGCCGAACCCCCTCACGCTGCCACCAAAGACCCCGACCACCGTGCGGACGACGCCAGCACCGGAGTATCTGCCACCGGAGGAGTCGACCGGCTACTCCTACCCGAAGCCGGCCGTGCCGTTCAACTTCTAGGATCGATCGATCTTCATCGAATCATCATCAAATTGGTTCTCCCCATGAATCACACTGCCGCTCAACCCCATCCGTAGCCAGTAATTATCCCTTATCCCCCCGTAAGATCCTTGGCTGACTCCTGTTTCTGTTTGTATGTGCTGTGTACATTGGTAACGGTCGTTTCTGGTCGTTACTATTGCCTTGTTCGTTTCGGTGGTCCAGCTTAGGATAAGTTAAGGTAGTTAGAATTTCACCGATAGTTAGTCCATAGTGTAGTGCCGTAAACACGCACATTCGAAAG
This sequence comes from Anopheles plumbeus, assembly GCA_034621735.1. Classification (NCBI taxonomy): domain Eukaryota; kingdom Metazoa; phylum Arthropoda; class Insecta; order Diptera; family Culicidae; genus Anopheles; species Anopheles plumbeus. The sequence goes on from JAOEFI010000006.1 coordinate 21,470,714, forward strand.
CGAACCGGAAATGAAATACTCATAAAATAACGATTAATTAGAATAATCGGCATCATCAAGACTCCGTCAAATAGCGAAGAAGCGATGTTGTGTCAGGTGAATAAGGCCAGTAGAAAAATGCTGCTCTAGGAAAGTGTGCTAATTTTGTTTGTGTCTTGATGCAATGTCTAACCCAGTAGTGAATGTTTGTGTTCGATAACGTGCAGAAATCGATTGTGAAACTCCAAAATGTATGTGAATATACTTAACTAAGCGTTTAAATAAATGAATGACAGAACAGTCTTTGCATTTCATTTTTGTTCTCATAATAGTAAGGAAACGTGGGAGGTTTTTTTTAGTGGCGTCCCAACATCGCATGGCGTTGTACAATTGAAACTCTTTATTTCCTTTTTCCTATAAATGTCTTATGATTTATGAGTGTTACGTTTTATGGTTTGTGTATCATGTGGGACTCCTACATGCGGTGTCTTGCGTGGATCATATTTTTTCTGCACTCCGTCAGCGCTATTTAAATTCATTTACAAAAAAAAACCCATTGGCGATGATGCAACCGGTCGAAATGCAACTTTGCGGTCAAAAGCAGCATTTATATTTTGTGTAAAATTAATATTCCAGCAACGAATTCGATCCACCACCTCACGCCACATCCCTTCCTCTGTTGCCGGCAAACTGGTTGATCTTGGCAGGATCGCACTATGGTGGTAAAACGAAATCGCAAGTGCAGCAACTCGGCACCGCGTATTCGCACCCTCACTTGCGCCGTGTACGTACGCCGAACACATAAAGACGAGGGTTCGGCATGCGGTTGCTTCATTGGTTGGAGTCGCGCTGCGAATTGACCAGAAAGCGAATTGATGTCACACATATGTTCCGCTCCTTAGCATATGCTGCCACCCACCGCTCCTACACCCAAGAAAACGGTTGCAGTGGTTGCTTTTCGGATGTATTGAACGTGGAAAAAAGCCCGTCGAAAACAAACACTTCATGGTTCAGAGAAAATCGAGAGGAAAAATTAGTTTGAAAACCACTTTTCAAGGGGGCGGCTGGCAGAAGGCGCCTGCCGGTTGTTGACGGAAATAATAGAAAACCATTGTTTAGCATAGTTCCCCACAGAAGTTTATCACTTCTTCGCACCTGTCAACGTCGGCACGAAAAATCCACAATCCGGCGAGTCGTTTGTCTTGCTTGCGGTCGGAAACGCACCGCGTCGGAGGTAATTACCCGCTTCACGGTCTCTTGCATCCCCTGGTGGGTTTGTGGGGCGCCCCGTCCAGGCGCCCCGTCGAGGAATGCCCAGTTCTCGATGGATTTTCCACCGCAGGCCACACTTTGCATCGGAGTGAGGTGTCACTTAAAATTGTCTTCCGAGCAGGCACTCGCGTACCTACGATTATGAAAAGCAGATAACCGTAGTGGTTTGAATAGTTGAACATTATGCCCTGAAGAGCGTCTATGCGTCCGCCATGTGGCTTCCGGAGGAAGAAGTTGGAAAGCGTAGCGGTAGGAAAATAGGGTTCCAGACGAATCTAAGCAAACTGCCAGTTAATGGCAACCGACGCACTAGATGGCCCTCAATGGCCGGGTGTCTCATGGAATTCAGTCATCAAGGGATGCGTTTCATGTTTGTTTCTCTGTTTTAGTTTTGGTGAAAAGAAGCAAAGTGTTTTCACCAATAGAAAATCGTCCGTTTGTGCGCTTGTCTGGAACGCGCTGTACATTGCCAGGGCGCAGAAGGGTTCGCCGGTAAATTATGCGACAAGTAAGCCACACGGCCATATCTACAGGCACGAACTTAAACCATCACACACGCGCAAAAGGGAGCACACGGAGAGTGATTGTTTTTCATGTTCTGTTTTGTTGTGGTGGGCTCCGGACACGAGGTTTGCGGCCCGGATCGCACGTCGGTCGGTGACAGTTTTATGGTAACAGTGAGCAAGTTCGGTTCGATGGAGTTGCTGCACTCTGGGCAAAAAGTGTCCACCCTTAAGTGGAACGAGAGTGTACGTTTCCACGCGAAACGGTATGAAGGCTGAGCATAATTTAATCAATCGGGGATTGGTGATTGTGTGGTTGTGTATCTTCGTGAGATCTGCCAAGGGAAGATCACCCGTCTAACTTCTTTATCGTGTGAAGGACCTGATGTATGTTGTGTGTCCGAAAGCTCAGCAGGGCCAATAACAATGTTCAATGAAAGAAAACCCCATACTGTCCATGGATTTGTGAAGGCGTACAGTAACAACTGGCTCTCGCAGCTGAGTGCAGCGTACAAGTGAGTGAATCGGTACCTGTAATTATGTTAACTTAAAATATTTATTCAGAGTTGTCGACAACGGGTAAACATCGAGCGATCGAAAGATATTCATTGATGAAAGTATGGTGGCTTACTATATGAAGCACATATTAAAGACTTGCCGGCAGTGGAGAATTAAAGTAATTTTATCTCTACATTAAACTTTCATCTGATAAATGTTGCCAATGCAACGAAGTAATTTGCAACGGCAGAGTGCGTGTCGAAAGTTTGACAATTGAGTTACTTCTGCACCACGTTCGCAAGTAGACCTCCGTAAGGTAGCGATCCCTAAATAGGGGTTTAACATCTGCCTGAATATCTATCAAGCGAGCAACATAAAGAGTAAAGTTTGACTTCGCTTCGAGTAAAGATTGAAGCTTGATGATGCTTTTTGGTATTCGTAATGTAATCGATCGACTTCCTATTCGCGCTTTATTATCCTCCCGCCTTTGCTGGTATTCTCCAACAAACAGATATGAGTCTCCGACGGATGTGCCGCGCAAACCGAACTACCAGCACCGGAAGATCGCCCTGTACAGCGTCCTGGCGATGGCGTTCGTGGCCTTTTTCACGCTCTTCATGATTGTGCACGAGGCGGAACGCAGAACGCGCCAGCTCGTGATCGAATCGAGCTTCAGCAACGAGACGGCCATCGAACCGAGTGCCGGTGGCTACAATACAATCCTAACGACGCCCCTTTCCTCCGGTGTGACGATGGCGAACGGGTCCACGAGAGCCCTAGATAACTACCCTCCAAGGAGGGTGCCGGATGCAAGTGGAACGGAACGTCCCGTGGCGTCAACGGAGAGCAAGGAGACGGCGATGAAGCGAACGCGCCGCCTGAGGTACTACGGGGAAGCAACGGAAGTGACATCGCATCGAGCCCCGGTGGCGGTTGGAAGGGATCGTTTGGTACTACTTCCGGCACGTTTCCTCAAGCCACCACCTCCAGAACCACCAACGAGGGAGGCCGGTATCCAGAGGAGAGAGTGGGCCAGCGGAGAGCAGTATCGCAACAAGGCGGGGACATTACGCGTGCCCGAGCAGGCTGAACGGCGTCGGGACGGTGCTGCGGTGGATTCATCCAACCCCAAACCGTTCCATTTGGCACCGAATGGCCCACTTCCGGTCGGGTTCCAGTCGACGCGGGCGAATCGCTCGCTCGAATCACTAGCCACCGACTGGGGGCCAGTTAGCATCGAGGACATCATCCGGCAGCTGACGCTGGCCAAGCGGAAGCAGCAGCAACAGTTCTACTACAACTACCCCGATCGGCCCTCCCCGCAGCCGTCGGAATTCAACCATCCGGTGCATCAGAACCATCGCGTCAAGTTCACCGGCATCTATCGGCATCCGCGCAAGAACGGCGACATCACGACGGTGTTCGGTGCGGCGTCCCATCGGCCGCAGGAAGTGCACGTTCAGGCGCCGCAGCTGATCAACCAGCAGCTCGGGATGGGCTCGAACCTGATGCCGGATCGGTTGTACAACTTCATGCCACACAATCCGAGCGAGGTAAACTTACTCGCAACCGAACAGTTCCGCTTCGCCCCACAGAAGGACTCGCAGGAGGACGCTTGGTCGAACAGGTGGCCCAAAGAGGGGATGCCCTTTTCCGTAATGCTAAACCTGGAACCGATGGCGACCGGGGGGCGACATCCCGGCCAACAGCAGCAACAGCAACAGCAGCAGCAGCAGCAGCGGTATAAGAAACGCTACCGGAATCCTTACCAAAATGCGTACCGTCAGCAGTGGGGAACTGGTGGAAACTATGGGGAGCAGCAGTTTGCCCAGCTGTCCCCCTTCCATCACCGCACACGGTCGCAGAACAACCTGTACCGGGATGCGTTTGGCCAGGGCGGGAGTGACGAGTATGACGGCGAGAACTATTTCCGCAAGGACGGACGAGTGCAGCCCAGGATGCCCGCGTATGCGAGCCCTTTGATTGGGCCGGGCCGGTTGATGGTGCATTTCAATATCTTCCCCAAGCAGCAACCACTGGCAGCGAGGCGCAATTCCGGCCTGGAAACCGATGAAAGCCGGTTCCGGCCAACGCCGGCACCGTTGGAATCGGTCGAGCTGAACAAAGGCGAGGAGCTTGCTAAGGACACGGCATTAACTCGCTTGTTTGGCAGGCCAACCGTTGCCCCCGATGAGCAATTCTTTCAGCCCCCATTCAAACTACAAAAGGGTGCGATTGAAGGTGGAAGATCCTTGGGACAGTTGCACCCAACACCGACGGTTGCAGCGCACTGGGCAGCCACGTTCCCAACCGACCACAATCTTCCCACGACAGCTGATCAAGCCACGTTCTCGCCCGCGTCAACAGTTGAGGTGATCAAATCGGTCGAAGTTCCAACGAATATCAACTTCGATCACGTTCCACTCGGAAGGAATCCGCCGCCCCCTCTGCCGTTGTTTAGTCGTTGGACTAGCGACAAAGTAACGGTCGCGGGCTGAGGCGAATGGCTGTTAACGCGACGGTTCCGTTCTCTGCATCCCAAATGTAGGCAAAACGTACAGCACCAGAAAACCATCTGTGCAGGTTTCTAGGTGGCGCTGCAGTTCGAAAGAGGACAAATGAAACTTGCTGAAAGTGGAGGTGCATGGTGTCAGAAGTGGATTTTAAGCCTATTATGCGCGATTCGAGTACAAGAAAGTCCTGATTCGTGACTGGTTTTGGTCGCCTCATTGTTGGTGTTGCTGGTGGTGTTATATTCATTTCATTTCCTTGTCGTAAACATTGATAGTAAAGTGCATTTTTGAAAGATGTACAGTAACCTTTCCGATTGAATTTAGCACAGCATAACAATTTAATTACATGATAGACATGGCTGGGAAATTGTGCAATAATAAATATGAAGCTGGAGGTTCGATGTAGCTGGCTGTAACCTATTTATATCGATCGTAAATTGGTAATGTATCAGATAAAGCAAAGTATGTTAACTAACGAATAATCATGTTAGAATAAAAGTGTACTCAATGGATTTCATTCATTTGCAAATACGTTAGCTCTGCTAATAAACCGTAATAACTGTTTATACTGTTCTCTGAGTCTCTGTTTCTGATCCATCAGGTTCAGTTTCCATTTCTGCGTAAATTAATGGACTCAAAAGTCTAGCAGCCGATTTCTGTCGGATGAATATCAATCTCAACAAAATGGCCCACACCTTTGACAAGTTACTGATATTAAGGCAGTCTTTCCACAAGGCCATGTACAAACGGCTTCCGTCACGATGATAATTGATGTCTAAACTGTTTAGCAATTGTAGAAAAAAAACTTGAGAAATGATTTGTATTAAACTTTAGAAAGCTTTTAGCTCAACATTTTATTCGAACTTATGTTTTCCATATTTGAGTCACAGTGTTGAGGATAACCTTGAAGAAAGTAGCTCCCGTTCGTAGATCCTCCCATTCAGGACCGGATCTTGACCTATAACCCGGGAATCCCACCCGGTCGAACGCTGATTTACTATCTACAACACAAAAGGGGCCTATCTCTCGAGAGTGGGAGAAACGTGTCGCAGAAACCAAAAAGGGACCCACAATGGTGAGCATAAAAAGCGTACAAAATTATTATCGCTTCATCGGATTCGCTTTTATCCTGACTGTCACCTCGAGGGCACTTCGAAGGTGTCGATTCGTCACCGATTCGTTGCCCCGGTGCCCGGAAATGGAAGACAAAAACGAATGTAAATCCATAATTCCACAGGAACTGTGAAACCCTCTTCGAATCCTTCACCATGGCTCGACTGAGCCGGTTGCAGCGCATCATCATCATCAATTTCAACACATGAGGTACATTAAAATAGTCTTATCGACATACAGGGGCGATCGCAATGGTATAGCAGTCCATTGCACCGAGAAGACACTCCACCTTCAATTTTCTTCCTTGCCAGTGCGGATCCCCGCGAGACAGATCAGCCGCAACGTTCATTGATGATAGTTCCTGCATTCATAAAACTGGACACGAGCATTCCATTTCGGGCGATGGTCGTTGGACGCCCCGTGCGACGTGAAGACTGGGGTCGGGGTGGTAGTGCAAGATAAATTAATCGTTGACAGTCAGCCGGCGACGCCGTCGCCAAAACGATTAAAGCGATCTGTTTTGACGTTCCACCATCGACTCGAGGCAAGCCAAAATTGGCCCGGCGTATCCGCGACAAAATATATATATATCATCCCGCAACCAACACTGGTTCCGCACGAAGAAGGAAATGAACTAAAGCTCAGAATCAAGTGTTCAGACTCACTCCGATGGAATCTTCCTGATCCGTTAGAACAATCGTTTATTATTTTCTCAAAATTTGGTGATTCTTCACGCTTACCCAAACATTTTTTTTCCGTAAAAAACATTATCCAGCCGCTCCTTACATAGCTCTTGGTTTGTGGCGGAGACTTCAGCAAATGCAATACTCCATAATTCAAGTGAGATTCGACACCAAATGAATACGGACCGGCAATGCGTAAAAATACCAAGCGATAAGTGCTCTTCCTTTCTTTCAACCTTGATCCAAAAAAAGGGCGCCCCAAGACCCCATGCCATCGCTGTCCATGAGTGGTCACCTGAGTCGCTGCCGTATCAGGAAAGATTCGCAAGCATATTTTAGAAAGGCCTGCTACCCTGTAGGTGTTCATACTTGCATGGGAGTTTTCTCAGGCGCACCCGGAGGGTGGTCTCGGACTATTCATTTCTTAACTCGTCTAGTTTCGACATGATCTCCATATGAATCAGCTTAACTGATGTACCATAAAATGAAGTTATACTCTGCCAACACCTATTTTTAGAATGCACAAACGCACTGGTGCAACACTCAACTCGAAATATTGCTTCCAAATATTTAAAAAACAAATCGTAGGACAATATCACTCGATAGAATCGCCACAATAACTCTCAGGTTCGGAAGTTGATCTGTAGAACAATATTCGCGCCTTTCATTCGAAGCTACTTCAATGGTAGAAATAACAATTGGAAGTGTTAATTAAATGTGGTGCCATACAGGATGGGCTTTACGGCCCTCGAGAGTACTTTGCAAATGAGTACCGGTCACAGTATTAATCGCCGGCCTCCGAGATCGTACTGCTTGATTGAGTCTCGGTTTTATGAGCAGCAGAGGTTTTCCTGACCTCGCCTCCACGCGTTTAGGTTCTGAGATTAAGCGGAAAACGAAAAACCAGCACCATTCAGTACTTAAAACGTCTGAGGAAGGGACGGAAACGATGCGGGCGAACATTTACGATCGGCAATTTTCCGAACCGAATGAACAACGAAACGAATCGCTGGCCAGCTTAAGCGGTCGAAACGAACCGAGATGCAATCGTAAGTCATCATCGGGCATGGTTTTTTTTTCTTTTGGTGCGAACCGGTCCGACATGCTTGAAACCGCATGAATTATGGCCACTGGAGTTGATATTGTTTTGATTGCACCCCGGTCCGCTCGGTTTCGAGGGCTTATCTATCTTTCGTTTTACTTACCGACGTCTGATGTGATTGTTGCTGCCAGCAGTTAAATTAACAGAGGGTCAAATTAAATTCCACCACGTGCAGCGCTAGGGCTGAAGGAATATAGTTTGGTGGGGAGTACATAGCCATAGTCGATGCACTTCACCAGAAGGTGGGTTCGTCACTTTTGTTGAAGTCTTTCGTCTTATTTCGCTTCGTCGCTTTCTGTTGGAGTCTATTTTGGAAAAATTTGTTCGCTATTAGAATTAACTTCAATCCAGCATCAAACATGTCATATAACATCTATAAATAAAAAGTATATAATAACCACCTGTTAAACTTTCATTTATCCGTGCCTCGCATGACAAAGCTGATTATGATACACATTAATAAGTATGAAAGAGATCAAGTAGCAAGGATCGCATCGTACCAGTGGGAATGTATATTTTAATGATGTTCCGTTTGAACCAAGGCGTTAAGATTTTATCAGTCATACTAAAACAAACACAAAATACTGCTATAATAATAAAAAAACGAATATTCCGCACCACACCAATTACCAAAAGGCGACCTGAAATTAAACAGCTGAAAACACACCTCACGTAATGGTGGCGTACGGCTCGTTGGCCGGCCCGATGAGGAGTCCGACCCATTGCTGAAGCTGC
>JAOEFI010000006.1:21484790-21496490 GCA_034621735.1 Anopheles plumbeus
CAATCTAAGTCCTCGTGCCAATAAGAATCGCGGCCAACGTGTCGAAGTGCGGTAGCTGAACAACGTTGGTCGGTTGGATCATGTTCGTCGGGCAACAATCGGATGCGTTTGGATGCTCGTTCGGCGGATCATGTTATCGGCGGCTTGAGCCAGTGGGAGTTGTTTTTCTTGGCGAAAACCAATCCCAAGATAATGTTGAAGAGCTCATCGACCACAGCGACTGAGACACAAAGGCGCTCGTTAAAAGGCTTACGGCCATAATCGAGGAAGTTGCTCTAGGGGGATCGGACGAGCGCAAACCAGACTGAATTCGATTCCGATTCTCGGGCGGATTCGGTTTTATGTAACAGCCGCGAAACGCGAAAACAGCTTCGCTTCGTTCGAGCCAACCGCAGGAGGAAAGGATGCTCCCGGATCCGGTTGTCGTTCGGCAGGTTCTGTCGAGGAGCAGCCGTAGCGCGTGCTCGTATAAAATGGAACGTTCTGTAGCGAACCGGTGACAGTACGGCGTGAAGTGACTGCACGGTGCAACGTCGCTCCGAAGTGTGCAACGCGCAGCAGAAGAAAACGAAAACGGTGCGAAGTGTGCACTCTTGTGCAGACAGAACAAGATCGAAAAAGATTTCCGGTGCAAGGTTGACAGGATTGAAAGAGAGTGACTGCGCGGTAAAGTCCACATTTGCAACATGAAAGGGCCGCTAGTGATCCTCGCGGCGGCAGTGTTGGCACTGCAGATGCAGGTTGAGGCGAGTCCTCACTTCGGATACACCTACACCACACCCGGTGCGGACGGCTACTTCTACACCACACCCTCCTGTGCGTTTGAAACGACCTGCACTCCCACCACGTCGACGGTCCGGGTAACGGACACCAAGACGAACGTCGTGACCAGCTTCAAGACCCAGATCGTTCCGACGGTTACCACGGTGACGAGTCACGACACGGTCGTCAGCACGCTGGTGGTCCCGGAGTACGTTATCGAAACGCTACCGCCCGTCACCTTGACCAGGACGAGCACGCGCACCAACACCGTCACGACGGGCACGACGGCTACGTCCTACCGCACCGAGACGAACACGGTCACCGACACGCAGACAAAGACGCACACCGAGACAAGGACAACGGCCACGACCAAGATCGTGCCGACGACGGTGGTCCGCTCGGTGACGATGACGCTGCCCCCGGTTACACTCAGAGACACCGTCACCAACACCCTCACCTCCACCCGCACCAACTTCATCACCCGCACCAACACGCTCACGTCGACCATCCAGGTGCCGACGACGTACACCGACTACCGCACACAAACGGAACGGCTCACCGTCACCAGGACGACGGCGACGCCCGTGCTCACGACAGTCACGCGAACGGAAGGCGTGCCCGTTGTCACGACGGTTACCCAATCCTGCCCGCCCAGCTACCTGCCGCCACCGCCCCCCGACTGCAAAGTGGATAGGGACTACTTGCCGCCGCGGCCGCCGCCATCATCGGTCGACTATCTCCCGCCGCCACCGCCACCACCGTTTCAGAAGCAGGACGTTTCCTACGCCTCACGCAAGAATTTCCTCCTCTAGGGTGGCGTGGGTATTGGCGCCTCCGGCCCCAAACGCGATACTCTCACAAATCACTCAATAAAGACACCCGATGCTCAATGTGGCCGCAAGTGTGAATGCTTTTCTTGTTTCTCTCTCTCTCTCTCTGGATCAAATTCCCTCGAGTTGCACCTGAACAGGGCGGGAAGTAGTACGCCATCAAATCCTTCGGAAGCATTTCAACAACCTTTCAATCGTTTCCTCCAAGGTCACCGGGTGAAATATGAACTGGAGCTAGACGCTGGTTGATACGATTACCCAGCTGCTCAATGGCGGCTACTGCGGCGACGGTTCCGCCCGTGTTGATGCGTTTGTAGAACGAAAAGGTGGCCGGTATCGTATGGTACCCACTGGTGCTTGGTTTTTCTTTTTTCAGCAGCAATCCTTTTTCGAATTAGCGTGCAGTCAGCGGCGGTTCAGATAAGGATTTAGAAGTTGAAGCAAAAAAAACGACTCGAGCATTCGCGCTCAACCGAAGTTGTTATGCATGCCAAATTCCACTTTGTGGAATGTTTCACTGCGTTTCGTTCATTCGATTCGCAAATTCCAATGCGAAGTTAGTTTATTTATTATGATTCACCAAACCAATTTAAACTACCCTTCTGGCGTAGACCATCTGGTTTGAATCGCCTTCTTATCGCGTGGGGCATATATATATAATGGTTGTTGAAAAAAGGATGCTAAAAGATCGAACTGTTGTTGGTATCTAATTCTGTAAAACTCGAGCGCTTCTTCAACCCTTTTTACAATAAGAGATGCGATTCGTCGGTCATGGCGGCGATTCATGGAGAACATAGGCCAATTAGTACACGTTTCGTAGCATTCTGATTGGCTTGATCATCGATCCTCAATTTCGAATTTAACTCAAATATTGAAGCAACTGTGAATGCTTTGGCAGGCTTCATTTCACATAGACGCCAAACGTTGCAGAACTAGTTTTAAAACGGCAATCAATGGCAATAAAATTCAAAACTTGAACTGATTTGAATTTGTAACCTACACAAAGGCAAGCGAAAAGCTGGCCCGCCATATATGTTTGTTTTTACGTTGTCTTTAGGTTGTGCCTTTAACACGAAAGAAAGCAAATTGGTATAGTTTATGTAAATGAGGTGACGCAGAATGGCGAGTAAAGAAACATGAATTAAACTTTGTTTTACATACTGGCATTGATCAGTTTCTGCTTCGACCTTTCTACTAAGCACACAAAAGAAGGCGCACAGTTTCAAACGAGCGGGTCATGTCCACACGGTCACTTTAGCGAGCATTATCAGTGGTAATAATTTCACTTCTTAACTCTCCGACTTGGGCGAGGATGGTTCGAATTATATGTAATCCCCCCGAAGATCACGTATCGCCGGTTGGGAACGTCGGGGAAATTATAGTTATCCTTCAAGATGGTGAACATTGCCGAACAGCTTTTTAATGCCGCCCCAATAAGACAACAGGAAACAGAGTTAACATTGTGCGCCCCTAAATGCAGGCAAAAAATGAAAATGTGTACAGGGTAGTTTATAGCAGCGATTTTGAAAATTTTGAATCCATGGAAGTATCGACTGAAATTTAAAAACGAAAGCAACGCATAAGTTGTTGATTAAATGATCGACTATCCTTGAAAAGCTAAACAAAGCTGTTTTCTATACTATTAACATTTTATTGAAATAATAAATTCCATCATCGGGAAAGAGAGTATTACAGGTAGAGGTTTAGTTTCATAATTTACAACGAAAAGAAAGAGGAGCTCAGGCGAGCAAAGAAAGAATAAATTGTAAAAAAAAAACAACGAAGGTTCAACATTATGTTATAACGAAACGCTTCACGTTTCGTACCACGTACGACTACTAAGGGATAGTGGAAATCTGATAATTTACAAAGCGTTCGGTGAGCGGCCAACAAAAATGCAAAAATTTTGATATTCTTGAATCCTGTATCGTTTCCACCTCTCTTCGTCCTTCGCTCGTTCCGATAAATTTGAAACTCCTGCGCCATCGCCAAGCTAGCCGAAAATTCAAAATACCGATCGCACCGAATGCCTAACAACAACAAGCGAAGTAATATTACTGACACATTTAATCCTAACTAGTACGACATCCTCTCAAAAGTTCTTCGACTGCAATCGATCGGTCGGGCCGGGAAGGAGCGGACGATTTTACTCGCCCTTTCCCTTTCCTCCGTCGATCGTATCGATCGCGATCGAGTGAATTCTGGCAACTTGGAAAAATCTGGTTTTGTTTCATGTTATTTGTTTTTTCGTCATATATCAATTGTCCTACCTAACGTCGTTGTCCTTCGGAAACGTCTAAAACACTAACTTAACAAAGTTGCACGGCGCAAACCTCTACCAGCGACGGGTTACTATTTACAATTTATCCTTACATGGATCGCTGCGGGATTCCAAATCTTGTTCACCTACACAGGTTCATGTAGAGTTTCTCTTCCTGTTGTTTTTGCTTCCTTCTATTGCTTTCTTCTCCAGCTCGTGCTGCTACTGCCTAGAAATCCATCAACGTTCGCCAACGCGCACGTACACAATACGCACACACATACACACAGAAAGAGGTGCAATAGTATGTACAACAGACGAACAAACACTCCACGCCGTTCAGCAAGCATTCGGCCGTGTGTAGACTCTTGCTGTGCATTGGCAGTAGCGTTTGGCAACCTGAAGGGTGGTGGGTGCTTCTCAATGCCATGCACGGGAAGTCCGGCCGTCCCGGCAGCTACTATAGGCTAGGGGCGTTACGTTAAGTACAATTTTAACTATCTTGCTGGCCGCCACGAGACGACACCGAGTGTCCGCCCTCCGAGTGGTGATCATCGTTGCGGCGTTTATCCTGTTCCTGCTGATTGTTTGTCGATCGTGCGGCTCCTTACTTCTTAATGTTACTGTAGCCCGAGTTCACCTCTAGCCCCCGGTAGTTTTCCGGGTAGACGTAGATCGCCTCCCGCTCGGACGCTTGCGCCTGCTCGTCCTGCTCCTCCGAGGACGTCAGCGAGTAGTCGGCGGACTCCGACGACTTCGTCTCCATCTGCTCCACGATCCCGGTGTCCACGATCGACGACACCTCGTCGAAGTTCTGCGTCTTGGCGTTCTCCTCGGCGACCTGCACGAACGCGGCCGACAGCTCCCCGCTCAGGTGCGTGACGCCCTTCGTCGCGATGTCGTACATGAAGATCTCCTGTTCGTTGTTGTCATTCCTGGTGGGGAGGGAAGGAAAATCAAGTTAACGCCACACTTGCCTCGATGCACTCGATGCCACCGGCGGTTCGATCGCTTACCTCGTCACCAGGAGCACCACGCTCTGCAGATCCACTTCCGTTTTGCCCTCGCGCTCGAGCCACCGGCGGAAGTTCTCCCTCGACGGCTTCTTGATCAGCTGCTTCAGCGCCTCGCCAGCAATGAACTTGATGCGCTTCGAGTCCAACAGCACATCCCGCTCGAAGCGAGACTGCTGCGACTGGGACGTGTCCGCGCCGTCGTCCTCCTCGGCGTTGATCAGAAACGATCCCGAGCCGCCCTCCTCGCTTCCGCCGCTTTCGCCACTCTTTCCCGGCGCAGTGGGTGACCCGCCGTCCACCGGGGCCAGCACTACGACGCTCGCAATCCGGCGGCCGCGCAACTCCGCCACATCCGGAATGGGGAACTGTGCTCCATTGATCTTCAGTGGAAGGTAGCGGTTGAACACCGGATCGGCCGCGCCCGCCGACTCGTCCTCGCTGGTCACGTCGACCGAGGGCAGGATGGTCGAGTCCTGCTTGATGTACCGGTCGGTGACGTTCTTCTGGTTGCTGGAGTCGAAGCGCACCACCTTCAGGTCCACGTTCTGGCGCTCAGGCATCGTCACGATCGTGGGCTGGTCCTCCTCCGGCAGCGCAAGGATCTCGCTCCCATCGCCCGGCTTCGCCACCGCGATCTCGTACCGGTCGCGCTCGTGCTTGTCCTTCACCTCGTAGTTCTTCGTGACGAACTTGTCCGCCAGCTTGTCTCCGTTCGGCTTCAGCACCGACAGCACGTTGTTCGAGCCGGCCAGCTGCGAGGCGCCGCCGGCGTTGAAGAAGTTCGCCAGGTGCTCCTGCGGCAGGTTTTCGAGGGCCGTCTCTCCGAGCTTGTCGTAGTCGAGCACGCTGATGTCGGCATTGTCCAGGATGCCCGACGACAGCAGCTGCTGCCGCAGATCCTCCGGCACCTCGTCGGGCAGATCGAAGATGGCCTTCTGCTTCTTCTGGTTGGCGGCGGCCTCCTCGGCCAGGGAGCGAGCAGTGGTGGTCGTGACGGGTTGGCGCGTCGTGCTATACGTCGTCGTCGGGGTCGGTGTGGCCGTGTAGCGCGCGGCGGTGGTTCGCGGGGTGGTCGAGAACGTCGGCGAGTAGGTCGTGCGGGTCGTGCCCACGGTGGAAGGCGTGCTGCCCTGCGGCGCCGAGGCGCCTCCGCCAAAGGCGTTGGAGTTGAAGCGCGGATTCACGCCAAAGTTCAGCGGCTGGGAGTTCGGGATGATCTGCGCCGCCTGCTGACTCACGTACCTCTGCGGCGTTGGCAGGGGACCGATGTTCGTCGCCAGCGGGCCAATGTTCTTGTTCTGCACCGTCTCGATCGTCGGCTCAATCGAGTGACTGATCAGCTCCTGCGAGGGAAGAATGTTGTAGTACGGGGGCCTGCCCAATGTGTCGCTCGACTGGCCCGACGTCTGCACGCGCTGCCCGTTAACGGTTTCCGTGATGTGCTTCTCGTACTTCGGCACCGAGGCCACCAGCTCTCCACCAACCGGCAGGACGTGCTTCAAGTTCGCCAGATGCTCGTTCTCCGACAGGGCCGAGTGGGGCGAACCCTTCGGCTGCTCGGGAGCGCGCGTCGGCCCTAGGTTCGGTGCCGCCTGTTGAACCAGCCCGCCCTGCACGGGACGCTGGACGTCGTAGAAGGAGTTTCTCAACCCCGCAGTCGGCCTCTCGTTCTGGGCCTGGAAGGCAGCGACTTGTGGGGCGGGTGACTGCGGACGTTGCGACGCGAAGGGGAGTTGTTGATGCGTCGCTGGCGCCGGTTGTGCAGGCTTGCGGAATTGCTGCTGCGGCTGGACTTGCTGCTGCGGGGCCGGCTGTGCTTGCGATTTGTAGAAGCTGTTGAAGGGCTGGTTGAACTGCGGCTGAGGCTGCTGTGGCTGCTGCTGTTGAGAAGCGTACTGCTGTCTTAGCGGAGGCTGCTGGTTGATGTTGTGCAGCGGAATTGGGATCGGCTTCGGTTGCTGGTACTCCTGCCGCTGGAACTGTGGCGGCTGCTGCAGAGGCTGGGGCTGCGGTTGCGGCTGAGGCTGAGGTTGATAGTAAGCTTGTTGCTGTTGATGTTGCTGCTGTGGCTGCTGCGGGGGTGACGGGAATCGAACCTGTTGAGGACGAGACTGTGGCACCGGTGCCTGCTGGGAGAAGTATTGCGGCTGGGGCTGTGGCTGCGATTGCTGGAACTGCCCACGGTACTGGAACTGTGGCTGCACCTGGGGCTGCGGTTGCGCCTGATTGTAGACTACCCGCTGGGGCTGCGCCTGCTGCTGATAATGTTGCTGATAGTGCTGCTGGTACTGCTGGTACTGCTGATGGTGTTGCGGCTGTGGTTGCGCCGGTGGTGGAAGAGGAGGCGCCTGCGCACGGTACTGTTGCGCCTGTGGCCCGGCCGGCTGATGGTGCGCCTGATGGTGAACCGGCTGGTACTGGTGTTGGTGCTGCTGCTGAACCGGCACTTGGAACTGCTGGTGGTGGTGTGCTTGTGGTGGCTGCTGCTGCGGCTGGGGCTGTGGCTGTTGATGCGGGTAATGCTGCCTCACGGTGCGATCGTTTTGCTGCTGCACAAACTGCTGGTGCTGCTGGTAGAACACGTCCGACTTGGACCGCTGGTCGCTCGCGTGCTGCGGCAGTGCAACGATCGGCTGCGCGACCGACTCGCTCTCCGACTCCGAAATCTGGTGCCCGCCCTGGTGCTTGTCCTCCACGCCGAACGAGATCCGTATGCCACTGTTGCTGTGGTACTTCTCCGAGTCCGGGTTGATCACGGCCCGTAGCGTGGTAGTCTTCAGCGGCGGGCCGGGCGTCACGACGATCGGCTCCTGCGAAAGGTCCTCCTCCTCTTCGCTCTCGTCCGGAATCGGCTTGATGGCGGGCAGCGGATCGTCCAGCACGAGCTGCCCGTTCGTCTCGTCCTTGTGGTACTTCACGTAGAACACCTGCACCTCTTCCTTCTTCTTCTTCTGCTTGGGCAGGAGAAGCTGTGCCTCGAGTGGCGGCGCGTCTTTGCTGTCCTGGATGATGATCTCGATGATCGGCTCCGGCGGTTCGATGTAGTGCGTGTGCACGGCCTGCGGAAGCGACTGGAAGCTGCCCAGCGAGTTGGTGCTATCGGCTTCAAACCCTACAGAGAAAACCACAAGTGATAAGGTTCCAGTCGGCCATTTCGTTCCGCCTTGGAGGGACTCTTCTTACCTTGGTACGAACCAACTGGCGACTGGTGGTGCGTCTGGTACGCAAACTGCGGCTGAATGTTGTTGCTCTGGAAGTGGTTGTACTGTCCCGGATCCTGGTACGCGTGCGACACGCGACGCTGGGCCGTGTGCGCCGGTACGCTCTGGATGTAGTTGTAGTTGTCGTAGTTACCGAACTCGAGTGTCCGCTTGCCGCGCGCTTCCCGGTCGCTGCCGGCCTCCTTCGTCTCGGTGGAAGGCTTCTTCGTGGCTACGGTCGTTGTGGTGCTGGACGCTGCGGGCGCCGTCGGTTGCGCTGTCGGTCGGCGTCCCTTCGAGGCCGCCGTCGTCGTCGTGGTCGTTGGGGTCGTTCCCGTGGTGGAAGTGGTGGCATTCTTCGACTCCACGCACCCGTGGAGGATCACCAGACTGGCGATCGCCTGTGCGGAGAAGCAGATGGCAGAAACATTCCATTAAATCATTGCGCCAGTCCCATCTTAATTACTTCTTAACTACTATAATCTACTCGCACCAATGGCTCTGGGTGCGATTGGCCAATGATTACTTAAGGGTGAGGCCCGAACTCGAAAGACAATTGGAAGTGATCGGAGTCTAATCGAAACGACAATTAACGGTGGACTATAATCACACCGCAAATCGAAACGAATGCCGCCTAAATTGGTTCGATGTTATCGATAGTAGTGCCGGGGGGCTCGAAGCAGCTATAGAAAAGGGATTTAAGGTCACGTTTACATATGAATCAAATTGAACATCTCTTACTGATCTTTCTCTGAACATTCAGAGTACAAAAAATGGTGTTTAAAAAACTGAAGATGCGGCGCGTACCGAAGAACCGTGAATTAACAAACATGCCAAGTAATGCTGCCGACCAGGGGGCCATTGAACTGCTCGACAGATAAGAAGAACTTTTTCTCACACTTTCGAAGCGAACCTTCTGACCGCCCTGTTATCGGGTGACTTTCATTTTTAGGCCCGTAAATTCCCCTCACTGGAATCCATCTGCCTTCTGGTGCGATGGTTTGATAAAAAAAGAGTGTTCCTTGAGAAAGAACCACCTTGGAAGCAGTACAATAGAATCCCTTCCTATCAGATTCTATCCCTTCCTGTCCTGACAAGCCCTCGTACATCATTTGTTCGATCGGCGAAGATGCGCCAGGATCGAAAGTAGCGACCTCATCTGCATTCTTTCACTTTTACGGTCGCACTCCCAACCCTACCCTACCCTCGCCGGTCATTAATCATCGTCTGCAGCGGGCCAGCGAATTCCTCACGCAACCGCAACGGGCGCCATCGCAGGTGTCAGTCTGCGCGTCTCAGCCCCATCACAAATGGGGACAATAATGTCCAATTAAAAGTGAGTTAAACTTTTTAAATGCTCCACGGTGTGTTTCAACAGCCGCGCGAAGGGAGACTCGGACGAGCCTTTGTTGGCCATCTTCGACGTTTTTTTTTTACAATGCGACACCTCGCGCCCGGAGATAATAATCTTTCACTCGCCGCAAAAGAAAAACCGAAAACATTCAGCATCGACGGGCGCACACCTTCGGCGGCTCGAAGCTGTTATGCATGCTATCTACGAATCTCCGGTCCACGCGCCCGGCAGTCGCGGTGATGGTAAGCGCGCACTTGTGCACATTGTTTCGGCTAAACGCGCTTGCGCAAGCGAGGTCTCGCCCCGCGACGTTGTTGTCGACGTTGATGGTGTTGCGCGCCAACCGTAATAGATAATTATACCCAATGCTGTTTCGCTTTATTTCCATCCCTAAACGAGAAATGGCCATTTCTCCGGTTCCCTTTTTCACTCTTCCTATTACTTTTATCGGCATGCAAACAGGCGGAAGACATCCGGACATCAATTTATGTGCAGTTTTAAAACACATTTTCCGCCGTCGCATTGACTTGATCAGTGGAAGAATTTGTAATTTAAAAATCAACCCCAATTGTTTGCACCATTTGTTATCCTTTCACCCGTAATTCTGTGGAATGAAATTGTCATATTGAATCATCAGTTCAGACTTTTCCAGCAGACTTTTTCACCTTCGTGAAGTAAATTTATTCAATGTTTCTTCTCTCGTCACCTTCATCTCAAACAAATAAATGAGTATAGGGAAGTGAGCTCCACTTCGATAGATCACCTACAAGCCATGTACCAGGAAAATTTTGTGTTTGAAATGATAGGATCCCTCGGGTGGGTCACGACCATGCGTCATCATGCCGTGATCAAATCGATACGCAACGGGCATCATTCTCACCACGGGCCACTGGTTGGAAAAGGGAAATTTAACGACTTGTTATGATTGTCTAATGAGCTTCATCCACGGTTCCAGCGGCGGTTCAGTTTGATGTGCGCAATGTAGGCTTAACGGTTGACTCTTTTATGGTCGCTTTATTTGCCCAACAACGAGATGTGCCGTTGCGCACTAATTAATTATCCATGGCTGGACGGAGAGGTGGAACTGTGTATCTGTTTCAACGACGGACATTAAGTCAGGCTACTAACACGAAAGGTGTCGCTAATGTAAGAAGGTAAGCTGTGTGCGCAGTCAACAATGCGAGGAAGCATTAGAAAGGCCAGCAACCTTGGCTGTGCAGTGCATTGAACCATCGATTCTGATGAGCATCATTCACTCGTGTCACATTTCGCGAACGGTATTTGAGTCGAAATCGAACGGAAAGGTGCAGCACAACTTCCTTGTGGGCCGCTCTCTTTCTCTTCTGGGTGTGATGCAATGTTAAGTGATAGGCTTACGGCTCAGACACGTCCGGTGTGCCTTAACCTTTAAAGGATCAAAGGAACTGATGGGAGAACTGAAGAAAGCAACAATCGACAACCGATTGATGGGCGTGTATCTCGCGTCTCGTAAACCATCATCGGCGTAGTCTTAATTACTATCGCCGCGTTCCATCGCATGTAGTAAATCACTGTCAACGTGTGGTCGTCGAGAGGCATCAATCTGACACAACTCTATTTCCCTAGAGAAGGCGACAGGGGTGGGGTGGTCTCTATCACCAGGCAGCGCGAAGATAGGCTTGAGACAAAGGCCGGTTACTGAGGTCGTCCATTTCTTGACACTTTTCCCCAACCGGCCAGCCAGCCAGCGGCATTTGGACGCGGATTGGAGCCGCGATTCGGACGAACGAAACTTCACGACCAGGGATCATAAATTTCTGACAGAATGTCCATACCCTCACGCGGACCATGCCGTCGCGCGTTGGCCACCGAAACCGTTAGCACGGTTACACATAATCCAGATTTATGATCGCTGTCTCCCTTTCCAGTTCTGTCCTCCAGGAAATCGATTTATTCTGCAGCCGAGCATGGGCAAAGGTTGAGCATACACGGCAACACATTGATTGGACACCTTCTTGGCGACGTGTTACACGGTTGCCCAATAAATCAGCGGTCGCTCCACCGGCTGCATCTGTCCACTACCAGCATACGCTGGCATTCCCTTCCGTGGCAATAACTCAGGATCTTTTCGATGGCCCACGAAGGGTCAGATGTTGGACATGCTTGGCGTTGCTGAAGTAACAGGAGCGGAGTCTGTGTGTAGTATTGCGTGTCCGCACGACCGAGCGGATCGAATCGGGTGTTGAAAGAGAAAGCTACCCTTCGTGGAGTGTGTTGTACGTTTCCCCTCCCTACGCCC
>JAOEFI010000006.1:21520278-21569286 GCA_034621735.1 Anopheles plumbeus
CTGGGCCACCCGGTTTCTGAGGGCTTACGCCGTTCTCAAGCCTCAGCCCAAGGAAGCCACAAGAACCGCCGCGGAAAAACTGTGTCGGTAGACGTGCTTGACCAATGTCTGGGTTGTTGAATCGATGTTTGCAACAAGTGACGACGTGTGCCAAAGTGAATTGCAACTGCACCGACCTGCATCAAGGGTCCGCACTAGTTTAACATTTTGTGAAATTATTTTTCCCCTTTCAAAAATATCCGCTCGGCAGCTTCATCCACATCTGCCCAGGCGACAAAACCTTTCGGATGTGGAGAATGGCAAAACACGAAGCAACAGAATGCATGCGAAGGTTAACATTCAAATGAACCTCAGGCCCTGGGGCTTCGTTGCAGGTTAACTGCAGCACGCAGCATTTACACATTATAGGCTTTTTTTTCCTCCATTTCATCGAAAACATTACTTGATATTGCAAAGGACGTCGGTTGTGTCACCACATTCCACTGATGCACAGCTCACCACTTGATAACGATGCACTCTGCTACACCTGCTTCCATACCATTAGCGATGTTGGGCAATACCCAGCAGATCAGGGGAAAATGTATACAACTCGATTGAAAATGGCTTTTCTGCTTCTACTGGTGATTGTTCTATGTAGCCATATTGTTTTCGCATTAAAACACATGCAAAGTGACATGCAAAATATGCTCGGAAATGTAACCAATCACGATAGAAATTGCGTTGAATTGTCGCTGCAAACGCCGAAGCAGCCAATTGCACATTCAATTGCTCCAAATTGGAATGTTTTTTCCACTAAAAGCAACCACAAGTTTCACCCCAGTTGGAGGGGCAATGTTGTCTCTTTCGGAAGCCAGATGAACATGTTGCTGAAAACGAATCTATTTTCATTCAAAACTTTATTTATTGCTTCTTACGTAACTGTTGTCGTGCTTGTTGTGTCCGAAGATATGTTTGCCTACTTGGAACAAGCTCACTTTATCATTCGGAATCAAATGCATGTAAAAAAAAACTAAATTTGAATTACTAATCATTCGTTCATGTGACCCGAGACGACGGGTCGAGCGACATAAAATAACCTTATTTGAGTAAATGTGTCCAGGCGATCAGCATCATTGAGCATCCGATATAATCCTCTTGAGCCAGTTTGTCGGATCAGATAGAAATCACATTATATAAACCAACAGCCCGTCGGTCAGGTTTTCGTTGAAGCATTATTGTGATTTAATTTTAAATAAATCTTCTTCCCCCCGGATGCCTTCGCGTGTCCCGAGGCTTTAGTGCATTTCCCATACTTCCTGGAGGCACCACCGATCGAGGGCCTATACTTTACAGGCTTAAACCAACAACGTCTACGGTGGCAGGGCACACAGGAATGTGCATCCATCTGCAGCAGATCGGCAGACCCAAATGCACCCGAGGTGCGTCGAAAAGAAGTGAGAACTATACACACAAAAAACCATCCCTTCCTTCCGAACATGTCGATGACCACCACCCCGGCAGCGCTAAAACCCTGTGCGTGACTTTAACGATGATACAGGACGGACGAGTCCAAATGAAATATTCCGTACGACTCATTCAAATTGATTGTCCCGCGAAACACGTGTTTGGGCTGGGCACCACATACAGTTTTCGGTCGACGCGGTGTGCACTGCCTACGAACCCGACAGCACTTTCATCGAAAATATTCGTGGAATGTGCGAATCGCCACATCGGTGCATCATCCCATATTGTCCTCGTCTGTTCCGCATTTTAATCCACAACGTTTCGTTGATACTGTGTACCTCGAGTGTGCCACCATTGTAGTGGAATTTTAAATTGCAATTTCGAAAAAAATAACAAATGCATTTCATCGGGGCATCTAATGCATTTTATGCGAGCCCTTCAAACTGGTCACTGTGCTTAATTGATCTGTCAATAAACGGTGCGGATTGGAAGCCTAGAGTGAGCAATAGTCAAACGACCACACTCGAAATTAACATTGAAAAATCTTGACCTTTTCATTTGTTAAACTTAACAAAAAACTCAAACTCCAATTGACGATAAAGCAAGCTAAGCAAAGCTGCAACAAGAGACCGAAAACATGACGAATAGTGCGCATGCACTTCACATGCATGGCCAGGCCAAGCATATGAACTGTATGTCTCACTAATTGCTTTGACCTCAGCGACCAGCATGTCCATAATTTGTAATCAGGAAACTCCTCCTTTTCAAGGGTGAAAGAGATTAGAATCGAACAGAGATAAAGCCAAGTTGGGCACGGTTATCTTGACCGTTGTGTCCTTGTTCTATTGTAAAAGGTAATACGTAAACCTAACATTCAAAAATGCCATTCAAATCTTGCGCAATCGTTTAGTTTAACCTTAAACTTTGGTAAAAATTAAGAAAACCGGTGCATTTTTTACATAACGTCCATCTAAGGTGGGGCCCACTGCGAGTTATCGTTTAACATTCACCTTAACGTGTGCAATAAACTATCCCGGAGGCGGACTTTGAAGAACATCCACTTCTCCCTTCACCGCCCTTCCCCACCCTTCTCTCACACTTTAACAACAATTGAAGCTCCTACGAGACTTCTAAAACTGCGATCAATTAGTCACGCTGAACAGCATCTTCACTTCATTTGCCGCTCGCGACGGCAAAGCGCCGCGGCAGCGACTGGCGCCGCTCGTCGCATGGGGTGAAAACATAAAACAATATTCAACCGGCCCGCCAACACTGGCCAGCCAGGCAGCCCTGAGAGCGCACACATTATTTTAAATGCTCACTCGTTCGCGCTCGCAACCAACATTTACAGAATTAGGCGGTTCAAGTAGAAAGGTTTTTCCACCATTTCCGGTGGAATCTCTGCCCCGAAGAGATCAGAAAGTGGACGCGAAGGCCGTGCGTGCGTGCGTGAGATCTTCGGATTCACCCGCGCGGGGAAGATGGACCGTGGAAAAAGGCGATTTTCTCAAGGGTTTGACTTCTACTGTGTTTGTTTTTGGTTCGTTTTTTTTTCTCTCTCTCATTTCGGTTACCGCATGGAGGTCTGTAGGTTTAAATTGAATTAAATGTCTTAAGCATCGGGACCTAATTTATGGGTTCGAGATGCAGAAAAGCTTCTTCGAGCGGCGGCCTTTTGGAAAACGGCTTTTACGGTGTATGGCATCATCGTCACTCTGTGAGCGCAGCCCGCGGTCACCGCCGGTGATTTGCATACAGCTTCATTTTCCACTGCCCGGTCGCTAATTTGGAGCCCTTTGCGTTAATGTTTTGTTTACCAACTGACATCCATCGAGATCGCAATCGGGTTTGCGTCTGAGAAACCACAGACAACAAATGATCAATTTGCGATCTCTTCTCTTTTTTCAGTCGTCAACTTGGCGCATTCGAAAGGTGAAACAAATTTCGTCCCAAAGAACTGAGCTAAATAAAAACTAACAACCCGGTTTGCCCGGTGAATGCGTAAACATCGAACCGTCGTGACACTGGTCCGGGTTTAGATGCGCCAAATAAACCGTATTTCACCCGCAGGTTCGAAAAGAATTGGTGAAAAACTGCGACGCGCAATCAAGCGCTCTTTTCCAAAAGGACGTTTCGCTCAGCCGAAGCCATGGCAGACCTCTTCAAGGGCGCATGAATTAGATGAGCATTCGAATAAATAGAAACCAAACTCGCCGGCAGGGGACCGAATCTTTAATACTGCCATCAATTTTCTTCACCATCTGGATTTGTCTTAGCGTAGTTTGTCAAGAGAATATTTCTCACCTTCGACATTCGGTGGAGGCCACAGTAGTTAGTCAAGGTGGAACTCAATGGTTTCACGATGCACAGGGTCTGCACGTGATCAACTACGATGTCGAGATGTCCTTCCTTAGCTGCCCTCGTAGTCGAACGACGTGAATGTCTCTAGAAAGGAAGACCGCCATTCAGTTTGACATTTTCGCAACACTGAAGAGTGGTGTGAGTCATAACTCCACATGTATGCGAAGCTGCCTTGCGGACAACTATCACCAAAAATTTTATCTTTTCAAAAGAAGAGTCTAATAAAAATATACATAAAGATGCTGCGATTCATATTTAACCCAAGCCGTTCCGATCTAGGAAGGCAGCCTAGGATTTCCAAATGGGAACAACGTGTTGCGATACTCCACTTTTTCAAGGTTTCCTGCGCCAAAAATCAAGCTTGCCTAGAAAAAGAAACGAACTACTCTTTGGGAAACAAAAAAAACAAGGATCAACAACCGTACCGAACCGAACCGTAGCAGAGAAATGATAATAGTACAAAAAAATTGCGGTCTGTTTAATCGTTGTCATCTCACACCCCAAAAAAAAATAGTAGGGCAAATTGATTCTAATTTGCATAATTTCCAGTTAGCCATAAGACATCTCTAGTTTTAAATGTCACGTTCGACCCGACATTGCGCCACTGCGAACCCGAACTACTGGCGTTTCGAAGCCGCCATAAGCTGCCAGCAGCTGTTCGCAGGCATCCATCAGCTGTGACCATAACTCATCACGAGATTACTGCTTTGTACCACGACGACGGATTAAGTTTCCTCATATCGTGCTGAAACTCTTGAAAACTGATAAAGAGAAAAAAAACGGAAAACAGCTCTCATTGCATACAGCGCAAATCTCCGCCCGCTTCATTAAAAGCCACACAGGGCCCGGAAAACCATTTTGTTCGCATTGCATAAAAGGAAGCCATCTTCATTCGAAGCCACCTATAAACCTGTCACGTTTGAGGAATAACATATTTCTTTTGTTTTGCTGCCACTCACATAACGCACGTCGCTGACCTCCGTAAGTGAAGAATAAATTCGGTGCAGTAACGTTTTGTTTTCTCCTTGCCCGTCCTATTCCCCACTACAACTCTAACGGCAATTGAGGAGGTGGAAGAAGGGCATTTTTCCTCCCATGTTTCGGCTCAAACAACGTATTTAAATTAACGGCAGTATTTAAACTGAATAAGCTGCGCAAAGTCGATACCAACATTAAATTGAAACACATTTTTCATTCCTTGTTTCATTACTTTATCGATTACATAATTATCATAAATTTCGCTTCTGACAACATTGAATAAACCCTATCGCCATATCGTTTTTTGAGATGCATGCACCTTTCATGTTTGGCAAACTATTTTTCGATGGTGTTGTGGCACTTTTACAACCGACAATGCCAGCAAAAATTTCGACTTTCTTCCAACCTTGTCTGACTCCCACTTTCAATTTTAGCGACCGAACTATGTATGTCTGTATGTTTTCCTCCATCCTACCATGGCGTAGCCGGAAACAGTCCGCACCGTTTGGCGTCATAGAACCGACTCAATAATGACTCAATGAAGCCACCTTTCGTCTCAAACTCGTTCACCTGAACGCTTCCGGGCGTGGCCTGGACTGCGTTAGTTGGGTTCGCCAAAAATTGGTTGGCCACACACCATACTCCTCCGCATGCACATTTATTTTCGACAACATTTCACCCTTTTCAACCTGGCGAAGAAAAAAAAAATAGCCAGCCAAAGCACAAACGATACTGTGCCGGTTCTTTGTTACAAATTTCATGATCCCAAATTAACGAACGCCCGATCGCGACGAAAGATTCGAGCCACAGAAATGAGATTTTATCGCCACCCCTCCCTGCGGGGAGAGTGTCGTAAAACTAGAGCCGCACGTACCAGGATTACTACACATTGCGCAATCGGCCCATGTATAAACGTGACGCCACCAAGAAAAAAAAGCTCGATAGCTTACGTTCACTCTATGGGATTTTGGGCATTGAATGTAACATGCGATAAAATTACCTTTCTAAATGATTGCGAACGGAAATGCATCACTCACGCTCCTTTCAAACTCGATCGGTCGCTAAGATCAAACAGATGGGAAGAAAAGTATAATGCCTATTTCTTCCGAACCTACATTTCCAACTGTTCCGATTCAGAAGTCATGCTTATTATTTATTTCGTTATGCGAAACCCTTTCGCGACATCAATGACAATACATCACAGTTGTGCAATCCGATTTAATTTTAATCTGCCTAATGAAAGCTTTCGTGTCAACTCTGAGGATTATAAACCAGAATGAAATGTCTAAGCCCAGCCATTTAAAAAAGAGCAGTTATCCGAAAAGCAATGTTAGAGAAACGGATTAAATTTTATCTCCTCATGTGCGAAGCTGGAAATAATATTCGTCTAACTTCTAAAAGCTGCGGAAGTGAGGGAAACCTTGCCCGAAAAGCGGCGATCGGAGCGTGGAAAAACCTTTCATTAGAAACCATCAATTATCCACTATAACACCTTCATAAGTTTCGTGGAGGATTGCAAGCATCATCAGCTACCGATGAACAAAAAAAAATAAATCATGTTAAACTGTCCCTTCCTCTCTTTCTCTTTCTGCCCACCGCTGGAAGGAACCGATGGAAGAAAACACCATTTAGAAACGGATTGTTTGAAATCATCATTTTTTCGCTTCGGCTCATCTCAAGGCATCGTGCACGTTTAATCATTTTTTTAAATTGCCAGCGAAGGAAGCTTCTAACTAAATATTTACCACACGATGCGGGCCGGCAAATGGATTTCGGAACAAATTGGCAACCGTTAGCGGGATGTAAATGGATGCGTGTGATCTACGTGAAGATGGATGACGAAGGAAGTGTTATGCACATATCGAACTCGAACTGTTAATGTGAAATTTTAATAACGAAAGGAAATCTCCGGCTTAAAGACGAACCACTTAACTTACCGCAAGGTTAGTTCACCTAGAGTTTCTTTTTTCGATAAAAGCGAGTCAAGATTTGTCAACGCCTTATCGCAGGATCGAAGTATTTATGATGGCATTCAGCATACTTTAACGATTGCACATTGTTCTTCTTTTCAGCCGCTTAATGAGATCTTTTGCATTTTAAATTTGTACACGTTTATTGGGATGAAGTTGAAGTTGTTTCTTATTCAATCGGCTAGCGATTGGCCTGTCTGATCCTGGCGTTTTATTTAAATTCCATTCATTGGAATTCCTTCCCTTCGATAACTGCCTCAACCCAGCAACGATAAAGCCGCCTTTCCAATATCGATTTTCCGCGGGTTCTCTGCAGTGCGATATCGAATTTCTAAAGAGCCGGCTGAAAGCATCTTGCCACGACAAAACGGTTCGCTTTCATAATCATACCTCATCGAGGCACAGCTAAAAACCCATTTTCCATACTTTCATCTACACCAGCAACTGCGCTGGCAGTATCTCACCTTCGTCGTCGTCGTCGTCGTCGACGTCGTTGGCGCCAGAAAGTTTCGTTTTCAATCGGGGAAAATTTTTCCCCATTTCCCCAAATTGAAACGTTGAATGACTATTATCACAAGCTCGACTGGCTGACGGCTACTAAGTGGTCAGAGATGCTGTTCGTGTTGGATCCTCACCGGGCCCACGAAAGCCCTCGACCCCTTTCTCGGTATCTTTTCGATATCCCCTGCCCACACCTAGCCCACTGGCTGAACAGACTGCCGGTACTTACGAGCTTTGAAGCAGCTCAAGACGATACACTTGAACCAAACAGAAATCTTATCTCAGCCAAACAGACGACATCGGTGAAGTAAGGCAGAAGATACTTTCCATGGAGGCTCTCCTTGTTTACACCGTCGTGACCGATGCCGACAAACTATGCAAAACAAACTCCATGAACTGCATGGAATGTTGCCTGGAGTACTTGCTGACTGTGTCGATAAAATCTTGAGCGCCATGATTAAATGATGGCTGCGGTGGGCTCAAGAAACGGTAGTTGCATCGGCTATCTATAATGAAACACGCGAAAACTCACACATCTCGATCCAGTTCAGCTACTTTACCTTGCTTAAGAAAGATGAAAAGATATAAACAAAGCATCGATTCTCGAAGAATTTGCGGTCGGTTGAAGAGCAAGCAAAAACGGGCGACATAAAAAAAGGAAAATTTCGTTGAAGAAGCAATCAGGAAGCCCGTGGTGGGAAGATTTGCTTTAGCACAGACTCGGCCAGGCTCGAGAGAAAGTTGAAATCGATTTAACATCAACGAAGACGACAACGAGTCTCGGCGAGGAACCCGATCGTCCGTTGCTTAAATATTTGATCATCGTTTTCCATCGCAACCACCATTAGGCGGTGGAATGCAGTCCACAGCCGCGCCATCGTCGGCGTGATCTTGTGCCAACATATTTTTTTCTCCTCCTCCAGCGATTGAAAACGGGCTCCAGGGAACAGGTGCGCGACATCGAATTCCTTTCCGACGGCGCGCTGCTGGGACCGAGACAACTGGCGAAAGGAGTGCTTACTTCCGAGCGTCCTTCAAACATGTCTCAACACGGATCCACACCGCCAACATTCACACGTATTTTCCCAACATTATGCAACAGCTGACAGCCAGCGGCTTTGCGTGGAAAGTGTGAGTAATACGCCTGGCACGCACTTCGAGCGGGACTGACTGCGTGTCAATTGGATCAATTTCCCATTGCTCTAAAAAAGCGTTACTTTTCTTGAAGGCGAAGAACTGTCTTTTCGGATGGCATTGGACAGATCAGGGTACACTTGATAAAAAAGTCCCACACAACATATGATTGGCATGCGTAGAAAGGGAAACAAATCATCGATGCATGGATGTTACCTGAGCAACAATGGTTCAAACAAAAGAATTAATGCGGAAGAAAGTGAAATGAACTCATGCACGTGCCAGATGGCAGGGTATCGCTCCTACCCCAACCATGAAAGTTATCGAGGCATTGATGGGCATTGGCTAAACGTTTTGCTAAACTGTTTGACGTCATCTACAAGTTCCAGTCCCAATCAAACCACCCAGATGTTGACGCATGGCAGCGGGAAAACAATACTTAAAGAAAATCACAAACATTCGGCCCTTTCTAACCTGTTTTGGCTTCTTCCCAACGAGCCACCGGAACTGCCAACAGAGGATCGGCCGCACGGCCGGGTACCCATAATGGGTAATCAATTATGCATTTTTTAACTTCTCCAACTTCCCGCATCATGTGAGTAACTTCCGCGGGAGGAAATCCTACACCCAGGCGGTTGTTCGATTCCGGTGCGAAGGAAAAGACACCACCGGTAACGCACCCGGGCCGTTCATTAGAGAAAGGAAAGGAAGCCCACCAGCCCGACTGGTCGCAACGGTATGGAGATTAGAAGAGGCCGACAAACAGTAACACAAACAAACGGAACCGAGCGGAACGAGACGGATGTAACAACAAACACCGGGGACGCTGAGGGCAAGCGCTTAACTTGCGACGATGGGTGCAATCATAAATCAATATTAATTCAATAACATTAATCAAAGCACGGCGGAACCTTTCGTTTCGGTTCGGTTGAAATGTCGCATTTCTTCTCCGAAAGGAGAAAGACTCGCAACTACGACACACTTCGAACGAGAAGGGTTAGGCAAACGGGCACACTAACGCCACTAAGAGACGTTATGAAAAGTACCATCCTTTTATAGAGAGCATTAACTCGCTAAGATGCCATCGCTTGACTCCCACATATTGGCACACAGCACACCCTGTTTTACGTGGCTAACTTTGCAGCTATGGGCACGTCACTTTGTTGTTTGATTATTTGAAACTTATCCCAATATATGGGAATAAGAACCACAGCTCAGTAGTAAAAAAAATACTGTTTCGATTCAAATAATATTATACATTCCTAAAACTATTGCACCACTCGCTCGTTCAATGGAGAAAGATGACGTTACTAACGTTCAACAGTTCGATAATCTTTGTGTTTCAAATATGTGACTAACCGGATGTGTTTCGAATAAAACAGTCTCTTGGAACATACCCGCCTAAGGGGTTTTATATTTTATTAGTGAAGTTTCCTTCCTTGCTAACAAAAAGTTGAGATGAACGTTAACATATCTAAACGCGCGTTAACATGAGTGAAATTGATGTACCCCAATGCATAGCAAAACAGTCCGTACTGATTCACCCGTTAGATCCAAACTGAAGATTATCCCAACAAAACAGTGAGCAGCAACATCGGTGAACGGACAATCTAAAGATAAGATTATTAGGAAAGCTAAGAAAACATTGAAAAAACAGAAAGGCACCCGTTTCTAATCCAACACCTGTGACACCGAGTCCCCAAAACGAAGTTTTGGATCCCCTCGTCAAACGCACCGTTGTGGAATCCATCGCTGGCAGCGTTAAAAGAATCAATCAAACGACCCACAGCCACAACAGCGACAACAGAAGATGTAGTAGTAGTGACACCTAATGCTTCCGACAAATCGACACCGGCTTGCCACCAACCGAGAGTTAATCAATCAAGCAGATTTTAGCAAACACAGCTCGCTATCTTCTTCTCCCCAAACCAGCGGTAGGTGGTTCGAGGTGGGGTGGAAAGAGTGGGGGAATAAAGGGAACCGGTAACCTATCTGCAGTACCGAACGGTAGATTGACTACTCCCGAGCGGAGACGTGTCTCCACAGATGGCAAATGAGTGAAGTGAACAAATGACTTCGTTACCATCGCGAAGTGAAGCGACGAACCCGACAGAGCAGCCGGCGACTACTGCCGATCGCGGCGCGGTTGGAAAGGAAGCGGCGTTTGTGTGCGCGTTGCGTAAGCGAGGAACGCACATTCGAGTGCCATCAGTCACTGTCGATAGGGAAACCCTTGCAGCAAGGAGGAGACCGACAGAATGTATCGGGTCGTGATATTACAGCACTGGAAAACGATAAGCGGTGCCGTCGCCTATTCCGAGAAGGGATCCTTTCCGTTCACCGCACTTTTCGGCCCTCCCTGCGAATGATGAAAGTGATCTGTTGCGGTCGTGATGGCAGAAAGTAGTACCGTGCGCGCTGGGACAGCCGCGACCGCCACAACACTGTCGAACCGATTCGATCCGAATTAGCTAAGGCGGCGAAACTTCCTCGAACGCTCCTCGAATCACAATAGGCGTGAGTGTGAAGTGGACGGTGTTGCATCATGTGTTGTCATCTTTCGTGGTGCCTCTTACGCCGGAATGTGTCTCAACCTGCCGAATGGAGCGGTGCTGCTAGCTACCGAGTGGCCCATTAAATGCCGTGCTGGCAAATGTGAAGATAAAACGACCGTCTGGACAGGAGGCACCCTGAAGCGGGCAACCGCGGGTGCTAACTCTACCCGGTTCGATGAGAAGGGAAAGGAAGATGAGTACCAACGAAGGGACGCCATCCCGCCGAGCGACCACACTGGCCCGTGCGCAGCAGTTAATTGTACGTATAAAACTTCTTTTCATTTGCTCTACCTCGAACGCACCAGAAACGCCGTGGCGAGGCGGACCAGGGTGTGACAAATGGGTGTCGGTTTGGCGCACACTCCACGCGAGATTTATTGGCGGTCTAGATCCAACGCCCGGGGCTTTTTCCTCCCAGCTGCTACTATCAAGCTGCGATGATGACAATGATGAAGGTAATCATAATGATGATGACGATGACGATTGGTTGCTGGTAAATGCTCCTTAGCTAACATCTTCCATTCCAGTTCTTGTGGTAGACGAACTTTTATCGCAACGGATTGCATAATGCAGCGCAGTGCACTAACGCATCAGATCTCGGGGGCGATATAAAATGTTTGTAAATAGAATCAACCAGAAAATGGAATAAAGTGGATGTGTTCCTGCCACAACTAAATCATCACTGCCGAAGTAACGAGAGCATAGAAAAACGTTTAAACATCTCAATCAAATACACGTCCGTTCGAGACGCCGGGTCAATATTAGTAACTCCGATTTGAGCAATCCAGTTAACGAACTGCATAACTGAAACTGCAAACAACCTAATGCAGCATGGACGATCCCTCAGGAGACTTATTTAAGCTGCGTTTCGATAAGAAACCGAAATCGGATTGAACCAATATTTATCGCACCACTTTGCGGTGCCGGGTTATTCAGGTCGAAGCGTTTTAAAACAACGCCAGTATCGAACAAATATTAATCATTCACACTTCTACCGGCGGCCAAACAGAACCCCGTCTTAGCCGATCCGAGCCGGGTTGATTGTGATTGATCGAGTTGGTTGCGACAGTTCGGTCACCGCGGGCTGGGTTAAGGGTGAGAGCACTCCAATCTTGAAAACCATCAGAAAGCATCAGCAGGACGGGCGATCGCGATCGATTTGCGATTAATATTTGCGATAGTTCAGTGATTCAACTGGGTCGACCGTTGAAGTAAAAATGGAAAGGCATATTGGGCCATACAAGAATTGTTTTAGTTAGGTTTGTAATATTAACAAACATTAAGAACATTGAATACGTTTATCTTTCTTCATACTGCAAACAAGTTAAGTGATAGATGAAAAATAAAGTACTATAGAGAAGCCACAGCAGCCCGGGGACACCAATTCAATGCTCGAAGGTTTTCTTCGCATAATTAATCCGGTAATGAAGAGAACTAGTTGTCCGTGATTTAATGAATGATTCTCCTCAATTCGCACATGATTTGCAGCCTAATTTCGAGAGTTCACTTTTTCGTGAATCTGATCTCTGGCATTCCTGCTTCCGTTTAAAAGTTCTTCAGACTAAACTGTGCAAGGACGAACCGCACATGACCGCAGTTTGCAATTTCTTTTGCTCCCAATTTTGCACCAATTGTTCGCGTTATTAGTTTCAATGATTAGCATGAAAACGATACCCATCGTGGAGAGCCACGGATGAGCAGCAATTGTCAGCCGAATAAAGTACATCGATACCATTCCAAGATTGGATTGACGGCAGCAGCCATGTGGAGGGGTACCCCCGCAAACGCCGGCTACGAGTTCAAGTTTGCCCACGTCAACGGCAAGACGGCGTCGGCGCACGGTTCGACGGTGTTGATGGATAATTACGGTCATACGACGCAAATTGGTTCCTCCATCTCGGCCGTGATTAATAAGCCGGGTGCGAGCCCGAAAGGTGCCAGCAGAGGATGTGATTTCGTTGCACCGATACTCAAACCTGAAGTGAGCAGATGTTGTAATGCGTCGCTCGGAATTGACCCACCGAGTCGATCCGGCGAAGCGACAATAACCGTAGTGCAGTCTAACCTTGCTCTAATTAGCGCGCAACGATGGCAGAGTCCGTCCGCTCGTCCAGCAGACGAGGTTCCTAATTCAATCGAACGTAATTCCAAAGGGGGGCCCAACAACAGCGAGACACACGAGAAACAATACGTGTCTAGAAGGCTGTGTGGCATAAGGCGCGCAGAAAAGTAGCTGCCCTCATGCAGAAAAGTAGCTGCTCTCCATTGACGGGTCCATTGAACGCCTGGCCTGTACATACTAGGAATTAGGTTACCAGCTAGGTATGTTTCCAACGATAGCTTCCGATCAGATGTGGGTTTTTCACATGTCGGCCATGGGTCGGGGTGTCACGAGGAGTCGATCGGCCAGTCACACAAGTCGAAGTTCATCGGACATCGGAAGGAAGGCTTACCGAAAACACGATCACTTCTGACCCCGTAGAGTGGAATGCACGGGGTGAATGGCTCTGGAAAGACGCCAGACGTACTGTTCGGCCAGATCACGGACAGGCAAGGTCAGATTGCTTTTCAGCCTGCGTTTTGCGCGAACGATTCCTACTCTGAACAAGACTCCTGGAACAGCCTCAATGCCATAGCTTGCCCACCGTGAAAATAGAAAACATAAGAACCCATCCGGCGCCTTTCGAGCGATGTGGCGACTTCTCCAACGATAGAAACTCCACCACCTCCCATATGCAGCATGCACGATCGGTCACGCATTCGGTTTGCTTGGCGATCGCAGAAACTTAGAAGATTTCTCAACCCGACTCATCCATACACAAGCGCGCGAGCACCTCTCACGAGGGCAACCATCGGGGGCTAAATTAGAATGTTACTCCAGCAAAGACGTCGCAACGGTATTACCGACACGGTACCGCACTAACGATGGCGGGTCACCATGGCCCTTTTTAAACCAGCACCAAACAGCTTGATCGTCATTTTCTCAGCTCCTTCTCCGTGGCGACTCCGCGCTCGTTGTCAACCGGAATAAAGTACATCAATCACGCCGATTGATCTACGATGATCATGAGGAGTACGCAACGCTTCCATCTTCAGGCAAATCATCCATCCCCGGTGACCCATGGCGATGGCCCTTCGTTTCATTTAGGAATATTTGATCATACGTTACATATCGCACCGGTTACATCGCAATGCGTTGGCTCCGTAGTCACTGGAAACAGTGGATCGAAAACAAGCGCAAGCATGGGAAACGTCAAATGAGTTGTGAGTATTCAGAAACGCTCTAAATTTCTTCGTATGAGTAGTCCTTTATTTCAAAAGCATCTTCATGGTGTTTTATAGTGTTTTATAAAACATAATACATCCAATAAAACGGTCCTGTCACAAAACAATCCTGCCTGCTGCCGTTCGCAAGCTTTAACATCATTAGTGAGCAACCTTTCACACTGCGATGTCATTTGGATGTTGCCAAATGTTAGGCACTCTTAAATTGCAGCCGATCACGTCTCCGCAGGTAGGTGCATCGGGGGAAAACTGTAACCATTCATTACACGGCGCTCCATCCATCTCTGGCGCTACATGGCTTTAAGTGCCATACTGTGCCGTGTCGCTGTGCGCGGATTCACCTTCGCGTTTTTCCGTTTTGCATCCTTTCAATGCCAACCGGTCAGCCTCAGCCGGTGGCCAAGAAAGCTACACCACAGTCGCAGTAACGGTGCGGTGCGGTGTGCTTTCAATCGCATCGGTTCGGCGCCGGAACGAGTTGGCCTCGGGATGGGGTTTCATCTTCACCAGTACCCACCGGCTGCGTCCACAATGCATTGGGATGCGGTGCAACGTTTCCTAAGAAAGAAGAAAGGTTGTTGGTCCTCGAGTGGGTTGTTTTGGGGTTTCGGGCGGATGTTGGAATGCAAATGAACGGTAAACACGGTTCGATGCTCAGTTTGTCCACTCCGGCGCAGAATGGTTCGCTCGCTCGGTGGTCGAACGTGCACGATCTGTGTGCGGTCGTGTGGACACGGTCGTGTCACGAACACCAGAGAGAGAAAAAACGGGAAAACCATGAACCAACCGCTGGTAATGAACGACAATCCGTGCCGAATTGTGATGCCGATCGCAATCGCTCTAATTAGCTGACCTGTGATCGGCCGATCGCGGTGAGTCTGGGGCCGGCAGACGGAAGACGGTCCGACGGGCAGGACCATTTTCGTCCGGCATTCACGAAGTACGCTGCCCCACAATGACACGGTATTGCGCATCGGCGTGCGACTCGTTGCCAGAGATCCGCGAGATGATTCGGCGAGACTCGAGAATGGTCTTTAGAGACAGCGCAGGTTGAGGATCGGTGTTTAACCCCTCCACACACGCACACTGCTTGGTACGCGAATGAGAGACCTTGGGGAAGTGGACAGATGAAGAGTGCACTGAGATGAGCTTCGAATGATATTGCGGAAAACATAAGCAATCTCTTCTTTGGCACGCATTATTAGCCGGGTGTTATGGGAAAAGGAACATGGAACACAATTCCATTATTCTAGGCAATGGAGTTTGCACTTGCGCTCGCTCACAAACAAACGTAAACGACAAAGACCGACTGTTGCGAGACAAACTTTATAAATTCAAATGATTCGGGAGGAGAAAGCCCGCAAATGATTGCCCTCATAAGGGTCAACTATAGAGAGCATGCCACTCAAGTGAAAACAGTTTCGAAACATGCTGTTTGTAATTAATTGAAGTACATGAAGTGATCCCATCATTGATTTACCCATCGACGAGCCCTTGAGCCGAAATATTCAATGGTTGTTCGAAGCCCTGCTTGATCCACAAGGAGACCCCGGGTCGTGGCCAGGGTTATCCGCGCAGACCCGCCACTAATTCGCCAGCAACCGCCCTGTAAACATTGAATAATCAAATCGATTTTCCACTTCACCTTTTTCCACTCGCCCAAAAAAATATAATTTAAATACACTTTACATTGTAAACATAATTGGTGATTTATTGCTCGCTCTTTTCTGCTTCAATTACTTGATGATTTAAATAAGGCCCAGCCATCATGGCTCATGGCGTGACGCGTTTCGCCTGCGGCCTATTGCGTAGATTGCCCCCGGAGGGCACTGAGGTATTACGCGAGGAGATATAATTGATCGTCATCTAAGCAACATCCTCATAGGAGGGGAATTTGCATAATTGCAAAACACATAAATCATCGCTCCTCATAGAGACTCAAAAGGCGAAAAAACAGCCGATAGGACTTGAAACAACGAACTAGAATTTCCCGAGACTCGTTCCTTGGAATTACTTGACTTACAACACTAACAACAACATCCTACAGTTATCTGTTCCATAAATCGCAAAGGAAAGCATACGTCCTGACGAACGCAACCATTTATTCATCTGCCGCCTAGTGTCAGGAGTGGTGGTGGTGGTGCACCAGGCCGGTGAATTGGGCCTTAGGGTTAGGGCAAAGGGTTATGGTGCAGTGGATTGGTGCGTTTCTGAGAGGCACACGCCACCGTGTGCGTATTTTGTCGCCTTGGAATACATTCCGCGGAACAAAGGGCGCACCCCTGGCCGGTTCCCTCGAGGGTGCGCCTCCTAGTCGCTTCGCTTTCTCTCTGATTTTTCTGGGATGGCTTTCGGGTGGTCCCCCCGCTAGAGAAGGGTCCCGCCCTTTCCACCCAACCCGAACATAGCTGCGCCAGACACCGGCTCGTACGTAATGTGCTATGATTAAGTTAGACCGAGCAGCACGAAAACACCTCCCGGATGAGACACACACTTCTGAACCACCGGCCATCGGAATCAATAGTCAAACGGCCAACCGGCGGCTGCAGTTATACCCCGAGGACAGTGTATGAAATGGAAAACAATCTGTTTATTAGAAGAAAAAAAAAATGGCCGAGAGTGTGTGTCCCGCTTTCTGCTTCACTCTCCCCGGCATGCACTTCCGAACTTTGAGCGGAAATGCGTCCCCGTAGCCCGCGGATACATCGGTCAGCATGCGCCGACGATGAAGGTTTGGAAATATTCGGCTGTTTTACATAATTTTACACATGTCATTAGTAGCACTGGCGCGGGCTGAAAGTGTACGAGTAGGAGAAGGGAAAGCAGCGACCATCACTGGTACACCTATCGGATGAGAGAGGGAAAAAAAACAAACACCCCAGAGGTCCTCCTTTACGAGTGTACTTCGCTGATTGGAGCCACCAACCGAACCAAACACCGAAACCACTCGAACCGGTTTCATTTCACTTTCACGCGGAACTCTGCGCGTATTCGGACGAAGTCAAACCTTCGAAAAAGGCTGCCGAAACCCGTGCCAGGCGTTCGGAGGGGTGGCAAAAAGGAATATAATCACCCCGTTCCGTTTCTGAATGCTAGAACGACTAGAATAGATTCGAATCCACTACGCACGTGCTCCTCGGGAAGCTTCAGTTGCAAGTTCTAACCGTTGTACACTGCTGCGTAACCATCCTTTGTCATAGGAATGCACTTGCCACAGCATCCGCCACGTGCACCTGCTTCGGTCGAACCGGTATCGGTTAGTGGACACCACCAACACAACACCGTTCCGTGCCGAAAGGAAATCTAAAAATAAACAAACCACTAAATCGAGGCCAACAAATCTCGCCGGCGCGTTGCTGCCCGCCGGTTGCTGGTTATCACTGTTTATTTACACAAAAAGTTGAACCCTTCTCGTCACCCCCAAGCCCGACCCTCCGGACGCAGGACGTTGGCGGCTGTTGGCAGAGGTGTCCGTGCAGGAAGGTGGAACCAATCGGAAATATGTTAATGTAGGTACATCATGTGAAAAGCAAGACGCTCACTGGCATCCACCGAGAGCAGCCGAACAGAATCCTGTCGTGCTGCGTAGGGCGAGTGAAAATGAAATTTCTTATTCAAATAGGCTCACAAGAGGTCCCATTTTATATCGATGGTGTTTAGTAAACCGCGTGTATCTGTGTAGGGGATATTTGTTTCATGCAAAGACCCATGTTTTATTCAATTTTCGAAAACGATCGATCCTACGGTATTTCTCGAGCCATTCTGGGTCAAACAAGGTGGATGAAGATACCAACATGAATAAGCATTCCCTTCAAAAGGTCACATTTTCATCAAACTGAATTTGGCATCGAAAAACATTTCGTCAACCTTTTCGCGATCGTATTTTTCCCAACCGGTAATTTGCACCACGAAAGACTACAAATAGACAAATAGACATGCACTATTCTTTGTAAATAAATATGCACACAAATCGAAAACAAATTTAGACATTGTCGACAAATTGCCACCGTAGCCAGTGGGCACTTCCAATTATCGCATTTTCCTACGCACCCTACGTTTTCCAGAGTAATAAAGGCGAAATACGCACATGCACCAACGGTGGCTCGATGCCTCCGACTCTGCACAATAGTCCAACACCATGCGAGGGATCCCAGCATGTTCGTTATGAAACAGTGCCCCAACATGTTCCTCTGCGCATCTAATCGCCAAACCCGATTCATGCCGTAGTAGCCCGACATCCAATTCGACCTAAACCCGGACTGCTTTTTGGCCTAATGTTCGTAATCATCGCGTCAGGTACTAAGGCGAAAAGGGGGATGAAAACAGTCCCGTGCACAACCACATTTTGCCGCCAAAGTCACTATCGGAAGATGCTGATGATGAGAAAGATAGTGACGTTCGACAAGGTGAAGTAGGAGCTCCTCTCACTGACGGACTGGCTTCGCCCAATGGAGACTTTTCTTGCAATGCGGTTGATGAAGGATAAAATTTTTTTGTTTGCTCCACTCATAAACCTCATCGGAGTAAACGCCGCAACATCAACCGGATAGTACCGTCCGACACGATCCAGGGGACGGCCTCATTAGACTGGCTCTTTTTCCCAATCTTCTTTTTTTGGCAAACTGCTATATAGGCATCACGTTGTGCATGACCTTCTCCTTTCCGCGTCGTCTTCAAGCCGTTGCACGAGGATGTCCGACGGTATCTTTGGGATCTTTCTCCCGCCACGACCAAGGTGATGTAACCGGGTCGCCGCGAAAGGTATCGAAAATGTAGACCACATGGCTGCGGTTTGTTCATATTGTTTGGCATCAAGGCATCTTTAAGGCCCCCGGGGCAGATGCGAACGAGTGAATGATCTTCACGTGATCCTCGAATTATCGTCACACCTAGGATGGAACAGGTCCTATTGTGCTTAAGTGGCAGCAAAACCACCTGTACAAAGAAAATGTGAGGTAAACAAATTCGATTGAACAGCAACAATGGGACATTTGAGGGTTAGGTTAGTTGGTTCTCTGGGGTAGGCATTCGTTATCCTTTTAAGTATCCACTCTGGTAGTAAGAGAAGAGATTAACAGGCAGACATCATTTTCGGGATGGACTACTCTCGTAGAAAGGATGATATAATGCACATTAGAAACAATTCTCTCAATATTTCCTCCTTAAAATTGCGCATCGATGAAGGTCAACGACAGACATTAAGCATACAGTTTCACATCGTTTTGTAGTGCGTCTTTTGGCAAAACCGTTGATCTCTTTAGTGTCAGTGCTGTGATGAATGTTTTCCGTGTGCTTTTTCCATGACATCACAGCTTTAGGCGTCTTTTGTATTAACAGTCTCATTTCTTTTCGTGCGCAAACACAAAAATGAAGGAGCATTTCAAGTTCAGCGTGAGGTGGAACTTGAAAAGCTCCTTTCATTTTTGTGTTTGCTCGATCGGAAATTCGAATGTTAAAAGGAAAAACCTAAACCATGTAAAGTGAAATATGGCTACGAAATCTCTTGTTATCGTTTTTTGGTCAAATAGTACTTCTAAACAAACATAAAAGCGATAGAAATAGAGAAGCAAATTACGCTATCGTGACGTTCAACTCGCAGCATGTTATTGACGCAACAGGCAACACGTGCCGTACTGAACAATGTTGTTTGAAAGAACATCGGTTTATAAAGCGGCCTGCAACTGTCAAACATGCCCCTTGATACCGTTTCTGAAGGGATACGGTAGGTCTGACAGATCGAGGATTCGAAGAAATATGTAGTCCTAAACAACAACACACGTGCGTTTGTTGTACCCGGCTTCTTGTGGCGAAACGTGCAAACTGAAAATCTGCGTTCGGGATAATAACCTCGTGTAATCACTTAAAAGGATACGGCATCATCTTATTTAGTTAACTCAAAATGGTGGTTTTCATTTGCAACCATTGTGGAGAATCACTGAAAAAGCAGGTGGTAGAGAAACATGCTTGGAAGTGCAGACGCGAACTCAACGTGTCCTGTATGGACTGCCTGAAAGACTTCAAGGGTAAGGAATACGACGCGCATACAAGCTGCATAAGCGAGGCGCAGAAGTATTCTGGCAAAGATTACGTACCGAAAGCGAACGCAAACAAAGGTGCAAAGAAGCAGGAGAACTGGGTCGCTACGATACGTTCCATAACGGAAGCTAAGCGAAACCTACCGAGGGGGGTCATGGCTGTTTTCGACGTGATCCAGCGGAACGATAACATTCCCCGCAAGATGAAACCCTTTACGAACTTCTTTAAAAATTCAGCCAAGCATATACGACAACCGGACGTAGCGGCGGCTTGGTCTTTGATAGATGAGGAACTGCAGCGAAACAGGCAGCAAGATTCAGCCAACCCATCTTCCCAACCTAACGGGACTGACACGAAAAACGGTCCAGCAATTAAGCGAAAACCTGAAGCAGAGGAACCGGAACAAGAACAGGAGCAACCGAAGCAGAAAAAACGGAAAACGAAAGAATCGTCCACGAACGGCTGTCGGAATGGAGATAGTGAAGCACTCTTGACCGGCGACGCAACCGGGTCCAACGGAACGCACCAGAAATATGAAGAAAACAACGAAGAAACAAACGGAGCCAAAAAGTTTCGCTGGAATGATGTAATCCGCAGTATACTGATTTCTAAAAACAACCAAATGAAGCTTGCAAAGTTAAAAAAGAAGGTTTTGAAGCGTTATGGCCAGTTCACTGGCGGCGACAGTGGTGAGCATCGAATCAGCGGAAAACTCGAGAAAAGGTTTAATAAGAAAATAATGAAAGCAAATTTTGTTGTTGAAAACGATACTGTACGATTGGTCGAATAGAGTAAGGTGGAAATACAATATGAAATGTATCACTGCTGTTAATCAACAAAAACAAACATTTACGACTAATTTTATCTTTAAACACCGGAGTTGGTGGCCTTAATCACAGGAACCGTCTAACCATCCATCCCGCCATCGTTCATTCACCTTCGAACAGTCGAATTCAGGTTTGCCTAGCTTCACATTCACGCGGTTGTGTATTTTACAAAGCCACTGAGAGAGGGTATGTTGGGAAGTAGTTTCTGGTGGCATCTCTTTTAACCTGTTGCAAAAATAGATCAGGAGAAAGGACAGTTACTGCACTGATGCATTATTTCGATATTTCCATGTATCTTACTCCTGTTGAAAATCTTTTGCACAGTACTCGCATGGATACAATTTGGAGAAGCTAGTGAAAAATGTTCGCACATTCTTTTCATCTACTGCGCTTGGACTGGTCGGATAATATGCGGCAACGGTATGCAACAATCCCCAGGTGTACTGTCCCAACTGTTCCTTATCAATTGGACAGTTGGGTGGCGATCCCCCTGGGTGGCTTCGGTCGTCGCGGGTGTCCGATTTTTGGGGGACCACTTCCGACGATGTTTTCGACACACTACCCGAACTGCTGCTTGTGGTGAGCGTTTTCCGCTGTTGTTTAGACCAAGATTTAAAATCCATACACGTTCGACAGGGCGCAGCTGCTTCTTTGCCATCTTGGTGGTGGTTCGGCAACGGTTCTCCTGGTCCCATGGTTTATGATTGCGTTCTTACACGATGCTTTGCACATGTAAAGATATCAATACTGCTGGTTACAATCTTCACTGACGACATGCGGTGTTAAAACTCCATTTATCTAGCCGGTTTTTGATATGATG
Source organism: Anopheles plumbeus (assembly GCA_034621735.1). Classification (NCBI taxonomy): domain Eukaryota; kingdom Metazoa; phylum Arthropoda; class Insecta; order Diptera; family Culicidae; genus Anopheles; species Anopheles plumbeus. The sequence continues at coordinate 21,542,189 of JAOEFI010000006.1, forward strand.
TAATTTAAGCTCTGCGAAACGTAAACCAAGCGAATTTGACAGTACTGACAGCTGACGCTGAGTTGAGGGTAACCAGCTATAAAAAGTCAACATAGAAATGCTGTCAAGCAAATCAATCGTATCGTTTTCATCGGTTTTCAAGATGACTGTTTTGTTAATTTCCGTAATATCACATTCTTTCGAGTACACGAGAATATAGAACCACCCTCAAATTTAATCTTAAACAATGCAGCTCTTTTTATAATATGGGTTTTATTTAATTTTCTCCCCTTTCTTCATTGCCCAGGATGTTGTAGCTCATCATTCCGGATTATTGAATTTCTGTTTACATCTTCCGTGTTACTAAGGAAAGCACAGATTGTTCTGCTACAGTGGCGTTTTCGCGCCGCAATTTTCCTTCCATCCTAGATATGGCCGGCGAAGTTTCCCTCCTCCCGCTGACCGTCCCACTTCTCAACCCACGAATTCGGACACATCGAGGCATAAACGTTCTTGAAGTACTTGCACACCTGATCGCCCTGGCCCTTAACCTTCTCGCAGCGGTGGAAATCTAGGTAGCTCTGGTAGCAATATTTGGTCTGGTTCTGGTTCGGGAAGCGTGGATCGAACGGGGCTGTCTTCGGTTCATACGCCATCGTGCTCCGCTAGGCTGTGGTTAGATGTATTAGCCGGAAAAGAAACGCGATAGGCCTCTCGACTGTGTGCGAAAAGGAATAGTAGGTGCAAAGTAGTTATATTTAAAAATGATTTGCCACGAGCAAGTTGTGTACACTTGCATGGATATAGTACTATTGTGTGCCCTATTTCCTATGCGCTTAGGTTTCACGAATTTCGGTTTAATTCATGCCGATTCATGATCATATTACAACACGACAAAATTTCAAGGTAGAGATGTTAATCTTACGTCAGTGGAGATTTCAAATCAAGAAAAACTGGTTAATTATTATATACATAGAAAAATTCTCGACAAATGAATACTTGCTGCTGACATCGATAGCATGTCCTAATTTAAATACACAAGAACGCTTCTTCCCAAAAAGAAGAAAAATGTGTATACCAATCCCTCCGAGATGTGCGAGGATTTTTAGAAATGTTTTTTGTTTTTTATAGCCGCGAGTACTGTCACGGATGATGGTAAAATGATTTCCCACACAATCCCAATCATTGCCAATTAACCTTACCGCTGGACAATTCTATTTGACTAGCGGGCGTGTTTTAGAGTCTGCATCGCAAGAAGCACTCTTATACTTCTTCACTTCCTGCAGGTAGAGTGTCCACGGATCATTTGGCGTCTCTGCCGTCGACTCTTCGATCGGACGAACTTTCTTTACCAGACCGGTCTTGAGAATTTTACCACCACGCCGTCGGCCGAAAACTGGCAACGGGGGCGGCGGTGGCTCTTTATCGATCGTTGACGGTCTCACGTGAGGAACGGGTTGCGCCGCGGTCAGAACTCCCACAGAACCGCCTATTTTATATGGGACCGTTGCTGATGAGGTTTGAGCGATTACCGGTACTCCAGCAATAACTGTTGTGGAGATGACTGGGTTTTCTGTTCCGGGAACCACATTACCCATCGCCCCAGCAACGTGTAATGCTACCGGCAATGCAGAAGGCGTTGCTGTATCACTAGTGATGACTTGCTGTTGCTGGAACATTTTGAACATCTCTAAAAATGAACCATCGTTCACGAAACCCGACACGGCAGTAGGAGTAGGCGGTTCACGACAGGGTTTTATCAGTGGAGGATATAGTTTCCCTTCTGCAGCCAGGTGCTGCTGGAGTTTTTCCTGCATCTTACGCTGGAACTCGATGCGCTCTTCTTCGGTTTGTATCTCTGGTACGTACTCTACGGCTGCCTGCGCATTGAGTCCATCATCCAGCGGTATAAAATCTGGCTTGCGTTTAGGGAGCACAGAAAAAGCAATTGAAGGCTTCACTCGGACAGTCTTATTCGTACTAGAATTTCCATGCGTCGCGTTGCTAGAACCCTTTTGTCCTTTCTTTTTTTGCTCCTTTTTTAACGCCTCCTTCTGATCATGCTGCCGTCTGAGATTGGCCAACTCTTGCTCTATTTCAACGGAGAGTCTTTCCCGTGCTGATGGTTCGCGAGAAGTTTCACGGGACGACCCCCCGCAAAGAGTTCCATCTTCGCGTGGCGATCGATGATGATCACGACTTGGATGTTTGCGTTCTCCTCCTCCTCCTTCGGGACTACGACTGTGTCGATCACGGCGATCGCGCCGATCTTCTTTATCTCTGTAGTTGTCACGAAACCGGCTGGTACCATAATCACGATCTCGATTTTTTCGATCCCGGTCCCGATCGCGGTCACTGTAGCTTCGATCTCGATCGCGGTTAGAACGGCTGTGGTAATCATCGTTGCGTCCAGCTCGCTCGCGATGGTACGACGAATAGCGGCCAGTGCTACGCGAAGAACCTCTTCCGTCATATGAAAATGCCTCTTCCATTTTATTCTCACGATGGGACGATCTTTGCGCAGATCGTACGGACCTGTCCAACGGTTTCTCCTCCTGGTTGTTGCGGGATGGTTTTCCCTCTTCTACCGGCAGCATCATCTTTATGGGCCGATAGGCGATGGAAAGCCTGGAAGAGTAGCGTACACTACCGATAAGCGCAATCTTTCCTATGCGAACACACCATCCAAAGAGATGGCGATACGTCCCAAACCTTAAACCCAAATCGATACACAAAGCTATACTTCACCTTCTATTAGGAAGAATTTCTTCTTGAGAAGGTGGAGCAGAGATTCAGTTGTGCTCTTTTTGTCGTTTTTGATTGTTTCTTTTTTGTCAGGACATCACTCCACCATGAATGTGAGTATATTGCAGATTAGTTTATAGAGGTACAGAGTAAGGTAAGATGCAAAAACTACATTACTGTTTTCGTGGGGCTCTAGCTGACGATCCGCTGCACAGGAAAATCCCTCAACGGTCCGTTGCTGGTTTGGCCGGTTCCTTCGATTCGTCTTGTTGCCGCTCTGTCGCCTCCTTTCCTTTCGTGTAATTGATGTGGTAGGCAGTCCACGTACACTTTTTGGGATTACCAAACTCGTGTATTTTTTCTTATCTCTGTTCTCTGTGCCTCTCTCCTTCTCTTTTTCTCTTTTTGCAACGTCCTGAAAAATATTTACTGAGACGTGAATTTTTCTTCGAATGTGGTTCAATGGAGATCAAATAATTACTCTCTCATTCAGATCTAGAGTCGTAGAGCGATAGGAGCGTTGCTATGCGCTGGATATGCTTTATCCGCGCAACATTAGGCTCGTTATAGTTATTCTCCCTCTATCTCTCTGTTCGACTCTCGTTGCATCCCATCGTGATCAACCACCACAGAAGAGTTGGTTGAAGTTCAGTGCTATTTATGAAATTTGACTACTCAGGAGTATTATACTCCCGCGCATCACGATCGAATCGCATTTAGCCAGCGCAGTATCAGACCGACATCGAAGGATTTGTGGGAACGCTGTAGCTCAGGAAGTCGTCGATGCTCTGAAGTGATGCCTCTAAAACAGCTTGTCGTCATCTAAAGATTTATCCACTCCCTACGTTTCATCCCGTAATAATTCCTCCCATCTACCGTTCATCAGCCCGAACGGGACCTTTTTTATCCTTTTTGCCATCCAAAAAAGAACCCTTTCAAACCCCTTCTGCACAAGCCAGGAATGGAGAAGCCACTTACATAAGCGAATGAAGAAAAGAAACAATGCATGTGAGGACAATATAAAATGCGTGCCTGTAGAAGCCGACACGCACCTAAAGATGACTCTTTGTCCAGCAATGGCATTCCGAATAGATCGCACTACTTGAAACACGAATTATGTAACTTTTCTCGTCGCCCAGAACAGTATCGGAATTGTAGTTTTGGGTAGCTGTCACCATCGCTGCCCTGTAACCTTCACGGTACGCATAGGGTACTGCACACACCCTCCGGGAAGGGACCCACTGCCCCTATGGCACACGGTGAAACGGCATTGAGCCAAGCAAGGGACATGCGAAGATAGTGTTCCGAAGGTAATTTCTAATCACACCTTCCTCCTGCACGCACTGCAAGCAAAACTTAGGCGCTATTTTTCATTCGTCATCACGGAACGGACTTAAAATAGATATAACGAAACTACCAGCAGGAAATAGTGCACACAAGTTTGTTTTCGTTTTCTGGAAGAAATGAACGAATCAGTGCAATTACCTTGAGCCAAAAAATCTCCGGTCGCTTTTTTCGTTAGCTTATTGGAACGGACCCGAACGCACTGCAAACGTACTTGACTGAAAAATCAGAGAATGAAAGGTTTTTCAATATGGCTGCCATTGGTGTATAGTTTTCACTAGGCATGATTTCGCTTCTGATCTCTCAACTAAAATGATGCATCCAAAACAAATGCCAAACTATTTTTAAAAAAATCCTTGAACTATTTACATAGTATTTATTGTAAACTATGTCGCCTGTATTCATAACAATTTTCAATCACATTTTTTTACAAATTTTTGGTAAAAACCAATCGCTAGTTACTATAAGCCATGTACTTCCACCGGGCCTGAGAGAATTGATTTTCTTGAAAGCCAACTTCACCGAAGGTATTTGCTAAATTTCATCTTATCGTTTTCCTTTCAATTTGAACCTCAGATCGCGGCAGTTCGTTGAACATCGTTGCGACATTTAAAAAGGATCACAAGTTTGCGTCGAGACTGTAAAAGCGGAAGCGCATCGTTTGTTTGGTAATTGTGTTCGAGGTGTTATTGCCTATGGGGTATGTATTTCAACGGTAAGTTTGTTGATTTGTCACGAAATGGTGAAATTTAGGTTTGCAGAAAATGATTTTGTTTAGTTAAATGAATTTAGTTTTAATGTTCAGTTATTTCTTGGTTGCAGTAAATTTTGTTCATAGTAAAAGAAACTGTCCAATTCATGTGTTTCATGTGATACCGGCCAATCGTCGTTGTTGCGATGTCGGATAACGTGAAAGTGTCAATCAAGGTACGCCCGCTGATCAAACGGGAGAAGGAAAGCAAACTATCATCACAATGGCGCATCCGAAATAACACGATAGCGTCGAGCGACGGCAATGGCGATCCTTTTGTTTTCGGTAAGTGCGGGTAGATCTCCACAGGTCAATGACACATTGCCCATTACGATAGATACGCTAAAGTCAGAAAATATTGCTTTCTTCATTTTTGAAATTCTTTAGATCACATCTTCGATGAAAATGTGTCCACAAGGGAACTGTTCGATACTGTTTGTAGGCCGGTAGTTCTCTCCGCGCTAAATGGAATCAACGGAACAATTTTCGCATACGGGCAGACATCTTCCGGAAAAACGTACACCATGATCGGCCACGATGAGGAGCAAGGTGTGGTACCATTGACTGCGAAGGAAATATTTGAACAGATCAAAAAAATTAAGGATCGTCAGTTTTTGATCCGCGTTGGCTTCATAGAAATCTACAACGAAAAAATCCACGATCTGCTCAACCCGACCGCGCCTAATTTGAAGATTCAGGAGAACCAATGCGGCGAAGCAGTGGTCAACTCGAAGGAGAACATCACAAACTGTCCCGAGCAGATCATACAGCACGTGGACCAAGGAAACAAGGTGCGGAAAATCGGCGAAACAAACATGAACGATAGATCGAGTCGATCGCACACAATCTTCCGCATAACGATAGAATCGCGTATAATTGGCGAGGAGACGGACAACGATGCAGTCCAGATCGGCATACTAAACTTGGTCGACCTGGCCGGCAGCGAACGAGCGGATCAGACGGGTGCTACGGGTTCGAGATTTAAAGAAGGATCTTGCATCAATCGCAGCCTACTTTCACTAAGTTGCGTCATACAGAAATTGAGTGAAACTACCGACAAAAACTTTATCAACTATCGCGACTCGAAGCTGACGCGCATCTTACAAGCATCACTCGGCGGCAACGCGGTCACGTCGATGATCTGCAACATTACGCCCGCGGCCTTTGAAGAGACGTACTATACGCTTAGCTTTGCGATGCGTGCTAAAAAGATTCGGAACAAGCCGAAGGTGAACGAAATTCTCACCGGAGCGGCCATGATGAAGCGCTTGGAAAAGGAAATCAAACGTCTTCAAGGCGAACTACGATTGGAGCAGAACAAGAATAGCAAGATAAAAATGGTTGAGCTGCAAAACGCGATCACTCTGCGTACGAATTCGATCATTAACTCGAACCAGATGCTTACAGTGAGCACTGAAAGCGCTCGGCGACGTACCTGGTGCCCGTCGAACTCGGAAATTCCTCGATTGAACAACAACGCCCGACACCAATCGCAGGCGTCTGAAGAACGTATACTAATGGGACCTCCTTCGGCGCCTGGACCGTATCTGGTATCGTTGAATGGCATGACGCCGAACATTGCGATTCGAACGAATGAGGATCAACCCCAGGAGGAGAATGGTTTCGGCGCCACGCTAGCTTTGATGGCCGACGATGAGCAGCAAACCGCTTCTCGCAATCTGCTGGAAAGTCGAGTAGTAATGACGAGAAAGGTGCGTTCCTCATCGCCTAGCGGAAACGGATTGCTGAATCCATTCACAATGGACGCCGATGAGTTTGTACCGGGAGAGCAGATTAGTTTTGGACGCAACTCGTTGTCGCCACTGTCAACAATGGAGCGGGATCTGCACACACCAAAAAGTTTGCGGAGGACCCGCAGATCCTCTACCGGTGATTCACCTACACACTTTGACCACGAAAAGCGGTAAGTTCTGGATCATTGATGTAAGATAGAGGGATGGGGTTTTCCGTGCCGGTTTCAAGGTCGACCGAAAAGAGAACCGACACTCTTTTGTTGATAACGACTAACCTCGACCTATCCCGGCGGAAGAAGTTGCGAGGATGCTCGGTAAACACCGGTTGTGAAAACTGTTTTACAACCTATGACGCTCTCTCTATGAGTTAATCCATGTTTATAGAAGAACGAACGGTGGCTGCTTCGAACGAGGTGGTAAATAAAATCATTCGTCCTCTGGCTTGAAATAGATCCAGTTAGGTTGCGAATCTGGTAGAAATTATTCCCATTTACATATTGTGGCATCGCATGGTGTACCAGTATTGCCCCCTTGCCATATGGAGCAAATTCACTCCTAAAAATACATGCTACTCCTCGCGTCATTGCCCATTGCTCATGATTTCCTCTATTTTGTTTATTTTTTGTGCCTGCTCGATTCGTAGCACTATCTGGACTTTTTTAGGGAAGCGAAAACTAAAGGAAGCGATTAAAGTTAAAATTAGATTACTTCGGCTCCTGTACAAAATGTAGTCCCTTTCGCCGTAGAGTATGTAGTCCAACGGTCTCAGAATATGAATTTAAATATGTGGAAACAATCCTCGTACTGTTTCATTTCATTTCATTTATTTATACATGTCTGCCACGCAGGTATTGTATTACCGTACCCCTGCTACTTGCACTGCTGAAGTATGCATAATTCCTCATGCGTTTAGTTTCCCTGATATCATTTCGGTGCACCACTTTAGTATATCTTATGAATAGTTTGATTATGTGCAACTGCATGTGCAACGCTTTTAGAAAAAAGAGACTCTCGTGGATCTTTGCGTGATGAGCGAGGATCCAGCACGCGACAGCGATAGATGCGACACCCGTCTTCTTGCTCTCGCCTTATCCGTGACGGTTTGTTTATTTCGATGCTGCGTGAGTTGGAGTTGTTGTACTGTTTCATTTTGCTGCTGCACTGCTCTAGCACACGCCAACAGTGACTCGAAACAACGAGAACAAGATTTGGTGGGCCTGCGAGCGATCGCGATTCACGAGTTGCTCGTGATGGTTTCGAGAAATTTATAGCTCACGGAAACTGCTGCTGTTGTTGCTGTTTTGCCGTGAGTAGGCAAGAGTAAGATGGAACAGCAGTGACACCGTCCGTTTGATGTAAGTGGGTTAGTTTTCAAAACAACCGTATTTGTGATGAATAGTTAAACATAGTTTATCCATCAAAACTCAGTGCTTCGTTTTTTCTGTCGTTGATAATTAAAACGGCGTGCTTAGAAAATGATCGTGAGAGATTAGAACTCTGTTTAACGTCCACCTAGTCTTTGTATAAACAAAACTGTAGTTATTGTTGACAAGTATGTAAAAAATGCAACTTGTACAACCGTGCAAGTTCTACACAACATGATGGTATGCGGTTAGGTGATTTAACTGACAATGATACTGTTCTACATACGAAACAATCCTTTTATTTCGTCAATCGCGGCATTTTTGGATGAACGAAACCAGGCGGACGGCAAGGGGGTACAACGATGTAGGGCTGTTGCCTGTTTGATAGTATTGCCACGGTGCAGCAAAACTCATCGTGATGTAGTCGCTCATTCACAGGGAAGGGGAATGGAGCTGGAATTTGTTCCCCCGCCAGTGACAGGGACATTCTGATTCAGTTATAGGAGTAAGAGAGCTTCCTAGATTTTGTTTTTAATGATAGAAAATCTTCGTATTTCGCACTTCCTTGCATCTGGTAAGAGACGATTTCTAATAATCTATTTCCCAACATGTTTTGCATTTTTCAGGTGCCGGGAACTGGAGCAGGAGCTAACCGAATTGCAGGAGTTCACAAGGCTAGAAAAATCGGTCGAAATCGAGTACCTGAAGCAGGAGCTAGCCGAACGCGACAAGTTACTTACCGACCTCCACAGCGACATCGACGAAAGAGAGCAGCAAGTGGAACAGCTGGAGGAAAGGTGAGTGGTTAACATATATGTCATTTCTAGGTGCGCAACTTCGCCCATCTAACGGCTTGAATGAAAAGGCATTAGTTGATGAAAAGGGTTTTTATTGTTTGCCCTCTCGTGCCCGCCGTTCGAATGTGCAAGTGATCGACGCCCAACGTTCGGAACATTCAATTCCCACCTCGAAAGTTTGACCGATTGCTGTATGATATTTGTTATTTTTTGATTTTTCGCTACAAACGCGTACATTTTGCGGTCTTGATTACAGAGCTGATAATGAACTCTGTCAATGATGTGTGGCATGAGGCAAGATTTGAAAAACGTAACCAAGTGATAACCTAGCTTAAACGTTTTGTATAGCGATTATTTTAACTGATACATCGTACCGTACACATCTTTTATATTAGATTGATCTCCTTTTCGATCAGAACGAATGCCATTCAATTAAATTGCCTTCCGCAGAATCAGGTATTATTTCCGATATGCGAAGCGGAACGAAGGGTCTATGTAATGGGCCTACTTTTTAATAGTTGTCTTTATGTACCTTCACCAGATGCACCCATCTTGAGATAGAATTGAAAGATCACATAACACGAGTGAGCGAAGCTGAATCCCAACTAGCGCTAGCAGTGACAGAACGGGTGGCAGCAGCTCGGAAAGCGGAACTCCATACCAACCAGCTCACCAGTATCGAGTTTGAGTTTGAACGTTTTCGTCAGCGATCGGAGGCACGCCAGTTGGAACTGATCGAATCGCTCCAGGAAGCACGCGGTTCGTCCGGAACGGCTACTCCGAATAAGACCGATAGTTTTAGGCTGGATCAGAAGCGGGAGGAAATGAAGCGTCTGGAGATGGTGCGTAGGGAGAGGTTTGAGTTTGGATAACGATTGTGGCATTAATTCTACTACTTCTTTCTTGTAGCAAAATTTTGAATTCACTCTCCAACTAGAAGAACGTAACAAACAGATCGAGCAGCTGAAATCTTCCTACCTCGAACAGCATCGGAAGCTGGAGGAAGTGAAACAAACCGTTCTGCAGCACCATTGTCCAACTGCCGCTGTTGTAGTTTGTAAAGGCGAAGATATTACCACTCAGTCATTATTACAATCGCTACGCAAGCTTCTGCTTTTGCGAGAGGATGAAGCAAATGGAGAATATGTTTCACAACAAAACGGGATCAAGGAGACACGTGCCACAGAGTCCACGGACAGTACGAACAGGGACAATGTAAACCCCACAACAATCGAAGAGGTGCTATCTATCCAGGATTTGTTGAAAATAATTGGAACACTTGAGGAAAGTCTGGAAACTGTCAGGCGTGAACAGACGAACAAGGAAAAATCGAACGAAATCGTGCTGAGCGAATTGAAGTCCCAGCTAGAAAGCAAGATTGCAACCGTAAAGCAGTTGGAGAAGCAGCTGATACTGTGCAAGGAGAAGTTCGATGCTCAAACTAGCGAATACGATGAGCTGTCGACTCAACTCATGGATCAGATGCAAGACAGCGAGGGTCTACGAAAGGAATACGATGCGCTGAAGTTGAAACATATTGAAATGGAGGTGGAAGCAAAAGCACGCCACACGGACTTAACACGTGAAATAGCGGAACTAAGTGAAACACTAGAAAAAGTAACTAGCTCCAAAATCGAACTGGAACTAATTTGTGCGACGTTACGAGAGGAAATCGTGGCGTTGAATAAAACAATTGAAGAAAAGGTGTCGTTGGTGGACATGTTGGGCCAGGAGAAGGAAAAGCATAGTGCGAAGTACCATGAGATAACGGAAAGTTTCGGTGTGCTGCTCTCTAGGAAGAATGAGCTGGAAGTTGAAACTGAAGGGCTGAAGGTAAAGCTGGAAGTAAACGAGAAGGATGAAATGGATATACTGCGGCAGGAGTTGACGGCACAAGAAGCCGGTCTCAAATCTTCGATCGACGAGCAGCGTTCGGAGAAGGAAGCTCTTGCAAAAGAGAACGCTCGACTGTTGGAACAATTGGAACATTTTCAGGAAAAGCAGCTGCAAGAAACGGCTGCTGGCAATCAGCAGAATTCAGAAATGCAGGAAATACTACAACTACAGAAGGAAGGCTTCGAACAGCAACTGAAGAAATTGGAAGAGAAGACGGAATCTTTCAAAATGGAGCTCCGAGTGGCCCAAACCGACCGAGAGCAACAGGTTCAACTCGTTTCGCGGGAAAAGGATACGTTTGAAAAAGCAAACCAGAATCTTCAGTTGGAGGTTAACCGGCTACAAGAATTATTACAGCAGCTGGAGGATGAAAATCGTAATATCATTAGAGCAAAGAAGATCGAGGCCTGCGAGAAGGATTGCTCGATACCGGTAGCATTGTTGACGGAGATGGAAAGTGCTAAACAATACCAGGACACACAGGAAGAGCGTATTAGAGAGCTACAGGAAGAGGTGGATCGATACCGGAATGGTTTAGAATTCAGTCAGAAGGAGTATGCTGCATTTGTTGAAAAGGAAAAAACGGAAAAGGAGACTTATCAAGCCGCTCACAACAAACTCACGGAAGAAATAGAGTCGTCGAAAAAAACGATCGAGCAGCTGAAGGAGGAAATGAGTATTGTATGCAAGCACGAAGCTAGTGCCCGAGAGGAGTTTGATAAGCTACAAGTTTTGCAGAACCCGATAGGTGTTGGGTTGGAAGACCAGGTGCAACGGAAAGTAAATGATCAAGTAACTTCCCGTATGGAGTATACTTCACTACTGGAGGCACAAAGCGAGGAAAGGGAGACAGCAAGGAAGACGATTGAACTGCTAAACGAGGAAAAGAATGCTTTGATAAAACAACGATCTGACGACCAACAGGAACAAAAATCCCTTCTTGAACGAATGGAAGAGTTGAGAAAGTGTAAGGAAACCCTGGAAAAGCAACTCAACGAGAAGGAAGCGGAAATGTACACGTACATCGCCGCCGTGGAAGCCGCTCGCAAGGAGCAGAATGCTCTAGCCGAGCAGCAAAGAGTCGACCATTATTCGTTCAAAACAGCTCAGCAAAAGCTAATGGATGAAATGCAGCTGTTGAAGACAACTGTCGCAAGCCTAACCGAAGAAAAGAATGATCTAACAAAGGAACAGGAACAGGGTACTCTACGGCAGCAATCGCTCGAGAAACTGATGAATGAGCTAAGCTTGACAACGGAGCAACTATCCCGACAGGTCGAGGAACGGCAAGAAGAGATCCTCAAGTACATTACCAAACTCGACAAGTTGCGTGCGGAACAGACTCGTCTTATTGAACAGCACAATGGTGTTCGTAAGGAGCTGGAGGATAAAAATGCAGCTCTTGCGAAAGAACTTGATTCGGTGCTGCCAACAGTCGAACAGTTGATGGCAGAAAATGAGTCGCTCTTGAAGGAGCAGCTTGAGGGTGAAGAATCACAAAAGCAACGTTCCACGTTGGAAGCTGAAGAGCTGGAAAAACTGCGATCCTGTCGCGACGAGTCGGAACGTTTAGTGGCACAACTCGAGCATGACCTCAGAACGGTACGGGATGAGTTGGAGATGGTCCGGAGCGAGCTGCTGGCTGAGAAACGACGCCACGATGAAAGCGAGCAATCCGAAAAGCATCGCGTTCAATCGATGGCGGAAGAAATTAAGCGGCTGAAGTGTTCCATCATCGCGCTAGAAGATGAAAAGCAGCGCCTTCAAGATGCCGAATGTCGGCTACTATCGCAGCTCGAAGACAATATCAAGCATACATCGGAGCTGGAAGGACGGCAACAGGAAATGGAAAGCTTCCGCGAGGAGTTGCGAAAAGAGAACAACGATCTGACTGTGGCGGTTCAGGAACTGTCGGCCAAGATTGTTAACCTGGAGGAACAGATGGACGGCAATGAGGCGGCACAGAGGAAAACGATTGACTCGCTGGTGCGGGAAAAGCAAGCACATGAAGAAGTCGCAAAACAAAACGAGCGGAAGGCGATCGATTTAAGGCAGAAGCTAACGGAAGCGGCTGAAAAACTGATCGATCTCGAGAAGCGCCACGAAAAGGTGCTGGTGGAGCTTCGCCACGTAAAGGGGGCTTTGGATACCAGCATTGCAGAGCGCACACGTTTGGAAGCGGACATTCAAGAGTCGGCCAGCGTACGGGACGTACTGGAGCGTGAACTGCGCGAGCTGAAGAATGATCTTGAGAACCTTGATAGCAAGCTGGCGAAGGAACGGTACGAGCAAGAGCGGCAGGTTTCGGCCAACCTTCGGCGCGATCTGGATGAAAAGCAGAAGGAATTGGAAAGTTTTATGGCAACTGGGCGTCCTTCACTCGGGGACGGCAGAGTGGTACAGGCCTTGCGTCGAGAAAACGAAGACCTGCTGAAGCAACTCAACGAAGCCCGCCAAACCGATGGACTGAAAGGAAAGCAGCTTCAGGAGCGCGTTGATGAGCTGCAGCGGCTCGAGAGGGAAATATCCCGTATGCGCGATGAAATGGCCACCATGCGACACGAGTCTAGCTTCAACGAGAAAGAAGAGCAAGTTACAAAACTCCAGCATAAGGTGAACGAAGTAGAGAAGGTTCGCGAGGAAACGATCCACCAGAAGCGCTCGCTCGAACGAGCGTTTGACCAGCTGCGCTTTAAGAATCAAACGCTTGCCAAGGAGGTCGACGAGTTGAGGCGAACGACGGATAAGGAGCGTAAGTCTAGACGACAGAGCACGCACGACGATCGGCGCGGACTGCTTTTCAACAGCAAGGAAGCAACCACGATGACCGAGCCTACATGTACGTTGACCGTTAGCTGCATTTGGGAGTAGTACAGTCATATCATTTTTAATTGCTTATCTTGTTTTTAGCCATCAATTGCAGCTGCCTTGATATGGACGCGCAGATTAAAGAGCTCCGCAACAAGCTCACTCTAAAAGACTGTCAAATAAACACACAGAAACTCATCTCGTCGGCGAACCCGTTGAAGAACGAGATCACTGAGATGCGACGAAAGCTGGAGGAGCACAACCGAGAGAAGGACCAGCTCGAGCAAGAGTTGCGGAAGGTATTGGCTGTGCTGGATAGGGAACGCAAGGAGCGTAAACGGCATTGCACGCAGTGCATACGGCACAATCGGCAGCAGAACGCACGCTGTGATAAGGCGGTGCAAGCGTATAATCCGGGCGAAAGTGCAGCTGCCGTTTCCGTGTCGATTGTTTCGACTACACGGGATGGCACTGATACGCCTTCCAGGGCCGGCCACAGAGATGAGACCGAAGTGGTAGCTCACCTGCAAAATCGCTGCGATGGGCAGCATGAGAGATACGACCAATTGGAAAAGAAGTACCAGACGATGAAGCAGTTATGTCGGCTACGGAACGAAAAGATTGTCAGCCTTAGCCAGAGTGTCATGGAAAAGGAGAACGAGAGCACGAACTTAAACTGGGGAGTGCAGGTGAGGTGGTCCTACTAGCGCAGCTGCAAGCTTTGCCCGCGTTAACCATAGCTAACCGGAATGTTTATTGATTCATGTTATAGAACGAATGCATCAAATTGAAGCAACAACTGAAGGAAGCTGAGAACAGGTATGCAGAAATTTATCGCATCAGTATGATCGGAGGGAAAGCGACGCTCAAGTCTGAAGCTGCGGTGCAAACGGAGATTGATGTAAGTAAACATATTCCAACAGGAGTCGAAGAGGACTCTTGCTGGTCGACGAAAGATAATTTACCAAAAAAACATTTGTTACCATTACTTCCTTACAGCCGTTGCTACAAGAAATGGAAATCTATCGTACCAAGTACGAACAATATAAAGCCCTTGCCCAGAAACTGTTGGATGACGCAAGTAAGGCGAAAAAGAATGGTCAACGTTCCACAGAGGTACAGTAAAATGTGAGCCTAGGGACAAGGTACGCAGCTATGGTTCTCTTCAAAGGAAGCATTGCATTGATTCTCCTTTTCCCCTGTTAATGTCTCCTGCCCCCTGTAAGGTTATGAACAGATTAATCCGTGTGCTACAACTGTTTTCTTCTCTTTGTGGCAATAGACTGTTAAATACCATAAGTCTGTCTAGTCCCGTTTGTCGCGGAAAACGGAATTTGCAATGCTTGGTTTGCCATTGTCCTATCGATCGATTACTTTTTCCACTGCTGATAGACCCTCCGTTAATAGGTCGCTATATCAAAACCGTCCCTTTCGATAGCCCCGTCAACCTGTCTTATGGCAAATGTCGTGATAGCGTTGTATGCTAATGCTACAATCAAACTTAAAACGGTACGTTGCCGGTAGTTGGGGGTTAGAGTCTAACATCATTATCCCGTTAGTCAAAAACAGCAGTTATTTATGAAGACTAATATTATGTTAATATTTGTACAAAAATAAAGCAATGTCAATAATGAAGTCCGACTGGTTAAAAAACAAGAAGTTCAGTCAGAATTATTTGTGAAAAATGGCATGGTTATCCTACTATTAGTACATCATAATAAAAGAATAATGTATCAATATTATGTGCACCAATTATTGAAAAATGGAAAATACGAAATTTCGAAAAAGTTATTAAACCACCCTTTCGGCTTTTTCTGGTTACGTGGAATGTATCTCAAAAGGCTATGAATGGAATGAAGAAGAAGAAAATACTTATACTCCAATTCCATCCACTTGAAACTACGTCAATGACTTAGCTCCGAATTTCTTGGTAATATCAACAAGAAACTCGGTTCTACAAAACGGAATTCCATTTGTTTTCCCAGTTGGTAGCCTTGCGTCATTTGTTTGCGAATCTGTTGTATGACGGTAAACTAGACGCATTACGCGGAGCGAGCTGAAGGCCAAAACGCTCTGCTACTGATCGCAATGTGTAGTAAATGTTTTAAAATTGGTGCTGTAAAAAATAGATGATCGTATCGTAATAGATCTCGTCCGCTCATTAGTATGATACCTACCTAATACAGTATGACGAATATGATTTCGCATGTGTATTTCAGACAAGGGCATTCTGTATGGCATACACTGAACATGGTTGAATTTCCTTCGGCATGTTAATCATAAGGATGCGCGTGGTTCTTAACCAACAAGACAACAAGATGTTTGCACAGTCGTTACGTACGCGAACAAATCTTTTCAAACGTTCGCAAGGGTATTTAAATGATGGCGTCGGCTACAGCAGAAGTAGAGTGAATTGTATCGCTGAAGCATCGTGCCGAACAGAAAATCTTCGAAGACTTTCCACCTTTCAAGCATGAAGATAGTGGCCATTGTCATAGTTGTCCTGAGCCTGCTTTCAATGGCTTTGGCACAAACTACACGTACTACCTGCGCCTCGAACTTGCGTAATGCACGGCCTTAGGATTCGGCAGTTCTCACATAGGAACTCCGAGGATGAGACAATGGAGAGCAATTGTGCACTAACAACGGACGGAATGGAGTTATTTGCAGGTGCTACAAATAAAGGAAATCTATGAAAAATGTATTGACTGTATGTTCAATTTTGATAAATACACTATAAGCAATGTAAAAGCACGTGCTAGATGATGACATTCATAAGTGTGCCCTAATCCTATTTCAAGGGAAAATCTCTGGGACGGAAATAAAATATGTTACAAACTTTGAACTCAGATTGTTCAAACCTACAAAGTTGAAGAAAACCTTGTCATAACGGCACACGTGCCTTTGCGAGTCAGTGAATCAAAAAAGACTCATAAATGAATTTAAAAAAATTCCAACATAATTTTGGAACAAATTAACGGTACAGTGTATGTACCTAATAATATAGTTTGAACTGCCATTACAACTTCAAAGTTCATTCGCATAAAAGGTACATAGATGTGTCAACATATGTTTTCCGTAAACATCATGTGCTATTCACCTGGCTTGTGATATATTAGAAAGAGAAAGAGCACATGGATGGGTGAGTGATCGCGTAGCGATACGTCTATAGAAGCAGCTGGAATGCAACACGCACACTGCACCACTAGCCCATACTAGTAGTATATTGTGTTGAGGAAAACTCAGTAGTGGTACGGTAGCATCGATATAGACTAAATGCAACGTGCAGCCCATTGTTTCGTAGCATTGTTTCTTTCGCGCATAGCTTCTTGAAGCTCGCATTGAGTACCGTTTCGCTATTCCATCCTGTGTTCAAATCAAGCACGGCGCTGCATATCGATCTTCGATCTGTTCGCAAGGAGTTTACGAATAGCTGTCAAACCTTTTTCTCATGCCAAGAAAACACCGTCGCGCTAGTGGTTCAGTGTGGTGCGGAGTAATATACTCGAGTTTAGGAAGAGGCAGGTTCCGACAATTTGCATTCAAGGTGATTGTTCCTGTCCATTTAGAAACAAGGAAGCTCTATTTTCTTCCCAAGTGACACTGTTGTAATACAGCCCTATTAAATAAAGCAGAATAGTCAGCAGCGATTGAAAAGCGGAGTACAAAGAAGAAAAGAGACACGAGAGGAAGCCAGGGAAATAAGCAGGTAGAGTGAGGGGGAAACGACTGTCTGAAGGAGCAGTATAATCGGACTACCCGGACGTAACACAAGACCGTGTTGTTGTGACTCACAAACAACGTGAACCATTTTGTGTCAGAAGTCAGTGGAAGGTGACCAACGCGGATTCAGTGGTGTCACGAAAAACGCGATGTCACGAAAACGAAAACGTGCAATTTTGAAATCGTTGGAGGGAGATTGGTAGAGGCTGAAGCGACACAGAGGGGAAATTTTTCATTACAACAATTGCTGTCTGCCCAAAACTTGCCCCGCGTCGTCATCGACGGTCCTGTTTCCTCATCATTTCATTCGTTTTATCTCTTTTGGCATCAGTGTTCGCTCTTAATCTCTATCTCTCTCTCTCTTTCTTTCTCTATCTCTCTCTCTCTCTCTTTCTATCCCCCTCTCTGCCTCTCTCCCTCACATACCTTTTTCTATTGCACTTTCTAACTATCTAGTTTTTATTTGCCACACCGAGACTAGTTGTCTGGTTCTATCGTGCCGAATTTAGATGTGTGCATCTGCTACAAAAGAGTTTCGTTCCGTCGTATCGCGGTGTTTCCGCACGGCCACATGGTCATCTCTGTTCGTGCGATTTCCTTAGTGTCGAAGTCAAAGTCATTGTTAGATCAAAGTGTCGAACGATGGTGAGATTTTCTCTCCGTTCACTGTCCATCCAGAAATCCTTTATCCTCAACGCACAACAGAAATGGAAAATAATGACATTCGATAGGAGGAAAACAGTCTGAAAAGTGGACTTAAGCACTCAGCGAAATCCGCAGTTTTATTTCATACAAACGCCCGAGAAACAAACAAACTCTGAAGAAGTCTATTAATTAAATGAGTTCTTTCATCCCTCTACAACATTACTTAGTGAAATCTGCCTTGGTGTAAATATAATTAAAAACTGAAGAATCAGAGACGCAGTGCGACGGAATAGTGGGAACAGCGTTGGAGAAAACCACCAGTTACAGTGGGACTATCAGCAGCAACAACGGCAGTAGGAAACTTGATCTTTCGCTTCGTCCTTCCGTGGGCACATCGTAGCAGCACCTTGCCGCCGGTGCCCAGGAACACACGGGTAGTGTTTGTGCAAAATGTCCGATAATCGGGACGAAATTCTTGCCGACTTCCAGGTAATTTTTCCTAAATCTATCATTCTGGATAACATAGAAGGGAAGAGGTTTTGCCGTAAACGAGTCATTTGTTCGGCACTATTAATCGTTTTTACAAGGGTTGTCTACCTGTGCCTTTGTTCCCTCTTTGAAAACATGTTCTACATCCACTCGACGGTGACGCAGTTGTTATATTTAAAGGAACCTGACTGATCTCTCACTACCTTTGTAGTACGATGTGGTCTGATGTGGATAAATTTTTATTTAAATTTTTCAACTCGCAGCCTACTTACATGTTCTTCTTGTTGGCCTTTTAGAGCATTACGGCCATAGACGATGTCGTTGAAGCCATCTATCATCTGGAAGCCTGCAACTGGAATTTGGGGGTAGGAAGAAACATCGGCTTGGTCACAAGGTTTACCTCTCATATCCCCCACTTTAATTCAATCACAGTCCGCCATACAGCGAGTCCTGCCGCAGGATCTGGTAGATATTCAACATTCGACGCCAGCATCGGTTCCTTCATTTCAGGGAACAACGGACCGTGGCAACCGGCCGGCCGAACCGGGATCTTTCCTACTCAGCAACAATGGCAGCAGTAACAACGCATCGCACAGTAACAGCTCCTCGGCGCTATTCTTCGGCGGTTCTGGCTCGGCCGCCAGTATGTACACCGATGATTTAAACCACTTCGACGTCGTGCCGAGCGTGGAAGAGTTAATGACGGCTCCTTCATCGCCAGTAAAATCACACGTCCTGGGTCACAGCAACGCTGGCACCAGCATTAATCATCACGGCGGCGGAGGATTTAACTTTGGAGATCCTGGTAAGTGTGCATTGGAAAAATATAGGTAAAAATCAGCACAGTTAGCAAGCAACGAATATGCATGACATACTTTATCACATCACACTGCATTCGTCGAAGCCGTGTGCGGATTGATTCAATTTTTTAAGATTTCACTTTATTTTAATCTTCTGTATCTGTATTTTCTTCTTGTTAGGTGCGTCAACATCGCGATCCAGTAGTAGTAATGATTTCCGCACTGCCCTAAATTATCTGGACACGAAACCGTACGATCTGCTGTTCAAGGTACACTTCAAAAACGCGCTACACCACATAAACATCTCGAATCACGCCACGATCGGCGATTTGAAGGCGAAGATCTTCGACAAAACGAGCGTACCAGTGTGCCGGCAGGCGCTCAAGGGCTGGGAGCCGGGCAAGCAGAAGGACACGGCCAACCTTTCCACGCCCCTGAAGGCACTCAACATCGACGGTAGCAAGGAGTTCAATTTGGTACTGAACGATCTTACCGAGGAGGGTTTCGTCGGGGAAGCAGGGTAAGCAAAGCGAGGAAAAGTGGTAACATGTGAACGAATTTATTTTATCAAACCCCACTCCCCGCAGCATGGATGTCATGCCTGCTCTTCAGCTGACCTACACTCTGCACATCAACATCCAGCCGGAAAACAAACTGCTGAAGCTCAACTTTCCTGCCCAGCAGGATATCCTATCGATCAAGAACTCCGTCTACACCGTCACCGATATCCCGGTGCGCCATCAGGTGTGGTCCGGGTGGCCGAGCAATGTTTCCAACCACACGACACTGGCCGAGTCTGGAGTCGGCCCCGAGCACAACCTGCTCCTGAAGCGGCTGGACGAGAGCGCGGTCAAGGTTAGCAACAACAACAATAGCAGTAACAGCAACAACAACAACATCAGCAGCATCAACAGCAACAGTTGCAACAGCCACAACCACAGCCACCTACTGAACGCCCTCAACAGTGCGGGTACGAGTGCAAACAACAGCCACAGCAGCAGCAGCAGTCGCGGTGGTGGGAACCTATTCAACGTTGGGTATGCACAGGAACACATGATGCTCCCAATTATGCGCAACTGCATGTCTGATTTCTACCCCGCATCCTTGTTTATTGCAGCAACGACAACTCGCCGATCATTCCAATCGACTCGGAAAGCAGTGGCGAAGAGTTCGAGGATGCGTCGGACTTCAACAACGACGACGATATTTTCACCGAGACGCCAATCATCAACCAGCAGAAGCGTTTAAGTATGTTACGCCAAACTAAATGATTTCACCATACGCTCGCCGTTTTTTAAACTTATTCCCACACAATTTTGGGCCTTGTTTTTCGGTGTTAGTTCCCGACAACACAGATGATGAAGCGATTGGTAGCATACAGTTCGTGGAGAACTTTATCGAACGGTACGGGCCGCAGCATCCGATGTTTTTCCAGGGCAGTCTGGAGGATGCACTGAAAGAGGCCTGTCATCGACCGTCGGCGCGTGATGTGAGTGGTATATTTTAACAAGTGGCCTGCCTAATGGCAGAAAAGATCCTGGGAAAAGGAAAATGAGGTCGTTATTTCGAATGTTGTTAGGAATACAGTTTGTTTTTGTTTCTCCATCTGTAGCATAGCAGAGGAATATTAAGGACGGCTTCCTTACGCCTATTTCAAATGCGTTTTAGAAGACATTTAAAATGTGTTCTGATGAGCAATGTTGCATAGGGAATATAGATAGATATACTCAATAGCCAAATATCGCATTTTCTTTCCTGTAGCGCAAACTGTTGGCGATTTATCTGCATCACGATGGAAGCGTGCTAACGAACGTATTCTGCGGTCAACTGTTGGCCTGCGAGAGCATCATACAGATCCTGCTCGACAATTTCGTTCTATATGGCTGGGATTTGACGTTCGAAACTAATAAGAATATGTAAGTTGAACTTCTGCGACGGTGTGGTGCTGGATACCGTCCCATTGAATACATTATCCGATGCGTTTTCCCTTCTGTAGGTTTTTATCATCCATATCGGCTTGCGTGGGCATGACGGCGTCGATAACAGTGCGCAACATCCCGACCGATCGGCTGCCTGCAATACTTGTGATATCGAAAAATCGCAGCCAATGCGAAGTGTTCCAAGTGATCTATGGTGAGCAAGGCGGTGTGTGCAACTGTGTCAATACATAAACATGTTCTAACGCTTTCTATCTCCTTGTCCTAGGTAATGTCGGGGTAGACGATCTGTTGTCAAAACTTATGGAAGCCTCGGACATGTACAGCGAGCAGCTGAAGATAGAGTTGCGCGAGGAGAACGAGCGGCTCGCTAGGGAGCAGGTGAAGCTAGAACAGGACGCCGCGTATCGCGAAAGTCTCGAGGCAGACCGCGCGAAGCAAGAAGCCAAGCGCCAGAAGGAGATGATGATGCAAACAGAACGCCGTCGCCTAGAATCAGAACGGGCAGAAAACGAAGCGAAACGGGAGCTGATAAGGGCACAGGCTCGCAGTACACTACCAGAGGAGCCGCACCAAGGCAGTGGCGAAACAATCACAAAGATCCGGGTGCGCACACCGTCCGGCGAGATGCTGGAGCGCAAATTTTACGTCGAGACGCCACTGGAGCTACTGCTGAACTATATCACGGCCGAGGGGTACCTAACCGACGAGTTCAAGGTGATCTCAAGCTGGCCTAGAAGAGACGTAAGTAACTGGTTCAACTATAGAATCGTACATACAACGTGTAACATTCATAACCTATTATTTCTCTGCGTTTAGTTAACAACGTTAAACCAGGAGAGCACGCTCAATGAACTAAAACTGTTTCCGCAGGAAACTTTGATCCTCGAGGAACGATGATTGAACCCGTCGTCAGTGGAAACAAGATGCCGTCGCAATACTGCGGAAGCGGAAAGGTGCAGCGATTGCGCATTATTGAAAAGATATCCTCCCTTTTTCCTGATGGGCTTTTCTGCCTACAATTAGTTTTTCGGCTCTATTTTGGTTTTTTGTTTATTTCCGTTTACATATTCTAAAGGAAACTCCTGTTGATCAATCGCTAAATTATTCATCCCGGGCTGGCCTAGTAGAAACTGTGTTTGAGTAACACCAAGATGGACGTAGTCGTACTATTGGTTGGATATGCTAATTATGTGGTTTGTGTTTGTGCTATGATAGGGTTTAATGCGATAGATCCTGATTGTTCCTAAAAAGAAGCATCTGGCTTCCCTAACTCTCATAATGTAAACGCAGCAGGGCAACACTGAAAGATTTTCAATTGGAACTGCACTGCTTCTGCGAGATAAAGAAATAGTCTCATCTTGAAAGTAATATATACACGAGCGTGACATGGAAAATTAGCCGCGACAAATAGAACTCGAGCAAAACCAATAGAACTCATGGTCCATTAACACATACTTGGTAATGTAGATTGTATATGATTTTAAGTAATAGACCGTTAGCTTACATTCGCCCCCAACAATCACTCCCCGTTCGACGCATAGCTATGCGCTCGATTTGTGTTGATTTTTATTTGGTTTTGATTTCCGTTGATTCCGTGTCGGTGTAAGTGTGTGTTGTGTAAAATGTTATCGTTCGTCCTCTAAATGCCCAACATGCTGCAGGGAGTTGGAACGGAATCATGTTACTCTATAAATTTGAATAATTCTTTTTTACTGAATTGATACTAACAGAGAAAGGGCAAGGACGATTGTAATAAAACTAAAATTTTAAGTGATTTTATCAAACTTGTCATGAAAATCAAACCACCACTCTCTGAACAAATCTAAGTTTTTTATCGATCATTAACTTTTGTTGATTCCGTGCAATATTAGACATGTACAAAACCGAAAATTATGTTTCGTCAACATAAACGCTGAACAATAAGTTTACATTACAATGGAGGTTCGATTTCCATTATGACCCTTACTATGAAATCATTTCTACCTTCATTTTGATTCGAGAAATCCTATAATATTGTGAGAAATATTCGTTTTGAAATTTTGTTGCTACGTGGCCGTCAATACTGATTGCATCCCATCAAGAAATTCAGGTAGATTACAAATTGGAGGAATCGATTGTACGATGGAAATGCAAAATTTTAAAGCAAAAAAATTGAAAGCCACTTGAAACAAAAAGCAAAATGGTTAAGATCTGCCAGAACAGATATCGTTTTATTGGAAGCATACTTTATGGAAACAATTGATGACATAAACTACCCAAAGCCATCCCTAAACACACACAATAAGCAGGAGAGTAGTGTTGCGCGAGCGGTATGTTTATGTTTTTGTTTTCGACCGCTCGTGCTGGACCGCTAAATTTCTTTTCGCCCTGATATCTTCCGAGGCGTGTTGCAGAGTCACCAATACAGTAGCATCCAGTACACAGTGATGGCTAAGTTTTCGCCTTTTTGCAATAATTAATGCGTCAATTCGACGGTCCTTTGTTTCCTAGCTCGTAAAGGCCCATACTAAAGCGGCACATGCTCCATCTCCCTCTCGCATTTGAACTTAGTGATGCGAGTTCAATTTCGCACCCAAAGCCTTTTTCATGTCCAAAAAATTCCGGTAGTTATATGGAATGTATCAAACTACATATTTTGGGCCTAAAGCAAAACAGTTTTATCGAAGTGCAGCCTGTGTAGGGCTAGTAATTTGTCAGCGGCATAAAACACCGTTTGGAGAATACCTGGACCGTTCCGTTCTTCTAACTCTAACATCTCTTCCATCTCTAACTACACAGTTTGAAGTTTTCGCCTCTGGATGCGGAGATGAGCACAGAAAAACAACACACAGTGCAGAGAGAATGAGCACAGCATTATCCCTCTCTCTCTCTCTCTCTCTCTCTCTCGCTCTCTTTTTCCGTCTCGCATCTCAAGATTCGCGACGCAACACAAAAAGCGGGTTGCTGCGGTGTACGTGCGTTCGATCGGTTGTTAGTTCTGAATGCGCGGTTCGACGGTACGGTCTTTTCTCTTTCTCGGTGGTGGGTCGACAAAAACTGCGCCGACGACCAGACGACGCTGGAACGGACGACGGCTGATACCGAAACGGACGCGGTGAAGAAAACAACGGTAGAGCAACCCGAGGAAGCATCCCACATTCGCAGATATCTGGAGCAAAAACGATTAAACATAGGAGGCTCTGCAAACAGCAGCAAAGTGACAGTGACCGCGACGACGACGCAGTGATGGTGCGAGAGAAAAAGTAAACAGGAGGGAAATTACGCATTTTTCAGGGTGTTTCGTCGAGCACCACCTCTCGTTTCATCAAAATTCAAATATAAGGTTTAGTCCCCGTTTAGGAGCCGATTTCGGCGTTCGATGCAATCCAACATTTTTCCGTTCGCCTTTGCTTCACGGCACACTCGCCGGATCCGGGTATTGCATTATCGTATTTAGCTCCCCAAGTGTGTTTGAATTGCGAAAAAACGCTCTGAGGCGTGTGGTCTTGGTTATTCTCATTTCTTCAGTGTTCACTGTGTCTAAATAGAAAAAAACATTTCCAGCAAACGTTCCAGCACTCGCGCATTATCCTGTTTTTCGTTGACAAGCCTAGGAGAGGAAAATATAAGCATCCTGGTATCTTATGAATGGAAGATAGATGAAGTCGAAGTGAATCCCGTTCGTGTTGGTGTGTCAGATGTTGTTGGCCGTGTTTTGACGTAAGCGGAAACAATATAATCGGTGGCCCACTTAATTCGAAGGAAGGAAGCTCCCCGAGAGGTCCTCCAGGTGACGTTCTTGTAAGTGGCTGTACAACGAATTAACATTCCGGGGCAGTTGGTGGGAAGTTACGCTAGACTGAAGATCTTCATTCAACTTCCCGGGGAATGTGCTAAGAAAGGTAGGCCATTGGACAGCTTTACTCTATGACAGTTCATCGACTGTTTTTTACGATAATTCTATGATTGCTTCCACGGAAAGGAAACGCCTTTTAAATTGTTGTGCTGGAGGTTTTTCTGTTTGTATGCATGTTTTATCGTCGTTAGTTCTCTACACATTTCCTCTCTATTATCGACCAATGCTTCGTTTGGGTATATTATTTTTCTTCGTAAAACGCAAAGCAAAAGTTTGATCCTTATAAGATACAATATTTCACTTTAGTCTTATGCTCGGCACGTCGTCGCTAGTGTTCTGTGCGGGGAACCGAATGGCACGCTGTGGCATATTCGCTGCACGGCGACGCACGGCTGCACACCGTTCCTGGGCCCCAGGTTTCGAGAATGATTATTGATCCGATGCTTTAGCGCAGTGTAGTCGAGTGATTCGTTGGGGTTTCCAAGCCACACACCACTATCAACAGCGACAGCATAAATGGTGGACCAAAAAAATCTTGTGAAAATCTTGTTGAAGGGTAGTTTCATGTGATAAGTTTCGGCGCTTTGTAAAAGCGTGTGGGTTTAATTTTTAATGTTTACCCGGTTCCATCAAAATGGAGGTACTATGTCGTCTGATGAATGAAAAGAATGAATGATTTCAACTGAGCATAATTCAGAATTCTTCATTTTCTCCGCGTTGACAGTATAAAAAATACATTGCTTTTTAACGTTTATTCATCCAGCTGATGAGAGGGGGCGGGGGGGGTCATTCAGCGCGCCGGTCTACCACAGTCGTGTGAAATAACGCAAGCGATAATAATTAGTCTTCCTTCTAATTGTCAATGCTCATTTTGCAGCTGCCGGTGAGATGCGATAAGGGACAATGGAAAGTTAAAGTATCTTAGAAAGGCAGTTCTCCAGTTTGCTAGGATCACTGCAATCGGTGTGACTGAAAGTGCAATCATATTGACAGCGTGATCTTGCCCGATAGGGAGACACACAACAAGCAGAGAAACACCATCGATGGCAAACACTAAGATAATAAACGAACGCTTCCATTTCGGCACTGCCGGGTAACGACATTTGAATGGAACTGCCGAAAAATCGTCATACAGCGGGCTGGTAAACAGACAAACAAACACTGCGAAATGATAGCATATCTTTTGACTTTGTCGGCATGTTTTCATATCAAACAATCAATTTATGTCGCAACGTTCCCAAAAAAGAGGAGCAAAACAAAAAAATGAATCCCGATTGTGCTATCCGCCGTCCCTGTGTGGCCAGCATCTGTGCCTTATCCGTGCCGCTTAAGTTAGTCCAACGACCCTAGGGACGCAGCCGAGCAGGTTCGCCTCAGCTTCTTGCGCATCGAATCGTCGCGCACGTCTGGTGGCGCAGTTTCCCTATAATCAGCGTTATTGGCTAATGGCATGTTAGCATGGCAGAAACCGCCGAGAGACATTCCTCACTGAACTCAAAACTCTGCAAATATTCCAACGGACAAGGACGGCAATCGCTCTATCTCTCTCTCTCTCTCTCGACCTTTCTCTCTCTTTCTCTCTTTCTCTCTCTCTCTCTCTCCCTCTCTTTCTCTCTCTCCTTCTCTCTCTCTCTCTCTTTCTCTCTATATGTCCCTGAGCAAAGGACCTGAGATCATTTCCAACAGGGTGTTGCATCAGCAAGCTGACGCGGAATCCTGGTTCATCCTGTGTGAAATACAAAATGCTTGACCGATAGTCTTTTGCCTCCAGTAATAACGTTGGCAGACTAAACCCCGGCTGGTTTATATTCACCCGATTCCTCCTCCACCCGATAGGAAAGGTGTGCAATGCTAGGGGTGGATGCGGATTGCAGACAGTGGAATTCGGTTTATTAATCGTCGGGTGAGTTAGGCTTAAACGGAATTTCCTCACAGACGTCAATGTACTTCAGAAGTGGACTTCTAGATGCCTGCCTTCTGCTGGATGGTTAGTCGATTCAATCGCACATAATCCACGCTTAAAAAGAGCGTTTCCAAGAGCTGATTGTGGGTTTGTTTTTCTAAACGAGGTTTGCCCTCTTTTCAAGAGTAGCAAGGATTACGCTTGGCATATTAGTGAAGTTTATTATATGGACAAACTTCCTGCGATCAAGACAGAGGTATTCAAGTCGACTGCCTAACAGAAAACCTGTCACTAATAGAAAGTATTTATCACCAACTTCGATGGC